>CM053593.1:51318212-51410705 GCA_028646575.1 Pseudocheirus occidentalis
CTTTCTCTCTCTGTCTCTCTTTTTTCCCTCTGTCTCTGTCTCGGTCTGTCTCTGTCTCTGTCTCCCCTTCTACAGGGTATTTACAATTATACTTCCCAGCAGCCCTCTAGGCAAAAAAAGCCATCTTTGTCAATACCCCAAAAGTCATCTATACCAATAAACACCCTCTTTTACTAACTACATTGAGAGAGATAGTAACCAGATATCCAGATCTAGGAAGGCCCTGGGAAGAACCTAAATAATCTTAATCACATCCCAAAGCAGCCCATTCCATTTCTGGGTAGCTCTAATTGTTAGGAAGTGTTTCTTTTCCTCAGTGCCTAAATTAACCTCTGCATTGGGGGGCATTATTCTTAATTTTGCCTTTTGAAACCATTCAGAATAAATGTTTTTTTATCCTCCCACATGAGAGACCTTTGAATACTTGAAAACAGCAGTCATTCCTGTTTTTCACCCCACACCAAGCATTCTCTTCTCTAATTTCTAATCTAAACAAGAGATCTTTGAGCCAATGCCCACAGGGCCTCGATGTGATTGCCTTGGCACCCACCATCTAGAAGTGGAAATGCTCATTTTTAGTGGTATCACATAGTGAATGTAATGATTATAGTCCTGTGTTTGAAGACATTCAGTGTATTCTTTTGGGGAGGACAAACACAAATGAAATGCAAGGGTCATTTTTAAATTAGTGGAAAAAATACAAGGGTCATTAGTTCACTGTTATTTTTGTGACTAGAACCAAGAACATACTTCATCTTTGCCCAAGCTTGACAAAAAAAATGAAAAAGAAATTTATTTTCTGCCAGAAAAAGAAGAAAAGATTAAATTTTATACAGAGGTAGAATATGATTTGTTAAAAAAGTAGGCCTATTGCTTGGCCTAGGTCAATGGAGAGTTTGCCAAGATCACAGTCTTTTGTTGATGGAGATAACTTGCCAAATGCAAGGAACAAGACAATTTTCTCAATATTTAAAGACAAAAAATTCAGAATTAGGAAAAAACCAATCAGTCTTTTTTTTTAAAACGAAAATATCTTGAACTTAAGTTGAAACAGTTATTCTTAAAAGTGAAAGTAGCTGGAAAAATCACTTGTAAGGCCATAGGATTTTCAAATTGTGGTTATCAACTCAATTTCCATTTGACAAGTTTTTATTAAGGTCCCACACTCTGTGAAAAGCAACGTCCTAGGTGCTCAGACATCCAACAGTGACTAAAATACTGAAAAACAATACTCTAGCTATTTAGGCATTGTTTTCATGTGTTCACAGTTAGCTTAAACCTACTTTCTAAATTTTTTTTTATTTCATATCAGGAAACCTATGTTTAAAACCACCACTGATGTATACTAGCCGTGTGATCTTATGATCAAGTCAGTTACTCACTGTCTATATCCTGCATGTAGTTGTTTGCATGTCATAGTCCCCACTGGAATGTAAGGCAGAAACCCTCTTTTCAACTTTCTTTGCATTTTTAGCACTTAGCACAATGACAATGACATTTTAAATGCTTAATAAATGCTTGTTGACCAACAACCTCTCAAGCTTCAGTTTTCTGATCTATGAAATGGGATAATAACATCTGTGATATATACTTCAGAATTATCACGAGGCTCAACTGCGATAGTATAAAATGTTATTCAAATGTCAATTCTTACCATTATCTCTATCATGTCCCAAAGAATAATAGCTCTTGTTTTTCTAAAACCTGGACAAAAAAAAGATGTGAGTTTAATTCCTGACTGACACATATTGACTGTGTAACTCTGGGCAAGCCATGTAGTCTCTCATTTACCCAGGCCCTTTTATAACACTATAAATTTGCTGCTAATTTGCATTGTTGGAGAGGCCTTCCACACTGATGAAAGCAAAGGTCTAGTTCTATTCTCTGCCTCCTCAATCATTTCCCCTCAGTTGTGTTCCTTATAGAATCCATCCATCCATCCATAAAAGTGACATGTCTAAAATTTGAAGATTTCAGAAAATTTAATAAGTTTCTGAGGAGACAATAATAATAATAATGATAGTAATAGTAATAATTACTGTAATCCAAGCTCTAAGGCTTGTTAGTAACAGACTCTTTCCTCATTGGTGGAGATCAAGGTCCTGTGCCTACATCCAGGCAGAAGTTGGAAAGAACCGGAGAAAAGAGAGATATGGGCTCGTCAGTCTCCTTGGATACTTCTAGCTTAAGAGAGAAGATAGATAATGCCAACTCCACTTTAAGTTGCTGGAGGGAGGAAAAGACTCTAGGAAGAAGCTGACATGAGATGAGCTGATAGTCACCATCATGCTCTCAGTCGGAACGTGCTACACTACAGACTTTGTGGAATTTCCTTTCTGGGTGAGATTTGAGAACTTTTGTCTTGGTTGAGCTGAGTTATCTCCTTCCTAGCTGGGGAATTTCTTCAGTCTATGTTGTCTGGTATGTAGTCCGATATGTATACTTTCTTTGATTTCTGTTTTTCTGTCCACTGGGATAAATGGATTTTTTTTTTTTGCTCTTTGCTACGTGTATTATTTGTGGAACTGGTATTTAGTGGGAAAGGAGTCAAGCCTTGTACACAGAGTTTGGGGTCCTCCTTTCCCCATTAAAAAATAGTGATTAGGAGGGCAGCTAAGTGGTACAGTCAATACAACAATGATCTTGGTGTGAGGATGACCTGAGTTCAAATTTGACCTTATTCATCTACTAGTTGTATTACCTTGGGAAAGTCACTTAACCCCAATTGCCTCAAAAGAAAAAAAGAAAATGGAAATCATGATTGGGAGTTTAGCTTGAACTTAAAATGTAATCACTTAGACCAGAGGTGTCATACCCTGGGAGCCACATTGGTCCATTACACTGCTGAGAGCAGTTCAAAACAGATTAAAATGTAATTGGAAAATAGTTAACAAAATAAATAAAAATATAATAAAACACATAAAAACAATACATTTTAAACTAAGTCATTGTGCAGCCCTCAGAGATCCGTATGCATGCATTAGTGATCCACATTTCTGTTTTGAGTTTCATAGCGCTAGCCTAGACTAATAGCATTTAATGGAGAGAAAGATATAATCCTATCCCAGTGCCCTTTCTCTTAGGAGAGCACACTAGCTGGCCTCTGGCCCCAACCTTTAGCTTCTCCTCTTGGCAAGAGTTAAGTCTCCCTTGGATAATAATGGAGGAAGGAGATGCTAGAGATGTATCTATTTCTGTTTCCGTGATAGCCAGGCGTCATTTATCCAAGTATATTTATAAAACTATAAATTATTGACAAGCTGCTGCTGATCTGGATTGCTCGAGAGAGACCTTTCTCACTGATGAAACCATAGTTCTGGTCTTTTTGTCTTCTTCCTTGATTCTGTCCCCCAGCCCCCAATTATTTTCTATTCACACCTAGAAGTGATGGTTCTAAAATGTGGTCATCTCAGCAGTCTTATTAAGACTTCTCTTAATCCAAGCAGAAAATATTAATCATAACAATAATAGCTTGCATCTACGTAGCACTTCAAGGGTTACAAAGCCCCTTACCCACATTATCTCATTTGAGCTTCACAAAACCTCTCTGAGGTGGGCGCTATTATTATTATCCCCGTTTCATAGATTAAAAAGACAGTCTGAAAGGGCTTAAGGACTCATTTCACTAATAAGTATCTGAAATGGGATTTGAACTCAAGTCTTGTTGTCTCTTTTGGTCACCATCACTGGATACACTATGTCGTACTGTCTCTGAGATATAAAAGAAGCAGATATAGGGTAGGCTGTTGTAAGAGCCTTAGCACATCTTCAGTTCTCTCTCTCTCTCTCTCTCTCTCTCTCTCTCTCTCTCTCTCTCTCTCTCTCTCTCTCTCTCTCTCTCTCTTTCTCTCTCTCTGGTAAAAGCAAGGGAATTGGGATCAAGTGACTCGCCCAAGATCCCACAGCTAGTAAGTGTCACGTGTCTGAGGCCAAATTTGAACTCAGATCCTCCTGACTCCAGGGCTGGTGCTCTATTCACTGCACCATCTAGTTGCCCCAATTTTCTCTTTTTAAAAAATTATTTAAACTTAAATACCAAAACTTAAATACACAATAAGAAAAGAAAAAGAAACAAACTTAAATGTTAAAACTTAAATGCAAAATAAGAAAAGAAAAAAAAGCATTGCCACATGCACAGCAGAATGTAGGAGAGGATTCAAAGTACACAGCAATAAATTTCCATGCCATAATAAAGAGTACATGTTGTGTTCAGAGCTGTCCATCTTAGCTTTCTTGTTAGCTTTCTCATGAAGACTATGAGACTATGAGCCCTCTTTAGAGGTAAATTAGAAACCAGGTAAAGCATTTATTGAAGTACGACCTTTATCTCAGTATTATATAAGAAGAATGCAGGATAGGAACATATTATTATAGTTTTCTTATATATTAAAAAGATGATGCATAGAAAGGTAGCTTAAGGTATCACAGAACTTAAACCAGGGAATTCACAGTTCCAGGTAGGGGGTCTCTGACTCCTTTTTCTCTCCCAGCATGCCACCTATGAGACCATGATAACCTCAGAAAGGAACTGAAAACAGAGGTGCTAGCTTAAATCTCACAGCTTTTTTAAAAAAAGGACATCGTTTTAATATTTTCTTTATTTTGGTCCTAAGGCACATGATAATTTCTCATTCATTTTCCTGCTGGAAATATCTGGGCATCTGAGAGCATGTACTGGAGAGAAAAGTCTTATACCCCCCCAAAAAGGGCAGAAGAAGAAATCTGTTTAAATAACATTTGAAGGTACACAGAACATCTTATAGAAAGAGCTCTCTGACAGAGAGGAATGTTTAGGAATGAGATGAGTTTTCAAGGAATTTTCTCTCCCGGAAATTCTTCAACCTGTGAGAAATCTGTTGCTCTCTCTGAGATGACTGGAGACCAATCTTGCCTTGTAGGAGAGTGGACCAGGTGCCTGATGGAAGGTCTTTTCATCAGTAGGATTCAGTGTTCCAGGATGTATAGGACAAATGATGGAAAAAAGTTTGCAAATACTTTTTTTTCCTTTTTAATATAAATCAATCAACAAACATTTACTTGGTGCCAGGCATATATATTCTTGGCTCTTTGATATGGAAATGAAACAGGGATCAGATTAAAACAAATCCTCAGGGTGTTGGAAATGGGAGTGTGTGTGTGTGTGTGTGTGTGTGTGTGTGTGTGTGTGTGTGTGTGTGAACAGATAAAGTAGCATATCAGTCTGTGTTTTCATCTTTGCTCAGCACTTGCTGGCCTGGAAGGGGTGACACCCAAGAGACTGGGGAAAGTGCCAAAAGTCTGACCTCTCCGTGCCTCCCTTGCCTCCCTCCTACCTTCCCCCGCTTCCCCAACATCTCCACCTACCCCATGACACTCAGCCATGATATAGAATGACAGAGGACTGGGAGATGATTTAAAATGACAGCCCGAGCTCCTGCAGAAGGCAATCACTCCCTCTACAAACTGCTCAGGCAGAAGGCTTCCTTTCTATGTAGAAAGAATCACTGTTCCTCTTCCCCTCATCATGGCCTATCTAGGAGCCCATTTTGCCTTTAGATCCCGTTGGCAAAAGACAGATAACGAGCTGTGTAGGCATAGCATGTCCTTCATCCTTCACAGGGCAATCCGCAATGACTTCTTTCAGAGTTATCTCTATCTCCTGGAAAAACTTTCTCTGGGTGAGTACATGAGACCTACAGGACCAGAGCAGGGAGATCCCTGGGGTGGCTGTTTGTTTTGGGCGTGTGTGTGTGTGTGTGTGTGTGTGTGTGTGTGTGTATGTGGGGAGAGGTAGGAAAGGAACATTTTACATTTTCTTTTGCTGCTACAAACCACACAGAGAGAAACTTTCAGCAGACACATGGCTGAGGAATCCTTTTATGGAAGAGGAGAGAGCAAAGTTTCTCTGGGGAACTGTACCTTAAACAGTGAGTTAGAACTGCAAGTTTCTAGTCTGAGATTCACTATAGTCAAGGCATTTCTCTTCCCATCTGAGATGTAGAATCAGAAGTACCTCCTCTCCCTGAAGGAGCTTCCCCATGGTACAATTGAAGGTATACTGAATGGTGCTAAAGTCAGCAGTTTGCTATTTGGTCATTTCAGGTATTTCTGGCTCTCCATGACTCCATTTGGGGTTTTCTTGGTAAAGATACTGGAGTGCTTTGCCATTTTCTTCTCCAGCTCATTTGACTGATGACCTCAGTTCCAATTCTACCACTGAGGCTTACTAAATGTGGGACCTTAACTTCCCTAGGCTTCAATTTGCTTATCTGAAAAATGAAGGGGTGAGAAGGGGTGCCCTCTAACGTAGTTCAAAGCTCTATATCCATGATCCTTTGGGTATGATTACTCTTTTGCAAATACTTAGGGCTCTCAAAGTTGTTAAGTTTGAACTGCAGCTTTTTAAGGATCTAGGAGGGGTGTAGGCTCACTAAACAATGATAGGAATATGGTGCACTGGTTTGGCTTCAGGTTGAGTCTCTGATAAATCCCTTATATTAGGCTTAATTTGGTTTTCAAATATGCCCAATGTGACACTTTTCAAATTCTTGCCCTTTAAAATATTCTTCTTTTACTTTTATGAGCCACAATAGTAAGCAGAGAAAATGAAAAAGGCACCTTTCAAATCTTTTTATTTGGATGGGGCCGGAGGGAGTAGAAAAGGGAGTTGTTATGAGAAACTAGGATAATTGTCCTCTAGTTTCTTCCAATTTTCAAAGAATTGAACAGTAGAATAATAAAAAGCTTATCATACCTGTCTACCTTTATTTCTATTGAACTGGTCACTTCAGAGCATCATTTATAGCCAATCTATAGCAAATAAAGTCATGACCAAGGAATAGGTAGTTTTATATAGTCCGAGTTTTTCCACAGACAGTAAGGGAGTCATTCATGTATGATCCCCAGACAATTTTTCTGAGGTTGCCTGAAAGCCCATTCAGGTCTTAGCTAAAGTAGGGCAATTTTTTAGAGTCTGGAAATAGTAAAAAAATTTAGTTCAAGTCAACCCACATTTAAGTGCCTAAAGACAAAATAGTCCCTGCCCTAGAGAAGCTTGTAGATCGCAGGAAAATACAACAGATACACAGATAAATAACACAAAGTATATTAAAAAGAATACAAAGTATTTTTAAAAAGGAAGAGAGCATTAACAATGAGGCGAAGGAAGAAAGGCTCCATTTAGAAGATAGTACCTGAGGAATGTTTTGAAGGGAATTAGACTATGTGAAGGAAACCTGGATAACAATCTGAACCAAGGTCTTTATGCCTAAAACTCTTTCTGAAGGGGGGAAGGTTTGTTCGTGGAAAATTATAATAAGAACTCACCCTTGTTGAGTTGTCTTGAAGTTGGATCAACTATATTTTGAATGAGTGCACATAAAGGCATTTATTAAGTGCTTGTTATGTATTGTGCTAAGCACTTAGGATACAGAAGGAAGACAGTCTCTGTTCTCATGGAATTTATATATTCTTAAAGAGGAGGAGAACACATATAGGGGAGTGGTGGCCGGGGAAGTTTTTTTGACTGCTCAGTCACTGGAACTGTTAGATCAGCCTAGATCTGGCTAGATATCAAGACTTCTCACCAATCAGGAGCACAGTGCCCAAGGATGGGAGCCAGAATTCCTAGTTGGACGTTAAGGGAACCACTCATGGTTTGATGATTTTCAAACTCTATTAGCTGATCTTCACAATGTCTCTGGGTGGAAAAGTAAAGGAGGTCTTATCCTAACTTTACACATAGGGAAATTGAGGCTCAGAGGAGTATTGTGATTTATGTTCGATCTCATAGATAGTGGTAGAACTCCGGTCTAGAACTCAAATCTGAAGCCTTGGGTGGTAGAGTTCTGAATGTGGGGCCAAGATAAAACCGAGTTTGAATTCTGCCTCAGATACTTGCTAGCTGTATAACCTTAGACAAGTCACTTAGACACTAGGCCTCAGTTTCTTCATCTCTAAAATTGGGATGATAATAATAACACTTACATCCCAGGGTTGCTGTGAGGATCAAATGAGTTAAACTATGTGAAATGCTTTGCAAACATTAATGCACTTTATTATTGTTATCTAGCAGGTTGAAATCCTTGATGCTACTCAACAGGCAAAAATGTTTTTTATATCTCTTAGCACTGAAAAATCTCTCAGAGTTGATCCTGGCCTATTTCAATTGTGACTGGCTTTGTTTAATTTAGGTAAGACTATGCCACAAGTGAATAATATTTATTCTGACCATTAAAAATCACGTATGCTACAATTTGCCCCATTTACAATAATCAGCCATGTTCGGGCACCTCTCAGACTCTCCCAAGAATGCTTTTTAATATCCCCTACTTTCTAGGGAATTTTTCCAATCTTCTCTCTTCAATTAATTTTGGGTAGGATAACTGAACTGTATAATTTATATTAGTACTCAGTATTCTCTCTTTCTTTTGCTATTGTTTCTTTGTTGTAGGCAGATGAACTTAACTCTCCACAGAACTCAAAAATACCTTAGCTTTCTTCTAGGCTTAACTTAGGTAGGTGACTTTTTTTTTTGAGAAACCTTTCTTCCTCATTTTATTATTGATGAAATGGTTTCTAGCTTCTTTCAAGGTCCAATCTAGGTGCTGAAAGCTTTCCTTATCCCCCTAGTTTTCATCTTAAATGATCTTGTGTTTACTTATTGGTATAACCATTATCCACGCTCCCAACCTCTAATAAAGTATAAACTCCTTGAGATCAGGGACTGTATTTCTTCTTTTCTTTGTACTCCCAGAGGACAGTGTAGACACACTAGAAGGAACAGAATTTAAAAATACCTTGAAGACTGCCTTGAAGCTGTGTCAGTTGACGTAGCACATTTTTAAAAACTACAGGGCAAAGAAAATAGAGACAGAATGAAAACTCTTTCAAAGTAAAATCTCAATAAATGTTTTCACATCAGTCGGTATGCCTTGTCCTTCTAGTATTAATAAATGCTTGCTAAATTAAATTGAATTGAGGACCTTGTTAAGGTCTGTTTAAATGAGTCTTCACCTTTTTGAGGGAAGTGTTCTGCTCAGTTCTTTTTCATCTCCTCCAGTAATCCCATTCACTCCCATGAATTTAATTACCACTATAATGATGTTGATGATGGTGATAACTAGCATTTATGTAATTCTTTAACCAATTTATAAATATCTCTTATCTTCACACCCACTTTAGGAGGAAGGTGTTATTATTATTATCCCCATTTCACTAACGAGGAAACTGAGGTAAAGGTTAAAGGATTTTCCCAGGGTCACACAGCTGCTAAGTGTGTGAGGCTGGGCTTGAATCTTCCTGACTCTAGGCCCAGAGTTCTATTCACTGAGCCACTTAGTTGCCTCAACTAACACCCAGAACCAGTTCTAAGTGCTAACCTCTCTTCTTATGTCCAGACCTGAATCTCCAACTGATTTATAGGATAGCTTTTCTTGGAAGACCTACCAGTCCCTCAAACTTAAAAATACCCTAAACTGAGCTATTACTTTTCCTTCCAAAGCAAATCAATGCTATGGGGAAAGCAATGACTTTCCTGTAATAATTAGAAAGTCAAGGAGATAGGAAGGAACTGAGTAGTTGTGTTGAGCACCCCTGGTTAAGTGAAAAGGTCCCCTTCAGTCCAATACCTTGATCCCTGGAGGACTTGTTCAAGTCTTTAGCAGGAAAAAGTCTGAGTGTTTTGACTCCTGGCTAAAATGATGAAAGTCTAGGAGGTGCAGACAAGTTCTAGAAGGGCCTAAATCCCAAAATAGTTGGGCTATTAGGAAGTTGTGTTATACTCAAGCCTGGGGGAAATCAACATTTAGCCCAAGTAGTAACTGAGAACATTTGAAGGTACCTAGTTGTTCCTCAGCATTTGTAGTTTTTTAAAGATCACTCTGTTTTTATATCATTAAAATATATCATGTTAATATTAGTTAATATCTATGCTTGGTTACTTTAATAAAGGAGTGTTTTTATTTTTGAAAGTGTGGAAAGGTATTTTATATATTTTTAACTTGTTCTTTCAACTATACCATGATACCTATAACCAAAATTTCTTATTTCCAAATCACCCAGAAAATAATCCTAGTTCTCTGTGTTGCTTTAGCTCAGGATACCAAGGGGATTGAGACCTATGGCTATAACCGCCGTAAGACTGATTTGGGGCTTAAAAGCAGCTGGCATTCATTACCAAGTAGAAACATACCATGATTTACCAAGGAGATATATACAGAATATCCATGTGAAATCTGGAGGTTCCATCTTGATTACATTTATTCAGAGATTTTATGATCAGCAGTTGGTGATATCAAGGCTTTATTGGGATGAAAAGCAATTCCTCTTTATAAAATTAAGTCCTCCTATCTGAGAGCCTATAAAGAGAGATCTTGATATTGAGGATTATTAGGGAAGGAGAGTGGGCTGTCTGTTCAGTCTCTTTGTAGAGAAAGAGGTAGGGAGAAAAGCAATCTTCACACTTAAAACATTTTATTGTGATGTTCTATAATGAAGTATTTTGCTGAAATGGTTTCCCTGGACTTCAGAGATTAATGATTGAACAAGCAGCTGTTCAATTAAAATTCCCCATTTGTATTATGAGAAGTGCTATTTACCACTGCTAAGCTCTAAAAAAATGAGAGCAATGCCTGGTAGCTATCTTCCCAGATGGAACTGAAGCCAATGTATGCTGTACTATCTTTTTCGATCACAAGGGGGAAAATCCATTCAAAATACAGATTTTGTCCTGGCATGTTCAGAAAGGAAGGTGCTCTTTGGAGGTAACAGATAGATTCATTTGCTCATTTATTCCAGTTCTAATGCCATATATAATACTATTAACCCACAGATTTCTTGAAATAAAGAGACTCTTGGTTGTCTTTTGGGAGAATCAAATATAGGCCTAGAAATCAATGTCCAATCAAAAATAATAGTTAATACTTACGTAGCATTTTAAGTTTTAAATTGCTCTTTCATAACTCTTTTAATAACTCTATACTTTTCCCCCTGATGATCTCATCAGCTCCCATGGGTTCAATTATCATCTCTCTCTCCTCTCCAATTCATACTCCAAACAACGGTCAAACTGATATTACAAAATCTTAATTCTGACTATATTTCTACCTTACTCAAAAATATTCAGTCTCCCAATTGGCCCTAGGATAAAATACAAAATCCTCAGCCTGGCATTCAATCCCTACTAAACTTCAATCCTGGATTTCTCCCATCATTTTCTTTCTTTGCTCTATTCAGGTACTGTTGGAAAGAGTTATAGAAAAGTTATAATGCCCTGCTGATTAGGTCCTCTACAAATTTATGTTTCTTGATTTGAACAGAGCAATCACAGGAACAACTCAACCATTCTATTCATCTCTAGTGGATTCACTTATCTACTCTCCACTGCAGCTAATCCAAACTTCCTTGTCTTTCCCCCAGGCTGCCATTGCAATTCCTCCCCTAAAGTCAATTGCTTTTTGAACAATTCAGACTTTATGTCCTATAGACATCTCAAATTCAACATGTCCAAAATACACCAAGCAAACCAAAACCAAATAAACAACAAAAAAATAAACCAAAATGAAATTATCTTTTCCCTCCCTCCAAACTTGGCATTCTAAGCCAGAACTCCCAGGTATAAATGATCTTTCTCACTTGAAATTGCTCTCCATGATTTCATGCCTACTTCTTGTTTATTTATCTGCATACATATTTTGTCTTTTTATTCCTATAAGGAATAAATATATTATGTATATGATATTATACATATAATATATTATATCAAATATATTATATATATATTATATGACATTATATTCTTATAATGCCTTGACAGTAAGGACTATTTTATTTTGTGTTTGACTCTCCAGTGCCCTTTGCACATAGTAGGCATCTTATAAATATTTAATGATCTGAATTAGGTAACACAAAAACCATTTCCATTTTATATATGAGGAAGCTTAGAGTCAGAGAAGTTATGGTAATACAGCAAATAAGTGTTAGAACTAGGGTTAAAATTCCAGTTTCTTGATTGCAAATTCTGTACTTTTTTTTTTTTAACTATGCCATGCTTCTCTTTCCAAGACCACCATCTTTAAAGAGAGTCCATTGGGTCTAGTTCCACTGGCTGCTAAATCTGCCACACAGAACTTCAAGGACTTCTAAAATGACATCATTATATATCCCAGAAGGCAAAGCTTTTTCCCTTCTCCAGGTAAAGGAGAAGTCCTGTGAGTTGTTCCCAATGTGGGGCACATTTAAAGCAATGAGGAGGGGAGAGTCTGGAGACTGCTGTGACAGCTCATATATCTTATTTAGTTAAATGCTTCTGTCAACTAGGTGAAAAGAAGTAGTTGAACTAACAAACCAGAAAAGGCCCCCTCCTGAGCCAGGCTCCCACAGAGCTGTGCATTCCCCTTGTGGTGGAAATGTTGCTGGCACCATGGGAAGATGGGAATGTCCCTATTCAAACATTAATGTTTTAATAAGCTCTAACAAACAGTTGACTTAAACAGGTGATGATGACCATGGCTAGTTTTACTGCTTTTGTTGGATCAAGGAGGGCCTTGGCTTGTTTTCCTGTAATCATGGAATAATGTTCACAATCAGGCAATCACAGCTAACATTTATCTAGCTCTTTACCATTACACAGAGCTTTATAGATGTAATCTTATTTTGTCCTTACAACAATTCTGCTAAGTAGTCATTGCAAGTTTTATTATCCCCACCTTACAGATAAAGAACTAGAGGGCCTAAGGGGTTGAGCTATTGCCCAGCATCAGACAGCTGGGGAGAAGTGGAGTTGTGCTTCAGAGTCTCCTCTTTCATGGGATCCAAGTCTAATGCACTTCCTTCTTCTAATTCAAGTTATATTTGTGCCTTCCACCCTTCCTACCACAGTCAGTTCCCAATAACTCCTCCCCCTTTCCCCATTGAGACTTTACTTGAAATGAAGAAAACAACAGTCTAACAAAACTGATTAACAAAATGGTCACACACGGGGCATGGATTATTAGGATATTCATATACTAAGCTGTATCATCTACCTTAGATGAGGTAATGATGAAGCTCCTGAGATAATTTCTAGATTTGGATATACCAGAGTTGTGGTCCCTACCTTCTTGCCAATACCCAGAACTCCAGATTCACTATGCCATTATCCAGAAATGAGAAGCTCTTTTCCATTCAATCCACAGAAGCCTAGAGCCCACATAGTCTGTGGAAGTATAAGAGGCAAATGTCTGGTGTAAAATGTCACAAATTAGAATACAGTTGTCTAGTACAGCATGACATTCTACACCTTCAGTCCTCTTACTGATGATGTCCTAAGAGCCCAAATAGAAAAGACACAGGGTCAGAGATTAAGTTATTTTGAATTTTGGGTATCCCTCATCCCTAAATAACTTTTTAGGATAGATAAATGCTCACATCAGAGATTGCTAATTGTAAACCTAAAAAGTTCATAAGTGCTTTGACATGGTAAAAGGAAGGTGGTGCTTGGAGTGGGTTGGATGGAAAAGAGGACTCATCTGAAGGTTCCATGAGCCAGTTTGGTTTAATGAACAGAGCTTCATTCTAGGGGTTGTCAGGAGGCCTGACCTGAATTACCACTCCCTGCTATATAAAGTGTAAGTGGCTGTTTTTGGCCTCACACTCCAATTCACAGAGATGTGGGAAGGATTAGTGAGATCAGATCCCCACTGGGCTTGGAGCTGTTTGGGGGAAAGGAGCCATGTACAGTAAATAATATTATTATTCAGATAATTTACAAAGGGTCTCTCCAGGGTTTGCCTTTCTGCCATGACTAGTTTCTGAGATCTCAGCTTTATTTGATTAGATCTCAGGAATCTGTCACTGGCAGTACTCTATAGTAAAGGTCAAACTAATATTGAACTCCAAGGGGGAGGTAGTGTGTGTTTATTGTGGAAAGAACATCAGATGGTATTAAGGAGATCACAGATCTAGTTCTAATTCAGTCACCAACTAACTATGTGACCTTAGACAAATCATTTCCCCTCACTGTCAGGAAATAAAGACCCAAAGATTTGATAAAAATTTCTGGTAATATGAAGGCAGTATGGCATAGTGGTTGGAGAGCTGTCTTTGGAAATAGGAAGAATTTGGTTCAAGTCCCCCAAACTATCTATGTAACAATGGGCAAACCATTTCTCAGTTGCCTTAGGCTGCAAATTGGAAAGCAGCTACCAATTTGTGTTGGCTGAAGAAGTTTCCTTTCTGGGGAGGTGGTACCCAAAGTAGGGTCATGGAGGGTGATGGTATGGCTTAACTCCAAGAGGACTATAGCATGAACACAAAAGATGTGTGATCAATCAATAAAAGGATGGGAAAATGGGTTCCTAGCAATTTTAGGACCATCTTCAATAATGTACTCCTTTCTTCCAGTAAGACCTATATGTTTTCTTGAAATATCTTTTTTGGTTATGATGATCATTAAGGTGAAAGTTCAATACTTTCAGTTGGGGTGGTTATAATCTAAATACTACTTAGATGACATAGGTAAAATTATTTTCTTTCCTCTTCCCTCAGCATACCCCAACCCTGCCAATCAGATTTTTTCATGGCTGTTGCAGGTAACTTCAGCTTCTCCTACTTTTCCCCTTGCCACCCCCTTACATTTTCCAATCTTTGGTGGGGGAGGAGTGAGTAGCATAGAACATGTAGGTGTGGGAGAGATACAGTCTGCATTGCATATCTCATTATATTGCCTTGTCCTCTCCAATATACTGCTCTCCAGAAGGTGTCTATTTTCTTCAAGGGTACCACCACCCTTCTAGTATCCCAGATTGTCAGCCTCTTTTTTTTGTCCTTGAGTGCTCACTCAAAACAAGTTGCTCTCTCCAAAACTAAGATTTATTTGTCAATTCTGATGACCTTTTCTTTATCCTCATCATTCTTGACTTATAGCATCTGAAATTGCTCATACCCTTTTCTTGATAGATACTTTCTCTATTCTGAACTGGTGAAAACAATGAAAGGATGTCATGTAAAAATTGTTAGTCTTCACACTTTGAAAACTTAGGAAGTGTTTTCTAGCCTATTAAAAAAATCTAAATAGTTTCAGTGGTTTTTAAACTCTTTTTTTTAAAGCAGAAACTAAAATGGCACCTTGTGATTATTTGCAATAACAACTGATTGGAATCATTCAAGGAAATCTGGGAATTTGTTAGTCAAATTTCCAATGAAAATTTCTGCATAATTGGTGGGTGAGATTGTGTAATGCCATGTACCAGGAAATTCCCAAAAGAATGCTACTGTGAACAGCTTTTAAGGTTCAGATTACACAGTAATAGCGAACACTCTGTTTATTCCATTACAATTCATGGCAAACATTCACAATATAATATTCACAACATTACATCTTATCACAGAAAATCACAATATGGTGTTCATAAAAGCTTAATATTAGAATGGCTGCACAGTTTTCACAACAGTAGCCACGGTTTTCACAACAGTAGCCACAATATTTAGAACAAGGAACAAAAGAATAATCACCTGGTTTCCCTAAGGCAGAAACCCTTCTCATTTAATCATTCATTCAATCAATTCACAATATATTAATCTTCCACTCATGGGGCAAGCATTAACTTAATCAATCACTAATCTAGATTCATAATGACTAAATATCATTAATCACTAGTATAGTCATTAGAAAAACCACACAAACTCTACACCCCTTGGTGTCCAGCAAACATCAATTTCCTCTAAGGGGAGGCCTTTTCTTCATCTTGACTCTGGGTGATCTCTCTGATTCCCTGGATCCCCTTCCATGGTTCTATCTCCCTCCTGAATCCACCAAACAGTCACCTGGATTCAGAAGCAGACAGCTGCCAGGTTCTCATCTAGTCCTCAGAGGTAGACAGTTCCCAGTTCCTTGTCCAGTCCTCAGGGCAATCCCTGGCACACACTGAAGTTCACAGGATCCACCACATCTCAAACCCTTCATCAATTCTCTTGCCTGGAACTCAAGGATCAGCCAGGCCACAAACAAACAAAGTCTTATCTTGGTCATGCTTCTTCAGTCCTCCAGTAGTTCAGCTGGCACTAGGACCCAGAAGGAATATCGGGCCTCCTGGGTGGCTTTCACCAGATTCTGATCTCAGGAAAACTCCATCTCTTTTCTCAGTCAGCTTCCAGATGCTGGGAGAGAAATTCTCTCTCTCTCTGTCTCTCTCTGTCTCTCTGTCTCTCTCTCTCTCTCTCAAACTCCAACTCACTTCTGCAGCCCAGCTCCCACATGCTGAGACTATCCGGCTTCCTCCAACAGGAAAATTCCAATTCTGTCCCTCTGACTCTGGAATTCTTGCTTATATACATACACTGGCCTCCTGTCTCAGCCACTACCCTTCTTCCACATCAATAGGGGAGTTCACACCTTCTCAATGGGCTCACACCTTCCATACTTAGCACTAAGTTACTAAGTGCTAAGTATCTGCTAAACTGATTGCTATTACAGATTGAAAAATGAGCATCATGATTCAATGTAACCAATGATGCTCTTCTTTCAAGTGGACATAGATGTTTTTGAAAATTATTCTTTTCAGACAACCATTAAATCCAAGTATTAAAATAAAGTTAATTTAGATGGCTAAGTGGATAATATTCTAGACATTGAGTCATGAAGACCTGAGTCCAAATCCTGCCTCAGCCACTTACTACCTGTGTGATCCTGAGCAAGTCATTTGCTTTTGGTAGTCCTCATTTTCCTTGTGTGTAAAATGGGGAAAACAAAGCACCCACAACCCAGGGTAGTTGTGAAAATAAAGTAGGAAGATCTTTGCAAAAACCTTTGCCAACTTTAAAGTGCTATATAAATGCTACCTGTTATTGTTATTTCATTAATGCCAAGTATTGAAATTGAACTTCAAATCAGATCTTAGAATTATGGTATTATAATGTGCTAAATCAAGATTTTCCAAACTAATGTAGGATATACATTGCAATGCTTTTACTAAATTATCATTAACAATATTTAAGTGAAAGCAAAAATGAAATTTGTATCATTAACAAATAAAATATTATTTATTTTATATTTATATCATTACTTTTCAATTATTTAGATGTACTTTTATAATATCATTACCTATTATCCCATAATAGGCTAATATTATGTATATTGCCTATAAATTTATGCTATTATTGGGTAATAATAACATATTATTAGGAAGTATTAATACCTAATGATAATATGGTTACCTATTACTTAACCTTACCTACTGTTACTCTTTATAATGATTAATACATGTATATGTATATATCTTAAAAATACAAGTAAACATATGGGGATGTATACTTAATTTTTTTTACCGATTAGAAAAGTTTATAGGTCGCTTTTTTATTGATGAAATCAAAGGTCTGAATAAAGAAAAGAAAAAAATGCTTTCTGTTTCATGATCTTCAAGGTTTCCTCCAGTTCTAAGGTCCTATTCTCTAACCCAGAGCCATTTAGTTGGTCAATAAGAATGAAACAACCCAAATCTAGAAAAAATGGTATGATAAGCAGTAACCACTTACTATTCTCAAATCACTGATGCTGTTGACCAGAATATTGCTCATAGTCTCAGGAACTTTAAGCCAAAACGGTTGATATGAAGAAAAGTCACCCAATGTCACTGTTGTCTTACTGAAATGGAAGAAAAGTGGACATGGAAAATCAGATTTGAGACAACAGGATCCAATATCTGGCCTTGGGGAGAACTTAAGCTCAAGTGTTAAGCCCTATTAGGCAGGAGAGCCCACGTGAAAGACCTCTACAAGGTTTAGGAAGAGCTGCTGTTTCTACATTGCCATATATCCCATTATGGGCATTTTTGTTATTTCTGCTTGTTTTTTTTACATAGTTTTATTTTCTCAGATAAACATATGTGAATTGGAAATGTGCCCTATTTACTTTAACTTATTTTTAGTTATACCTAAGGGAAGCCTGGCTGTTAAGGCCATGATACCTTAGGTTTAAGCACTCTCGTCTATCCAGCAGATTCCCAAAGGAAAATAAGAAAAGCCTCTGTAATGGTAACCCAGGTCTATAAAGTGTTGTCCAATGTCATAAATAAACTGCCTTGTTAGCTAACTTTTTTTATCTCTAGCACTGAGAACACTGTCTAGCATACAGGAAATGCTTAATACATGCTTTTCAATTGTATTTAAATAGCTTGTCTTAGTTCCCAAATTTGGCCATAAGCTTTCTAAAGGCAGGGACTATTTTTAATCTTCTAAAAGTCCCCAAAGCGCTTTGTACCTACAAGGTTCTCAACAAATCTCTATCGATTGGTTGATTAAGATAAAAATTGTGCAGGATGTATAGTATACAAGGTCAACATGGTGTATCAGAGAGTAGATTTTGAGTCAGAAGATCTGGGTTTGACCTTTAGCTCTGTCACTTAAGACTTGTCCGACTTCGGACTCAATCACCTCTTTAAGTTTGTTTTTCATGTGGAAGACGAGAGGGTTGTTCTATATAATATCTATATCCTCTTCTATCTTTAAATTCTATGAGTTTATGATTTGCTCTCCCTTGGGCTTTATAGACTTTCAAAATGTGAACAATGATGCCAGATATTCCAAGTAGGTGTTCTGATTTCTAGATTTCTTTGATTTGGAAAGAGCGTTATTGTGAAAAAATGATGCTGAGCCTATATAAATAGTTGATTTGATGTATTGGACTGGTCCTGCACCCCTCTATATTTAAATTGCCAAAATTATATTGAGTCTCTGTCCTCATTGGCCAAATAAAGCAATCTATTTAGAAGCCAACTTTATCTTTTTTGCTTTAAGAATACAAAAAAAAACCCAAACCATAGCAGGAAATTGTAGCAGTTCCATTTTAAGTCTCTAAAAATGAAATTAAGATGACCCCCCCCCAAAGGTAAGAGGTTAAAAATACATACTTCCATCGTGATTATGGAGTTGGTGTAGTACCTGTTTCCTTTTCCTTCCTCTCTGGGATATTCTGTCAGTCATTTGTCATAGTTATTGCATAGCCATGTCCTGGGCTTCTTAGGGGAACTACAGACGCCAACAGAGAACTGACTCAAGATGTGGTCCATATAGCATGATTATTTGTGATGTTCCATTTGCAGTGAAACTCTATGCTTTAACAAGTCAAGTCATCAATGGTGAGATGCAGTTCTATGCCAGAGCAAAGCTTTTCTACAGTGAAGTTCCGGCAACGGAAGAGGGGATGATGGGAGATTACATTGAACTGTCTAACATAGATATCCAGGCCTCCCGGGAATTTCTTCGGAAGTTTGTTGGGGTGAGTTATCCCAGTGAAGCTTTGGTGAGGAGGAAAAGTGTGCGGAAGCCCTAGCCAGGATTCTGTTTTCAATCTTAATATCTAAGATAGAGGAAGCTCTTGGGATTCATCAACTGAACTGCTCTGGGCTGACCTGTTTGGAGATGGATTTCTCCATTCACCACTGGATCACCAACGAGGTTAGGTTTCATTGAGCCACTGGTTGATGCAGTGAGGTATTTAGTATGCATAACACTGACTAGTTCCATGTGCTTCATAAAGAGGTAGGTATAAGTGGTACAGTGGATAGAGTGCTGAGCCTGGAATCAGGAAAATCTGAGTTCAAATTCAGCCTCAGATACATACTAGCTGTATGACCTTGGGCAAGTCACTTGCCTCAGTTTCCTCACCTGTAAAATGGGGATAATAATAACAACATCTGGCTTCCAGGGCTGTTGTAAGGATCAAATGATATAATAATTATAAAGCAATTAGTATAATACCCGGCTATCTAAATATCAGTTGTTATTGTTTTTGTTATTTTATTCCAGCAATCGTACTGATACCACGAGCTGATGCCACAAGGCAGGGGCCTTTGATTGAATCCAAACTTCATAGAACAAATACCCTCAATAAAAGGATTTGTTCTGTAAAACTTGAACTTGGTCAAGAGGCTGTGCCCAAGGACCTAGAAGGCCACATGTGGAGTTGGTGCAGTACCTGCAATACCCTTAATAAAAAGATTTGTTCTGTAAAACTTGAACTTGGTCAAAAAGCTGCACCCAAGGACCTAGAAGGCCACATGTGGCCTGGAGGCCCCAGGTTCCCTGCTCCTGCCACAAGGGGATACCAAAGATTCAAAGATACATTTTCTTCTGAACCCCATAAATAGGCAACTGGCATCCTAATGAAGATTTATGTAATTGCAACTCATAGATATGGTTAGGCATTTTCTAATTCTCTTCACCTAAAACAGCATATATGTTGCTATTGCATTAATAGAAAAAGTAAATAATTGACATGGTGGGTTTTTAAAAAATCCCCTACAAGTGCATTAGTACTTCGAGGGTCTATATTTTTTACTAGAGCGAGCACTTTATTCTCTGATACAGTTTGCAACCCTTTATAACTAAGTAGATGAGAATTAGTATAGCCAAAAAAATCATCCCAGCTTTAATATTGGGGTAAGTCTCTTTGCACTTAGCACTGCTGGTTCTTAGATAAGAGAAATATAGTCCATCAATAGGCATGGACATAACTAAGTTACGCCTTTAAAAAAAAAGGCCAGTAGAAGTATGAGTAAAATAAATATCTGATTAGGGAGTGAATGAACAGACTCTACCCTTGAAATTTACTAGCTTTTGCAAATGATTTAGCCACTCTGGGCCTTAGTTCCTTTAACCATAAAGTGAGTGATTTGGCCTAAATAGCCTTTGAAGTCCATTTTAGATATAGATCTGTGATCCTAACTCCTTCATTAACACTGGTATCCCGAGAAAGGCTAATGTCTTATCTCAAGCAACAGATTATTTAACATTTGTTAAAGTATCTGCCACATACCAGACAATATGCTAGGTGCTGAAGTTGCAAAGAGAAAAGTAAAACACTATTTGTCCTGAAGGAGCTTATTCCATGAACAGACATGTACATAATTGATATATACAAAGTAGATCCAAGATAATTTGTTTTTGATGGGGGGGCGTATGGAGGAAATGTATTATTAGTCAGTAGGAATCAAGGAAGGTCTCATGTAGTCTTCATGCTATAGTAGACTTTTATTCTTTGCACTTGTAGAGGCAATCACACTGGCATATCCAGGATAGCTGCTAGCACAGGTTCTTAGATCTGGTTTACTAGGAAAGACAGCTGTTTAAGGGGTCAACAATCTTTTTAAATTACATTCACTAATTTCAGGGGCAAAATAAGCACTCTGAACTTCAGAGAAAATAAAAACAGAAAATACAGTGAATATACAAGCAGAGAAATAAACACCAACAGACAGGGCTTCTAACTGAGAAATTAGCACAGATCAACAGACAGATCCAACTACCTGACCAATGCAATACACATATAGTTACCAGAGAGAGAAGCACCAATATCTGGGCTTTTCAGAGTTGGGAGGCTCCTTAACAGCTACCCAGAGTCTCATCTGGTGAAATCACAAGAACACTCTTCCAATGAGTGAACCCCAAAGCAAAATCTTAACCTCAGAGTAGATGTATCCTTTTTAGAGCCAGAGGGAATCACAACTCTCATAACTCAGTGCCTAATTAGAAATTAACAAAAGGTGCAAAAGCCTTTGTACAAGCAAGCCTCCCCTAAGCAAGCTTCCTTTAATGGGCTCCATATGAGGCCTATTAATGGGTGAGGAGGATCTTATATCTCATTAACATTACAGCACATTCTCCAGACAACATTTTGGACTATCCTAATCTTTGTAATAAACCTTTTATGAGGACATTCTGTAGTGTGTGAACAGGAGATTCATAGCTCATTAATGATAATACTCCAAAAGTTCATTTGTCAATTGATTGTCAAGTACTTGTAGTGAATTTTGTCACAGAAATAGTTATAGACTTTTGGGGTTAGTTTAAGAACCTATGAACTTAATTGATCTACAATGTAGTTGAAGTGTAGCTAGTTGAAGCCCCCAAGCCCTCAGCCCCTCTGAATCTTGAATTCCTTTCCCTCCCCACTAAATACATCTAAACTCCTAGACCAGTGATGGGGGGTGTGTAAGATAGTAGCTAGAAAATAGCTTCTTCATTCAGTCAATTCCTCAGTCAGCTGCAGAATCAATGGGTGTGGTCATAGCTATTCTTTGCAATTATGTTTGTGTGGGGGAGGTGGGGGGTGGGAAGGCTGGTTGTTTATAAATCAAATATTCAAAATTTTATCAATTTTTTTTAATGAAATAGTAAAACTCCACGCTTTCCTTTTAGTTGAGTATGAACCACATCTCTCTTCCAGCCTTCCAGTCAAGGTTAGTGTGTTCAACAGTCAATTAACATTCATAGGTCCCAGGCCAAGCCCTATTGGTTACTGCTTTGGCCCTGACTGGCTTAGAATGAATGTAAATAGCAATTGTTTCTGTTTTGGCCAGAAACCCTGAGGGTTTTTCCCTCCCAGATCAATTTTTTTTTAATTAAAAATTTTATTTTATTATTATTATTTTTTAAACTAGATTAAGAAGCCATTCTCTACCTCATTTCTTAATTTCTTCAAAATCTTAATCACTAAATGGGCGTTGCCTCAGTCAAACTGGCACCTGTCAAAGATCTTAGCTTTAAAAGGCCAACATTCCCCACTGTCTCCTGGGCCATCTCCAATTGTCCTGATATGTATCTGGCCACTGGTCCTAGATGGCTAGTGAGTCTGGTGACTTTGCATAGCCCTCCCTCACTTAAATCCAGTTCACTTGCATGTCATAGTACTACCTCCCTGATGTCATGGTCCTCTTTGAAAACAAAAGACAAAAACAACAATATTTATTAAATGATTGCTATGTACCAAGCACTATGTCACTGTGATAAGGATACAAAAAAAGGCAAAAGTCACTTCCTACGCTCAAGCAGCTTACTGTCTAGTGGGGAAGCAATATGCAAACAATTATAATAAAAATAAGATATACAGGGTATCTGTATATCTGAATATCTGTGTATCTGAAACTGAGGTTTCAAGTTACTAAAACTTAATGCTTTTACAGCCTTAATAGCTTAAAATTTCACTAAGATTTTTGGGATACCAAATTAGAAATAATCACCAGGGAAAAGACACTAACATAAGGACTTGCCTTGCACAGCAAGGGAGGTAGAAAATAGTTACCCTGTGCTTAGAGCGTCTTTGGAGTACTGTGTTCTGTTCTGAGTCACATTTTAGTAAGGATATTGACACTCTGGGGAAATAAACTTGGATGGTGAAAGGCCTTGAGAAAATGTCAATAAGGAAGTAGAGAGATCCCCAAAATGTAATGAACTGCCTCTAGAAGTAGTAGGTTCAGGTAAAGGCTGGGAATTGTAGAAAAGAACGTGTCTCTCTAAGGTCCCTCCTAACTCTGAGATTCTGGTCCCATAACACCTTGGCATTCTATCCCTTTGAACAGGATGACAGTCTGACTACCAAGATCCATGGATGAGTTCCATTACCTTTCCTCCTTCCCTTCTCCTCACTTTGTAGGGGCTCAAGGTCATATACTGACAGCAGCTTCCAATTTCCTTGGAATGAGAAATCTTTCTCCCTTTCCCCTAATGCAGAAGGAAGAAAAATTTGGAATAAAAAAAGTTGGAAAGGAAATGGGAATTTCCATGAGGAAATAGAATAGAAAGATTTTTGTATTTGTATTGTAGCAGAAATAGATAGATCATGAGCCAAGATCAAAAGAATACTTGAAATTCCCGACACTAACTATCCTTATGATCTTGGACAAGTCCCTTAACATACCTGAGTCTTAGTTTCCTCATCTACAAAGATAGATAGACTCGATGGCACCTGAGGGCCACTCCAGCTCAACATCTATGACCTTTGTCTTTGGTGAATGACTTGGGACTTATAAAGGCTCTCTTTCTGAGCTATCAATGCTCATTGTGTAGTGTTCTATAATTGGATACAAACAACATATTTTTAGAGTTAATATTACTACTATTACACCAGGGTGACCTTAATAATCTGCTAAATTAGTAGCCAGGGCAAGATCCAAGAAGTGAGGGAATACTTGTCTGGGACAAGATTTATTTTTGTGTCAGCTGGGAAAAGGCAGACCATTTGAATACATTTATTGCTTTCACTTCAGCAGCAGTTACAAGGGGGCAAGAGAGTGTTTACATTTGATGCAAATATATTTCTTGTGCAGATAAATAAACAGGACTAGGATGCTAATAGACTTGTTGATATCTTGCCATTCTTCCAACTTCTTGAAATAGTAATTTGCTCTTTCTTAAAAACAGTTAGTATTTCATAGTTTGTGTTTCCCAGAAAGATGATTTTGATCTAAGCTTCAGGCTGTCCTTCCTTTAATCTACCTTTCTAAAATTAAATTTTACCCCCTCCATTTTTAAGCATCCATTTTTCTCTCTCTCTATCCAATGCACCCCATTCCCCACAATTCACATCCTGGAAGAAAAAGGAAAAAACAAACTCTTGTAACAAATGGGTATAGAAAAGGAAAACAAATTCCCATGTTGACCATAACCCAGAGATACTACTCTTCTGCAATTTTGAGTCTTAGAGAGTTGCCTTGGGTACTGAGAGGTGAAGTGACTTGTTCAGGGTCACACATTCATCATTCATCATAGGCAAGACTTAAATTCAATTTTTCCCTGAATCCAAGGCTGGCTCTTGAGGGAGGGAAAAGGGGAGTGGGAGAAAACATCCTAGGGCAGCACTTCTCAAAGTATGGTCTGAGTACTCAGATCAACAAGACTGACCTTTTTCCGGAGTCTGCAAGGTCAAAACTATTTTCAGAATAATGCTAATATTGTACTTGCCTATTAAAATGTTTCCCCCTTTTCCAACTAGATATCAGTATGATACCAGATTTTCTCCATGTAGTTCAGTGGTTCTCAACCTTCCTAATGCCGCAACCCTTTAATACAGTTCCAACCATAAAATTATTTTCGTTGCTACTTCATAAGTGTTATTTTGCTACTGTTATGAGTCGTAATGTAAATATCTGATATGCAGGATGTATTTTCATTGTTACAAATTGAACATAACCCACAGGTTGAGAACTGCTGATATAGTTCAACCACAACAACATATTTCAAAAGATCAAATGCAGAAGCAGATAAGAGAATACAGTTATCTTCTATTAAACCAGATATTAAAAAGATTTGCAAAAATATGTAAAACAATTCTAACCTCACTAAATTCTTTTGGGGAAATATAGTTACCTTTAATGAAATATATTATTTATGTTAATATATATGTTAATATGTACTATATTATGTATGTTAACATATTACTGAATCAATTCATATATATATTTTAAAATTGTATTAGTTTTAATTTCTAATATAGTGAATATTGATATACACACATAAACAAAAGCTTTTCAGGGTCCTCAATCATTTTTAGGATTATAAGGGTTTCTGAGACCAAAAAGTTTGAGAAATAGTACCCTAGGAGATTGTATTATAATATCCTTTCTAGAATGACTGTAGATAACTGGCCTCTGTCCAGTTAAACATAAGTATATATGTTTATATGTGTGTGTATATATAGACACATGTAATATGTATATATTCTTATCCAAGTTAATTTTATAAAATTATTTGAATGGAGAGAAATCAAAATATTAATGTAGTTATACCTTTTACATTCCCCACAGGCTAGGCACAGCCAAATAAACCCTTGTCTAGCCTGTTCCACTTCATGGTTTTTGTGAAATAATTTCATCTGCATGTCAAACGTGGCAGGGACAGAGCTCTGTTAGAAGCATTCTTTGAAATTTGAGAGTGGATGTATGTGTAGTCATGATGAAGTAGTGTAGCCAGAGAGAGTGCTTATGCTGTCTATGTGAAGCACTGGGACTCCCTCTATGAATTCAGTCTTCTCATCTCTTTCTCAGAGAACTTTGGATAAGAGATAGAAGTAAGGGAAGAAACTCTTTAACTTCTAATAGAAGGGAAATATCTGTGAAAATGAGGAAGGTGCAATGGGACAAAGAGATGTGAGGATTATACAAAAGACTAGAAGAGGGATTGGGTTTGAGTAGTTCTTTTTACATATGTACATACATACCTACATTATATACACACATATCTCATTAATTCAAGCCAATTAGTAAAACATCTTAATCACATATTTTATTTGAATAAATTTAGCTTTTTCATTTATTTATCACTTATCTATCCCATTTTCTTCCTCTATAAAAATTGGAAAGGCTGGTCCAGTCTCCTCATTTTACACGGTCCATTCATGTGCTGCCTTAAGATGACAATCTCTAAGACAGAAGGGTCAATGGTGCCATTGTCCGTTGCCTTGGCCAGATCACATCTGTAATGTTCCCTTCTGGGCACCTTATCTTAGCAATATTATTGATAAAATAATGCCCAGAGGAGGCCAACTAGAATGGTGAAGGGTTTTTAACATAACATGTGGGGATCAGCTGAAGAGACAAGGGATCTTTTGTTTAAGGGGGAGAGACTTGTCAGTGGGGTAGGGGTTCAATCAACTAGGTTTGACTCAAGGAATACTGACTCAAGACCTCCCCCAGCTCCTGCCACACATATCTGAAAGCACCTGACAATCCTAGGGGAGAGGATATCCTCTTCTTAAACTCACAAACTGATTTTCACATAAGGTTTCTCATATAAGCTTTTTCATGTTTTCATTTCTGTTATCTTCAATTTAATTCTCCAGTTTATAATCTGTACCAAATTGTTTTTTTTTTTCTTGTCCACCTAATCCCCCAATTAAAATCTTGATTTCCTGTCCCAAACATCCTGGAAAAAATAATGAAAAAAGAACCAGCCATAGCTATACCACTTCTCCACTGCTCAGAGTCCTACACCAGCCCCCAACTTCTACTCCTCATTGGAACTCAGTGCCACTGAGGCTTCTGTACTTTGGGCTTGGAATCTAGTTTCCAGTCCTTTGCGGCAATGACCTCCATGTCGGACTCCCAGTTTGGCTCCTGCTTTTCTAAAGGAACTCTAGAATAGTCTTTGATTTTTGAATCTAAGAAAAGCATTGTAGAGCCCTCTCTTACCACAAAGAGGAGATATTATTATAGCCAAGGACTTCAGCTGAAGCCAGAAGCAGGAAGTAGACACTCAGGCGAATGCTCAGTAGTGCTATGCCTGGCAGAGTCTGGGAAAGACTATATATCCATCAGAGAGGTATCCAGAGGAGCCGGGTTTGGCAAAGACCGCATCTTCATTAGAACAGCAGCATTCAGCTAGACTACGTTCCATGGAAGCCATGTGTCCATGTCCAGCAAAGAGCTGTGTCTGGGGGAGGCTTCATGCTAAGCAGGGATTAGCCCAGGAGGAAGCTGTACTATGGTATCTCCAAAAGATATAAAAGAGGCAGCATTTTTCAAAGCATGAGTTTGTCTCTCCATATGCACTCTGGCCATACATGATCCATATGGATGTTGCTATTTTTCCCACTGACGGTGTGTGGGGAGAGTATACTCCAGGTTTATGGGGGATAAGTTTTATTCCTACTATTTTACTATGCTTTTATATGAACTTCTTTTGCTTTGAACTAATTTTGTGTTCTCTGCATGACTACTTAGAAATCAGTAAATTTGTGGAAGCTCGTGAACTATAGTTTTAATGCATGTAGACACATAGAGGACCTTCAACCCAAGGAAGCAGGTTCTAGGGGAGCCCTAGAGGTTGAGGAGTCCTTCTATGTGCTATGTTGGTAGTCCTCATTTGAAAGGGCAGCATCCAATCTCTCCTACAATTGCGAAAAAAGCCTTTTGTGTGGAAAGGATAGCTGGCTTTTCTGCTATTTCTTTCTTCATTCACGCATCTTTTTCCCCTGGTCTGAATGTGCAGAAATTGCGAGTGGGTTTTCTACTCAAGTTTCTGATTGGCAGCTCCAAGTATCTAGTTACCTTAATTTCAAGCACAAAGTTTACACAGAAGCCATCCCAACTTTGGCAAAATAATTTGGTGCAGCTGAAACTTTTGAAATAAAAAAAGTCTTTTTTATTTTTCTTTTTCAATATGAAACAGTTTGCTTTGGCTAATTCTACCCACCCCCCAGGTAATGGAATGTACAGACTTGCTTTTTGCCCAGTTTTGGGGTGGTGGATAAGTCATGCAAGTTTTTAAAAATATGAAATAAAATCTTGGTATTATAAGAGTCTTGAAAAGTGACCATTTTTTCTCCAACTAAACACAATATGTTTCTGATCTCCCCAGTTGAGAGGGTTCTCTCCTCCTTGAAATTATTTTTTATGTCTAGTAAGTATCTAGTTATCTAAACGTTGTCTTGCCCTTTAGAATGGGAGCTCCTTGAGGGTTGGAACTGTCTTTTGTCTTTCTTTGTATCCCAGGAGCTTAACATAGTGTGCCTGATTTAGAGGAGGTTCTTAACAAATGCTTGATGACAGATTAACTTTGCATTTTCTTTTATATGAAAATGTGTGTTCCTCCAGGAGAATGAACCTTTTTACAATGCCTTGTGTGTGGGTGCAGTAAGCATGTAATAAACACCTGTTGAATTAAAACTGAATTGGAACAATATCAGGCCTAGTCTTTGAGGTGAAAGACAGATAGAGGCTGAAGACTGGCACACTCTCATTCCAACCATATAGAACCATACGCCATGTAAGAAATGATTCAGGACCTCCAAAACAGATTTCAGAAAATATTCCATTTTTAAGGCAATCTCAAGAGTAAACAATCATCTACTGCTTGACCTTATTATTACAGGCAAACTATAAAGCCTATCCATTTGCTTCTAGATAGATAGGTCCCATATTGTTGTAACTCTTTTGGGGCAATTGAGGTTAAGTGACTTGCCCAAGGTCACACAGCTAGTAAGTATTAAGTGTCTGAGGTCAGATTTGAACTCAGGTCCTCATGACTCCAGGACCAGTTCTCTATTCACCACGCCACCTATCCACCCCTGTTGAAACTCTTGGGCTGTTGAACAATAGGTTGATCTTTTGAGATATCACTTCATGTTTGGGGAAGGAAACTCCCCATAGGCACTATCCTAGTCTGGGCTCTCCTCTGCTCCTGTTGGTACTATTGCAAATGCCTTCTAACTAGTTTCTCTGGCTCAAGTCTCTCCTCACTCCAATACATCCTCCATTCAATTGCCAAGGTAATTTTAATGAAGTGTAGGTCTGACCATTTTACTTCCTTATGTAATAAGCTCCAATGGTTTCTTATTACTTTCTTTAGAATCAAATACAAAATCCTGTTCGGCATTTAAAGCACCTCATAACACAGCTCCTTCCTACTTTCCAATCTTCTCTTCTTGACCTCATTCCAAGCTCTTTATAATCCAGCTATGATGGCTCACTTGCAGTTCAAATATGGCACTACAACTCCTGTCTCCATTCAATATGCCCAGGTTGAATCCAGGTTCACTTCCTCCTGTCCTATTCACTTATTGCTGAACTGAACTAGAAAAAGCTGCTCAAGATGTGCTAAAAATGAACATTATCTAATCTCAACTGGGTCCTTACTGTATGGAGGCAATCCTTCTTGTTGTTCAGTGTCAGCCATGTTGTATTCTTTGTGACCTCATTTGGAGTTTTCTTGGCAAAGACACTACAGTGGTTTGTTATTCCTTCTCCAGCCCATTTTACAGATGAAGAAACTGAGGCAAACAGGGTCACACAGCTAGTAAGTGTCTGAGGCCAGATTTGAACTCAGAAAGATGAGTCTTCCTGACTAACACTCTGTGCACTACGACACCACCTAGCTGCCCAGCCAATCTTTCTACTCTTCCCTAATAGATTTTCCTATCCCACTCACCACAGCAGCTAGCCCAAACTTCTCTCCTCATTTCTCTTAGTTCTCCTCCCAAACCTACCTCCTTAGCCAAAGATTTTGCCTCATATTCTGCTCAGAAAAATCAAAGTTATTTTCTGTGAGTTCCTTCTCCCCTCCTTTTTCTTGCAACTACTTGACACCATCTCACATATTTTATTTCAGTCTCTGATAAAGAGATGTTCTTTCTCCTGATCAGGCCAAAACCTCCGCATGTATCCTTGATCCCATCCTCTCTGGATTAGCCCCACCCCCAGGAGATTAACCCCATAAACGCCCCCACATATTTTCAGCATTTCTCTATAATCTGTTTCCTTTCCTAATGCCTACAAATATGCTGGTTACCACCGACTTAATCTTTTTACGATGACCTATCATCTTATAATTTTCCTCCTTTTCTCAGTCAAACTCCTGGAAACAAGCTATCTACACTAATTGACTCCACTTCCTCAATTCTCTCTTCACTCCAATCCATCCTGTAAGGTGATGTTTATCCCTCCACTAGGCAGGCTGATGCTGGTGGATCAATTAAGCTCAAGTGTTCTGAACTGCTGAGGGTTAAGGTCAGTTGGGTGTCCACACTAAATCCAGTACCAATATGGTGAGTCCCCAGGAACAGGAGTGACCAGGCTGCTTAAAGCATTGGCCCAGGTCAGAGAGGGAACAGGTCAAAGTCTTCTTGCTGATCAGTAGTGAGATCAGGTTTGCAAGTGGCTGAGTCTCCCCATGTCACCCAAACTGGAAGTACAGCACAAAGGTGGTTTCTGTAAAAGAAGAATAGGTTGGACTGGATGATATCTTAGTTGTCTGTCAACTCTAAGAGACTATACTTTTAAGTAACTGGAAAACAGCTAGAAAGTTTAAAACTCACTGCTTCATAAACAGTTCAAATTGAGTTTTACATGTTCTTTTTGCTGTCTACAGGGTCCTGGGAAAGCAGGTACTGACTGTGCCTTGGACTGTGGTTCTGGGATAGGAAGGGTCAGCAAACATGTCTTGCTGCCAGTTTTCAACAGAGTGGAACTGGTGGACATGATGGAAGCCTTCTTGTCTGAAGCCCAGAATTACCTACAAGCCAAGGGTGACAAAGTAGAAACATATTACTGCTACAGCCTTCAGGAATTCACGCCTGCATTGAGAAAATACGATGTCATTTGGATTCAGTGGGTTTCTGGTTAGTCTTGTGTTGCTCTGTTTCCATTTTCCTTGTTCTAGCTAGAGGGAAGGCAGGAAGCCCAGATTCAACACAGAAATTGCGGGAAGCATCATACCGATCGAGGCCGTACATCCCCTGAACATCCAGCTCATGGATGAATGAGGCTTGTGATTTTACTCTCAGAGAGAAATGAAAAATGATGAAGAAAGCAATAATAAACATTAAAATGTTTTTGTCTGGATTTAGAGGTGTAAAAAATTCATGTGTAACATCTGTGTTAAGTGAAATAATTTTTATAATTTTTACCAGTTGCATTTTGGTATACTCTTCCCCATTTCTTAGTGAATGAGCTTTAATGGATATGATTTATATTCTGGAATGAGATATATTCAATATGCATGAGGGGTGGCAGGAGTAGAGCAGGGGTCACCAGAATTAATGTCTTGATAACTGATGGATATGTTTTTACAAGGGGTTGTAGAATGGATCCCTCTTTTTTCACTGTCCTCCTTAAAAAAAATGAGAAAATTTTATAAGATGAATTTTTACACACACACACACACACACACACATACATATACACACACAGGTGTACACACGTGTGCCCTGCCTTGAGGAGGGTTGAATTAAGACAGCAAGTTAACTATTAATATCTTTCAGGTTGAAAATGGATGATCCACAATTCGTTTGTCTGATACAACTTTCCTGAGCATTTTGAATCCTCACTCCATTTTATCCTGACAAAAATCCCCATGAGACTCTTAGGGTAGACCCATCCTCATCCTCCAGAGCTTAATGATTGATCTAAGAGTAGCAGAACTGGAACTAGAACTCAGAATCATGCTCTTTAACAACCCATTGGCCTACTGTTACAACCCTATCCTCCTGTCCACAGGGAACCTGACTGATAAAGACCTCCTTGAGTTTCTTTCCCGTTGCTGTGAAGGCCTGAGAGAGAATGGCATCATCATATTAAAGGACAACGTGGCCCGCCAGGGTTGTATCTTTGACTCTTCTGACAGCAGCGTCATCAGGGATATGGACATCCTCCAGAGCCTCATTTACAAGAGTGGGCTGGTGGTTCTGCAGGAAGAGAAGCAAGAGGGTTTTCCAGAGCAGTGTGTTCCAGTGTGGATGTTTGCTCTGAGGAGAAGGGTAATTCATAGGATCGTAGATTGAAAGTTGAAAAGGACCTTAGAGGTCATCTGGTCCAACCACCTTTCTTCTTTCTCTCCCCCCCCCAACCCCCGCATTTTGCATTGGAAAAAAAACAAAATCCAGAGAAATTAAGTGACTTGCTTAAAGTCATAAAGGTAGGAAATAGCAGAATGGAAATTCAGATTTGAGTCTCATGATTTCAAGTTCAATGTTCATCCCTCTGCATCACACTGCTTACTTAATCAGCAAAGTAAAAGACTGCTAATGTGTATAGTATTTGGGAACGGAGTTATAGAAAGTGAGTTCTTCAAAGTCTCCCTTAGAATTCACTTCACCGATTCAGCCGAGAGCCCGGGGCCCGGAGTGAGTGAGGAACCGTCTTGACCAGCCGTGTGCTCCTCCGCTCTCCCCCGCTATGGCTCAGCTGATCCGCGACGCTATCGAGAAGGCTCCGGTCCTGCTAAATGCTGCTGCAACTTATTCGAAGCCTCGATTGGTCACATTTTGGCAATATGCCAAGGTTGAGCTGGTTCCTCCAAGTCCTACTGAGATCCCCAGAGCCATTGAGAGCCTGAAAAAAATAATCTCATCCGCACAAACAGGTAGCTTCAGAAATCTCACAGTTAAGGAAGCTCTGCTAAATAGTTTGGTGGCCACTGAGGTATGCATGTGGTTTTACGTTGGCGAGATCATAGACAAAGGCGGCATCATTGGATATGATGTTTGAAGACCAGCTCTTAGCATCTGAGTGATTTATCCTTTATTATATATATATATATATATATATATATATATATATATATATACCTAGACTTCTAAATAAAACAAAAATAATGTGGAAAAAAAAAGAATTCACTTCACCTCAGCATACTATTTTTCACTTTCTATATATTTTTCTGTGTTTTTTCCGCCTTTGGATCTGTGTCTTCTTTCAGAATATGACTAATATGGTAATATGTTTGCATAACTGAACATGTATAACCTATATCAAATTGCTTACTCTCTCATGGAAGGGGCAGGTAAGGGAGGGAGAGAGAAAATTTGGAATTCAAAATTTTAAAAATGAATATTAAAAATTGTCTTTACATGTAACTGGGGAAAAACAAAATGTTATTTCAGAAAAAGTATTCAATTCAACTCAGATGCTAATTAAACATCTATTGTATATGCAAGGTACTAGGTGAGAAGAATATTTATACCTGGGCTCTTCTTTCAAGCAGCTTCCAATCTAATGAGATTCTGTTTTGAATTCTAATGAGGCATAGGGAGAGAGAGACTAGTATTTACATGAATGATCGTTGATGATGTATGTCCACATTATTGTCTCCTCTTCCATCTGGGATTATGGCTTCAGAAACTTAGAGTTGGAAGGGACCTCAGAGGTCAAACCACATCTAAACAAGAATCCTTTTTATATCATCCTTGATAAGTGTGTCTTTGCTCGGAAACCTTTAGGGAGGCAGAATCAGGTACCTCTCTCAAAAAAGCCCATTTCATATTTTAAAAATCATTAACTAAATGTTCATGCTGCCCAGTCCACTTTTGGATAGATTGAATGTTTAATAAGTTCTTTTCCTAAATGGAACTTAATCTGCCTCTCTGCAAACTTTTGTTCCTACTTCTGTCTTTTACAGCCAAGGGACTAAGTCAGATCCCTCTTCATACAAAAGTCCTTCTGACACTTTTAGTCCACTGACATGTACTCCATTAGTCTTTTATTCTCCAGGCTAAAGATCCCCACTTCAGTCAAGTGATTCTTATGTGTCATAATGGTGAGACCTTTTGCTATGGCTTTGGTTGATCTTGCCTGAATGCTCTCTAGCTTGACAATGCTCTTTCTAAAAACAGAGTGTCCAGGACAAAAGCTAGATGTGGTCTGATTTGGACATCTGTTATGGAACAATCACTTCCCTAGTCTTAGACACTATGCTTTTCTTAATGGAACCTAAGGATGAATTAGTTGGTTTTTTTGACTGTTAGAGCGTACTGTTGACTCTTCTCAAGCTTGTACTCAATTAAAAGAACTCTATTTAAAAAAAAATTTATTGACTTGTTTGTTTACTTTTGGGTTACAAGATTCAGTTCCAGAGTCACTTGAGTTTCAGATTTTTCTTCCCTTCCTCCCCTCCCCCCACCCCCGCCATGGTGGCATACAGTCATGTATAGGATCTGCAAACTCCTTCACATTGTACAATAGTCTGGTTGAATAGGTGATATAGCCAATGGAGTGAACAATGAGAAAAGAGAAACAAAAGCCAAACATCGAAAAGAATGATAGCATGCATTGCTTCAGTCTCCTTTTAAACTCTGATCTTTCTGGATCTTTCTCTGAATGTAGCCATCTCCTTCCATCCTGAGATTTGTATAGTTGTCTTTTAACTGAAACTCTATTTTTTTAAGGGAATTACTATGTAGCCATAGCTTAACCACACTTGGCCACAATCCCTCTCTTTAGTTTGCTAACAAGCATAGCATAAGAAACATTGTGAAATGCCTTGCTAAATCTAAATAAACCATATGCAGTAGCAAATAAGACACTAGAATTTTAGTGGTAGAAGACTTGTATTCAAATTCTGCCTCAGATACTTTCCAGTGATGGGACACTGGGCAAGTTCTTTGATCTCTCTCAGACTTGTTTTCTCATCTGTAAATTTGGTATCATAATAATAGCACCCATCTCGCAGGGTTGTTGTGAGGATGAAATGGGATAACATGCAAACACTTCGCAAACGTTAAAGTACCATACAAATTATTATAACTGTTATTATTTTGTATCTATGGAATTCCCTTTATCTATTTGTCTAGTAACCCTGTCAAAACAGAAAATGAGGTAAGCCTGGCATGACCTGTTCATGATGAGTCATGCTGGCTCTGTGTGATCGCTGCTTCCTTTTCTATATGTTAACCTACCATCCTTTAATAATGCATTCTTGATTTTTTTTTCAGGAACCAAAGTCCATCCCATTCGCCTGTGGTTTACAGATTTCCTTTGCTTCCTTTTTCAAAAATCAAGAAAGTTCTTTAGGCCTGTGACCTCTCTCCCATTTTCCAACATCTTTCAAAGATTGCCAATAGTAGCTCAACACATACATCTGTGGTTATTTCACTCCCAAGGGATGTAGTTTATCCAGTCCTAGTGATTTGAAATCTTCAAGAGCAGCTAAGTGCTCTTTTATTATCTCCCTGGTTATTTTTGGCTTCAATTCCCTCATTAGCCAGTATTTTTTTTGTTTCATCCTTTCCAATCTAAAAATCATTCTCTTTTGGCAGGAAAAAAAATCAAAACAAAACTCTGAAGCAAAACAAGAGCAGAGAAGCTCTACATTTTCTCTGTTATCTATTATTATCACCTCATCCATTCTGTGTAGTGGCTGTCTTTGATCCTCTTCTTTTCTTCAATACAGTATTTAAAAAACCCCCACAAAACCTTTGAGTTGTTCTTGGCATCCCTAGCTCTCCTCAGCTCGTTCAGAGCTTTATTTAGCGTTCTTGACTTTGCTCTTACAGAACTTTGACTTCACTTTTGTATTCGTTCAGCAAATATTTTTAATACCATTTTTGTACAAAGTGCATGTTCCCACACACTTAGAGAGCTACAATGATAAATAAGATGATGCAATTTTCTTAAAGGAGCTTACACTCTGAGACAGGGTGTGTGTGAAAGATCAGTTGTTTTCCAATAGTTCTTTTGTTCAGTCGTTTCAGTCATGTCGGATTCTGTGTGACTCCATCTGGGCTTTTCTTGGCAGAGATTATGGAATGGTTTGCCAGCTTCCTTCTCCAGCTCATTTTACAGATTAGGAAACTGAGGCAAATAGAGTTAAGTGATCTGCCTGGGATCACACAGCTATAAGTGGCTGAGGCTTGATTTGAACTCAGGAAGATGAGTCTTCCTGACTCTAGACCCAGCTCTCTACCCACTGACCCACTAATAGTACTTAGAAGGCTGTTATCCATTATTCACCAAGTGCTTGTGGAGCTGTCTTATATAAGAAAGCAGGACATAGCAAGGAATTAGCAAGATCAGGTGCTAAGTGCTTCACTGTAATAATACATAAACAAACAAACAAAAACCAAAAAGAGAATAGCATTGGGCTTTTAAGGCAACTTCTAAAAGACTCTGTGTCTTGAATCCATGTTTCACAGATGTGATCTAGGGGGTATCCTAAATCCCAGTTTAGCTCTATTAGGTTTGCTTCTTTGATTTTTGATGTTTGGGGGTTGGGGATGTGGAGACTATTTCTTTGCATGGAAAATAGTGGTTCCTTGATTATGGGAGAACTAAAAATCATATTACAAAATAATTTTAACTATTTTTCTGTCTTTTCTTCTTCACTTGAAAGAAAAGTTATATGATCTGGTTTTCCATTTGGGGTCAGTTTCACCTCCCTGCAGTATAATAAGGCTATAATCTGACCATAACAAACCATGATAGGAATCCTCTGGCATGACTGCATTTCAGTTGGGGACATATGTGGGACATATCTCCTTTTAAGAACAAATTGTTGATTGTTAAGGCTTTTAGATGATCAGCCTTGAATGGATAAATGAAAGTAGTAGATAAACCTAATTTTATTTAACCATTGGTTTCCCCCTCTTACAATAGTTATTAGTGTTACAGAATGATACATTTAGGGGAGGAAAAGAGATGAGTGGTCATCCAACCCTCATTTTAGATAGGAGGGAACTAAAGACAAGAGAAAGGAAATGACTTGCAGGTCATACAGATTGAAAGTAGCAGAACTGATGTTCCCTTGGACTAATTTCTGTCTCTGAAGTTAACAGGCAGTAGAATAAGCAGAGGGGATTGAAGAAGTAGTAAAAAAAAAGAAAAGATTGATTATGTGCAAACTTGCAAATTGAATCATTTGGATTCAATTTAGTGCTTTGGTTTAATGTGAAAGATAATTTTGATTAAACTATTAAAATTGAACTGTTTTGAATATTATACGTGTATAATTTTTGTATGAATGCAATGTTTAAATAAAACTACTTGTGTTTTTAATGCTCTCATTTCTCCATAATTAATGTTCATGAGCTTATGTGCATGTAGTAGGGACTGTGACCTTTCAGTGGAGGGCCAGCTAACTCACTGGTGTCTAAGCATCAAATTTTAGAGAAAAAACCTTGAAAAGGTAGAGAATGTATAGAGGAAGTCCTTCAGAACAATGAAGTGCCTCAAGCATATTAAGCTCAGTTATGTGAAGAGGAATGTTTAGACTGGAGAAGAGAAGGCTAGAAGGTTAGAGGTGGGACAGATAGGGTCTATTTTTAAAGTACTTAAAAGACAGTTGGGTGGAAGAAGATAAGGCTTGTTCTATTTGAACTGAGAAAGCAGACCTAACAGCAAGGGGTAGAAATTACAAAGAAGCAAATTTAAGATCAATATAAGGAAAAACTAGACCTGTGCCAAATTGGAATGGATTATCTCAGGAATTAATGGATTTCTCCTGATAGAGATTATTTAAAGAATCACTAGATGTACAATGGTGGTGTTTTGGCACAAAATCTTTTCTGAGATGATTAAACTAGCTAGCTGATGAAGGTCCTTCCAACTCTGAAATTCTGTGACTCATGCAGAAAGGTGTGTATGTGTGCACACATGCATGTGTCTGCGTGCATGTTTATGTGAAACCTTTTTCATAATGAACAGCTATTCCTTATAAAAAAGAATTTTAGGAAAACAGAGAAAAAAATAAACAAAACTGATCAACACATATAAAAAAAATCTGAAAACATATGCAATGTACTACCCCTGTGGACCTCCCACCTCTGCAAAAGTGTTGGTGGATGGATCTTCTTACACGTCTTCTTTGGGGTCAGCCTTGTTCTTTGTACTTCAGCAACATTCATTTTCAATTATATTGTAGTCATGGTAGATGATAGATAGATTAGATAGATATATAGAATTTTTCTGACTTTTTACTTTGTATCAGTTCATGTAAGTGTTTCAATGCTTCTCTATTCATCATAGTTGTCATTTCTTAGAACAGAGTAATACTGTATCACATTTCTCTTTTAAAATTTGTTTAGGCATTTTACAGCTGACGAAATATATCTTGATGAATTAGAAAAAACTTGTCATTTGGCTAATGCTGTGACTTCTGTTCCAGTCTCCTAGAACCCCAAACCTTCACTCAATCAATATTAAACATTTATTAAATATCTACTGTGTGCCAGGCATGGTTTGAAGCTCTGGGGATATGAAAAGAGGCAAAAGACAGTCCTGCCCTCAAGTAGCTTACACTCTAATGAAGGAGACAACATACAAACAAATATACACAAAGAAAGCTGTATACAGGATACATAGGAAATAGTTAACAGAGGGAAGGGATGGGAATTGTGAGGGGTTGGGGAAGGCTTCTTATAGGAGGTGAGATTTCATTTGAGACTTAAAGGGAAACCAGGGAGCAAAGGGATACTACAATACCTCTAGATCCTTATCATTTTTGACAGTTTAGTGTTTTTAAATAAACTTCCAAGTAAAGGCTGGTTAGTGAAGCAGAAGATACTGGTATTGTGGAAAAAACAGGTAAGAATCAGAAGACCTAGAGTCAAATATTGACTTTGCTACTTGTTCCCTTTGGAATCCTGAGTAAATCACTTAAGTGCTTGGATCCTTAGTTTCTTCGCTTATATAAAATGAATGGGTTGGGTTGGATGGTATCTTAAAGTTACTACAAAAAAAGACTATGGAAAATACATGTGTATATTAGTATTGGAAGTGAGGAGCAATTCTAAGTTATAGGAGAGCTGTTGGTATTTATTAGCAAAAGGTGGTGGATTCTCCATACTGGGAGTGGTGGCAAGATCATATATGTGTATATATATATATATAATATGCATATGTATAATGTCTACTATGTATATCAGATTTACACGAGATATGTGTGATATAAATGCGGACATAGAGTTAAACCTAAAACAAAATCTTAAATGATTGCCATGAAGAAAACACTTTATAAGCCATAAAGCGTTATATAAATATGGGCCATTATTAGTAGTATTGACAATTCTTTAAACTAATTTAACCTTTTTGAACACTTCATACTTGTTTTTTTTAGGATTTTTTTTGTTGTTTTGGAGGGGGCAAGGCAGGGTAATTGGGGTTAAATGATTTGCCCAAAGTCACATGGCTAATTCTGTGTTGTGTTTGAAGTCGGATTTGAACTCAGGTCCTCCTGACTACAGGGTTATTCACTGCACCACCTAGCTACCCCTTTTTAGGAATTTTTAGAAAAGTTCTCAGACAAGTAACTTAATTTTTTTTGGTTCTTAGTTCTTTCATTTTAAAAATGAAGGAAGTTCGGTTAAATAAATTCCAAAGTTCCTTCTGGTTATGATAATCTATGATCTATGAACCAAATCTTAGGGGTGTCAGTGTCTGAGAGGCAAACCAGTAAACTATTTTCAGAGATGGTCTAGATATATAGCATGTAGGACAAACCCAGATCATTTTTGTTCATACACATATGTATATGTGTGTATATTCATATGCACAATACATATATGAGTAAAGCTAATACATATGCAGCCAATTATTCATTCATAATTTCTCATCATTTTATAGGTGAGGAAACTGAGGCCGAAGAATTAAGGGATTTGTCCAAACACTTAAAAAATTCAAAAGAAATAGAACACGAGATGTTCTGTTATGCATTACAGGGACATTTAAACCACATCTTTTGTTTTCTTTTCTCTTTATTTCCTGCAACTGGTCTTCTCTGAGTGATGTCAAGGAAGGGGCCTGTATCTGATACATCCAGCTGTCTGTCATGAATAATTAGAACCAGGTGTGTTATTGCTTTCCTTGGTTCTGGTTTATTCAGCGATGCTTTGGTGTGTATGCCAAAAAAACTACCTTCCACAATCACTAGTGGCCAGTACTTATCAAAGGTCATCTTAACCTAATTAGGCAAATATGTGAAAAATAAACGTAAAGCAATCCTAGGTTATTAGTTGTATGTTGGGTGGGAAATGAGTTGAGGGAATCATTAAACATTAGCTAGGGTGTAGGAATGAGTAAACAATTTTTAGAAATATAATGATTATAGAGCATGTAGAACAAACTTAGATCAATTTGCTCCTTTCCCAAGAAATCTCTTAACTTCATCCTACCCTTATCACTTCTTCACTTTGCATTTTGATAGTAACGGACATAAGGTTTTCAATATATTATTGTATATTTGCTTTTGTTCTCTATGGATTTCGTATACATTTTATATATTGCCTCCCTGGCTAAACTGTAAGCTCTCTGAGGGCAGTTGTCTTTTTTTTTTTTTGGTCTTTATTGGTCATGGCATCTAGCACAGTGAAATGGTTTTATCAATGCATAGTCCTAGCAGCCCAAGTTAGAAGGGACCTTTAGCATCATGACACATTCTTATCAATGCCATTTAGGGAAAATAAGCCTTTCACATGGGAAAACCCAACCATAAAATATTTTTTTTATCCAACAGTATAGGGAAGATTATTTTGAGGATGATGTGACCAATATGGCTTTTCTTTTCTTGTCTTATATAAGAAAGCAGGGCATATGAAGTCATTTCTTCATTTTCTCATTCCTTAGTTATCTTTACATCTAAGAATACCTCTGGGCTATGTCAGAGCCACCTGACCACTAGGTGAGAGGAGTTCATACCAAGGACATTAAGGGTTGTTGCCACATAAGATTATAGGCTCAAAGTACATACTTGTCCCTGGACCAGATAGAAGGTACCCACCCGAAGGTATCTTGTAGCTAGATTTGCCTCTCCCCCACTATTTTTCTGACACTACAGACAATTTTGATTTCAACCATGTTTCAGTTGACCATAAAATAAATTCATACCTAAAACCAAACTATTTCTTTTCATTTTGATATCATAAAATTGCCTGACTCCCTTCAGTTAGATTATTGAACATGAATTTTTCTAGGAGAGAAACTTCTCTGAAGAGTGATTCCTCTGAATCTTTGTGATGACATAGAGGCAGGTATACCCTCCCCAGAAAAAGAAACAAAGGGTAGTTTCCTAAAAGAAGAATTCTAGAAGGCTCCTACATTTTAAAATTGTTCCTTGGGCTTCTTGGGGGCCAAACTTGAAGCCACCACCTTTCTTAGCTTCCACCTCCAAGACTCTGTCTGGTCAGTTCACATTTAGAGTACGTGTTCAATTCTTCATGCTAAACTTTAAGAAGGACATTGATAAATTGGGATGTATCTGAAGGGCAGCTAGGTGGTACAGTGGATAGAATGCAGGGCCTGGAGTCAAACTCATCTTTCTGACTTCAAATCCAGCCTTAGACTCTTAGTAGCTGTGTGACCCTGGGCAAGTCACTTAAGTCTGCTTGCTTCTAGGAAATAGCAAAGCACTCCAGTATCTTTGCCAAGAAAACCCTAAATGGGGGTCACAAACAGTGAGACACAACTGAAAAATGATTGAACAACAACAATGTAAAGGAAGTTGACTGGAATTGTGAGGAGACTAAGGCTGATCAACAAAAATAGGTTGAAGGAATTAAGGAAGTTTATCCTGAGGAAGAGAAGCCTCAGTGGTCCAGGATGGCTATGTTCAAGTAATTGAAGGAATTGCACGTGGAAGACTTATTTTGCTTGATCTGAGGATAGAAACAAAGGGAATGAGTAGAAGTTGCCAAGAAGCCCTTTCCCCGCTGCCCCATAGAGGGTTCCATACGGCATTGTTCTTGGTTTCTAAGTCATACATAAGTTGTAGCTTTAAAGGGAAACTTTCACAAAGTCCAGAGCCCTAGATGTCTTGCAGATGAAGGAGGGGGATGTCCTCAAATTCTTTGCTGCAGGAACCCATTTTGGTGGCACCAATTTGGACTTCCAGATGGAACAATATATCTATGAAAGAAAGAGTGATGGCATCTGCATCATTAATTTGAAGAGAACTTGGGAAAAACTTCTTTTGGCAGCTTGTGCCATTGTTGCCATTAAAAACCCAGCCGATGTTAGTGTCATTTCGTCCAGGAACACTGGCCAGCAAGCTGTTCTGAAATTTACTGCCACCGCTGGTGCCACACCTATTGCTGGGTGTTGCATACCGGGCACCTTCACTAACCAGGTTCAGGCAGCTTTCAGGGAGCCTCGCCTCCTGGTGGTCACTGATTCTTGGGCAGATCACCAGCCTCTGACTGAAGCATCTTATGTTAATCTCCCAACTATTGCACTGTGCTACACAGACTCCCCACTTTGCTATATGGACATTGCCAATCTATGTAATAACAAGGGACCTCCCTCCGTGGGTCTGATGTAGTGGATGCTAGCCCGTGAAGTCCTGTGGATGTGTGGTACTGTCTCCCGGGAGCACCTATAGGAGGTTATGCCTGATCTTTACTTCTACTGGGATCCAGAGGAGATTGAAAAGGAAGAGCAGGCCACAGCTGAGAAGGTAGTGACAAAGGAGTTCACCACAGAATTCACTGCTACTCAACCAGAGGTGGCTGATTGGTCCAAGGGAGTACAGGTGCCATCTGTGCCCATTCAGCAGTTCACCACTGAAGACTGGAGTGCTCAGCCAGCTACTGAGGACTGATCTGCAGCTCCTACTGCTCAGGCCACTGAGTGGGTAGGAACTACCACAGAGCGGTCCTAAAACCCAGATGCTCTAATAATGTTGGAAAAATGCTGATGGAAAATAAACATTTTTTTTACAAAAAAAAGAAGCTGCAAAGAAGCAGATGTAGGCTTGACATAAGGGAAACATTCCTAACAATTAGAGCTATTCTAAAAGGGAGGCACCTCTCAATGAGAGTCTTTAGTCAGAATCTGGTTTGGTGCTTTGGATTTGTCCATTCTGTCATGGACAACAGGGATGTGGTGAAGTAGAATTCTTTTTCAGACATGGGTCAGTCTGGATGATCTCTAAGATTCCAGCTCTAAAGTTCTATAATCCTGTGATTTCTTCTGGAAGTTAACTTGGGATTTGGATGCCTGGGGAAAGTGCAGGATATCCCTTATCAAAAACAAGAGAAGCTGACCTACCTCTGCTTCACTAAGGGGATATTCAATGGAATATATACCTATAGACATGTAGAAGACAATATTTAAATGGAGGTTGAAAAGCTGAGGGATGGGGAGGGAGGATGATGAGGATATGTGGCCTAGGAGCATGGTAGAGGAAGTACAGAGTATGATCTGGAGAGGAACGATGATGACGATGATGATGATTGTTTTATAACAACATATAATTATTATTAATAATAATTACATTTTTATTGCATCTTAAGGTTCACAAAGCTCTTTCCTTACAACAACTTTGTAAGGCAAGTAGTGACAATGTCATTGGATATCCTTTCACATATGGAGAAAATGGGGCTGAGATTGATCAATCAGCAAGTATTTATTAAAGCACCTACTATGCTCCGTGTACTGTGCTAGACTCTGGGAATACCAATACAAAGAATAGAACAATCTCATCTTGTAGGGAGCTTATATTCTAACATAACTTGTCCATGTTCATACAGTTACTACATACTTCATGCAGTCTGGGTAGGATTTACAACATAGGTCTCCTGATTTTAGCATCATTTCCAATATGGTCCATAGCTTCTCTAGCAGCAGACCCTTGAGATGACACGTAGCAAAGGGTTTCTTTAGGGAGACATCAAGACCCTGGATCTAAGACTTTGGTCAGAGCAAGAGGCCTGCCCTTTTCTCTGGCTGGAATGTCTGTGTAAAGGCAATTTGCCTGGTTTCAAGAAGAGGGAACAAACAAAAAAAGTGTAGAAATCTCCCATTCTCACTCCCACTAGGAATATTTGGTGAGAAGGAGAGGGAAAAAGGAATGTGGCAGCCAGGTCCTCAGCCTCCACCAGATGTTCTCTGACAATACACATTGTTAAAGTTGAAATGTAAATTGTGAGAGAGTTGGGTCCATCAAACAATGAAATAACTGATGGCATTTCAAGCTCTAATTTATTATGGTCCGCTGGTGTGTTGCTTTGGATTCATCCATTCTTTCCTGGAATGTAGGGTTCACCCCTGAAATAATTACACAGGTCTTTTGGCCTCTTTCCAGGCTCAGAATGTGTGTGGAGAAGCATTTTTCTTTAGCCCCCTCCCTGCTTCTCATCCCTTCAGTATTTCCTCTAAGGTTTCATGCCCTTACATTCACATGGAATAAGAATATGCTTAGACCCATCTCAGGGGGTAAGGAAACCAAGTCTCATTAGAGGAACACGAAAAGATTAACTATAATCTATATAATCAATTAGATAATTCTTTTCACAGACAAATTTCCTTGTGATTTTTGCTTTGTTGATACAAAAATGATAAGGAGACATGAGCAGTTACATCCCACCTACTCTACCATCACCCCCTCCTCCTATCCCCTTTAGTTTGTCTCTAAGTATTTCTGGGGAAGTTTACCACCCTTTCTTATTCCTCCTCCATCCCTAGTTTAAGTTCAATACAATATTGAATTCAGTCAACTTCTAGCTCATAGAGAATGAAGAAAGTCCCATAAATCAATCATAGAATCCAAGGGAACATCCATATCAGACCTCACCCCTAAGGCTTTTAGAAACTATAACTTGGGATCCATCCTGTCTCTGAGGGAAAAGGGTTCTGGGTATTTGAGTAAAGAGAAACTCCTTCTTCCCATGACAGACCACTGAAGGATAGATTTAGGTTTGGAGAGGGAGTCCTGACGAGTATAATGATAAGCACCATGGTACAGTAATCCTGTGAGCTACTCCTGATTACTTACAGAGAAAGGTATAATTTGGAATTCTTTCATTGGGGGCAAAAATAGAAATTCAAAGAAGGGGGCATGGTGGTTATATTTCCAAAGAAAGTCCAACTGGATGTGTGACCATAAGAGAAACCTGTCCTCTAGAGTCTGATCCTTATTTTGGGGGGGAGGAGAAGATGTTAGGGGTATGGTAAAAGGCAGGCTCTGCATGAGAGGTGTCATGGCAAAGATAACCTGGCAGTGGTAGTATGGAACATATTAGAGAATTGCAAGAGTCAGTGTCCACATAGGGGTGGTGATCACTTAGGGAGGAAGGAAGCTTCCTGCTTATATGACTCTTGGCAGACCCATATAATTCATATAACTCATGCTATGTAATGATATTGCTTATACCTATCTATATCTGTTTATCTATCTGTAGATCTATAGATCTATCTGTAGGCAGATACAGATTTAGCTATTGTTATGGTGATATAGCTCTACCCACAGGACCATTTCTTTAAATAAAATCTCAGATCCAAAAATATAAAATGGAAGGGAGGAATATAGGGAGTGATGGCTCCTATCTAGATAATTTCCTCCCATTTTTCTTCTTATTAGATGAATTCTGAAATTCTTCCATTAAGGAACACAAACCTTATATAACCAAGACTGTAACTATACTTATCCATCATGGAATCTAAGGGAACTTCAAAGTTCAGCCACACCCCTGAGATTTTAGGAGTATTTTAGGGGCACTGCCATTTTTAAGGATACCCTGGTTATAACTGGAAATTTTTCCTTTCTAGTTAATTCATTTTTTAATTCTCCATGGCTATTTCAGAAGCCCCATTAATAGGGATTCTCATTTGAGACACCAGCAACCTTCTTCTGAGATAGGAGACCTGGCATCTCACATATGCATGTATCCATTTTCATTGATCTGGGAATGGGTCAAACTCCTGTTATACACAGATTTGGAGTTAGAAGGGACCACATAATTCAAATACTCTTACTTCAAAGTTGAGGAGAATGAAACCTAGAGAGATTGATTGGTTTCTTCAAGGTTACACAGGTTGAATGTAGCTGAATGAGGATTCTAATCCAGGCTGTCTCTCTCTTTCCCCTATACCATATTGCCTCTTCTCTCTATATCTGAGGAAATCATTGCTATACGTGTCCTGAATATGGATGAAAAGACCAACCTTGGAATTTCTTCTTGAACCTAGTACAAATGGGACAGCTGTTTGATGGTGAAGGCCACTAGAGAAACTCTCCTGGAACATACACATCATGCTGGGTCTGAGAGAGGTGAAAAGCCAGTGACAAGGAGTCTGGGTGAGACACTCATTCAGTTCGAGGCAGCAGTTTGTCAGCTAAGTCTCTTTTGGCCAGGCTTTTCCCACCCCACCATTGGACTGGGGAGGAGGGAGTGGTTTCTATTACAGCAGTTGCTAATCTGGGGAGAGAAACCCAGACAGAGATTGATGAGAAACCTTAGCCCTCTAGTGCATGAGGGCAGAGTCTTACGCCAAAAGGCCTGACTCCAGCAGAAACCTTCTGGGAAGCCAAAATTGTCTGCAATAGGATATGAGGCCCCTGCCCCTGGAAAGATAAAATGGAAGCCAGTGTGGATACTTACAACACTATTTCTCTGTTCATGAGTTCAGTCTGTTTTCCAAGCTCCTTGCAAGCCACCACCTTGTCCTTGGGCGGGGATAGGAGGTAGGGTGAGATGTGCCTTGCAATTTGGTGCCTCTAACTTTTGAACTACCCCAGGTAATTGTGTTAGGTTATTGTCAGCCTGCAGGTAACCCTCCCCAGGCCTTCAGTAGAGAAGGTTGGTGATGACTCTAACTTTGTGGGGCTGCTGAATGAGATAGTCTTATTAAGCCATGACCATTGGTAGGATTCACACAATGGAACAGGCCTAAGAAGCTAGGAGGAGTTTTGTATTTGGAGGAGGTGCTGTTTTCATCCTAATTGCCCATTCTGTAATACCATATACTATTTACACTAATGTAGGGACTGCATCCATCTCAATTTACTGGGATTCCTCACCTTTGTTCATTTAAATCATTTATTTATTTCATATATATTTATAATATGTAATTATATATAATATATTATATAATATATAACAATATATAAATATACATTTATAATATGTAATTATGCAAGGCTCTGTCAGGTATTGGGATCAGAAAGAACAAAAAAAATTTTCTGTTCTCATGGAGATTATGGGTCAGGGGAAAGAGGGCAGGGAGGAGCAAAACATAATATGTACACAGATACATTTAATAGAGATGGATTGGCCTGTGGGGATATTCTCTGCCTGGTTGTAGTCCAAACTGTAAGAGCCCATTGCAGACCATGTTTTATGTGATGAAAAAACCAAAACACGACAAACTAGTAATTGACTGGATAGTTGGAAGAGCTTATAACTAGGCAGATATAAGAAACAACAGTAATCTTACAAAGCTTATCATAGGTTATTGCTTGCCCAGTATTTATGGAGGACTTCTTTTCATGTTAATAAAGACCTTTCTTAACCCAATAACAACAGAGAGAAGAAAAAGACCAAGAAAATCCAGACTGTTCACAGAGAGAATGCTTTATTCCTACAGAGCTTCTAGAACATAAATTGGGGATGTCCCCAAAGGAATTGGGAACCAGAGGTCAGCTGGAAGTGACACTTCTTCGCACTTTGCTCTGGCTTCCCCTAGTGACCAGACTTAAATATCCTCCCTTCAAGAAGCCATGAAATAATAGCGTATAATGAAGGAGGCCACTTTTTGTATACTTACTCAGTCTGGGATCAGTAACCCAAGTCATTACTTCTTCTGGCTTTGCAGCTAGTTAGAAAATCTTTTTGTATTATCATACGGTACAAGCTCCCATGCATGGCCAGAAACTGAATCCCCCAAGTTTCTGCATGGTCCCTTGGGGTGTATATGAACAAGAAATATATGCACGTGATTCAAAGACTTCTCCTCTCTTCTGCCCTGTCAACCCCAATCCATTCACATAACATGAGTAAGTAAAAATAAACGCAAAGAAAATTCATAGGAGGGGAACATAACTGGGTAAACCAGGAAAGGCTTTTTGTAGGAAGTAGCACTTACCTGAGTCTTGGTGGAAGCTAAAGATTCCAAAGAGCAGAAATGAGAAGAGAGAGCTTTTCAGGCATGGGGGGAATAGACAGACAGTGCAAAAGAAAAGACATGTGAGATTAGAATGCCATAAACAGAGAAGAGGATGCAAATCTGCTTAATTGGAACATAGAGTGAGAAAGGAGGAATAACATATAATCATTCTGGACACTCATAGTATGTATCCAAGTTGGATCCACACTTTAAATGCCCAAACAGGGAAGTTAGTATATTAACCCAGGGGTAGTAGGTAGCCACAGAGGTTTCTTAAGCAGCGAGGAAAAGAATATAATGAAAGTGCAGGTCTTCATCAGACCTATTGTGTGGGTGACAGATTGGAGCTGTGACAAGTTGGGGTTGATGGCAAGAAGATCACAATCAGCCAGTTCAAGTCAACAAATATTATTAAGTACCAAGAGGAAGTAGTGCTGGAATAGAGAATAAAAAGAACAGAAAAAACCAAAATCCCAGCCCGAAAGGAGTTTATGTTCCCATGGGGGAGACATCATGTAAACAACTAGGCATGTATAAGATATAAACAGAAAAACTACAAGGCATTTTGAGAAGGAAGGCATTAGCAGATGGAAATACTGGGAAAGGCCTCTTGGAGTGGGTGGATTTGTGCTCTTTTTTAAAACAAAATTTTTTTCCAATTAGATGTAAAGATAGTTTTCAACATTCATTTTTATAAGATTTTGAGTTCCAAATTTTGTTCCTTTCCTCCCCATCCCTCTCCCCAAGATGGCAAGCAATCTGATATAGGTTATCCATGTGGAATCATGTTAAATATATTTCCACATTAGTCATGTTGTGAAAGAAGAAACAGAACAAAGAGGAAAAACCACAAAAAACCCCCCCAAAGTGAAAAACAGTGTGCTTTGGTTTGTACTCGGACTTGATGGTTCTTTCTCTGGATGTAGATAGCATTTTCCATTATGAGACTTTTGGAGTTGTCTTGGATCATATTGTAGTGCTGAGAAAAGGTAAGTCTATCATAGTTGATTGTCTGTGCTAAGTCTTAAAGAAAGTCAGAAGAAGTGACAGGTGGAGGTGAAGGATTGGGACATGTCAGGAATTGGGGAATAATTGGTGTAAAAATACAAAAAATGAGAGATGAAAGGTTGAGTTTGAGGATTACAAATCAGGAGGCTAGTTCAAATAGTTCAAGTGAGAGGTGATGGGGACTTGAAATGTTAGTCTTAATCAAAGCAGATCTGGATTGGATATGCATTCAACCTCATAATTCCCTAACAAATGATGGGACCATCAGAGCAAATTAATCATCATTAGATGATAATGAAGTGGTGGGAAGTGCTTCTGACACAAACAGAGGACCATTGGCTGGACTGGGCACTAGTTTCTCCACAACCTTTGTCTACAGAATAGGCACTCAGCCTAGGATGGTATCTTGGGGTGATTTATCCCCCCTCAATTTTCCATTTGAAAATAGGAGGAAACCATTCCAATTCAGTGGAGTGGGAGAAGAGCTGGGGGAGGGATGATTGCTGAAAGTGAGGGGAAGCCAAGAGCTCTAAAAGAAGGTTGGAGAGAAATTCATTTTCCCACTTCCTCCCCTAGCAACAAACCCTTAGGGCAATAGGATCCTCTGTGTATTTTAGGTCTAACTGTAAATAAATTTATTGATGTGACAAGACTCCTGAACCAGAGCCAGCGGGACAAGTGTGGAGGCGGAGAAAGAATGGAAAGTGTGGAAGAGGCTACAGCTTGGCACGGGGCAGTCGCAGCACCTGGGGCCTAGTTTTAATTCTACCCTCCTCCTCTTTTGGGTCAGGTTCAGCCAGCAAAAGCCTTTTTGTTCCCTCTCAATTGACTAAGTAGTCTACTGTGGTGAAGACTTGGCCTCCTAAGTTATTTACCGTCTCTGTGCGTCACTTTCTACATTAACTAAACAGAAATAAGCCCAACTCCCCCATCTTGTACTTCCCTCCTTTCATCTCGTCCCCCAGTGTTTCAATTATGAGACAATGATGGCAGTTAGTGGGGGAAATGCTCTTGGGAACAAAGGTGCTCACTAGAAATACAAATTATAGTCAGGAACACATTTTATATCAAGTCCTTGTATTTTTGGTTCTACTTATCAAGCTGCCAAGGGGATCCTTTTCTTCTCACAGCATGAAAATTCAATACATTTTCCTGTATTTGTATAGACACTCCCTGCATGCTCCCCCTGGCCCTCCACGTTGCTTTTTTTTTTTTTAACAATGCCATGAGGGGCTGACATAATAATGATACATCTGGTGACCCATTTAAAATGGGCCACATTTAAAGTTACACTGTATTAAAGGGGACTGTTTTAAATGGACCACCCTGTATGTTGCATTAGATTGTGCCTTCCTGCCAATGAACTCAGAAGGATTTTATAAATAAAAGATGATGTGAGGGAAAAGGCCCCTTTTCTTTAAAAAAAAAAAGAAGGAAGAAAGAAAAGAAAAAAAGGGGGAAAATCCCACAGCAAACTCTAATGTAAGAATTTTAAGTATCCAAAAATGGCAAGGTGATTCTAGCACAGTGAGATGGTCTTTACAGAGTGTGGGGTTACCCAGTCTCCCTCTATCTGTTGTGATTTGGAGATCTTGGGAGGTAGGACTGGGTGACAATTGGCCTGCCTGGATCCCTGAGGGAGCATCCTTCCAGGCCAGAGCCTGGGAGCTTCCTTTGGTTCATGAAAGAGGCTCTGAAGAGTCCATGAAAGGACTTCCAGTTCAAATGAGAACACATGACTTGCTAGTTTATAGTAGTTACTGCATTGCTACTACTTAGATGCAGCCTGACAGGAGGTTCTGTTGTACTTTGACGGAATGAATAAACAAGCAGAGTTTAACTTCCAAAGGAACTTCAGTGAGAAGAAATAAAGACCTTACTCCAGACCTTCAACCACATCTGAAGTCCACTCTTGTTCCAGATCCTTTTAGATGTCCAGGGTTGTTCTGATTGCTTTTTGTGGGAAAATAAGTTTCCTTTTGTGAACAAGCTCTAGGGTTTCTTGGTGACTAGTGGGGCTGGTGCCTGTCAGGATGGCAGGAATCTGGGTCATTTTGGCCCAAGCACAGGCCCCAGAAGGATTACACAGGCATCTTATTTCACAACATCCTTGGTCTGGTTTCTCTAGACAAAGAAGACTGGATGGTTGGGATAAACTTCATAGTCGTTTCTCTGAATTTAAACTCCTTAACTCTGTCCTGAAATGACCTAGAGCGATTGTGCTATAAGGAGAAATGTCCTGGAGCCAGACCTAATTAGCTTGTGTTAGCCAATAGTCAAAATTTCAATATGGGCACGAACACCTCAGAAATCAGCAGACTTATGGATCAAGGCTTGATTTATCATTTGGTTGTTTGTCTAAGACAATCATAATATTAATAATGCAGATTGAATTGAAAAGTATATGATATGTGCATACTTTTTATCTTTCTCCCAGAGAACCTGGTTGTTTATCATCAGGTTTATAAACATAAGAGTTTACACGGTTTCTTGTTAGACTGTAAAATACTTGAGAGCAAGGACCTATTTTTGGTCTTTGTTTCCCCATAGCTTAACATTCATTCATTCAATAAACATTTATTAAGTGGCTTATAAATGCTTGTTTTTTTTGACTTGTTTTGCTGTTGTACTATGCACTTGGTATTTAATTATGAACTCATTTGATCCATCTCTGGTATGATCCTCTTGTTTTGCTAATATAAGAGACTGGAGACCTCAGGCCTTATGAACTTGTGTAGGATGCTGGGTTAAAATGGAATTCCCATGTGGACTTTGGAGGACGCAAAGTTAATTTTTTCCGGCCTGCATACAATGTGAAGAAGAAAGAGCCTTTCAATTGGGCTGCTGAGTCAGAACCAAGAATGCTTATAAAAGGCACTAATTTGATGACTTGGATGCTCTTTCTGAACTGGCTGCACTTCAGGGATGAGGCAAGGACAGCTGCAAGTCTCCTGGTGTGGAGAGACAGAGTCAGAGCCAAAGATCTACTCTCCACACCAGGATCAACATGAAATCAAGAGCATTTTCTTTGATGTTGCTTCTGTGTTTACTATGTCTGTTCTTTACTGACTTAGGTAAAGGAGTCTTGGTGGAAGGAAGGAAGGAAACAAGCATTTTAAGCACTTTCTATATGCCAGACAGTGTACTAAGAGGTAGAGAAAGAGATATAAGCAGAAAAGAAGACAGCCCTTACCATCAAGGTGTTTACATTCTAATACTAATAGGGGAAGGCTATACACAAAAGGGTGCAAAAAAGAGATGGGTGGAGAAAAGGGGCTTGGTTTTAAAGTCTAGAGGAAATCAGGAACAGAACCAAGAGGAGAATGAAGAAGGCAGGTCAGACTGGGCCCCTCCACGAGGAATTCATCAATGGGGGAAAGGGATGATTCACAGTGAGTGGGCAACCCTGAGACAGAACACGATAGGTTGAGATGCTGTAAACTTCAAAAGCCTCCTCTTGTGCATGTGGTAAGCAGACTGGAAAAGAGTATCTGTGCATTTTCCAAAGGCCAAACTCTCTAAAATTATAAGATACAGAGAAGATATCAGCCTTCATTTGGGGAAGGGAAGGTAACAAGCCTTTATTAAGCACTTAGTGTATACCAGGCACTGTGCTTAGTGTTTTACAAATGTTATCTCATTTAGTCTTCAGAACAACTCTGGGAGGTGAGTGCTATCCTTATTCCCATTTTACAGTTGTAGAAACTGGGGCAGATAGATGCTAAGTGATTTGCTTAGTGTCACATTGCTACCAAATGTCTGAGACTGGCTTTGAACTCAGGTGTTTCTGACTCTAGGTTTGGCCCTCTATTGACTCGTGCTACTTAGCTGCCATTGATAGAGGAAGTTTTCTCATTTAGAAGTGACCTCCAAACCAATGAAATCGAGGGTCTAGAGCAAGGGTGGGGAGCCTACAGCCTCAAGGTCACACATAGCTCTCTAGGTCCTCAAGTGCAACCCTCACTTCCACATGTGGCCTCGAGGTCTCAGGCACCCCCTGGTCTAGTGAATATCCCTAGTCGCTTGAAAGAAATGGGGGATGAAAGAGAATGAGGACACCTACATGATTACAAGTTCTTGGTCAGCTTCCAGTAGAGTAAGCAGAAGCTGGCTTCCTGTCGATTTCACTATTAAGAATTCCTTCTGAAGTGCCAATGACTTAGGGAAGGAAGATGAATACAATAGAAGCTCTTTGAGGTCAGGAACTTTTTCATTCCTGTGTTTGTATACCCAATACCTGGCACAATAACTGGCATATAGTAGGTACTTAATTAATGCTTATTGGAAAGTAGATGTTTATCCATATAACTTATAGGCGGCAGTGTGGGGTGAGAGGAAGGATAGGGAGAGGGGATCCTCCCTATCATAACTTTCCTTTTTTTTTTTTTTTAAAGAGTACTGGGATCAAGATATGAGGCAAACAGCCCTGGACAGAGAGCCAGGAGATCCGGATTCTCATTCTGGTTCTTCTACTCCCTAGCTCTTTGACCTTGGACAAATCATTTAACCGTCAGGACAGTATTTAGTTTCCATATCTCTGCAAGATCCCTTCTAAGGGTCCTTTTAAGTGCTAATAATTGATTATCTACAATGCCACTGCTTGATAATTTAATGCACAGCTAGAAATTCTTGAGTAATGCTTGAAAAACTTTTTAACAGAGACTTTTTTTTTTCCTGAAAGAGAGGAAGAGTTGCCATAAGAAAGCCTTGTTAGTCTTCAAATTTACTTTTTCCGTTCAGGATTTCTATTGATAAGATCCAAACTATGAGAAGCTCTACTGCATGTCTCATAAAGGCTCAGTACATCTATCACTGTGTCAGGCATAATAAAGAAAATAAAGAAATAAAGAATCATCTTAATTATCTTAATAAAGAAAAAGAATCATCCATTTAATCCAATAAACATTTCTTTCCCCTCTTTTTCTCCAAAGTGTTCGACATCTCCTTTTTATATTGTTCAAATTTTCTAACATATTTCTTCCTTCCTTCCTCTCCCAGAGTGCCATCCCAAATGAATAAGAAAGGATTTTTCTAAAAAAGGAAAAAGTATTTCAGCAAAAATGACCAATATATCAATTATGTCTGGCATTATAAATAGTGTTCTACATCTATATGTTCTCGTATCTTTCCTTTGGGATCAGCCTTGGTCATTATGATTTAACAGCATTCACGTTCAATTATTTTGTTCTTACAGTTCTTTTCATTTGTGTTGTTTTAGTTATCATATGTATAGTTTTCCTGATACCTCACCTTGAATTAGTTAATATAATTCTTCCCAAGTTTCTTTGAATTATTTATAGTAATTGTTTCTTACTGGATAGCAATACAATGTTCCATTCTTGTACCATAATTTTTTTAGCCATAGCCCAATGGATGAACATTTATTTTCCAATAAACATTTATTAATCACCTACTATATGCCAGTTGCTGTGCAAGGTGCTTGGGATACAAAGACAAAATTGAAACAGCCCCTGACCTCAAAGAACATATATGTTCTGCTTGCTATCCTTCCCTAAACCATTGGTATTTCAGAAGGAATCCTTAATAGTGAATCAAGGTTCATGTACAGTCCTCTAACAACCAACTAGCATATGGAGAACATTTGATGGAGTGAAATAAACATTCTTCAGGGAACATCTCAGGTTCTTAAGCATTCAGAAAGAATAGCAGGGAAGAATGCTTTCAAAATTAGTAGAAATTAGGAAAATTTCCAGTGGTTTATTCTTCAGCTTTTGTTATGGAGAGCTTTGTGATGTCGTACCCATAGGGCTTAGACCTTTGACAAACCTCTTCCATAATGAGTTAAGATGCATTCCTCTACACTGCAAACTGGAGATAATGGAGCTCCTTGCCCTTTAATCCATGACCACTGTGGATCGAGTTACCTCTGCGAAAGAACTCTTTTCTGGCTAACTAAATGAATTGAAATTGATGGTCTTAATTGTTTTCTAAATTGCAATTTTTATCCAACAGCTGTTTTTTATCAGTGTTGAGTCCAATGGGCTCTGTCAGTCACACAGGGGGATGAAGTCATGTGGTAATAAAAGAGTAGGAGTAGGGGGAGGAAGGGAAATGCCATACAGTATATTGTCTAATTGAAAAATGTGCCACGTGAATGTTGTACTTGAAATATCTCCCTCCCTGGGGGCTACTCACAACAAACAATGCACACATCTTCTGCACTGGAAAGATTAGAGCATCTCTCCTTACTCCATTAGAAATGGACCCTTGCAATAGTTTCCTTCCTCTACCTTTTGTGTGTGAACTCACTTAAATGGAATAATGATGAAAGGTAATAATCTTCCTGAGTAAAATCTTGAGCACTGAGAGTAATGGCACTGGATTCATGGAGAAGAAGGTGGTGATAGGGAGAAAGAGTTACATAGCAGTCCAGATACATACACACACATACATGCATACATGCATGTATACACACACATATATGTGTATGTGTGTGTATATATATATATATATATATAGAGAGAGAGAGAGAGAGAGAGAGAGATAGAGAGAGAGAGAGAGAGAGAGAGAGAGAGAGACAGAGAGAGAGAGAGAGAGAGAGAGAGAGGACATGCCTGAGAGCTGGGAGATACATCTTGTAACATCAACAGAAAAATAGGTGCTAGTGCTAATATAGTCCTAAAAGGAAACTTGAGCTGGTGGACATATGGTAGGAAGAAGAATAAAGCCTTAAAGAGAGGGAATTTGGAAAAAGTACTAGTTTAAGGGGATGGGGAGGGGAGAGAGAAAGAGAGGGAAAGAGAGAGAGAAGACTGCTGAATGAAGATGGAGACCCAGACAAGACCCAAGGGAGAATTGAAGATGTAGAGAGCCAGCTTTTAAACATAGACTTAAGTGAGTAAAAAAAATAAAATCTCATTTGCATAAGGCAAAGTATCTGAGAATTGCATTTTATTTAAATATAAGACCAGCTCTGGAAACATAGACATTTTATGGAAAAAAGGTACTCTTAGATGTCATTTTGTGTAGTGGCATCAAATTCAAACCAAAATGGTGGTTGTCAGATTTTAAGGATCCCTGTGGGCTGTCAATTGACATAGAAAACTACTCATTAACATTATCTAGGTTTTATTGTATCTTGTTCATTTTGTTAAATACTTCCCAATTATACTTTAATCCAGTTTGGGTACACTCGAGAGAGTTGTGGGCTATATGCAGATGGTGGGCTATGCCACATGTTTAATACCCCTGATCTAGTCTAGTCTTAATCTTTAGAGTCCAGACTGAATAAAGTATGTCCAATTACTAAAACCTTCCAGTGGTATAGTGGTTAAAACACTAGCTTGATGTCAGGAAAGTTTGGGTTTGAATTCTACCTCAAGTGAACTTGGGCAAGTCATTAACTTCTGAGTCTCAGTTTCCTCATCTGTAAAATGGGAGATTTGGATTTCAGAGCCTCTAAGGTCCCTATCAACTCAGATCTATGATTCTATGAACTGATTATTTAATTTTCCTGAGTGTCTATGAAAATAGACTCTCCTTTTGTGCTATAGTTTAAGCACACAATCACTTATTTTGTCTTCTATGAAGGTAGGAAATAGTTGGTCACCATAACACATGCTCATGACTTATAGGGCAACTTCTACTATTCCAAATGGTACAAGAAATATAATAAAAATATCTCATGTTTATATAGCATATTAAGGTTTTCAAAGGATTTTGTAAACAACCCTTTGAGGTAGTATGTTATTTTGCCATTTTATAGATGATGAGATTGAAACCCTGAGAAGTCAAATCACTTATTCATACTCATGTATAGCACATAGCTAGTCAGGTACTCAAGACCAGTTCTGACTCCAAATCCAATGCTCTTTGACGGGTACTAATCTCCATCTCAGAAAATCATTGTCTTTAAAGAACTGATGAACTCTTAGATCAAGTCACATAATCTCTCTTTTTCAACCTTAATCAAATTCATTTCAGCATTCTCGAAGGGAGAGCCTATTCAAAGTCGTTTGTTGTGTTAAATGTTGCTTGAAATAAATGGGCAATCTTCTGGGGGTGGATGTTTTCACTATAATGATATTTGTAGTACTAGGATATGAACTATGTCATGATAGAAAGAAGCATATAAAATAGCGGGCTAATAGTAATGACAACTGACATATATTACTTTAAGGGTAACAAAGCTCTGTTTTTCAGACTTTTTTGCTTCCCATCTCTGCCTTATGGATTTCCTTGGCTCCCTTTAAGATCCAGCTAAAATTCCATCTTCTAGTGTAAGCCTTTCCTGATCACCCTTGAAGTGATCACCTGATCACCTTTCCCTTTCCTCTGCTGATTATCTTCAAATACACACACACACACACACACACACACACACACACGCACACACACACATACTGTTTTTTCAAATTCATATAAACAGGAAGGTAAAAGTATCTGCTGTACCTTTTTCAAGGGTTTGACCTCTGTCACTGGGGTTCTTCAAGTCATGGCTGGATGGTCTCTTATTGTGAATGTTGTAGAAAGGATTCTTATTCAAGTACAGGTTGGACCAGATGACCCCTAACGTTAGTCCCTTCTCTCTGCCGATTGTTTCCAGTTTATCCTGTGCATTGCTGTTTGCATGTTATTAATTCCATTAAAATGGGAGTATTTTGAGAGCAGAGACCATCTTTTGCCTTCTTTGTATCTCTTGTGCTTGGCACTATGCCTGACACATAGTAAACACGTAATATTTATCAATTGCCTGACTTTTACATATGCTATCTCATTTACTCTTCACAAACAATTCTACCTTTTTGTCACCATTTTGCAGCTGAGGAAATTGAGGTTCAGAGAAGTTAACTGATTTAACTATGGCCAAAGTGTCCAGGCTTCTCCTGACTCCAAATACAATTGTCACCACATTCTGTTACCTTTAAGTATAATAGAAAGAACTCTGGATCAAGTCAGGACCTAGAATCTAGTCCTGGCTGTGTGATTAATTTACAAGCTATCCTTGGACAAGTCTTTTACCCCTTCCTCAGATATTTTTAAAAATTCTTGTAAGCATGAAGATAAACATATCTGCTTTACCTATTTCAAAGGTTTGATCTTTTTCACTGTAGTTCTTCAAGTAAGGGATGGATGGCTTCTTGTGAATATTGTAGAAAGAACTCTTGTTCAAGTACAAGTTGGACCAGATGGTCTCTGCAGTCCCTTCCAATTCTGAGGTTCAACAATTCCACAGATCAAACAAAAGGAAGAAAATGAAAATTCAAATGGAACAATATTTTTGAGAAATTGATTTGTATTTGAGTGTGGAATTTCTTTTTTTGGCTTGGTAGTGGGAGATGAATTGTAAATATTTCATGACACATTAATCTTTCAAAGTCCAGCTGAAATTCCAGTCATCTCCCTTCTCTCATTCCCTCCTTCCTCCCAAGAAGCCTTTGGTTACTCTCAAAGTCAACTCTCCCTTCTTTGATCATCTGAACTTTCTACTTTTCTCATTGCTCTTCTACATTCCATTTTGTATTATATCTATTTGTGTACAAGTCTCATATCTCTCCTATTGGACTGCAAGCTCCATGAAATCAGAGATCACATTTTGTTTTATTCTTTATTACATATCCTGAACCACCTAGAAAAGTGAAAGACTACAATTTGTCTATTCATTTATTCATTTATTGAGCACCTATTTGTTTAGAATCATGTAAGTTTAGAATGTCATAGCTGGAGGAAAACTTGAGAGGACATTTAGTATAATCTCTTTCTTTTATGATGAGGAACTAAAGACCAGGAAACTTATATAAGTAACCTGAGGCCACATAATTTTTATAATAATAATGAAAAATCCATGAGAATCAAATGAATGTATGTTTATTCTGAAAAGGGCTAAGTGATATGAAAATGCAATGATAATTGAATGGTTCTCATAATTTGATAATGACAAGTAACACACTGTATCCTAGAAGGTTAGATGGTTAATTCATCTTAAAATGCTGAGCATTTCCATAAAAATGGTCGCCCAGTAAGCTTGATGGGAAGCCCAATTCTAAAAAGAAAAGGTCATTCTGTCTTTGTGTCCATCCTTCCTCATCTGGGGGGCAGCTATGAATATGATATATTCTCCTGAGGACGCAAAGAGGATAAAGAACATTCTATTATATTGTAAATCATCATTGGATTATTCCTTTCTTTCAAGCTCTCAAAGAGATCAGCTTATGTTTTCAACTAAACACTGGGGGAATCTTAGTCTGGATAGGGTAGCAGAGTGGTATAAAATCAAGGAACAGAGAGGAATTTTTTGAGTGGGAAATGAATAAACAAAGGATTGGTATGTAAGGAAATAAACATATGCCACTGGACATCAATGAATCTTTCAATATAGCACATTACTTATGGAAAAATGAAATAATTATAGGCAACGGCTGAATCTGGTAGGGGCAAGATAGTTGGGAATTCTCAGTGGGGCTGGAAGGCTCATCAGGAACATCACTGTTCTTTTCTTTTAACAAAGAACCATGTTCTAGTGATCTTAAGGATAGTATAATATCAAGAGAGAGAGGGAGAAAAAGTGCTGTGCGAGAGAGAGAGAGAGAGAGAGAGAGAGAGAGAGAGAGAGAGAGAGAGAGAGAGAAATTTGGTCATGTGAGGAAGAGGGAAGGATAGGTAGAAGAGAAAATACACTGTTAAGAGGGAGAACCAATTTAAGCTTTTCTATAGAGTTGTGGTAAAAAGGCCACACCTGGAAATGATAAATCAGGATGTGTGGAGAGAAAAATGGGGGCCAGTCATAATGTGAATTAAAACATGATGGAAGAAGGGAAATTTGTGCTGAGACTTTGTGAAGAAATGGTCAGAAATTGTAAGGTTGGCTGACAACCACAAGTCTCTTCAATTATCCACATAAGGGTGGGGTGGAATTGGGAGAGAGGTGACTGTTTGTAGAGTCAGCCTCGCCTCCCTTTCTATCCCCCAATCCACCCTCCCCATTACCACTCCCAACTTGAGCACTTTTGACAAGTGCTTCACTAATTCAAAGATAGACTCAGTATTTCTTATGGGTGGGGCATCCAGGGAGCCATAAGGATGGCTTTCTGCTTAAGCAAAGGTACCTCTAACATTTCCCCACAGACAGACAGGCCCAACACTAAAGAGTATAGTTCTACCTATGTAGAGAATAGGGATGGGACTTAATTTTAATGGTCTACATTGAGCAATTTGGCATGTGGCATTCAGAAGCACATCTCTCCCCTTTGCCAGGTTCCCCTTTTCCAGCACAGGAGAAGAATTGACTTAGATTGACTTAGATTGGTCGGGGAGCCTACCACCACATAGTACTCCTGGAATTAAGCTGGACTGGTGAAAAACATGTACAGTTGGACTGGAGCTTGTCACCTGTAACCAAAGAAGGTACATGCTTCTCAAGACTGTACATGTGATCAGAAACTGTCATACTCATTGCCACCAAAAGTCTTGGAGCACCAATGTGAACAGACTTCTGTGTCCTACTACTAGGCTTTCATGGTGGGAGCAGAACACTACCAATCAAACCATGTTTGGAGGAACATTCAGATACAAACTGAGGTTGGTGTCAGACACTGACTCTCCTCGAGGTATGGCATTGTGCCAGTTTAAAGGGTAAATCTCAGGTTCTGAATATAGACATGCTTTTAAGCTGCTGGTGGTGGTTCCGAACTAGTAGATTGTCCACAAAAGGGTGGGGTGGCATTGGGAGGGACAAAAAGTTTATAGTCTTCAGGGTGGCTTGTTGGGTGACTGATATGCTGGTTTTACAAACAGGAGCAAGGACCAAAATTTTCAGGTTTCAGTGTAGCTCTAGGGCAATGGTTCTCATCCTGTGGGTTATGTTCAATTTAAATACATCCTGCATATCAGATATTTACATTACGATTCATAACAGTAGCAAAATGACAGTTATGAAGTAGCAACAAAAATAATTTTATGGTTGGGAGTCACCACAGCATGAGGAACCGCATTAAAGGGTTGTGGCATTAGGAAGGTTAAGAATCACTGCTCTAGGGCATTCCTTAAGCCTAGATCCATGTTTTGTGGTGCTCTTTGAAGCTAAGACATAATGGTATAGAGGGAAGAGTGCTAGAGTGGGGATTTAGGAGACAAGTTTTAATCTGTACTCTACCTCTACCTGGCCAAGTAATCCCAAATAAATCACTTAATGTCTTTAGGGTTAGAAACTCAGTTCACTCTTCTGTAAAATATAGTAGATGATCTCTAAGCTTCAAATAGCCTACAAGTCTAATAAACTTGCAATTTGGCAGGCAGTATGCACTTAGGGAGTCTTATTTCTTCAGGTCAGCCAGATTCCTTCTGTCTTGTTCAGAGGCAGAAGGTTTGTGTTCTTGGTACAATGCCACACTGGTCAGTAATTACCAACAGGTGAGAAGTTGCTGTCCAGAGAGGACTTTCACACATACATCTGAATGAAAACCTGAGAGATCCATGGAAATTTATGACCGGGTGGTCCTAATGTGCCAGTCTCCAGAGGAATGTTTATAGTAGCTGACAGTACCCTGGTAAGCTATAAATTCTCACCTGCTCAACAGCATCCTCAACAAATTAGGAGGACTTTTCCTTCTTCTTCTTTGGACTAAAGCAATATAGGACCAGAGCTATAGAAATGTTGACTCAAGTAACTTTCCAAAAGGAAAATTGGTTGCCTTGGGAGGTCTTTATGCAGAGAATGAATGGTCACTTGGTTTCCTTATTGAAAGGATTCCAGTTCAAGCAGGGATTGGCTTAGATGACTTTTGAGGTCTCTTCTGATTCTGAGAGTCCATGATTCTGTGAGCTAAAGGAATGGAGCATGTCAGACAGGGTGAGCAAATGCAAAGTATGGTTTACTGAATATTAAATTAAAGAAGATTCTTTTCTATTGATTAAATGTCTAATTGTTCATAACCTTCTTATCCACATGTAAAGAACAACTTCCAAAAATATTCAAGGAACTGGAAGAGGCCATTTATGAAATAGCCTCTCTCCACTTCTTAAAGAGTTTGTTACCATCATATGGGGTGTGAGAGCTAACTGGTACATTTCCTGAGACAGATCTTAATTTGTACTTGATGAACTCTTCCACAGAATCGTGGAATTTAGAATTGGAAAAGGCCTTAGTGACCATCTAACCTAGCTCATACCAAAAAGAAAAACATTACACTATGCTCAATAATTGATCATCCAGTGCTGAGCATAATATCTGTCATATAGTAGGTGCTTAATAAATATTTATTGATTGATTGGCAGTTTTCTTGAAGCTCTGCTTTGAAGGGACACCTATCAATTTTCCATCCTACTTCTAGATAGCTCTAATTATTTGAAAGATTTTCTTGTCATGGACTCTCTGCAATTTCACCTCCATCTTCCCTGCTAGCTTCTGAATTTAAAAGTTTGATCTCTTGGTTTCAGAAAAACCTGGGGAGATTTATATGAACGCATGCAAAGTGAAGTGAACAGAACCAGGAGAACATTGTACGCTGTAAAAGGAATATTATAAGGATGATCAACTGTGAAAGACAGTTACTTCAGTCAAAACAATGAGTCAAGACAATTCCAAAGGACTCATGATGAAAAATGGTATCCACCTCCAGAGGGAAAATCGCTGAATGCAAACTGAAATGCACATTAAAAAAACAACTTTATTTTTCTTGTTTCATTGTTTTTGTTTTCTTTTGCCACATGGTTAGTATGGAAATATGTTTCCCAGAACTTCATGTGTATAATCAATATCAAATTGCTTCTTTGCCCTCTCAAGGAGAGGTAGGGGGGAAGAGGGAGAAACATAATTTGGAACTCAAAATTAAAAAAAAATGATCGTCAAAATTTTTTATGTAATTGGGAAAAATTCAATGAAAAATATACTTAAAAAAGAAAATATAAAGGAAAATTGTGCCACTGTAATGGAGTAGTTTCACATAAAAGATAATGCTGGGGAACCTTGTTGAACAGCGAGCACCATATAACAGATGATGAAAGGTTTTGGCAAACAAGTATGGAATAACTTCTATGACAATTATAATAAGGCATTGAAAAGTATTTCTCCTTAATAAAATTAGCATGAGTTTCTATAGGAAAATAAAAGTTTGACTTTCTGAAGCTGTGTTCATTTTTCTTTTTCTACTTCTTTCTGGTCCTTTCCATATTTCAGAAACTTATAGAAGGAGAAACTCGAGAGGATGCTTAGGCTAACCTCAAAGTTCTGAGTGAAAGAGTCAGAGGACAACAGACTGTTAGGGGTTTTATTCTGTCATCAGAATTGCCTGTACTCTAGTTTTGGAGCCTGAACACCCAAGAGTTCCTATTCCTTGGCTGGTGAGTACTTGTCCCTGATATAGAAGTGAGCCTCATTTGGACCTAGAAGGAGCAAAGGTCCTCTTTATTCATTATCTCAGTTTTGTGAAGGTCTCTCAGATGCTTCCCCTGAGCTCTCTCCAAGTAGAAACTAGTTTTAGTGGCAGTCCTGCCAAGCTACTCAAGCAGAATACCTATTTATGGCTTTGCAACTTCAAACAGTGAGGGAGTTAAAACTCCAGGGCAAGTGAAATACCACTTTAGTATTATTCGAAGGGGGCCTCTTGGAGACTGTGACCTAGACAGTCACTGATTATAGGAAATGATTCTTTTATTCCCCATTCCTTCTCACCTAGAACTTCACCCTGCTCCTTGCCTCCCTCTCCACTCCCTGCATACTTTTAGTAAATGAAAGTGTGGGGAAGATGGAAACATAGACAAGAACTCTGGGAATTCCTAATGGAAATGGGAGCCTGTGACCTTGATGAGAGGTTCTTTGATTCCTGACATTTCTGGTGTATATACACGTGGCACATAAGGGTTGATCTGGTTTTTGTGTCTCCATAGTGACCCCATCAGGAAGGTGAACCTTGTTTGTAAATGGGAAGGGGGATGGGTGGGTGGAAGAATGGCCAGGAAGCCAGTATAGGAATGAGACACATCCCTGGTTTCAGCACACAGACTTGGTCAGTTCTTATACAAATAATCATTGGGAAACCCCAATTCCCTGTTCATTGTGAAAAGAGACAGTACTGGAGGGAGAACTGAATGAAATTGTTTCTCTTTCATGAAAGCTTAAGTGTAAAAACCTTTCTTTCCAGACCCTTGTGGTTGGAATATCTTGACACCTCGTAAATTATCATAAAAGCAAAAGAATTTTTAAAAGAAAGCTGAAGCTACATACTATGGTCAGCATTTCTCCATGTCTCTTCCCTCCCCTCTTTTTCATTTTGTAGGTTCTAGTTGTCTAAAAGAAGCAATAGGAAGGGAATGTTCTGAGGAATGTCATTTCCAAGGTCTGAGTTTTTCTGGAATGGGGTAATTCTTTTACTTTTTTTGGTAACTAGAGATAGTATAGCCATGGTGGTGGCTTTTAGGAAATATGATGGAGATGTCAGGAGAAGCTGAGACCCTCTCCTAAATTGGACTGTGCCTCTCTATCTCACTAGGGTGAAAAGAAGAAGGAAGAAAAGAGATGTAGAATCAGATTTGGAGCTGGAACATACCTTTGAAGCTCTGTAGTGTGATACCTTCATTTTGAAGATAAAGAAACAGAGACCTAGAGGGGTTGAGTCTTTCCCACAGTCATTTAAAGAACAAGTGGGATTTCAAACCCAACTTAATCTGACTTCATATATATGGCATTTTTTTTTCAAGAGGGACCATGCTGTTTCTCCCAGTAAGAAGAAAAAAGAGAAGAAAGAAAGGGAAAGGAGGCAGGGATGGGAGGAAAAATATTTTAGATAAGGAGACAATGAGACAAAAAGACTGCTTTATTCTGATTTTTTTACCCCCAACATCTCTGGTTTCATGAGACTAAAGCTCAAAGACCCCTCCCATATTCAATGAATTCTAGTCTTTTCTGTTGTTCTCTCTTTCCTCCTGGGGATGATTCCCATGATTTTTGGCACATAGTAGGCACCTGATGTAAATGTATCCTAAATGAATCAACTGGGGATTAATCCTTGGAGAGGTATGTTGATTTATTTTGTGAAACCCAAGGAAGATCATTTGGAAGGAGCAGTATTCCTAAAGATCAAATTGTCATAATGTTTAATGAATCTGGATTTTTGTGGGTGTAGCTGGGGGTATTGTGTGTGGCAGTATGGGTGGGTGGTCTGGATAGGTGGGGGTGTCCTTGCTGAATATAAAGTCCTCTATAACTGCTATAAAAATAAAAGCAATGAGCAATGTGCCCAAACCACCAGCTATCCAGTGACCAAAACTGACCTTGGCAGAAATAAATACCAGGGAAATGGAGTTGAGTATTATTAGCCAATGTTTTCAGTTCCTTGTGGGATATTTTCAAGGCCTGCTGGGTGGGTTTTTGGCTAGGCTACCCAGTCTGCTGTAGCCTATAGTATTCCAGAAGCCTGCATGTCTCCTTCTGGCTGTTCCATGGGGGTGCAGTTTATTTCTGGTCCTAATTTCTATAAATGGGGTATCTCTCCTGGTTCTCCATTGCACTATAACATGATTTAATTTCATTTGCCCTACAGGTGAAATTGAAACTACACACCTATAATCAGTCCTCACATTTTTCATCTAAAGTCTCACTCAGTCAGGAGCTCATGGTAACTAAAAATTCATCTATACTCATCACCTCCACTTCTCCTCCCACTTTTTAATCCTTTGCAGTTTGGGTCCAGACCCAGTCATTTGACTGGAACTTGTATCTCTGAGATGATTAATAATCTTTTAATGAGTAAAATGGATGGTTTTCTCTCACTTCTCAGTTTTTGACTTCTCTGGAGCTTTTGACATTATTGATTCCATTCTGCTTCTAGACACTCCCTTCTGACACTGCTCTTTCCTGGTTTTCTTCCCACAGGTTCAGTTTCACCTCCTCCGTTTCTTTTGCTGGATTCATTGTCCTATCCCTCAGAGAAAATATTCCCCCAAGGTATTCTCTTCCCTCTACATACCCTCTCCCTCATTGATCATATCAGTTCTTATGAATATAATGATCATGTCAGTGAAGGTGAATTCCAGATCTATACATTCAGCCCTTGTCTTTCTCCAGAGCACTAGTACCACATGACTAATCACTAGCGGGGAAATCCTTACTATGATATCCCATTGACATTGCATAGACCTGATCCAGGACTCAGATAAGAGACCTTAATTGTGTACCCTAATTCCTCTCAAGGTGATGGGGCTGGCAAAGGCTGGTTTCCCTGAAAGAACCTCAGGGGTTGTCTGAGATCCTGACTCCAGCAAAGCCTTCTTTGCCCTCAGAACTTCAGATACTTAAAAAAGACAAGTATTTTATTAGATTGTCCATTCCTGTGTTGCTTCCAAGGTACAGCAAATTCAAGACAATGATTTGCAAAACCTAGATGTTTGGAGGCCTGCTCTGATTTGGATTCTCTTTTTTATGCCTTTAAAATGTTAACTGACTTCCAGAGACCTGTTGGATTTCCCAAGACTTTTGGTGCCTAGAATTCAACAACTTGATTTTTTCTGAGTTTTTACTTCCACGATGTAGCAGGCTCTTGTAATGATAAAACTATGATAATATCTCAGGACATGATAAATTAAATCTATAGATGAGAATACTTGAATCTTTGTCCTTTGGATCTTTAAAAATCTTGTTCAAATCATAATTAAATGGAGTTCATGGTTCTTCCCTGAACTATCCACATGGCCTGGTCACTTCTTTTTATTCACATCTCCTATCATGCTTAATGCTGGACTTTAAGCAGGTCCCAACACATTACAAACTTAACTTGTCCAAAACAGGATTCATCATTTTTCTCTCTAATCTTGCCCATCTTTCAAACTTCCCTCTTCGTGTTGTAGGGACTTTATTGTTCCAGGCACTGAGGCTGACAACCTTAGAATTATCCTCAATTCTTCCATCTTTCTCACCCAAAATATCCGACAAGTCTTACCTCCACAACATCTAACACATCTGTACTTCTCTTGTACTAACGATTCTTTCATCACCCCCACCTAGACAATTTCAGCAGCCTCATAAGCTGATACCTAGAACCCAGTGTCTGATTTATAAACAACTGTCCTCTTGCTAAAACAATCTTTTTAGAACACTATGTCATTCCTTTGCTTAGGAAACTTGTGTTTCCCTTTTGCCTCTGGGATAAAATATAAACTTCTCAGTTTGGCATTTAAAATCCTTTACAACGTGACTCTACTTTGAATTTCTTTTTTTAAAATTTGGTTCTATTTTGAACTTAAACATTAGTGAGAATATTTCTATATTCACAGTAGAACACACAAAATGGGATTTTATATGAAACTATGAGTTGTTGTTTCATAATACTTGCTTTTTGAAAGCCACAGGATAAATTAGATTGCTTTTGTAACATACATACTCTGGTTAAAGTCTATCAAGGCTGAACAGATTGGGACATCTCTCTTCTGGGTTCTAGAATACCCTAAAACAGCAGTTCTCAACCTGTGGGTTGTGACCCCTTTGGGGGTTGAACGACCCTTTCACAGGGGCCACAGGATTCACCTAAGACCATCGGAAAGCACATATTTCTAATGGTCTTAGGAACTGGGACACTGCGCTCCTCTATCTGTCTCCAGGCGGGTCCAGCCACATGCCCATATATGAGTATTAAAGAGTTGTAGCATTAGGAAAATTGAGAACCACTGCCCTAAAAGGTTGGGGGTAGAGGGAAGTCTCTTCCCTAATGCTATTTAACTTGATCCCCCACTATTATCCCCACTGTTAGAGACCTGTGACTAGCATACCAATTTTATTCAACTACCTAACATTGAGCAGCTTTCACAAAGTGATGCTTATTTCAAAGATAGAGCGAGAACAAACATGGAAGTATATTCTCCTGTACTTCTGATGTATACTCTTCCCTATGTCACATTAGACTATGGAGGAGTAGGCACAAAACCTAACTCACCTTCTGCATAGCATTCTTCCCACCACATTCCCATTCAAAGTTGGCATTGTCAGAAGATAAGTCCTGTTTTCAGCTTTCGGTGGCATGGGTTTGGGAGATTGCTCTGAAAGATTATTTTTTGCATCTCAGGTCATTGATGCTGGGTTGGCTACAAGAACTGGCCTGAATTCTGCCTCTCAGTGTCCTTTGGCTCACCCTCTCAACCAAGATTGGAAACTCTAATCCCTGTACCTAGATAGAAAAGCATGGATGCTAAGAAAAAATGAAAGCTGAGAAGGATGGAGACATATTTGTGAAGGTCAGATGGCCTCAGAGAAGAAGGGTCTAGGGTCCTTCCTCTTCTTGCACAGTATCTCATGGGACACTGGGAAAAAGTCACCAAGATTCTTAGACTAAAATGCCTAAAGCTTACTCAGGTCTTTTTTGAAGATGTCAGAAGTTCTGGTTACACAACCCATTGAAGAAAGCTCCTCCTAACCATATGTTTAACCAACCAGAAGCAGTCACAGAATGTCTGTGCATACTCCACAGCCTCTTCAACACACTGCCCTTATATGTGGTCATATTTCTACTGGAAGCAACTCCCTAGCTTCTTTGACACGGAACTTACATCAGTCATGTACACAGATGGGGTTTATTCATATGCTAGACACCATTATGTTTTCAAAAACTGTTATACTTGTCTGTGCATCCTTCATAACTTTTTAATTTTTCTGTGTATTTAAAAATTATTTCAATGACCTTTTCTACTTTTTTCCTTATTATTGCTATTCTTTGCTTTTGTTTTCTTTTACTTTTAATGCTTCTTTCATAATTAGGAAGTGTGTGTGTATAAGGATAGGTCTGTCTGTCTTTCTGAGTATCTAGCTAGCTATCATTTATGTGTTGGCAACTAAAATATTCCCTCCTAATATTATCCCCCCTCTTAATCTCCTTTCTCCATATTCTCACTTGTGTCTTTCTTGAATTTTATTTCTAAACCAAAATATGTGTGTGTGTATGTGTTTGCTCAACCCTTCTTTATCCCATTTAAGAGTGATATTCATATAATGGCTGCTTGCCTCACTCCTTCCTTCATGTTTGTATATGCTTCTTATATATTTCAATTAGGAGAAACAGTACTTTATTCTTTGTCCTTTTTATACTAATGTATTTATTTTACCCTCCTTTTCTTTCCCCTCTTAAAACCCTCAGAACAGAATAAGTCCACCTTCCAGGTCTTCTGTTTTTCTTATTTAACTTCCTTAATACTGTCTGAAGATTTTAAGGTTCTAAAGAGACATTTGTTTCTTCTCCTATTAATGGAATGTCATCATTGTATCATCATATAGCCCCTACCAAGTGCTCAAATACATTTATCTTTCTAGGGAAATTATCTATCTTTGACCCTTTTCCAGGTCAATTCATTTTTTTTGTTTTTTTTTGTTTTTTTTTGCTTTTTGGAGGGCAGTTGGGGTTAAGTGACTTGCCCAAGGTCACACGGCTAGTTTTTGTGTTAAGTGTCTGAGGCCGGATTTGAACTCAGGTACTCCTGACTCCAGGGCCGGTGCTCTACTCACTGCGCCACCTAGCCGCCCCTCAATTCATTTTTATATTAGATATCTTGACTCTTAACTTTGCATTTCATAATTCCTTCTTAGTTGGTTTTTTTAATCTAATAAGAAATGCTTAAAAGTCCTCTATGCCATTAAATATTTGTTTTCTCCCATGTAGGAACATATATAGCTTTTTAGGAAATTATTCTTGGTTGAGGACTGTATTTTTTGCCTTCCTTTTGGAAAATTGTATTCTAAGCTCTCCTCTTGTTTATAGTAGAAGGTGTTATGTCTCATGTAATCCTGAGTGTGGTTCCTTGGTGCTTGTGCTCCTTTCTAGATACTTGCAGTATTTTTCTTCAACACAGAAGCTCTAGATTCTGGCTGTGGCATTTCTGGAGCTTTTCTTTCTTTCAGGAGGTGATCAGTGGATTCTTTTTATATTCACTTTGACCTTTGGTTCCAATAGATCCAATCAACTCTTGTTTTATTATTTTTTAAAATATAGTATCCAAGTTAAAAAAAATCCTGGTTTTCATGAAATCTAGTGATATTTAAATCCTGATCCTACTGCCTAGGTAAGTTTTTTTTAAATATCAGCCATCTTGCATTTCTTCCATTTTTTCAGTTTTGTAATTTTCTTCTAATATTTCATTCTCATGGAATCATTGATTATTATTTGGTCTTTCTAATTTTCAAGAAGTCTGTTAGTAGATAGATTCAGTGTGAAGCGGTGGATAAAGTCAGAGAACTAGAGTCAGAATGAAATAGGTTTAAATCCTGCTTCAGACACTTATTGTGTGACCACAGGAAAGCTATTAAACTCTTCTGAGCCTAAAAGAAGAAGTAGAAAAATGAGGAGGGATAACCTGGATAAGAGATGCATGCGGACAGAGGTCACAGACTATAGATTTAGAACAGGGACAGTAGATGTCAATTACTCTAATCTCTTCATTTCATAGATGTAAAGAAGCAGAGGTTGAGAGAGGCTGTGACTTGCCAAAGGTCATGTAGGCGGTCACTGCCAGTCAGGAGGATAATGGTTTTCCAGTATTTGAAAGACTGGCAATGTAACAACATCAACAACAATTTACATAGAACTTAAGTTTTGCACAGCATCGTACATGTTATCCCATTTATTCCTGACAACCACCCTTTGAGTTAGGTGTTATTATTATACAAAATTTTCAGATATGGAAACTGAGGCTGAGACAGGGTGACACAAAAGAAGAATTAGATTTGCTCTGCATGCTCCCAGAAGCCAGAGGCATACCACTGTGGCAAGGAGGCAATTTTGGAATTTATGTCGGAATAGATCTCTTAAAAATTAAGTATATGCAAAACCGGAATGAATGAACTATCTCAGGAGATTCTGGAGACTCCGCAAATATGTCAGGTATCTTGTTGAGGAGATTCCTATTCAGGTGTAGGCTGGACTGAACAACTGCCCACATCCCCTTTCTAATTCTGTGATTCTGTGACTAAGCTTGGATTTGTTTGGTAGTCCTACCCAATTTGATAAGCGTTTAGTAAAGGCTTTTGATATGCTGGTCACTGTACTGTGGGTCAGCTAAGTAATTCAGCAGATAGAGTAGTGGGTCTGGATTCAGGAAGACCTGAGTTCAAATGTGAACTCGGGCACTTTCTAGCTGTGTGACCCTGGGAGAGTCACTGTTTGCCTCAGTTTCCTTATCTGTAAAATGGGAATAATAACAGCACCTATCTCCCAGGGTTGTTGTGAGGGTCAAACAAAGTAATAATTATAAAGACCTCAGTTGTGCCTGTCACATAGTAAACACTATGTAAATGTTAGTTATTATTATTAGGGTTTATTATTATGAATTATTATTAGGGACACAAATACAAATATGCTTTGAAGTAGCTTACATTGATTGTATTAGGGAAAATACTAGGTATGTAGATAATATATACATTATATTTATTATATATGTTGATATATAGATATATAGGTAATAACACACATATAGTTACATAGATAATATGAAATATTCAAAATCAAATCAAGGCAATTGAAGGGGAGGGATATGTCATTTTGGGAATCAGAAAAAAATCTCATAAATGAAGTGGCGATTCGGCTGGGCTTTCAAGGCTGCTAGGAATCCTAAGGGGTGGAAATGAGAAGGGTAAGCATTCCAGGGATAGGAATGTGCAAAAGCAAAGTGGGAAAGATGCAGCGCTCTGTATAGGATACTTACTAGTAGGACAGTTTGTGCCCAAAAGAGTTAGGTGTAATGAGCCCAGAAAGGTGTTGTTGCTCTTGTTCTAAGTGGGAACCAGATGTCCAGGGATTTACCTCCTGAGACACAGGAGGTAACATTTTATCCTGCAGGAAAGAGGGAGACTCGCATCAACCTGAGTAGGAGAGACATAGTTATCCCAATGCTTGGAGAACATCCATTTGACCTTTGTGGTCAATGTGTGGATAATAGATTGTAGATGGGAGATGTTAGAAGACCAAACAGGAGTTTGCTGCAATAATCCAGGTGCAAGAAGATGAGATCTTGTTTAGTATAATTTTGCTCAGCACTGCTGTCTGCTTCAGTGTTCCCCATTATCATAGATGCAACAGTATTGCAAAGTGAGACATCACTGTATAAACTGTTTTCCTGGGATATCTTTTGAATTGTTTTTCCTTCCTTCTCAAAGAGGACCATGACATCAGGAATGTGATGTCATGGCTTGCAAGTGAATTGGATTTAAGTGAGGGAGAGTTGTGCAAAGTTACCAGCCCCACTTTCTCTTCTGCAGCCATCTGGATAGATATAGATCCAGATGACTGGAGATGGCCCCCATGTTTTGAATACTGTTATAGACAATAGCCAGGATAATGGATGGGGGATTCACTCTTTAACCTTCCTTGGTTGTGTCCACTGCCCAGAACGGTCAAGGGGGTTTTTATTATAGTACATACAGGTCTGAACAGCAATAATGGTATAGCTAGTATCCACTGATACTGATTCAACAACTTTTGGATAAAGGAGAATGTCTAAGAAAGGTATGGCCAAATCTTTGTAAACATTATAACACTGACATTAAAAAACCTGGATTACGATAGATATCTTTGTGACTGCTTTATAAAGGGTTAACAGGGTTGTTCTATGCACTTTATTTTTTTTTTTTACTAAATTACTCCCATTTTCAAGATTATGTCCTGTTACCTTGGAAAAAGTTTGTCTCAAGATGTCAATTTGCCTGTTATTTTGAAAGTACGTGTTTAATATACAAAGGAGATCACAGATAGAGTGAATTCATTTTCTTATTCGAACAAGAGAATGATTTAAAAAAATTACTTGACAAAAATTTTGGATTGTGGTTGTGTTTGCCATTCACTATAATTATACGTTAGACCATTACTTAAAACATAATTTTGTGTTGTGTGCAGCATCACCTTGAGAGGAGGTCCCTGAAAATAGGAACTCCATTCTTGTAAAAAACTAAAACATGGGTGTTTTTTTCAAAAGAATTTTAAATCCCCCAAAACAACCAACCAAGCAAACAGAATACTTTGAATGCAATGATCCTTCAAAGGACATTTTTGCGAAAACCCACAAGGAAACCCTATCAAATATACAGATCACCAGTTACATGGTAACGTAACCTAGACCTTGTAATATTTAACTGGCTTATAGATTTTCCTGTCTGCCCTTCTGGTACAGAGTTCACTGTGTTAATACATATTACTGAGATGGTGAAAATATTAAATATGAATACAAGGATGCAAAATGTGCTTTAGATAAGGGTTCTATAGTTGACTGAATTTACTGATTTTATTGTTATAATAAACAGTAAAGCATTGATTGATTTTAACAAAATATGCACTTATGTGCAGGTTTTTAAAACTATCCTGTACTGCATTTAATGAGATCATACAAAGATGTGAGAACTTTGAATATTTTGGAAGAAACAATATTTTTGAAAACATTAAAATTTAACTTGAAAAATTCACATGTTAAATTTACACTATATTATAATGACAAATCTGTATATCCCACGTGCGTAAAACATTTTTAAATGAAATTGTTTACATAGGTAAGGGGGGGGCTTTCTGAAAAAAATTATTTTTCCCACCTCTTCATTCTCTCTCTTTTTTTCTGATGCATACCTCTATTGACAACCCTGCTTGTGATATGAGCATAGAGAAGGGAACAGTTGTGAAAGATGCTGTGCACCCAGAAGTGACAAAAATCAGCAACCAATTAGACAGGGAGGTGCTGTATACATTTTTTGGTGAATTTGCCAATTTTCTTGCCAGTTTTGGATTGTCCTAGCCACAATGGAAAATGCTGGATGACCAGTAGATGGCAGTCTTTCTTGGACATGGTCAGTGGTCTTGCAATCACAAACTCTCCTATAAATCTGGGGCTTGCATGTAGGTCCAGATGAATACATTGGAGGCCTGTTTGGTGCGCAAACTTCCTCTTCCATGTTTCTCAATAAGGTCTGAAATCTCAAGGTTTTCCCAATCCTCCACTGTCTGCCAGAAGAAATGACCTGGATGGAATGGGGACAATTTGCCAAGGGCAATGCCTCTAGCGCACTGCTCATTGTCTCCTAAAATAACTAACGATTACAGAAACAAACCCAGATGACCAGAGGGAAGAAGAATCTGCATTAGGCATTTAGTTCACACTAACTACAGAGCAGTCAAACACACACTATGGCACACAATAGTCATACACAGCATAATATAATGGCTTCCTGATCTTTGGGACCAAATGTGATGAAATAATCCAGAGTTTCTTGCTGCTGAATCTGCTGATATCTGGAATGTAATTTATCACCCATCATATTTCACTTTTTGCATTTCTGAGCCATCAAGTATATCTGCATATCTCTATAACACCACAAAAAAAAAATTTATGGACAAACTCTAGTACTGAACCAGAGCTCCACCTCTGGCCCTTTTGCAGCCTCTGAAAGGGAATTGATTCTGTACTCACTAGGTAAGTTGGCCATCCCTTCTGCACACGGAGCAGATTTTATAGAAAGCCAAATGCACATTACTGGGTTTACATCTTTATACTCAAAGAGAAAAGTACCCTGTTTGCTTTTTAGTTGGTGCAACCCTTTGGTTTTATGGGCTTGCTTTAGTAAGTAATTATTCTTGTAATGCCAAGGCCTCCTTTATGGACTCATAAATACATCCTAGTCCACTCAGATTAACAAGCAGACCTTTTGCTTCGAGCCTAGAAGGCAGACTCTTTTGCTAAAGAGGAGTTGGCTTGCCTGCTGCTACAGGTTTCTCTCTTTCTTTGGAAACAGACTATGGAAGGAACCACGTGACAGGGAGGAAAGAGGATCAGATAATTGGGATCTTTAAGATGGTTATTATGAAAAATGTTCTGGAACCAATTCAAATACCAATCAGAAACCACATTGTTCAACTAAATCACTTTCAGATGCCACGTAAGATACAAAATACAATTATTTCCAGTTTAAAAATATAATGTTCCTTTAAAAAAACACAGTATTTTATTTTATTATTATTTTTTTAAAAAATCTGCCTTGGCTGGAATTCAGGCCCGTCACAGATGATCTACAGACGGGCTTTGTGCCGTTCCCTCTGGATGCGGGGCCTATAGACCTCACCGTAATGCATTTAAAAGTTCCGTAAAATGGATGTGACGGCTGTTTTCTTTGTGTATTACAGAAATATACAGAGTTCAGAGGCTCCATGGCTGCACTTTGGGCATGTATGTCATTAAAGGAATGAAAAAAAGATGATGTCCAAATGCTGTATTAAAATCCCATTAGAAACGCTGGGAGGAATTTATGGTTCTCTTCTCTTTTATCTGACAGGCGTCAGTTTAGTAAAACAGTGGGTTTTTTTTTTTTATCTCCTTCCAATTCCTACATGGCTACGGAATAGCTGTGTGTTTTCTTTACCACTAGAAAGGCAAATATTGGCAGGTTTCCGTGAAGGCCTTTGCACTATGTCACTGACTCTTCTCTACCAGGCAGTCTTATGGAGTAGATGGCACAGTGGAATCTGAGAATTGGAAGGGACTTTGGAATTCATCTGGTCTAAATCCTAAGAGATACATTTATTTCCTATGGAGACACTGATTTATTGAAGAATATATAATTGTTTACCTGACCTGTCACCACTGTGATAATGAATGAGATCAACATGCTGTGGGAGCTTGGGAGAAATTTCTATTTAAGAAGTTCACAGGATGAGTTTCCTATTGATCCTGAAAGTGAATTTCAATCCATTAACAACCCACTTTGGCAACCTGGGTGTCAGAGGTCATATACCTTTGCAGTGAAACTTCCATAGGTTTATACAGGGCCGGAAGAATTCTAACTACTTCACCCACTGGCCATTTCCCCATCTCTGTCCTTCTCCTTAGGCCTCCCTATTTGCTAAGACACAACAATATAGAAGAATATTACATACACTTAGCTTATAAAGCAAAATTTGAGAAGATTGACTTCAATTTTGAAAGAAGTTCTACTATGGGTAAAATCCTATCAAACAGCATCTCATTCTACAGAGAAATCTTTCATGAAAGGATGGATGTGACAAACTTCATTGTCTTATTTTAAAAAATGGTCACATCCACCCCAAACTTCAGCAACCACCATCCTGATCAGTCACTAGCCATCAACAGGGAGGCAAGACCCTCCACCAGCATAAAGATTACAACTTGTTGAAGACTCAGATGAGGGTTAGTATTTTTTTTAGCAACAAAGTATTTTTAAAATTAGGGTTATGTACATTGTATTTTCAGACATAATACTATTACACACTTAATAGACTACAGTATAGTGTAAACATAACTTTTATATGCACTGGGCAACCAAAAAATTTTTGTGACTCACTTTATTGTGATATTTGCTTTACTGCAGCAGTCTGAAACCTAATCTGCAATGTCTCCATGGTATTCCTGTATTGAGTTCTCTAAAGCTATACGGGAAGTGAGAAAAGAGCAGCTCTAAAAAAGAATGCATTGTGGTAGGAAAAGCACTGAAGAGGAGGCCAGAAGAGCTGAATTCTAGTCCTCTTTCCATGATCAATTAGCTATGTGACCTGGGGCGAGTTACTTGACCTTTCTAGGTCTCAGCTTGCTTTTTGGTCTAATGAGGAGTTTGATTCAGATGTTTTCTAAGGGTTCTTCCATCTCCAATATTCAGACCCTTCTTTAGCATCTTTCTAACTAGGGAGGCAAAGGCACTTAAAACATCACCTATTTAATTTTCTTCACAGGAGGCCTTTTAGACAAAAAGGGGAGGAGGATTGGGCAGAGGGCCAAGTTTGGCATAAGATAATGGATAAACTAAGGGGGGAAGAAATTGAATGATTTGCCAAAAGTTATGCAGAAAGGGAAGATCTGAGACGTGTCTTAATATTTCATAAGAAACTCATTCTATAAGATTACATGATGCTGCTTCTCGAGAGAGAAGTCTGATCTTTCAGAAAGGTTTGGAGCCAGATAATATGAGTTCAGCTCTATCCCTAAATAGCTATTTGGCCTTTAGTAAGTGATTTATCATCTTATCATAGACATGTTCCTCTATTTTCTCTCCTCCCATTCTTTCCTTAATTCTTGAATTGGGAAAGTAGAGAGTAGACTAGCTGGACTTTCCTGTCCTTCCTCCTCCACCATTTAGCTTAGTAAATCAGCATTTACTAAGTAAATGCTTAGTCAAAAGCATTAGTAAATGCTTTTTCAATGAATACTTTTTAAAGCAAGTCAGTAGCCACACCTGGAAAGTTAGTGGCCAAACCAGGAAATGAAAGACAGCCATGAACAAAACTTAAAAATCTGACACTAAATGTATTAAAAAATATTTTAACTGGGGATGCAGTCAAATGGTTTTTGCTCTCAAATGAAGACACTAGTCCCTTAATGCTGCCAGGTGAAGTGTATTCTCTTTGCTTTGAAGGGGTCTCTAGTTTTGGCCCTGTTGCTGATGATACCTGGATCAGAGGCCTTTATTCACAGCATTCCAAATGTAGGGTTTTGCTTCCTCATATGGGTTAGGTTTCCACTGCTTTTTCTTGTATTTAAGATCTACATTATACCATGAGACTAGAGTTCTAAGTTAGCACTTTTGGGATGTGATTATGAAAACAAAGAGGGGAGGGCTGGTGGTGGTGGCAGGCCAGAGATCCAGGATAATAGGTAGTAGTGGAGCAATTTTTCAAGTAGATACTTTATGAGCTTATAGCTTTCTTATTAAACCATGAGAAGGTCCATACAGGAAGACCCAAAGAGAAGTAATGGGAGAACTGACTTTATTTATTTTTCCTTCCTGGGGTAGAAAGAGAAAAGATTACAGATCATACTTTCATTTTGCCATGAAAGAAGAAGGTACCTCAATTTATCAAAAGTCATACACACATGCAAACACACCCTACTGGCACCACCACCACCATCACCACCATCACCATTGAATTATAAAAATGAAAACAATACAAATGAATTTAACCCTCACCTTTCAGGGCAAAGCAGTTCCCGAATGCACAACAGGATGTTTCAGAGCAGAATCTTTAGGAAGGCAGTGGCAGAATTGTGCTATTAAATGTTTAACAACCAACTCTTGGTGGCTAGAGGCAAGGGGGCAAAATGGAGGGGGAATGTACCCAACACACTTTTAAGTTTAATCTGCAGTATCAACAATTTCTCCACCACTTTCTTAAGTCTAGAAATCAGCAGAACAATAAATCAGGTTCTGATTTGTAGCATTTACCTGTTCCCAAAGTGTAAGCATTCACTCTGAAAATTGAAGAATCAGCTCTATGGCATCAATATGAGCTGCCTCCAGCACACCACACTGCAACTATATGTGAAGGTGTCTTGTCATGATTTGTAAGTACTCCTAGGAAGAAGGGACATATACAGTTCAAATGTGGGCTTTCTCCATCTTGATTTTTAAAAATATTCTTAAAATGATTATTTATTTTTAACATTCTTTTAAAAAATTCTGAATTTTCAGTTTTTTCCCTCCCTCTGATACCTCCCCAGCCAATGGAAAGATGAATAATAGGATATCAATTATACATATGAAACCGTGCAAAACATTTCCATGTCAGTCACATTGCAAAAAAGGTGAGAAAATTATACTTCAGTTTTCACTCAGAACTCCCAATTTCTCTTTCAGAAGGTGGATAACATTTTTTTTAAACTCAAAAGTCCTTGGGAATTGTCTTTGATAATTGTATTTAGCAGAGTAGCCAAGTCTTTCACAGTTGATCAATCTTACAACATGTTGCTATGCACAAGGATCTCCCTGTTCTTTTCATTTCACTTTTCCTCAGTTCATAGAGGTCTTGCCATGCTTTTCTGAAACCAGTCTCTGGTCATTTCTTTTTTTTTGTTTTTGTTTTTTTATTTTTGGAGGGCAGTTGGGGTTAAGTGACTTGCCCAAGGTCACACGGCTAGTTTATTGTGTTAAGTGTCTGAGGCCGGATTTGAACTCAGGTACTCCTGACTCTAGGGCCAGCGCTCTATTCACTGTGCCACCTAGCCACCCCTCTCTGGTCATTTCTTATGGCACAATAGTATTCTATCACAGCCATATGCCACAACTTGTTCAGTCATTCTCCGATTGATGAGTGGTTTCTCAATTTCCAACTCTTTGCAATTTCAAAAAGAAATGCTATAAATCTTTTTGTACTTATGCGCCTCTTGTCTTTCATTTAAAAAATCTCTTTGGGGGTATAGATCTAGTAGTAGCTATGCTTGATCAAAGAGTATATACAGTTTTATAACTGTGGGACTAATTCCAAATTGTTTTCTGAGAATGATTGAACCAGTTCACAACTAAACTAACAATACATTAAAATTTTTCCCCATCCTCTCCAGCATCTATCATTTCTAATATGTGTGGGAAGGCACCTCAGAGTTGTTTTAATTTGCATTTCTTTAATCAATAGTGATATAGAGCATTTTTTCATATGACTATAGAGAACTTTTATTTCTTCTTCTGAAAACTGCCTGTTTATATCCTTTGACCATTTAATGATTGGGGAATGGCTCTATTTTTTATAAAATTAATTTTTTATATTTGAAAAACAAGGCCTTTATTAGAGAAATTTGCTGCTACATTTTTTGCTATTATTTCATTGTTTTTGGTACCTTTTAGCAAAATGTATGTCCCTTACTGTATCTTTTAATTAGGTCCAGCAATGGTTGGAAGTTACAGAGGCGAATGGAAGCTTGATATCAAGAAAACTTCTCAAGAATTATAGGAATCAAAATGTGGAATGGAACTTCTCAGGACTAATGGGTTTTCCTTCACTGGAGTCTTCAAAGAGAGTCTGGATGACCACTGATTGGTGTTATAGTGGGAATTCCTTTAGGATATTGGTTAAACTAGAAGATAAATGAGGTCTTTTCCAGCTCACATCATGTGATTCTCAGACTGCATTATCTTAATTTTCCTTTTAATTCTCTGAGTCTTTCACTGACTCTTTCCCTGGTTCCTCTTTCTCCTCTTAACTATCTTTTTCAAAGCTTAGATCTTATCTCCTACCTTTCTTTCTTATCCTGTCTCCTTAAATGAACTCACTGATTGTCATCATTTTGATGATCATCTCTTCATAAGTGACTGCCATTTTCTCTTCCTCCAGTCTCCATTATATTTGAAGGCCCACTTCTAAATCATCATCTGCTTGCTTGACATTTAGCATCTCAAATTCAGCATGTCCAGACCTCAAATTATCATTCTCCCCTCAAATGGATTCTTTTCTTGACTTTCTTATTTTGATCATTACCATTCTAGTCAGTAACCAAGACTAGAAACATGAAGTCATCTTCATTCCCATTTTTTCCTTACTTCCAATTTTAGTTATTAATTTCATTCATCCGTTAGGTATGGTCCATGATTCCTTTTAATATTTCTCCAGCCCAGCTCTTTTCATTTCCCTTACTGTTACCCAGGCCATTTCTTTGTCATCACATACCTTGAAATTATTTTCCCTCCCTTTCCCATGACAATCTAATAACAATTGATTAATCTTCCTAAAACACAACTTTTATCATAATACTTCTCTTCTACAAAACCATCAATGATTTAATATTTCATAATCCAAACGCAGCCTGGCATTCAGGGCTCTCCATACTGTCTAAATCAGATTATTTTTTCATTCTTACCAACTACTACTTCCCAGTATAGAACACTCTGACTCAATTAGGGTAGTCTCCCCATTGTGGTAAAAATATCATGTGCCTACCCATAATCATGCTTTTACTCTTGTATGGTATGACTTATGGAATCAAAGAATCTCAGAGTTGGCAGAGACATTAAAGGCCATTTAGTCCAAGAAATACATGGATGAGAATGCTCTTTACATCTTGAAGCATAGAGTCCAGCTTATTCCATCAAGTAACTCAAGTTCTATTTCTTTCCTAAGCCCTCATTCACTTCTTTAGTCCACATTGATCTGTGAATTAGCAAAACTCTTATTATTTGTAGTGCTTCTTTAGACAATTGATCACATATTGACTTGCATTGTTATTGACATGTCCTATTCTAGTATGTTACATCTTCTCAATATAACTAAATTTCTTGAGGGAGAAAGCATATTATATATTTTTTTATCCCCCTGTTGATCCTAAAACAGTGCTATGCATGTAATCATTACTGCATGCAATAGTTGCTAACATCTTTATAGCATTCAAGGTTTGCATAGCATTTTGTGTACCCTATTTGATTTTCACAAAAATCCTGCAAAGTAGGCAGGATTATTTTCTCCATTTTACAGATGAAGAAACTAAGGTTTTGAGAGAGTAAATGACTTGTTAATGGCCTCTTACCTAGTAAAAGAGGATTCTAAACCTCATCTTCCTCACTTCAAGTCAGATACTCTATTCATTCTTCCATGCTGCTTCTCATGTAATAGTATTCAATAAAAAACTTATGGTATCTCAGAGATGAAACATACCTCAGAGTCCATCTAGTCCAATTTGTGCCTGTAGAAGCATTTTTTTTACACAAAATACCCAATTATCAATTAGTATCTAGCTTTCCCTTGATGTTTTTTACTAAGAGGGAACCTATTGCTTACTTGTTAAGGCAACCCATTCCTCCTCTGGGTAGCTGTCACTGTTAGGCAGTTTTCCCTTACATTGATTTGATGCTTTTCAGTTCCTCAGAATCATAGAATTTGAGAGTTTGAAGGCACCTCGACAGCTATTGAGGACAATCCATATATGGTAGAGGCTCCATTATCACATATCCAACAAGTCATTGTGTGACTTCTGCTTGGCGACTTCCCAGAAGGAGGATTTATCGGCCCACTTCTATCTACTGCTTATAGTTCTGCTCTTTGGGACAAAGCTGAACAAATCTAACAACTCTTCTTTCACATTAAAGCCTATATTTTCAAGGTGTAAGGGACCTTAGAGATCTGCTATCATGAGAGGAGAAATAACTTGCTTCTGAGGCTTATTCTCTTCTGTAAAATGAAGATAAAAATTTTAGTCTTACCTTTCTTAAAAGATTGTAAAAAAGATAAAATACATCTTATCGATGTTTACATAAATATAATAGCTGCTTATTACTTATTGAAGTCAATGGATTTGCTATATTTTTCATTTTTTCCAAAGCACTGTCATGTGTTCACGTTGTATAACTTTTAATTCTTGTACAGCACCAGCCCAATTCCCTGTGTAATTGAAAGTTACAACCAGGTTCAAGATACTCTTTGGGTTAGTATGCATTCAAAATCATATCTCATGAATCCCCTCCTAATGCTTCTCTGCTATCAGAGCAAAATAGAAGTCACATTAACTCAAATAAAGGGCATTACATTAATCAGTATGGAAGCATAAATTTATAAAAGGAAAATCTTACTTCTTACATATACTACTTTTATGTCATGCACAGAGGGGCACATTATTCCATACATTTCTATGCCTATGATGGGAGAACACATTCACAAAACCCAGACAACTCCTACTTCTAGGGTTGCTTCCCAACCAAAACACTATTTTGCTTCTTAAACTGCTTCTTGCTACTTGGATACTTTCTCAAAGAGTTGCTGATGTTATCTGCTATGTTGTTTTCTCCACTGAGCTGTGAGCTGCTAATGTCATCTGCTAGGCTGCTTTTCTTGCTAAGCTGTCATCTACTACTTTTTTTTTTCCCCTGAGACATAGCATCTAGATAGCTTCTTCACTGGCAGAGGGTAGGAGGTGGGTTAACAGTTCTTTTGTGAGGCAGCCCTTAGCCTGAGAATTATATAAACTCTTTTGTGAGTAATACTCTCAATCATACCCAGTCTATATGCCAAGTCACTTCATTTAATTGAGGTTGGTGTGAATAAACTCCTTTAAACTCCTACCATGCTCCTGTGTGTATCGCTAAAGTTGTCTTACTCTCAAGCTTAATTGTGACACGCTGGAGAGCAGGTGAGAAGCTGGCAGGCAATCTTTATTTTGCTTTCATATAGCTCCACACAAATCACTGTTTATCTTGATTTTTTCCACTCAAGTCTTAACACAATGCTTTATTATTTTGTCTAGGTGATCTTATGTTCTGACTGGCTCTGTCAATGGACTGCAGATATTATATTGGCAAACTCCCTTTGAAAGGAAAGTTAGAAAACAACTTCTAACCAAGTTAGAAAGATTTCAAAAATAGGCTTAATAATTGCTTGTTATCTGAGGACCAATCTGGATAAGTTTCAAAAAGAATCATCCCCAGAAATTTTGTTATCAGGAGATTAATTGCAATTTATGTAGATTGTTTACTTGGGTTTGAGGGAGTTGGATTTGTGTACAACAAAGAGAGAATGTCCATATGCCAATGAAAGCCCAGGTTTTTTCCAACTATTAAAGTAAGTTTATTAGTTTGTTAAATTTATTATTAAAAATAATAAAAATATTATTTTGTTAAAATAAAATATTTGATTTGATTTGTTAAATCAAATTAAAAAATTATTTCATTTACATCAAAGAAATCAATCAACAAATATTTTGCTGACTACTTATTATGCAACCTAAGTTAGTTAACTTATGAGTGGAAAGGGACATATAGTCCCAGATTTGAAACAAATTGTTTTGTTTACAAATCTATTGTCCAACTTCTACTCTATAATAATAGTTCATTAAAATATCTCCCTCCAGTCTGACCCCCAAATAGAAAATGGAACCATTTAATAAGAAAGAAAAAACAAAACAAAACCAAAAACTAGACACTAAACAAAGGATGGATAAAATCAGTAGAGGAGCAATTGGAAAATCTGTATCTTTATTGTGAACCCAGTTTAACTGAAAAATCATTCGTTGAGTCCCTTTAATGTTAAAGGTGTCAGAGATACAGAGATGGAAACGAAAAACAGTCTCAGTCATGAAAATTCAAATTCTACTGTGGTTGGTTTGTTGAAGAATTCCTTGTTGTTGTAGCCAAGAATTAGTCCTCTTTTTTCCTTCTGAATTCAATGTATTTTGTGTGTACTTTTCTTAAGTATTGTATTTATTTTAACTTATATTTAAAAATGCCTTATCATTCATATTATATTGAAAACCCCTGAAAGGCAGTGGCTGTACCTTTATTTCTGCTTAGCATAATTAATGTTTGATGAAAAAAATGAATGTTCAGATGATTACCTCTGTAAGGCATTTTTGCTAAGGTTTGTACAAAATCACTTTATTTACATCGCTTTTGAAAAATCTATGCAGAATGGAATAAAATGCTATGAAACCCCCAAACAGCAAGTCAGATGCCAATCTTCAAAATAGGTGCAGTAAGATGATCTTAGAAGTTATGGTCTAGATAATCTGATGTCAATTCTGTAGAAATAATGGATTGCATATTGAGAAAAAGAATCTGGAACTATACAAAGGCTAAGGAAATCATAAGCCATAAGAAGCATGGGTTTCTTCAGGGTAGATGATGCCAGGAAAATTAGATTGCTTTTTGAGGGATCGAATTATAAGATTACTAAGTAAAGGAAGTCCAGTGGATGTTATTTATTAGCATTTTCATAGAGTATTTGGTACAGGCTTTGCAAAAGCATATTCTGTAATTTATTTTGAAAGTCAGTTTCAGTTGGCATAGATCAAAATATGTTGAATGCTTGCGGAAAAGCTAGGAGAGTAGAAAAGCAAGGTGTTTGATTTGGGGAGGCAATGTGGTTTAAATCTCTTTCTCTTAAATATTTTTATTACTTTTCTGGAAGAAAAAGTAAACGGCAAACTAATGAAATTGGCAGTCAGATTCAACAGTAGTTTGGGAGCTGTAGTAAACACCAGGGAAGGCTTAGAGAGGAAAAGGAGTGATTTCTTACCATTCCTCTGTCCCAGATAAGTAGATATAAACATATAAAAATACTAAAAGCAGTAGAATTGTGTGGTTGCATGTGTGTGTATATATCTCTGTGCATATGTAGATAAAGAGAAAATTACTACAGCTATAGATCTTGCTGGACACATCAGTGTTGGGGTGCTCAGTCTTTCTCACTTAAGAACCCCTATTTTGGGACAAAAGTTTAGTCTCGAGGGGAGACTGACCTGTAAAGAAAGGAGTCAAGCTCCTTTTCAATGTCTCTGGTTCTTTATGAACCCACTCTAAAGCCCCATGGAAAACCAGGTTAAAAAAACCTTATATTTGGCCCACTTCTAGAATCTCACCTAAAGAAATTAAAAATATACTCAACGTACTATGTAGGTAAGATATAGGAGAGCTATTTATTTTCTTATATCCATAAAAGAAACACTTAAAACAGAAAAAAAACTCATAAGGACATTTTGACAAAGATGTAAAACGTTAAACAGCAACTTATGAATCCTGTATACTGAGAAAGGTTAATACATAAGACATTAAAACAAAGTGCAATTAGTGGGACATTACTGAATAAACATTTCATAGGATCACAGATTGAGAGCTGGGAGGCACTTCAGAGGTTATTAAATTTAACTCTTTCTTATTACAGTTGAGGAAACTGAGACCCAGAGAAGCTCAGTGACTTGCTCAGGATCACCGTTAGAAAGTATCTGAGGCAGTTTTTGTTCTTCCAGCTTCTAAGGCTCTTGCTCTATCCACTATGCCACCTAGCAGCCTTTACCTTTCATTTAACCTTGGTTCTGTACTGTCTAAACAACTTCCTTAAAATCTATGCCTTGGTAAGCCAGGCCAGGGCTTGGGATCATTCTCCTATTACTTGTCATCTCCTCTGAGAAACATTGTAGTAGCTGCAATGAATGCCACTTCTACTCCAGTCTCCTGTGATGTAGGCAGCATCAGCTAAGGGACCCTTGAGTTCCTGATCTCTCAAACCCATGAGGTTGCCTTCCTGACTAAAAGCATCCATTTCAGGATGGCTGTTTGGCCAAGGGAGAGAAACACAAATCAGAAGAGGTATGCAATATCTTGAGATCCTAATTCTGGGGCACCTTGATGGGTACACACTCTAGTTGCCATGGTTGAATAACTGCCATAGCAGCCATGGTGGAAAGGTGCTCCTTTCTTCCTGCTCATGAGAAGTCCCAGGGAGAGAGTTCTGCTTGTTCCAGAGATAGAAATATGTGAGCAAGAGCACAAAAGTATCTCGCCCTTAAAAGTCTACTGAGTTGCTGAGTCTTCTGGCTTAGTGGTCAAGCTTATTTTACCACATCTCTCTAACCCTGTTGCTGTCATGGGGACGAGGGAGACCATTGCATCATCCCAAAGTGCCAAGTCCTTTAGCATTTATCATATGCCCTCATAAGTGGCCCCAGAAAGGACTCAGCGAATGCTCCATGAGATGGACCTACCTATCCCCGGGCCTACTCCATGGAACCCTACTAGACTAAGCATCCATATTTCTGTTTGACCTTGGAGAACATTTATTTGCTTAATTAATAAAGCTTTGTTCTTTGGAAATAGAAGTAACTATCTTGATTCTGCCTTTAAGAATGCTGGCCTAGAAATCAATAAACCCATGTTGTGGTCCTGGCTCTGTTCCTGACTTACTATATGACTTTGGACAAATCACTTAACATGTCCAGGACTCTGCTTTCTCGTCTATAAATTGTTCCTTAACATCCCTCCAACTGTTACAATTCTGATCTGTTTTATTTTTTTAAATACCTAGAGAACTTTAAGGAACCATTGTAAAATCTAATTGCTTTCATTTGTGCCATGATAGGAAAGAAAACATAAACTCAACTACCAAACCTGCAAATTACTTCTCCAGTGGCTCCTTCTTACCTCCAGGATCAATATAAAGTCCTCTGACATTTCAAGCTCTTCCTTTGCCTCCACTGGCTCTAGAATTCCACTGCTCTGGCCTCTTTGCTGGTCCACGTACAAGTTGTGGGCACTCATCCTGTCTACGTGCCTTTGCTCCGGCTCTCCCTCACGCTTGGCATGCTCTTGCTCCTCTTCTGTTTCCTGGGCCTCCTAGCTTCCCTGATTTCTTTCAAGTCTTAGCTCAGATCTCACAATCTGTAGAAAGCCTTTCCTTGTCCCTCCAGCTGCTAGTGGCTCCCCTTCAGAGATCATCTTCCATCAGCTCTGATACATTTTGTATATTTGTTGTTTAGTTTTTAGTCAAGCATGACTCTTGTGACCCCATTTAGGTTTTTTCTTGGCAAACATACTGGAGTGGTTTGCCATTTCCTTCTCCAGCTCATTTTATAGGAGAGAAAACTGAGGCAAACAGGGTTAAGTGACTTGCCCAGAGTCACACGGCTAGTAAGTGTCTAGGGTTGGATTTGAACTCAGGTCTTCCTGATTCCAGACCTTGCCCTTTGTCAGCTCCTTAAGGGCAGAGTCTATTTTTTATTTTTATTTTTTGCCTTGCTTTATATCCTCATTCCTCAGCACAGCTTCAAGAACTAGTGTTTAATAAATTTTTTTGATTGATTGATCCATTGTTTAATTACTTCAGATACCTAGGCAGCTCCATGACATAGTGCAAGAATGGGGAACCTGTGGCCTTGAGTTTACACGTGGCCCTCCAGAGCCCTTCGAATGAATCCAAACTTCATAGAATAAACCCCTTAATAAAAGGAAAGATTACCCACCCCTGACATAGTGGATAGAATGCTGGACTTGGTCTCACAAAAACCTGACTTCAAATTCTGTTGCAGACCCTTATTAATTAACTCTGTGACATTAACCAAGTCATTGAAACTTTCCGAGGTTCAGTTCCTTTGTCTATAAAAAGGGGATATTAATAGCACCCACCTTGTAGGGTTATTGTGAGGATACAGTGTGATAACATGTTTAAAACTATTATTCAGAGCTAATTGGACATTAGCTTGTGTTTCATCTTTAGCCATGATTTATCTAAATACTATATCTCAATAAAATTTCAGTGAGGTCTCCAAGTTCAGAGTAATCCCATGGTACAAGGAGCAAGGGGGCCATGAGTTAATCGTCTTTTGTTATTTGCCCAAGATTAAGTTGTAGCAGAAGGAATTTAGATGAAATATAAAGATGTTCCTGACCACTGGGATTATGGATAAATGCATCTGGATGCAGAGAAATGCTATGAAAGTCCCTAAAGATGTTTAAGGATAGACAGCAACAAACCCTCGTGGGAGGTAGCACCACCAGCAGAGCCTTCTGGACCTTGGGTAATGTGAAAACTATGACAGGCTAGTCCTATGGGAACGTGACTGAGAAAGTCATTATGTGAGACTAACGCTCTCATCCACACAAAGTTATTAAACTGTTTTGGGGCAACAGGGCACTATTTAGAACTCTGGAAAGGCAATTGACCCTGGAACAATTCCTTCAACACATATGGGGGTACACCATACCTCTATCTAATGTCTACACAAGGCAGAAGTTTCCAAACTCTGCTGTATTCTTCGTCCTCAAACCATTATTCATTCCCTCTTAAGCCATCACCACTTTTGGAGAAAAATACTTAAGGCACAAACCTTTTTAATGGTTAATCATCAATCTTTGTACATTGTAAATAGATGAGGCTGATTAGCCAGTGTGCAAACAACAATTCTTAATTGAGAAGTTCTTTTCTCCTTAACTCTTTCAACTAGGTTGCATTTCCTCCAACACTTAAGTAAGATAGTTTTGAAATCTGATATAGATAACCCACCTCATAATGGAGGTGGTGGGCTCAGGATGCATAATGCAATCTGTTTTGCTTGGCTGTGCATATTTAATACAAGGATTTTTGTGAGAGGGAGAGGAAACAGATTTTTGCTAATTAAAAAATTAATTAAAAAAAGCTCCTCCTCCTACCTGAAATAATAGAAACTCAGAGCTTGAAGGGACTTAGTTTGCCAGTTGTCTCCCCCATTAAAATGTCACTCCTCTTTGTATCTGTTGCTCTGTTTGGTTTCAGCTCCTTGGAACAAGTTGTCCTTTCCAGGATAAGTTCATCACGACTAAACTCACTACCGTGCTATTAACTCAAGCCTCGATTGACACCACCTCCCTCAGCCTGCTCTCTTCTAGGATGAGAGGACTCCTCCCAATGCCTTCCTTTATAGAGAGCAGAAACTGGACTCTCGGCTCACTCTATTTTAAACCTACTGCTTTACCTGGTTTCAACTCCATGGAATAAGATGCCTCCCTGACCCATACTTTCCTGCCTCCTTTTGTGCTGTGTTTCCCTCTTTAGGGAACTCCTTGAGGCCAGGGACTGTCTTCTAAAAAAATTTAATTATATGCCCTGTACTTAGCAAAGTGGTGCTTAATAAATATCTAATTTGGATTGGACTGGATTAGAACGTGAGCTCCTTGAGTGTAGGGACCACATTCTGCTTTTCTTTGAATCTCCATCACTCAGCAAACTGCCTGGATTATACCAAATGCTTAATAAATGCTTGTTGACTTACTGACTAACCTGCCATCTGCTTGGTAACAGTGTGGGTAAAGAGAACATGAAGATTAAAATGAAATAGTCTCTATTCTCAAGGACCTTACTTTCAACTGGAAAATGGGGCATTTTCTGAAAATTAAAGTTAGAAATATGTAGGAAGGTCTTAATATGATTTAGTACAGATACAGCTTAATGAAAGTACTGATCCAAGGGGGCGGCTAGGTGGTGCAGTGAACAGAGCACCAGCCCTGGAGTCAGGAGGACCTGAGTTCAAATTCGGCCTCAGACACTTAACACAAAAACTAGCTGCGTGACCTTGGGCAAGTCACTTAAATTGTCCTAAAAAAAACCAACAACAAAAAGAAAGTATTGATCCTAATTTGTGTGCGCATATATATACACACCTATACATGCTTGTGCATACATGTGTATTTGTACATGTTTGCCTGCGCACATGTCTGTACATTTGTATGCAGCAGGAGTGATTCAAGTTAGACATAAAGACGTGCCTAAGTAGGTATCTGCAAAAGAAGATCAGTTGAACTGAGGTTGTTTAGCCTGGAGAAAAGAGTTGGGAATAATAAGAATCTTTCAAGTTTTTGAAGCACTGGGCTTGATCCCAGAAATCTTAACTAGTAGCAACAGATGGAAGATGCAAAGAGGTGAATTTTGACTCAAGATAAAGAAGAAATTTCAAACAATTAGTGATCTAACAACTGAATGCTCTACTTCAAGAGATAAATTGAGAATTTCCCTCCACTTGAGGTCTGTATGCCCAAACTGGATGACCAATAGAATATGTCATAGGGAAAATTATCTTTTAGGCATGGGTTAGCCTAGATGGCTCTTGCCAGCCTTTTAACTCTGAAATTCTTTGATTATGTGAAAATCCAGATTTATATATCTTTGTCAATTCCTCACTTTCTCACACCACCCCCTCTGCCATATCCAGTCTCTTTTACTCTCACAGCTCTGCTTTGGGAACTTTTCCATTTTACCTCTGCTTCAGTCTTACCCTGAAATCATCTTCAGCACTGGGGCCCTCTAACCCTGGAATATCTCTTTGCCATGTCAACCTCCTTCTCTCATTAGTAGGTTCCTCCATTTTGTCGAGGAGCCCAAGCCAGACAACCTTTATTCTCCTGACTTTGCTTCTTACTTTCCTGACTTTGACATACTCTTCCCATGTGAGTACCTTCCCCTTCCCTTTTCAACTCCTTTTTCCTGTATCATCTTTGTCTATTAGTATGGAGGCTACTTGAGGGCAAGGACTGTCTTTCTTTTTGCTTGAATTTGTACCCTAAAAGTTAGCACCATGCCTTGTGCATGGTAAATGCTTAGTAAACTTTTACTGCCTTGCCTTGTTGCCAAGTCCTATCAACATCCTTTGTATATGTCTCCCTCTCTCCTCTGACATGGGTTCAACCCCATAGTTCAGTAGCTTTTTAGTTGGTTTCCCGCTTCAAATCTTTTCCCACTCCTGCCCATCTTCCAATTAGTTACCAAAGCATAGATCTGACCATGTCAATTCCCCTTTTTCAATAAGTTCCATTTATTACCTCCCTATTGCCTCTAGGAGCAAATATAAAACTTGATGTTTCACTTTTAAAGCTCTTCACAACCCTTCCTACATTTCCATTCTCCAAGGTTTTACTTTCCTCCACATCCTCTGTGATCTAATGACACTGGACTCCGTGCTATTCTATGAATAGATCTCAGTATCTATTCATATATATCTTGCATGAAAGTTACATCTAAGCTTTAATGACATGCATGTCAACAACTTATGTTAGAGCTTAGCAAAGGGCATCCAGCAGCTGATTCTTGATTTTATTTAGAGTGAGAATTCATAGCTATTTTAAGTTATAAGAAAGGCAAAGAATTCTGCAGTGTTGTATCATTTCCCTCTGCAATGTAAACATATGCTAGCTTATGCTAGGTTTTCCCATCTCTAGAGCTTTACAGTTTTTTTAATTTAAAATCATCATCTTAAAGTTGGAAGTGGCCTTATCTAGTTCCTATTCCATCCCAATTCCAGAATCCCTGCCAATATCCCTGAAATGTGTGCATACAGTCTTTACTTAAACATCTCTAGTGACAAAGAGGTCACTAATTTTCTTGTTAAAAATTAAATTTTATTTTTCCTATTCCCTCTCAGTCAAAGAAAGAAGAACAAAGTCTTGAAATAAATATGTGCAGTCAAGTAAAACAAATTCCTTTTTGTCTATATACAGCAAAAATCCAAATCTCAGTTGATGTCTTGAGTCTATCACCTCTCAGTCAGGAGGTAGGGAACATTTTTTTTCATAAGTCTTTTGGAACTGTGGTTGATCAGGGCTAGAAGTCTTTCAAAGTTGTACATTTTTATATTTTGCCATTGTATACATTGTCCTCATGGTTCTGCTCACTTCATTCTGCACCAGATCTTAGAAATATCTTCAGGGTTTTTTTTTAAACATCCCCTTCTGGGAGAACTCCATGGCTCCCCCCATAGCCACCTCAAATACCTATAATATGTGACTCTAAACAAATTTTAGAGCTCTAGAACCCACAAAATTACAGAGTAATAAAGCTCCCACTAAAGGCAGCCCAACAGGCTGACGGGAAGGGGTTCATTGCAGCATGCTGGGAGCCCAGACCAGCACTGCAGAACCCTTGGCTGGAGCCCTAGGATGGCCAGAACAAGATGTGGCTGGAGATTCCAGGAGAGCAGATTGCTGGCAGGTGTGGTGCTTTCCAGAATTATCAATCCATAAGAAACAAGGACTAAGTCAAAGGTCAGCGGAACTTGGCAAAATTTGGGGGAGAGAGTCTGGCCATCTGCCTCCAGGGTGAGAAGCAGTGGCAGTGGTCCTGCAGCCTCCTCCACGTGGCTGCTTCAGAGCTCCCGTCCTGCAGATTGCAGGGGGGCCAAGCAATCATTCAGATGATAAGTACTCTTGCCTTAATTGGCCTGGATTGGGATCCTGGTCTTGGGTGGGGGTCCTGAGGTGTGTGATCAGTGAGCCAAAGCTGGTGGGGGCTACAGAGACAGTGGCCTCCTAATAGCCCTGTCAACTGTGAAAACCCCAGCAATTTGGGACAAAGCTCTCCCCATCTGGAAGCAGAGTTCCTATTGAGCGCAAAAGTCAAGTAATTGATTGGCAACATGAACAGGCAAAGGAAGTTGTAACAGCAATCAGTTTAGCAGACACTTAGGACTTAGTAACTTGGAGCTAAGTATGGAAAGTGTAAACTCTGTCCCATTGTTGAGAGGGTATGAACTCCCTTGTTGACGTGGAAGAAGGGGATTGGCTGAGACAGGAGGTCAGTGTGTGTATATAAGAAAGAATTTCAGAGACAGAGAAACAGCATTGGAATTTTCGTGTTGGAGAAAGCAGTATTGTCTCAGCATCTGGGAGCTGGGCTATAGGACTGAAGAAGTGAGTTGGAGTTTTCTTGAGAGAGAGAGAGAGAGAGACAGAGACAGAGAGAGAGAGAGAGACAGAGAGAGAGACAGAGAGAGAGACAGA
>CM053593.1:51411205-51459113 GCA_028646575.1 Pseudocheirus occidentalis
CTACTCCCAAGTAGCTCCTCCCTGCTCAACCCCTTCCTGTTAAGGTGTGAATTACTCCCAAGGAGTTAACTGGAAGTAAGGAGCTAAGCCTTTGAGGTGCTAAGTGCTTTTAGTAGGTGCCAATAGAAAGGGACATGGAAGATCTTCTGATTTCATTAACATTACATCATTTCATATAAAAGAGGCAAGAGACAGCTGTTACAATGGAGGGGAAGAACAGGAAGGCAAACGGGAATGGATCAATCTTCCTCTCATTGAATTTGACTTAGGGAGGGAATGACAGACACACTAAATTGGGTATCTTGCCCTACAGGAGAGTAGGGGGCAAGGGGATGAGATGAGGGATGATGGAGAGGAGGGCAGGTTGGGGGGAGGGCTGTTAGAAGTACATGCTTCTGTAAAGGGATAGGGACAAAGTAGAGAACAGAACAAGTGGGGGGCAGAATAGGAAGGAAGGAAATATAGTCAGTGTTTTACAATATGTCCATTGTGGAGATGTTCTGCGTAACTACACATGTATGGCCTATGTTGAATTGCTTGTCTTTCCAGTGGGGGTGGGTGACAAGGAGGAAGGGAAAGAATCTAGAATTTAAAGTTCTAAAATCAAACGTTAAAAAAGTATGTATATATATTATAATTATTATTATTTACATGCAACTGGGAAATAAGATATACAGGTACTGGGATAGGGAGATCCATCTTGCCCTACTGGAAAGTCAGAGGGGTGATGGGGGAGGATATAGGAGAGAGCAGATTGGGTGAGGGCATATACAGTGGGATTGCTGTTTTGGGGTTGTAGGTGGGGAAAAGACAGGTAGAAAATTTGTAGCTCAAAATCTCATGAAAATGAATGATGTAAACTAAAAATAAACAAAAGTTAAAAAAACATTCTCTTCCTCATTACTTATAGTACAGTAGCATTCCATTACCTTTATATATATATATATATATATATATATATATGATTTGTTCAGCCATTTGCCAGATAGATACAGCCTCATTTCTAATTTTTTTGACACCACAAAATGAACCACTATATTTTTTGCAAATGAATTCTTTCCTTCTTTCTTTCATCTTGATGGGATAGAGACCTAGGAGTGGCATCACTGGATCAAAGGGTATGAGGAATTTAATAATTTATGGAGGTCATAGTTCCATATTGATTTCCAGAATGGGTGGACCAATTCATATCTCTACCAAAGCACATTTAACCTCTACATGAGAACTTTAATGACAGAGAGCTTACCACTTGATTTTTAGGGTTCCCTCCAGTCTTTATTTTCATCCTCACAAGGGGATATAATATTAATATAATTAAATTTAATTTTTTCAATTAACCATAATGTAAATTCTCTCTTTTATATCCTTCCATTTGAAGTAAAAGGTTATGTATGTGTATATGTAATTAAATGTGTGTGCCTGTAAGTAAAGATACATGTGTCTATACATATAGACAAACATGTACATGTGTGTATATGTGCGCATGTGTAATTTCCCCCATAAAATCACAACCTAACACCCAATATAGGTGATTGCATGCATATGTCAGTGGAGACTTTAAGCTGTCTGCTTGTAGGATCTGTAATGAGTCAATATTTAGGACAGCTTAGATTTAGTTATCAAAATCCCTATTTTGGTTGAATAGATTCTTGGGAATCTTTTTTTTTTCTAAAACTGAATTTCTATCTTTATTAGCAATGTTATAAATTACCTAAATATTCAGGCAAAATCCAGGAACGATACAGAGGAATGACAGAGCTTATTAAATTTAATAGTTAAAAGATAAGGTATGTATAAAATCAGGATGCTTATTTTATTTTGCTGTAGCACACAATGTTCTGAAGCCAAAGGGCCATTAAAAAGTTAGAGAATCTTTCTAATTTTGCAGAATTGATCATAAAAATACCACCAATGTATTGAAAAATTCCTATTTTTCATCTCTGATTGATTAGAAAATTAAAAAAATCTCTTCCATAAAGTTTCCCATATTTGTTTGGAAAAGATACAGGAGATACAATTTGGGACCTTGCTTGCAGAAGTTCTTTATGCTCTATTTTACTTACAAGTGAGAACTCAGCTGTCTTCTCTTTTAGTTAGCCCAACCAGGAGGAAGAAGAGGAGGAGGTGGTGGAGGTAGAAAAGGGGTAGGAAGAGCAGGAGGAGGAAGAAGAAAAGGAGGAGAAGGAAAAGGTGGTGATAGGAAAGGGGTAGGAAGAGGAGGAGGAGGAAGAAGAAGAGAAGGAGAAAGAGGAGGAGAAGGAGGTCCTATGTCAAACAGTCAGTACAATACAGGGACTTAGAACAGAAAGTAGCTTATTCAGCAAACATTTGACTTGGTAACCAGAGAGAGATGACTGTTAGAAGAAATACTGGGTAAAAATATAAACCATCTGTAAAATCTTATGAAAAAAGATGATGGATGTTTTGAGCAATATCATTTTATAAAACAGAGAGAAGTGATGGGGGGAAAGCCAGTCTTAAGAAAGCTTGGCAAGCTACCCAACTAAGCACAGTCATCTCAAAAGTATTCAGGATGAAATTAGTTCGAGGACTACAAACAGAAGAGAAAATGGAAGAGATCTGCAAAAGCCTTTTATTAATTTTCAAGCATATATTAAATACATATACACACATATATAATGTGTATGTCTATATATACAGACTCATGCACAAATACACATCTGTAAAGAGGGGGAGTAGGTAGTGTGGTGTAATGGAAGGAGGATTCTATTTGGAACCGTAAGACCCTAGACTTGAGAAGACACTGCCATTTGCAGAGGACGTGGAATCGGGAAGATGTGAGTTCAAATCTAGCCTATCAAACACTAGTTGTGGCACTCTAGGAAAGTCACTTAACTTTTATCTGCCTTAGTTTCCTCACCTGTAAAATGGGGACAATAATACCAACTATCTCCTAGGGATGTCATGAGGATCAAATGGGATAATATGTTTAAAACCTTTTGCAAAGCTTAAAATCCTATGTAAATACTAGTAAGGAGATTCTTTGACTCTTTGCATCCTCATCTATAAAACGAAGGAGCGAGACAAAATTAATGGTCTTCAAAGCTATCTGATCATGAACTAATTACATCAGTAAAGTGGTTTGAATACCTCCTTTATGCATATTTATTTATAAATTAAATATTTGTACTACTATATATATCATGTGCATTATGAAACATTCACAAAATATTTTTAAAAGATGATATAAAGATGGTATGAATGATCAGTAATATTTCATTTCTTGATACTACAAAACTTCAATAATATCATTAAAATAATATTTTAGTGACAAAAATATGATATGCTTCATTACATTTTAAAAATCCCCATGCATAGTATTTTCTGGGGGAATAGGGAAGACTTAGAAATAACTATAATTTATTGGTAACTGACTCTTCAGTTAATTTGATCAATATACCTCATCAAGCAGATAAATTTCTTTTTTTACTTAATATTTTAAAAGTCAAAGCTACATAACAAAATAATCGTTTACTAGGTCATAAAAATAAGTTCAGTAAGGTCATGATTCTCTGTGTAGCTATTAATCATAAAAATGCAAAGGCAAGCAAATTGAATTATCTCATTTAAATTTAGTAGAAAAATTTTAATGTGCATCCATTCATATATATTTCTACTTAATTTATGACATTTTGCCTTAATTTCTCATTTGTGTTTACACTTTTGGATGTATATTTGTGTAAGTCTGAGGAAAACCAAGAATGCTTGTTTGACTGGATTGTGGAAATGCAGACTTAGTAAATAATACATAATATGAAAATTAATGCAATTCAAAGCTGAAAGTTGGATCCAGGTTGTGAAGAGCTTTAACTATCAGAGAAGTTTATATTTGACCCTAAAGTTAACAGGGAATCACTGGAATTCATTAGACAGGGAAGGGACATGGTCAGACCTGTGTTTTAGGAAAATCATTTTGATTGTGGTATGGAGGTAGAGTGGGGAGGACAGTTGGATCCGTCTTTGGGGCTAGCAAAGGGGAACACACTATGATTTGGACTGGGCCTGCTGGTTGAAAGATCTTTTCATTTGTTGACTTGCAGCAGTTCATTCAATACATGGAAAGAAGAGGTGAAGGAACACATGGGAATCACATTTTTGACACAGGAGTCAACTGTGGAATCCATTTGTACTTACTGGCAAGTGTTCAACTTTCTGTATTCGTTTATATGACCTTGCTTTAGGAAAAACTCAAGGGAAAAAGAGCCTGGGTAGAGAAGTATGGTTGAAGTAACCTTTATCTACAGTGAAATCCCCAGAAAGAAGGGTATGCTTTAAGCATCGGATAGAGAAAACAACAAACGAAAAGTCAAACAACATCAATTTTGCCCAGCCTGCCTTGTCTCCCTAAGAAATGCAAGCTTTAAAAGGTGACAAATACCAGTCTTTAATGTACTCCACATAACCCTTAAAATAGCATCTCAGACGTGTTGGTATTCAAATACTAATTGGTGGTGGTGTTGATGGCTGTGGGGATGTGCTTTAAGAATGTTGAAACTATCTTGTGACCTTGGCAGTGGGGGGATTTCCAAGGGGTATGGGAGGGGCAAGGGGAAAGAGGTCATTTTTAGACATGTCCTAATTGTTACTAATCATGGCTGGGATCTATTTTGATTACAAAATGCAGTTGATTCCCAATGACAATGTTTCTTATCTTGTGAACATTCAGTGCCTGGAAAGATTGGTGAAGTCTCTTTTTCTGGACTTTCATTTAAAGATCCCCAAGAAATGCTGTAGTAACTGTACAAAGGAGAGGGTGGCATTGCTTTGCCTCATCCTCACTGGTGGCACACTGGACCATGGTGAAATGCCGTGTGATTGTATAAATCTTTGCCTGAACTAAAAACAGTAACAACAACAAAAGAAACAAACAAAAATCCTATGAAAGCTCCCTAATCCAAACATGACTCTAATTTCCTTCTGTCAATAAGTGACCCTTAAGTGAAATTTATTATGACTTAGCTTTAGAGTGAACTCAGGAGAAAACAGTCCAGGGTAGAAGTAGGGCAAAAGTAGTTTTTATCTAAAGTGAGAAGCCTCAGAAGGAAGGGTGAATAGAAAGGTTTCCCGGGACCAGTCCAGGGTTTTCTTCAAAAGCCTTAGAAATTCAAGACTTTGCCACAGCTCTGCTATTAATTCATCCCACAATCCAAACCCCTCTATAGCAATTCTCCTAAATACCAGTCAGCCTTGTAGCCCCTTGTTTCAGAAAAAGGACAATTAATAAGGCCTTACTATAAATCTAATGACCTGCTTTCAATTACTGGGCATTTTGCTTCCCCCTTCCCGATTCCCACATTTAGCCCTCTTTTCTGGAATACCTGGTAACTAAAGTTAGGAGGGTGTAATGGTAATTAATTTAAATTTGAAGACCCCTTTTCATTATGTCAAGTAAGCAGATACTTAGCCCTTAGATACACTAGGAGGAAGGGTTATCTTTGCAGCATGCTTTTTATGTAATGCCTATAGAGTTACTTGAACATTCTATGTAGATCAGGTCCTGGAAGCTTCTTTTATTCCCAGGGTAACCAGGAGGCCTAAACCAGGCTGGCGATGAATGTGTTTGTGTTTGTATATGTGTGTGTGTGTGTGTGGCATAGAGGGTGAAGGGTAGAGGCTATGCACAATGCCAAGCCTAAAACATGGCAGAAATAGAAAGGTTAAAAAAATGAAGGCCAAGTGACCCTCATGCTACATAGGTTGCTTAACTAACTATTCTGGGCACTTAACAGGTTATGAAATTAAATTTAAATCAATATACATTTCATAGAATTAGAGGCAGAAGGGACCTTAGACATCATTGAGTTCAACCCCTTTATTTTAAGATGGGGAGACCAAGGCTGACTATCATGTTGTTACAAGTGGATGAGGTAGGACTAAACCCTCATCTTTCTGATTTCAAGCCCAGTGCTTTGTCTAAGCTGCCCCTACTCTTTATTAAGCACCTATTATGAGCAAGACACTCTGCTACGTGCCAAATAGGATGTCATCGGGATTGTAGCTTTAAATCTTAAATGGATTTGTAACGGCCCCTTAATCAAACTTCTCATTTGATGGATGAAGAAGCTGATGCCCAGACCAATGAAGGCAGTCGTGGCTCAGCAGATAAAGGGCAGGATTCCTGGAGTCAGGAAGCCCTAGTTTTTACCCAGTATTGGACACTTATTCCCTTATTAGCTGTGTGCGTCTGATCTAGTTGTTTAGCCCCCCCGCCTCAGTTTCCTCAACTGTAAGATTGGGATAATAATGGTGTCTACCTTACAGGGTTTTTGGAAGAACGAAATGAATTAAAAAGTGAGTTAAGTACATTGCAAGTCTCAAAGTGTTACGTATAAATACTAGCTACCATTTTTATGCTACTTCCTAAGGTCATATAGATAGCAAGTGTTAAGAGTTAAGTTTTAAGAATCCCAGCTATTTATCTCCAAAGTCACCACTCTTTATATTGTAGTACTTTTTTCTTTTTTTCTACCATTTGCAAATGCATTCTTGTCACCAAAAACAGTTACAGTGATGATGACTATAAATCTTGTCCTTTCTCCCGATGACTTCCTAGGAGAAGCGACTGTTTTCCTCCCCTCCCCATACCTGCATACTTCCCAGTTTTTTGAAGAGTTGACCAGAAAGTTCCAATGAGTCTCTCAGACATAATTGGGTATGATGATTCAAATCACAATTATCTCTTGCCAGCGGTGGTGTGCTGGAGTCAACCTGGACTGGCTTATTAGACCTAACTGTTTAATTTTCAGTGTGAGCATTTATACTTCAGAAATCAGCAACTGGCTTGATCTGTTGTTTTGTTGATTGTTGAGATTTAAGAAAGTGATGGAAAATGTTAATAATGCAGAATAAATTTAAAAATGTGTCCTGCATACATTACCCCCCAGAACCATTTATTAAATATTTACCCACACACCCTTGATTGCTAGTCATATTTAAGACACAGGAGGTTGGGTAGGGGAAGCTAGATACTTCTCTCCCTAAACAACACTCATTTTCAAATATATGGGAGAGGCAAGTTGCAGTATGTGTGTATACATATCTATGTGTGTGATACACAGACATACACATATATGGAGTAGAGAACATGGAGTGAGAAAAGAATTTGGGAGTGGAGGTGAAATTACTACTTAGTTGTTTGGGAAACAAGATGGTTCATGGAGGGCAAGCCCATCTCACAACATAGACCAATAATTGTTTTGTAACTTAAAATCTTAGAGAGTTAATGAAAAGTTAATGAGGAAGATATAAAAAATTTTACATGCATGAATGACATCTATGTCCTATAAGTAATAAAATGTCACATCTACATAGTATTTCCCATGTATAATTTCATTAGAGATTTATAACAACTCTATGAAGTATGGACAATAAATACTATTGGCCCTAATACAGCTATAAAGAAAATGAGATTTAGAGAAATTAAGTGAAATGTCCATAGTCATATAGCTAATAAAGTGTCAGAGGGAAGATTTGAAAACAAGTCTTTGTGACTCCAAGCCCAGGTCCCTATACACTGTGTCATGGTATTACACAAGCCTAACATAATCAAAAGTTGCCTATATCTATTCCAGAGAAAAGGCTAGAAGCATTGAGCAGAAACTCATTTCCCCATCATTTTTTGGCTCCTGAGTCTAAGTTAGAATCTGGATTCTATAAAAATCTTTCAATGCCACCATAGTATTCTGGGTCATCATTCTGTAGTTTGGATTAGGTTTCACAGTGATACCTGAGATTTATTAGATTGGGAAGTAAAAGAGTTGGCATGTATGTTTTTTACCAGAGTTAAATTTGGTTGGCATTAGAAGAATAAAATTCATTTTTTTCTTTCAATAATGTGAACATTAAAAAAAACTGAATATTGTTAGTAACAACTGTGGCTGCATTGAACATATATTTCCTACCCACCTAGGATATCCTCATTATTGGCTTTCACTGCTTAAAGAGAAGCCTATAAAGAAATGTGAGATCAGGATTTCCTGCTTGAAACCTTTTTGGCCTTCATCATCTACTTTGACTTTTTTCATTGATCAAATCAACTGGAAGACTGCCAGACAGAGCTCTACTTCACTTGGTGTTATATGGACAAAAACCACACTTATCTGAATTCTACTTAGTGAAGAATTCAAGCCATTCCCATAAAGTCTGTCCTGGTGTTATTTATCTCTTCTCATTTTAAATTTAAGATGTTGGTCTTGAGCCACTTTATTGACAGGTAAGATTTACCCTTGAAGATTACTGTGTAGTCCATGCTTCAGAGGTGGAGGTAATGAGGAAACAGCCTGATTGGAACAAGTGAAAGTCAACTTTCTGAATTTCACTACCCAAAACATCACCATTTACCAATGTCCCCATTTCATCATGATTACCATTCCAGAAGAAGTTATACTCCAAATGTAGAAACTTCACAATGGAGGCTTCCAAAAGTTACATGTGTTTTTCTTTAGTTATTCTGCTCATAATTCTAATTAGGAACTCACTGATTAACCCCAGAGCAAAGCTACTGAGAAAATCTGACTTCTACTAGTCTACATCACTATAGAAAGAGAAAGGAGAGAAATCTAGATCACTGGAGAGACTCAATCAAAATGTCACCTCTCAGGATGTGTCTACACAAATCTATTGGACTAAACAGTTTCACTGAAATGGCTGTGGACAACTTAAATATTCTGGTGATTACTGAGGGCAATCACTGAACTTGATGCAAAGTCCCCTCCTAGAGAGAGTAAAATCGGAGCCAGGTCAGGAACCAGAGGCCCCTGGGATTATCAAATCCCAAGACAGTAATAAGAAATCAGGAGAGCAGGATTTTGAGTTAGAGTTATTTTATTCAACAAATAGTTCACACTTATTTATGAAGAGCTTTTAATAAACAATAACCATCATTTGCACAGAGCGGTTAATATGCCCTTGGAATAAATGAGAAATTATCCCTAGCCCCAAAGTAAGCCCTGTTCCAGAACTACAAGCTTAAATATCTTAAGAGTAGGCTGAGATTTCTGAGTATTTCCCATTAGGATGGTTCTCATAATAAATGCTTGTTGAATGAATGAATTAATAATATTAAAGGTGGAAAGGATTTAAGCAACATCCAAATGAAGGGATTGAACTGACATTCACCACCAATAGAGGGCACCTAACATGATGGTTATTTCTCTTAGATGCTCTTTTAGGTCTATTGTTTTGATTATAGAAACCTCATACAATCTTACAGTTTTGCTCTTGTTTTACTTTGTTCTACCAGTTCCTCTTGTGTGGTTCCAATTTTTAGCTCTCTATCCTCCATTCTTACTATCTTTTTCTTTTGGAGGGCAATTGGAGTTGTGTGACTTGCCCAAAGCCACACAGCTAATAAGTGTGTCAAGTGTCTGAGGCCACATTTGAACTCAGGTCCTCCTGACTCCAGGGCTGGTGCTCTATTCACTGTGCCACCTAGCCACCCCTTTACTATCTTGTTTTCCTAGGTGTCTACTGTATTATTTGGATTTTAAAGATTCTTTTGTAAGGCATTGTTTCTTTCAAGTTTTTCATTAAGAGATCGAATTTTGCTCTTCACCTCTTCCTTTGTTACTTGCATTAGACTTTCCAACCACTCTCAGGATTCGTATGATCATTCCATTCTCTTGTATTGGTTTTGGTTGTAGTGAATGGAATTGCTTTCTTTTGCTTCATATTGCTGTTTCTCCTCTGTGTTAAGAGATTTCCTCTCCTTTCTCATTTCCTTGGCCTCTTTGCTGATTTTTCCATGGAGATAACTTGACACAATGTCCTTTATTTCACTGCTTTTAATTGTTGTTCTATACTTTACTTGGCCTGTTTCTTGTTGTTTTGTGGTGATGAGCGGGAACTGGGCATACATGAAACTTCTAACTAGCTTGCTGGAAGTCTTTCTTTTGTGAAGATACAGTCAAAAGTATAATCAGATTATCATTTTCTGTTAATCTTTTAAAAATGTTCTTTTTAGAAAAAGAGGCCTATATCAGTATACTTTTATGTAATAGAATATAATCCATCACACTGATTAAAATGTGCATCCTTTAACTCATTTATGTTTACTTCCCAGGAGGGATTTCTTTCACATTTATACATGTGTTTAATAACCAATCAAAAATCATCTAGAATTTATTAAATCCCTCCTACGTCCTAGACACTGTGTAATGTGCTGAGGATACTGAGAGGCAAAAGAAGGGGTCTACTTTCAGGGAACTCACACAAATCTGTTTTGGCCAAAGACTTCATCACTTACTGGACAACTTCCCAGTGATAAGTGGTTCTGTACCTTCCAGGCAGAACTTAAGGAAAAGCTGTGATCTTCTGGACTGTACTAAAAGCCTTTCTTACTTGAAAGAACCTGCCAGATCCTGTGCTGCACTGACACTGCCTTCAAGAACCCTGGGTCACCTCTATACCACAATGGGGCACCAGAGTGAGCCAATAGTTCCATTGCTAACTTAGCTAAAAACCAAAAATCCTTAAAGTATCATCCCAAACTAAATATAGGATCCAATTTAATGACTAAATAATAAGCTGCCTTTTAAAACCATTTTCCTAACTTTTTATTGTGTTTATTTCATTAAAGAGAACTTAGTTCTTTCTTCTCTTCCCTCCTTTTCCTTCTTGGTCCAATTTTTTAGGTCCTTTCTGTTGGACTTGTTTCTATTCTCATGCTTTATTTGGGGCCAAATTATTGCCTTCCTATTTTCTGATTGTCAGCTAAAAAAAGATCAACGTTATCGCCTTTTCAATAAGGAAAGGATGGTTTCAGAAAAGCCAAGGGAACCTGTCCCAAAATGTGGTAATGGAAGCAAATATTCTCATTTTGAATCTTTTGTCTCATGCTTTAGCCTCAACCATAAGAAGGAAGAGAAAGAAAGAAAAAGTGAAGGATAATTGAATGAAAAGGAACAGAGAGGGGAGAAGAGTCTATTCAACAAGCATTTCTTAAGTATCTACTATGTACAGGGGACTATGCTGGGCACTGAGTATGCAAGGAAAAAACAACACAGACCCTCCTCTAAGGATCTTCTAATCTCAATAGCACGTGAAAGATGTATATAATAATAATAATAATAATAATAATAATATAAGCTACAAAATGATTAAGTACACAGGAGGGGTTTTATCTGGTGGCCTGGGACATTCAAGGAGAAAGGAGTAAGAAAGAAAGATTTAAGAATTAGAAGGGACTCTAGAACCCATAGATTTTACCCCCTCATTTTATAGAAAAGGAACTGAGTCTTAGAGAAGATAAGTGACTTGTCCAAGGTCACAAAGATCTGTGGGGACACTCCTTGGACTCCAAAGCCAGCACTTCTTCTCATTTTAACATATAGCTTCCTCTCCTTGTTGTCCTACTCTTTTTGATCCCATCTGGCAGAGATTCTAGACTGATTTTCCATTTCCTTCTCCAGCTCATTTTATAGATGAGGAAACTAAGGCAAATTGGGTTAAGTGACTTGCCCAGGGTCACACAGCTAGTATCTGAGGTAGGATTTGAACTACAAAAGATGAGTCCTCCTGACTCTGTGCTTGGACCTCTATCCACTGCACCACCTACCTGCCCTTCCTTTCATTGGCTGCATTCAGATATTTGAAGCGCTGTTGTGTGGATGAAATTTGGTTCCATCGGGCTCTGTAAAATAATGGAAATTTCAGAAAGACAGATTTAGGCATGCTGTGAAGAATACATTTCCTAGCCATGAGGATTATTCAACAGTAGAATGAGCTATCCCAGGACGGAGGAGGTATGAGAAGGGTGAAGTAAGTTTTAAAGTAAAGCTCTGGGCCCTTTTCTCTCTGGGTGGAAGGAGTACATTACACAGAGGGTGTTGAGGAAAGGATGTTCTTAATCAATGCATCTCCCTCTTTGCTACTTTCTTTGCAGCTCTAACTTGAACAAAGACATGGCTTCCTGCCTAGATGCTCCTTAGGCATCAAGGAAATAAACAATTAGGTCTGGCCCTGCCCACATCCTTTGTCTCTTGGCATTTATAACATTTTTCTGTTCTCCAAATCTTTGATTTTATACTTCATTATCATCTTTTATTTTCTTCTTGTGATGCCATAGCAATGCATATGTTATACTGAAGAGAAAGAGTTGGGTGCTCTCCATGAAGCAGTCACCCAAGACAGAACTATTCCCAGGAAGTGGTTTCTCCACTGTTGGGAAACCACATGAAAGTTTCTAAAATGACAATCTGAAAAGCTCTCCCCACAATTACTTTCTTCCTCTCTCCGTAGTAAAGGGTTTTTTTCTTTTAGTTCTGGGGTATGGACTTCAGCTTATAGGAAGAAGATTATAGCAGTTGCCATTCTGGTTAACTCTATTTCCTCCTGGAAGGAAGCACAGTAATCTTCAATCTTTTCTTTTTTATTATGAGAATGTAGTTTCTTCCTACCCACCTCGACCTAGACAGTCTTTAGAAACCAAAGTCATTGTTGTCCAGAGAGCTTAGAGTAAGTGTGGAGTTTTATTTAGTAAGATGTGCTAGAACCAGTTCTAACTGGCTTTGCAAAGCCCATTGGTAAATTTTCAGAGTGAGCATTTGCACCTCAGAAATTGGCAGTTGCTACCAATCAGGGCTTAATTTATTGCTTTGTTGATTTTTAGACTTTAAAAAGTATTAGCAATGTGTATTAAGCTTAAAAGTGTGCTGCATGCTTTTATTTCAGATAGCCAGTTGTTAAACATCTACCAACACACTCTTGTATTGCTCTATAAACATTGAGTTCAGTAGGAGTGCCTGTAATGCCATGCACCAGCAGATTCCCAAAAGAATGCTTTTAAGGTTCAGATTACACAGTAATAGTGAACACTATGTTTATTCCATTACAAATCAAGGCAAACGTTCATAATATAATATTCACAACAATCCATCTTATCACAGAAAATCACAATATGGTGTTCATAACAGCTTAACACAGTTAATGTGCTATTTGCCACACAGTTTTCATTACAGTGGCCATAATATTTAGAACAAGGAACAAAAGAATAATCATTTGGTTTTTCTAAGGGGGAAACCCTCCTCACTTAATCAATCAATCAATTCACAATATATCATACTTCCATTCATGGGGCAACCATTAACTTAATTAATTACAATACAATAATCAAACTTCCACTCATGGGGCAACCATTAACTTAATCAGTCACTAATCTAGATTCCTGATTACTAACTATCATTAATCACTAGTACAGTCATTAGAAAACCACACAAACCCTCCACCCCTTGGTGTCCAGAAAACCTCAGTTTCATCCAAGGGGAGGCCTTTTCTTCATCTTGACTCTGGGTGGTCTCTCTGATTCCCTGGATCCTCTTCCATGGTCCCAGCTCCCCCCTGAATCCACCAAACAGGCACCTGGATTCAGAAGCAGAGAGTTCCCAGATCCTTTCCCAGTCCTCAGGGAAGTCCCTGGCATGCACTGAAGTTCACAGGGTCTAGCACATTTTAAACCCTTCACCACTTCTCTTGCCTGGAACTCAAGGATCAGCCAGGCCATGAACCAACAAAGTCTTATCCTGATCATGCTTCTTCAGTCCTCCAGCAGTTCAGCTGGCCCTAGGACCCAAAAGGAATATTGACCTTCTGGGTGGCCTTCACCAGATTCTGGTCTCAGGAAAACTCCATCTCTTTTTTCAATCAGCTTCCAGATGCTGGGAGAGAAACTCTCTGTCTCTCTGTCTCTGTCTCTCTCAAGAAAACTCCAACTCAATTCTTCAGTCCAGCAGCCCAGTTCCTAGATGCTGAGACCATCCTGCTTCCTCCAACAGGAAAATTCCAGTTCTGTCTCTCTGTCTCTGGAATTCTTCTTTATATACACACACTGGCCTCCTGTCTCAGCCAATCCCCTTCTTCCATGTCAACAGGCGATTTCATGCCCTCTCAACAGTGGACAGGGCTCACACTTTCCATACTTAGCCCTAAGTTACTAAGTACTAAATATCTGCTAAAATGATTAGTATTACAGTGCCATGGAACAAGGTCATTATCCAACTGGAGGCCTGGTGATTATACAATAATGATGTTGATGATAATGATGATGATGACGGTGATGACTGGCATTTATATAGCACTTTAAGGTCTTCAAAATATTTTATATCCATTATTTCATTTGCACCTCACAACATCCCAGGAAAAAGAACACTGGCTTTGGCGCTGAGTTGTGCAACGGCGCTGCCTGTTCCAATCTATTCTCCACTGAACTGCTAGTGACTTTTCCTAAAGCTGAAGTCTAATCAGGTCATTTCCCCTACTCAGTCAATTCTAGTAGCTCCCAATTATCTTTAGGATTAAATAAAAAGTCCTCTGTTTGGCATTTAAAGCTCTTCATGACCTGACCCCTTCCTCCCTTTCTAGTCATCTAAATTTCCTCCTTTCCATATCCTTTATGATCCAGTTACGTTAGCATATTTTCTATTCCTCATTTTGCTCATGACACTTCAATTCCAATCTTTTGCACTGGCTCTCCACTCTACCTGGAATATCCTCCCCTCCTCCCCTATCCCTCTGAATTTTTCTGTCTTTCTTCAAGTGTGAAGTCTTTCCCCATCCCATACCTCTCTCTCCAGTTGTTAGTGCTTTCCTCTTTGGAATTACTTTCCATTTATTTGGCATCTACTTTGCATATACTTAGTTATTTACATGCTTGTCTTCCTCTTTTAGAATGTGAGCTCCTTAGGATCGGGGGATGTTTTTGTCTTCTGTGTACCTGGAGTTCTTAGCACAGTGCCTACTTAGCACATAGTAAGATAATGGGCAGAGGGTAGGATTCAAATCTTGCCTTTGGCATTTAGTCATTGTGTGACCTGTGACCACACCCTGGTGAACCATTTTGGCAGATGGGCTAAATCATGTTGGGAGTAGCTAATGAGAGTAGCTAACCCATGGATGGGTTAGGGGGATGCCTACCCCAAGTACATTAATGCATCCCAGCAGAATGTGTGGACAAGAACAATTTGTCCCAATAACTAGGAAGGTGGATGGAATAAATATTGTGGAGTACTTAGAGCTTGGTAAGACACTGAAGATATCAAGGTCATTCATTGTATCCCAGGCTGTCACCTCATTCTGCCTTACTAAATCCAAGTCATGTAAAAGCCAGACTTTACTAGGGTGATGTTACTGGTCTTCTTTGAAAACAAAGGATGAAGGGCAGCTAGGTGGCACAATGAATAGAGCACCGGCCCTGGAGTTAGGAGGACCAGAGTTCAAATCCAGCCTCAGACATTTAACAAGAGTTGTGTGACTTTGGGCAAGTCACGTAATCCCAATTGCACATCCTTCACCCCTCAAAAAACCTCCAAACAAAAACAAAGGATGAACAATATTGTGTGACCATGGGCAAATCATTTAACATCTCTGATCCCAGTTTTCTCATCTTCAAAATGGAGACAATGATGCCTTTAGTACTTAACTCATATGGTTTTATAAAGACCTTTGAAAATATAAAAGTCATATATTAGTATGATCATGAGGTTCATCCAGAGATGTAAGAATTTAGTAGGTATTGTTTCTTTGTTCTTGGTAATGGCATTCTCATTATCACCAAACTTTCCAGTTGCACGGTTGGTAAAATAGCTATTGTGGGCAAAATAAGTGATGCACCTGGGATGGAGGCCCAAATTATAATCACACAGGAAGGTAGAATTGTAGGTTGAGTATATGGAGAGGTTCCTCTTCCTTATACTTGTTTTCTCTACTACTCCCCTGTGGCATTCTGAGAAATCTGTCACTGGTCCTTTCTCTGTGACCCTGGCCTCCAGTTCAGACATCCACTTAGAGCTTGCAGAACCATAAGTAACAGTTTGATGTGGGTGGCTCATCTATGAAAAAGCATCTACCCTCCAGTGTGTCCCATTGGAGACATGGAAGAGGACTCCAAAGGCACAGAGAAGGGTGTGGTCTAGCCAATAAAGATAAGCTAGGGATTTTGAACACAGGGATGTCTTTAATTGAAATGCTGCCTACTGGAAAGGCATAGCTGAACAAGCGTGTGGGTATGTCTGTGGCATCTGTGTGTGGGTCTTTGTATGCGTGTGGGTGTGAGAATGGGAGTACATGTGTCATCTGTAAGGGAAGGCGTCAACGACAAGAACTCATCTGGTTTTAAGAGAGGTTTTTTCCTTGTCTGTGCTCTCATTTGTTTTTAGGTACACATGTGGCTTCTCTGTGGGTGTGCCAGTTGTGTTTGGGCTTGAGTTTCTATGTATGCATGTGGGAGTGCTGGAGAAGAATTAACTTCTTACTAGCCTCTTCAGGGTTTCATTCAGGGTCCAAGGCTCAAACTGAAAGTGATGTCTGGAGCAGACACAAAACTATTATTGACATCCCACCAAGAAATATGGAAAATATAGACAAGGGTACTGAACACATGGGGCCCATGTGCATTGCCTTTTCAATCACCCAACCCCCTACATTTAGTTGGTTGGTTGGTTTTTTCACGGTTATGGTTATGTGGGTTTGAGCTTTCTGCCAGAGCATAACCAAATTGGAAAATTACCTTCCTAGTTCCTGTCTCCCAGTATGATCAGGTAAAGATCCACATGGAGTGTAGTGGACTGGATGTTGAATTATAGATGGAGAATTCTCATACCTAGAGACAGTGACACCTAGAGAAAGGTCACATCTTTGACCTCTATAGTGCTATGGTCTTTAAGTGACTAGATGATATAGACATCACTAAGAGGGAGACACAGCAGGAATGAGAATCATTGGTTGATCTGATTGATGATTGGCTGTTATTTAGAATTTTTCAATAATTTTCAATAATTCTGATTAATTGATTAGTAAACATATCTGCCTATCTGTATTGGTGGATGTAGTTTCATCACCGGGAGTTCTGTACCCCAGTGAAATCACAGGTTAAGACTAAAAAATAAAAATAAAAAGGTATTTGTACATATTATCTAGCAATGCAATATATATATATAATTCAGATGATATGTTTTTTAGGATTCTCATGAACTAAAAGGTATGGATCAATAAAAGAACCAAACATGCAAACATTAAACATTTGGTTTTATACACAAAAACCAGGCAACATTTCTCAGAAGCTTTGAACAAAATGTTTGAAGACTACAGAGAGTTTATTTAGTCAGCATTGGATTATTTCAGTCAAACAGGTTGGCTGGGAAAATTCCCATGATGGATTCCATTGGATGGAATTTCTAAGGGTAAGACTTTCAAAGCTTGGCGAGGTCCTTTATGATATCACTATGGAGCTTGCTCTTCCTGTTCCTCTCTCTAGAAAATGCAGACCACCTCAAAGGCAAGAAAAGCATGGATGTCTTTGAAGATATAATGGTCCCCTGGTACCAATATCAGATTTGGCTCATTCCAGCTCGTGTCACCCTCTATGTTCTAGGGAGTGGAGATCCAGGAGAGTGAATGGGAAGGCAGTGTGGTACAGTGGAAAAGAGTCTTGGAGTCAGAGGACTTGGGTTCAAATATTTAGTAACTATGATTTGGGATAAGTCATGTAAACTCCCTGGGTCTTAGTTTCCTGACCTGTAAAATGAGGGGGTTAGGCTGTAAGGCTTCTCATAACTCTTCCAACTCTCCTTTGTGGGTCTTTGAAAACCTTGTTCTGACTCTTTCTTTATTAGCCTAATAGATTATTTTGAATAATATCCCTAAGAATTTTTCCATGTCCTATTACAGATATCTTTGAAAAAAACAGGAACTTGGTGTGAACTCCTTGAGAACTGGACCAATTCATAGCTTCAGCAGCAGCAGTGTGCTAGTAGTATTCCTGTATTTCTTTCAATTCCTCTGAAATTTGTCATTTCCCTTTTTTGTCATCTTTTTTCTGGTAGGTGTGAAGTAGAATGTCATTACATTTCTCTATTAGTAATTTAGAGTATTTTTCCATATGACTATTGGTAGCTTGAATTTCTTTAAAATTATTTGTTTTTATCTTTGATAATTTATTTTTTAGATGTGGTTCTTAGTCTCATTAACTCAAATAAGTCCCTTACATATCATGAATTTGAGACTTTTATTTGAGAAACTTTTTGAAAAGATTTTTTCTCAGTTACTTGTTTCCTTTCTAATTTTTGCTGCATTAGATTTGCTTGTGCAAAAAAAACTTTTAAATTTTATATGATCAAAAATTTTCATTTTATCTTGTTTTCTTTTCTATCACTTGTGAAATCATGAATTTTTGTAATTCAATGGAATTATATAAGATATATATGCAAACATATAATGGAAATGGAAAATATAAGGGAAAATTCATGGCAATTTTCGCCCTGCTTCTGTACCAATTAAATGTGACTCTGGTACTTGGAAGTTCTGAACAAAACTCTTAAAGTCCCATGACTTTAGCCTTAGTGCTTTGATAAAAAAAAAAAAACAACTCAGCATCTTCACCTGTAAATAAGGGGATTAGATAGATAAAGCATTTGTTAAGCACTTGCTATGTTCCACACCCTTAGATAAGCAGTGGGGATACAAAGTCTGGTTTGTTCTGTGAACTTTGCACTGTGGCCTCAAGGCAGTAGGTTTCCCACTCCTGGGATGCTTGCTAATGTCTCTTTCTGTTTTAAAGCCACTACTTGTTGTCCAAGAAGCACATCTTTCCAGTTCAATGATCCTCAGAATCTAAGAATCTGAGCCCTTTCATCTTCTAAAAGTTCCTAAAGGAACAAGGCTTGTACTACTCTTTGCTAAAATGATCTGGACCAGTAGAGGAAAACATGAGAAGAGAAATAGAAGAAAGAAATTAAGAGAATTAACAGCTTGAAATGAGTTACAAAACCTCACCCAAGAAACTAATGCTGTGAAAAAAAAAATATATATTAAACATTTGATTTTAAAACTTTGAGTTCCAGATTCAATATGCCTATTTCTAAGCTGTGCATGGTAACATCTCAAGAGCTGACCAAAGAGGGGCAGGTAGATGGCACAGTGAATAGAGCACCAGCCCTGGAGTGGGAGGTCTCAGACACTTAATACTTACTAGCTGTGTGACCTTGGGCAAGTCACTTAACCCCAACTGCCCTGCCTTCCTCTCTCAAAAAAAAAAAAAGAAGAAAAGTTGAGCAAGGAATAAAAATATTTACAAACAAATGCAGGAAAGTAGATATATTAAATATATCCTTTATTGATCAAAATGTAGTAAAATTGTGTCAAATAAATCATCTTTGAAGCAAAGATTAAAATTAATTGGAAAATAAATAACTTAATCCTAAAAATAGGTGGGTCCAGGAACATATCATAGAAATAATTAATAATTTCATTAAAGGTAATGACAGTAATGAGACAACAAAACAAAATTTCTGGATGCCACCAAAGCATTATTTAAGGGAAAATTTACATCTCTAAATTTTTTTTATCAAAGATAGAAAGAGTAGATCAATGAATTAGGAATGCAATTTAAACAACTAGAAAACAAGCAAATTAAAAATCATCAATCAAACAACAAAATAGAAATCCTGAAAATCAAAGGAAAGTGTTACAAAATAGAAAGAAAAAAATACATATTGAATTAATAAACAAAACAAGAATTTGGTTTAAAATATCTGTAAGAAAGCCAGGAGCTAACTTGATTTAAAAAAAAAGAAAAAGAAATCATTAGAATCAACAATAGAAGAAGTGAATTCACAATCAATGAAAACAAAATAAAAGAAATAAAAATGGGAGCTATTTTGCCAATTGTATGTGAATAAAACTGACAATCTAAACTAAATGGATGAATATTTACACAAATATAAATTTTTTAGATTAACAGGAAATAGAGTACTTAAATAATTCCATTTTAGTAGAAAAGAAATTGAAGAAGGCATAAACTAACTGCCAAAGGTAGATAAAACCCCCAGGACCAGATGGCATTACAAGTGAATTCTATCAATAATATTATATATCTGAACCACTAATGATAAGAGAGATGCAAATCATAACAACTCTGAGGATTCACTTCACACCAAACAAATTGACAAAGACAACAAAAAATGGGAGTGTTCAGCATGGGTGTGATTGTAGAAAGAGGTAACACTAATAATGTCCTGGTGGTAGAACTAACAATTGTTATAGGTATTGTAGAAATCAGATTGAAATTATGCGAAGAGAGAGCACAAAATGTCCATAGCTTTCGAGTCAAAGACTACTACTAGGTATGGAAGACAATTACAAAAGGAAAAAGTTCACATACACCAAATATTTATAGCAACACTTTTTACAGTAGTTAAGAAGTAGAAGAAAAACTAGGTACTATTCAATTGGGGAATGGTTAAACAAATTTTGGTGCATGAACACAATGTAATATTATTGTGTGGCGACAAATGATGGATAAAGTAATACAGATAACCATATGAAGATGTTTGAACTAGTGCAAAGTGAAGCAAGTAGAACCTGAAAACATGCACCCAATGATTACAGCAATGTAAATCAAATGAACAAAGGATACAATGACACAATTAAAACAGAAAGAAGAGTTGTGAGTAAGCTTGGGTCCAAAGGTGATAGATAAGTATAGAACATAGTCTATAATATCAGACTTTTTTGATTTGTTCATTTTCTTTTTTTCCTTCTTATTTTTATCTTTCATTATAAAGAATACTTTTTGGAAAGCAAGTAAAGGAAAAGATATAGAAGGAAATGTTGGTGATATAACAAAATTAAAAAAATAGAAGGAGTCTTCTGTTGTCCTAACTGAAAGGTAGATTAGATGTCTTTTATATGGCATCTGATAAATAATTCCATGATATATCTTTAATAAGAAGCCACATAGAAAGAATGTTGAATTTAGGGTCAGAACCCTGGGTCAAACTATATCTCTGTCCCTTATTATTTTGTGTAACGTTGGGCAAAATCTTTTTTTTTCCTAAGTCTTAGTTTCTTCAACTGTAAGTTGAGGGAGTTGGAGGAAGTGATTTCTTAGGTCCCTCATGACCTTATGATCCCATGAACTTATTTCTACTTAGTCACACTGATGTCTTTTTCTTTTGAAGTCCTCATTTCCCAGTTCCAAGAGAAAATTGTCTTTTAATCTGTGCTCATCTGAGTTTTGTCTAGGACAAGTAAAACAGTATGAAGAACATCTTCTCAGGAGCAGATGTAAGAAAGTCTGACTTTCCCTTTAGACAAGAATGTGGTTACCGTGGGTCACCGCATGTGGATCCAGAGGACACTATGCCTCCTAAGGAAAACCAGATGCTCTAATAGAGGAAGCAGTGGTTAAATATGAATTATTTTCAGCTGAATGGCCTCCCATTCATTGCTCACCCATTCATTTGGCTAATATTGATTGAATACCTACTATGTGCAAGGCAGGATAATCCCCTCTTAGGCACAAAAAAAGAATCTTGACAAGGTCCTTGGCCTCAGTGAGGTTAATGTTGTATTCACCCCTTTGAAAGGGACCAAAAGGAGCGAAGGACAAAGGCAAGCCTATAGAAAATGATTTATGGGCAATATGCAAAAAGGTCATCTGCAACCTGTATTTTTCCCCCCAAAAGGAAGAAATAAGGGTTTTTAAAGTACAGGAAATGTGGTCAAGTGAGTAGAGCCCTGGGCTGGGAGCCAGGGGACCTGGGTTCCATTTCATATTCTGCTACTGACTCACTGTGACATGTTGGACCAATTCAATATACCTTTGTTAAGTACCCAGTCATTTAACCTCTCTGTGTAGACGACTTCCTCTTCAGGAACATTGGAAGGATGAGGAGAAATAACAAAGACATTTTTCCTCCATCATGGCCATGTCTTTAATCCCAGGCTTGTTCTTTATAGCCAAGGGAGACAGGATGAAGTGTGAGATAAACATCTTAAAGTCGCCCTGTGCCGAATCATCATTTTCCTTCCTGGCACTCCTTGCTGGAACTTGTCCTTGAGTTAATTTTCCTCTGTCAAATAACTGATTCTTACTGAATGACCTGGGATTAGTAACTTTCTGGCTTCCTACAAAGAGTTATGTAAAGACCTAATGAAAGATAATGCATGAGAATAATTGACCAAGGGCAAATAGCTATATAGGTCCAGCCCTCCATCTTTTTGGAGTGCTCTTAAGAGTTCTCTCTATCTTTATCTCCATTTCAACTTAATCCTGCTTTTAGATCCTTCTACCCAGTATTAGATGTGATTCTTCTAACGTGATGATCCATTCTTTCCATTTCTCCTCCAGGAATTTTTTACTTCAACTTCACACCAAACCTAGTAGTGGGAATTGTAGTAGCGGTAAGGTATAAGGAAAGTTAAGATCCCATATTATGAATTCTCATATGCAGAGGCTGCACATTTGTCTATGCATTTAAAAAATCTTGCACTTTTACAAAGTTGTTTTATTTGTGAAATATTGTATATCTACACATGCTTTATGCTTTTCAATCAGGCAGTGAAAATGTATGTGTTAAGCACTTGCTACATACATAGCCTATACTAAATGCTAGTATACATTTGCTAGCTAAAAATGCTAGGAATACAAAGACAAAAAAAGAATAGTTATTGTCCTCAGTGAGCTTAAAACAAGCAAGACAACATGTACAGATAGAAGTGCATACAGAACATATATCAGGTAGCTCCAGAGGAGAAAGTGAGGCTGGTGACTTTGCACAGCCCTTCCTCACTTAAATCTAATTCACTTGCATGTCGTGGCATCACCTCCCTGGCTTTGTGGTCCTCTTCAAGAATGAAGTATAAACAACAACAATCAAATGAATCTGAGGCAATTTTGGAAAGTAGGTACACAGGCATCTGTGGGGTCTAAGAGAGATTTCAGGTAGAAGGTGGGATCTGATTGTAAGTCTTGAAGGAAAGCAGTAATTCTACAAGGTAGGAGTCTGGAGGAAGGCAGTCTTTGAAAAGGTCTAGAGTTTCCTGGTGGTGAGGAAGAACACAAAGGCCAATTAGGCCAAGCTAGATTATTGAGGCAGCTAGATGATGCAATGGATAAAGAGCTAGATTTGGAGTCAGGAAAACAGGAATTAAAGTCCAATCTCAGATACTACCTTTGTGGCCAGTTATTTAATCTTTGTATTATCTATAAAGTAAGGATAATAGCACGTACAGGATTGTTATGAGGATAACATGAAACAGCATTTGGAAAGGGCCTAGCAAACATCCATGTGCTATGTAAAGTGATGATGAATGTCATGACATGATAAAGATGCTGCTGCTGATGAGAGGGATGATGATGCTGATGGGGATGCTGATGAAGTGAATGAAGGTGGTGGTGGGGGTGGGAGGGATGATGATGATGGTAGTGGTGATGATATACATATAAGGCAAGGAGTAAAATACAAGAAGACTAGAGAGTTAGAAAAGGGCCGGATTGTGAAAAGGTTTAAATGTCAAACAAAGAGTTTATATTTGATCTTAGAGGAAAGAGAGATACGTTGAAATTTATTGAACAGGGTGGTGAGATGGTCAGACCTTTTATAATATCCAGTATCCAACTAGTGATACATAAGAAATATAGCAAACTCCTTTGTTTCTTTTGGTAGTAATGGTAACAGAAATTTTAGCATGATTAGCTCAGTTTCACTGTGTTGGTGTTGTTTCCAATATATCAGACTTTATGGCTGTCTCTCTTTTCAAGAAATCTTTCTGAAGGAAGGACTGGATCTGTAAGTATAGGATATTTCCTTTCTCTTTCTGACTTTTACATGCACACAGAGTATAACAATGATGTAATATTCATGCCCCTTGGCAGAACCATGCCTCTGAGTTGTTTCCATGAATTACCATGACCATGTGGCAGTTATCTGCTATTAATTCTGAAAACTATGACTGTAGGAAAATTCTATTAATAGACTGGTGTTTATTAAAAGTCAACTATGTGCAAAACAATATGAGGGATTAAAAAAAGCACAAGATATGATCCCTGCCCTAAAGGAATCTGCAGTCTAGCTGATAAGAGAGAACATCGACTCACAAAAAATACCTAACAAGACAATGGCCTCAGAATAAGGCCAAACATCCAATGAGTGGTATGTATAAAAAGTATTCGTAAGGTCATAGATCTTCTAGAAGTAAAAGGAAACTCAGAAGCCAACTAGTTCAACTTCTGTGTTTTATAGGTAAGAAAACTGAGGCCCAAGAAGTTTAAAGGACTTGCCCTAGGTCACGCAAGTGGTAAATATCAGAGCTGAGATTTGAACTCTGGTAATCTAATTCCAAACTCAATGCTTTTTCCATTATGTTATGAACATAGAATAGAGAGAAATCCCTGTGGACAGGAGCAGTTCACAGAGTTAGCTTATAATAATATCTTATATTTATACATATATACATATAAAAATGTCAGGTATATAAATGTGAGGTGTTATATATACATATATAAATGTAAGACATTATTATAAACTACCTACAGTTATATTATATATATATTCATAGCTTAAAAATATTTTCCTACATATTACCTCATTTGATTCTCACAATAAGTATGTTTTATAGTATAGGAGATATTAACTTTTCTGAGTCTCAATTTCCTGATCTATCAATTAGAGGAGGAGGAATCTGATGGTGTTAAATGATCTGCTTACAGTCATACGACCAATGAATTTTAGAACTGAAGCTAAAACCTAGATCTAATTCCTAACAGTGCTATTTTCATTACTCTTCTACCTTTCAATGTCACAAAAAAATAAGACACTACCTGACCTTAAGGAAATAATATATAGGTAACTAGGGGCCAGGGAGAGGGGTTTGGGGTTGAGAAGACACAGGGATAATGATTGGAGCCATAAAGGACTTGATTGATATACCCTTTTCAGGAGCAATGATAGTATTGATTTGATTTTGTTTCCAGAGCTAAAAAGGGATTTTCAGGGAAGGAGTACCGTGGCCAATGGCAAGGTCCAGAAGTCTGAAATATGCAGTGGAAGGCAAGATGGAAAGAAATGAGCAAGACACAATATGAGGTATGGCTAAATATGATGACATATCACTAAGAACGATCTGTCTGATTTTCCTATAAGTGCTGTATAGGGAAAACATGCATGCAGAGCTCACTTAATCAGAAACACACAAAGAGTATTAGAGACAGTGAGGTATGTAATTGAGGAGTCAATTAACATTTATTAAGTTTTCAATATGTTTCAAGAATTCTGCTAGATACTGGGGATAAAAGTTTTCATAAATGAATTGATCTCTGCCCTCAAGGAACTGACTTTCTTCTGAGAGTATATAGAGCAAGTTCATAGATAAGGGAATACAAAATCGATATAAAATAAATGAACTAAAGATTTGGGGAACTAGGAAAGGACTCTTTAAAGAGGTGATGATGTTTAAGCCAAGTGAGTCAATAATTCCAAAAGGTAGACATGGAATGGGAGAGCATTCCATGTATGGTGGGACAACCTATGTAAAGTCATAAAGCCAAGAAATGGAATTTCACCAATGGAGGACAGCAGGTAGGCCATTTTGGCAGGAACAGACAGTGTGGGAGAAGGAGGAATGTTCATTTAGCCCACAAAAACAGGCTGTGAAGAAAAACAGATTGTGAAGAACTTACAGGGGAACCACTGAAGCTTTTTGAAAGAGAGATAATTCATGGCTTTACCATGTGTAAGAGAAAGAAAGAATACCGGTCAGGGGGGTCAAGGGATGTGAACCAGTCACAGTCTAGCAGTGGTTCTCAACCTTCCTAATGCTGCGACCCTTTAATACAGTTCCTCATGTTGTGGTGACCCCCAGCCATAAAATTATTTTCATTGCTACTTCATAACTATAATTTTGCTATTGTTATGAATCGTAATGTAAATATCTGATATGCAGGATGTATTTAAATTGAACATAAACCACAGGTTGAGAACCGTTGGAGGCTGTAAATAGCTGGATGAACTTCAGTAGTTGCAGTTCCATTGTGGGAGCTGGTTCTAGGTTCAGGAGTCCTTTGTGGAGACTGATCCCTTCATCAGTGGTCAGCAAGGGAGGAGGAGGACTTTTCTCCTTCCCTTCTCTGCATGAATCATGTCTTTAGAGATACTGGATAAATAGGAGGCAAGGCATTCTGCTGGGAACAGAGACATGCTCCTAAGTACAGAGAGCATACAGAGAAACAGTTACTGAGGGAAGAAGAAGCTTCAGAGAAAAATGACTCCCTGTGAAGAGAAAAATGCTGGCTATAGACTCAAGAAAGGAGCTAGCCCTGGGGGTCCAGCTGAGTGCCCTGTCCAGCAAAGAAGTAGCATCCAGTGTTTAATACAGAGCCTAGCTTGTTGTAAGTGCTTAAAAATATTCATTACTGATTAATTGCTGTAAGCAGAATTCTGTAAGGACTTTGCAAAGAGAAAAGACGTCCGGGTCATGTAGTACCAGGAATTGTAAGTTACCCTTTGATACAACTGTGTCCTTAGTACTAATATACTTAAAGTTTGAGTTCATTTTCAAAATTTGAGTGGAAGATGTGTGTATGTATAGGATACTATGTTCCAACTTTTAGAGGAGAATGTTTGGCATCAACTACTCTTACTATGTCAACTTAGTAAGAGCTTTTGCTAAATGTTCATTAGCCTACTGACTGATTATAAATAGGAAGGATGTCTGGAGATACAGGGGTAGGAACAGCTACATAGGCTTCTCCATAGAACCCAAGGATAGTTGCTCAACCCTTACAAATATGACAGTAAATGGAGGGGGGGGGAGGGCGGAAATAGCCCAGATCAAGTGCTACACTTACATGTGTACATGTTGTTTCTGGTGCTAAACTCCTCAAGGGCATTTAAAATTCATTTTTGTCTTGATATTCCCAGAACCTAGTATAGGGTCTGGCAGATGAGGCAGTTGATAGATGCTTGATTGATTAATTGCTACATAGATTGAACTGGCATCATATTCTATCTTGCTTTTTTGAGAACTTTTAGACATGTTTGAAAAGTATCTCTATAAAGTGTAAAATGACTCTCTCTGACATTAAAAGATGGTCATATTCTCCTAACCAGTGGAATCACTGCAGCTGCTAGAGAGAGCTGGATTTGATTTTCTTTTCCCTATATTTTAAACTTTCAGTCAGGTTCAGCACCTGGATTTTACTATAGGCAATTGTAGAAAAGTAAGAAGAGCCCAGTTTAACTCTTCAGCTTAAAAGTTGAGCATTGAAAAATTGGGTGGGTGGGAGAGGAATAAAAAGAATAAAACTCCCCACACATATTGACTTCTGTTCTGAGCCAGTATGATTCGGAACTATTACCACCAATAAAGAAAATGTCTGGAATCCTGCACTGTCATTTTTTTCTATAGCCTATAGTTCCATACTTGAAATGCATTAGCATGGGGAGACAAGAGAACTGCAAGCTTGGGAGTGGGGGGCCTAGTGAAGCCATCAGTTTTTGTAGAATAGTTGAGAAAAGAAACCACCCCATGCAGAACACTAGTTCCCATTAGTGACATGGATCTGAATATGTGCCCTTTACATTTGCATTTCCAAATGTGGAGTCATGAGCATGAGCTAGGGTAATTATTACTCTGCAATGGTGTTTAGCAACCCTTGCAGCCTGGACCACCAGTTCTGGTTTGGGTTTCTTTTTTTTATTAGCACCATCTGAGAACGTCTGTGGTGGAGACTTCAGTGGATTTCCTCTGTCCTGTGGCCAGAAGAATGAGAGAAAGAACAACTTAGTTTGCTAATATGGAAGAGTTCAGCATCAGGAAAAAGAAAAAGAAAAAGAAAACCCCAAACTCTGACACACGTCTGATGGGGAATTGACTAAGGTTTTTGCAAACAAAGCATGCAGGAATGTTGATTCCCTCAAAGCACACACATGTATGTGCACAGAATTGAAGTAATTGCACAGATGAACTGGGAATCTATATAGCAAATAAACCACTCTGGTTGATTTTTCTGACTCTGACAGACCTGGCTGTCCCTGGCAAGTTAATGCTGCTTTCCTGGAAACAGTCAACATAATTGCTCAATAGCATTCTTTAAGAAAAAAGGGGGGAGGCATAGGCAGTCCCTTAAATTTACTCTCACTTCTCATTTTAATTTTCTGGCTTTTGTGCACTAAGTTCTTATTCAAAGCCCAGCCCAATATCTTGCTTTAGTTCTTAATCTTGGAGTCATCAAAGATTGCTCACTGGCGGGTTTCATCTTTCTGAACTCTCTGCCGGTTTTTCCCCCCCCCAACTTTCTTCTGTGATTTTTCTCTTTCTACCTTTTAATCTATAGATTTTCTCCTAGATTCCAGATTTGCCTTTCACATCTTTTCTTTTTCCTTGACTTTCCCCTTTCAAATATGACCTCTTCCCTGCCCCTAAGAAAAGGGGGACTTTGTGGAATAAGAGAGCTATGATTTCTTAAGTCATTCCCCTCTCTCCAAGCAACTCAATAGTTTCCCCTCTTTACTTTGTACAAATCACTTTAAAAAACCTGAATAATGTCCAGAGGGAGAGCATAGTCTTAGTACTGATAAAGAAGGAAACTTAGAACTTGGAGGGCATTCCCATCCCTATTTATTGCTTAGCAACATTTTAGCTTTTTGGGAGACTGGGTAAGTTGGATGACTTTGGAACTCTATTCAATGTACTGACCAATGATGGTATTAAAGGACTTGATGGTGAGCCTGCTTCTTGCCTCCTTGAAGAGAGGTTGTAATGTAGACAATAAACATGGGATGAGGTATACATTTTCTGACGTGGTTAATGTGTTGCTTTTGTTTTTCTAGAACATACTTATTTCTTGCAAAAGAAGGTTCCATAGGGATGGGGTGGGGTGAAGAGTCATTGAGGTAAAGAGTGAAAAGAGTATCAGTAAAACTTATTATTATTTTTCAATACTGGCTAGAACACTGGATTTGGAGTCAGAAAGACCTGATTTTGAATCTGACCTCAGATAATTCCTAGCTGTATGACCCTGGGCTGGTCACTTAATCGTGCTTGTTTCAGTTTTCTTATCTGTGAAATGGGGATAATAATAGCACCCACCTCCCAGGACTGTGGTACAGATTAAATGAGGTAGAAATCATAAAGCATTTACACAGTGCCTGGCTTATAGCAAGTGCATATGAATGTTAGCTATGATTATGATTATCATTCCTTTCTTACAATTGCTATTACCTTCTTGCACAAGCTGTATTACTCCTAAACTTAAGAAATCCAGAGCCTTGGGAAGCCTACTTCCCAGTAGCTAGAATCACAAGTATGTGCCACCTCACCAGGTAGCAAGATTTTTTTTTAAGAAAATAAAAAGAAGATCCTATAAGGAAGAATTTAGAATAGAGAATGGAACCAAAACACAAGACTTCAGACTGTACTTCCCCCGCTCTCCTGGAATTTATTGAGACTTTTCAGCTCAATTGTAGCAGAGAATAACAGTATCCAGGGTGGTGACTGCATATAATAGAAACTAAATTTTTTTTTTTGCTTTTTGGAAGGCAATTGGGATTAAGTGACTTGCCCAAGATCACACAGCTAGTTTTTGTGTTAAGTGTCTGAGGCCGAATGTGAACTCAGGTGCTCTGACTCAAGGGTTGGTGCTCTATTCACTGCTCCACCTAGCTGCCCCAAAACTAAATAAAAAAAAATAAATGGATCGCTGGCTGGGTGAGTGGATGAATGGACAGATGGATTCATGAAGAGCAGGGCTAGAAATGAAACCTTTTGGATGAGTAGAAATGACATCTTTTTTTTTTTTTTTTAGTAAAGACAAGGGATGTTGGAAGAAGGACCATGTATAACAAAACCAAACCCTGTCTGATTGGCAGGGTGATGTAGAGGTAAGATTTCAAGTTGGACTGACTTTCAAATTTGAAGTCCTAGGTTCAAATCTCATGTCTGATATTTGCTACCTTCATGTTCTAGGGAAAGTCACTCCAATCTGGCGATTCTGGATTACATGGCTTTCAGATCTCTTACAATTCTAAATCTATGATCCTATGAATTGACCATCAGAGTTATGGATTGCTGGGCTCAGCTTTAACTTTGCCTTCAAATACTTTCTCTCCCTCATCTCCTTGGTACTTTAAAGACTGATGCCAGATCATTTGTCAGTGACTCAGAAATCCATATGTGATTTTCCCTTCCAGTATTCTGATTGCACACATCTCATTTTTGTGACTCATCAGTAGCCTTTAACCTCGACCAATTCTTTTTCCCTAAGTATTCCTATACAAGAAATTAGTAATCTGTTACAATGGAATGTTCCATGGCTTCTCTTATATGTGGTTTTTTGGGGGGTATGTGTGGTGATATTACATCCTTAGGTATGGCAAAATTTGCCTATTCCACATCTGCTCTCCTTAGTGGAGGGAAGAGGGAGAGAAAATGGACAAAGGAGATGTTTTGTTTACATTCTCAATGAGAAGCATTTTTTTCCCCTCATGTCATGGGTAGCTCCATTACTTGGGATGGAGCACCTTTCATTTTCTTGTGGGTTTTCTTCTTTGTTCATGGAGATATAACAGATTGTTTCCGGGGGAGAAGTGGGAGGCTATGGCTTCTTGGTGCTTGTGGGGCTTGGGATTTGACGGGTAGGTGGAGGAATCATCACTAAATACAATTAACTAAATGTTCATCAAAAATACTGGCACGTGTAAATGTCTCCTTATTCCCAACAGATTTGTCTTCTGCTTTGCTAACCTCAGGATACCGGCCAGCCAGAAGGAAAGACTGCCAAGCACATTAAGATCCTCCAGCCAGCAAGCTGCTCCACTTGACTGTCTGGAAATCATTCTTTTTTTTTTTTCTTTTTTTTTTTGGAGTGGAAATCATTCTTTTGCTCACTTGGGAGGTTCCCAGAGCCTCTTTATTTCCTCAGAAAGAAGGCCCACCCAAATGATTTTGAGAGAGCATTGCAACTCTGGCTCCAGGGGCAGTCAGAATGGGAAAGTTAGACGTCCAAAACTCCTCTTTTCCCACTCAGTGAAGTTCATGCTGCCTCCAGTCACATAGCTTTGTGAATACCCAAGACCTTTCTCATGAAAGGCACCAGAACTGGGGGTCAAAGAAAGACAAGTTAGTTGTAAAACCTATGGCCATCAAGAATGTGTTTCCAAGTAAGGGATGGAAATTTTCAATCCACTGCTTTTAACCCCAGGAGGAATGGATGACATGGTGATTTCTAGCTGGTCATTTGGGATACCAGAGAGAAGGGGGTATTGACCAATGACTTTCCTATTTGATGGTCTGTGCTCCAGCACCTTGCTACTGATGGCAGAATGAAGGGAAGGAAAAACTCTTATCTATCTGTTCCTCTATCTGGTTGGGTAATATGACTAATTTGAGAGGGGACATAAATATCTTCAAAGTTAACTAGCAGGGTTAGCTTTCCTACTCTACAATAAGCCCAGGGACAGCTATCCAGGTCTTTCATAGAAAGATCTGAACAACGCCCATGGGTATTTCTATGCCCCCAAGAGCAAAAATAGGCTTCATATTTGTCACCATGTCATTGAACCATGACACCCCTCTCCAAATTCAGCCATATTTATAAAGAAAATGCACTGACATGTAAAAACACACCCACCAAGCTTGAAAGTTAGTAAACTTTAAATGACGTTTACTTGAAAGCATGGACTGTCTTTTGTCTTATTATTTATCGGTAACACTTAGCATAGTTCCTGGAACGTGGTAGGCACTTAATTAGTGATAGATCACTGACTGCCTGTTATGCTTTCCTGGTCTTCTTTTCAGACTTTTTACACTTGCTATTTCTCTTAGGAACTTTGGAACTGATCGAATGACGTGGGAGACAGCAGTATAAGATCTCCTAGCATGATATGCCCTTATCAGAGAAGGTGCTGTGCTTTATGAGCAAAGCAGAATTGAAGTAGCTGAAGAGAAAGGCAAAACATGCAAATTTAGAGAATCCACCCCACACGTTCACATGTACTACTTGTGCCCAACCTGTGACAGAACATTCCAAGCTCATATTGGTCTGATCAACCACAGTTGGACACATTGTAACTTGACTCTAACATAGTCATGTCATTTTGGTCCCCTTTGAGAACAAAGGACAACCAACCCACCTTTGCTATACATAAATAATAAATAAATATTCCCTTTCCCCTCCTCCAATTCCTTTCTTTGCTTTTCATCTCCAGTTTTTGTTGAAGCTTTTCCTTCTTTGTATATATTGATTCCATATAAGCCCTTAATTTTTCTAGGCATCAATTTTCTCATGAAGAAATTTAGGATAATAACTGCTCTGTAAGCCTTTAACACAGAAATGGCTGTGGGATTTAGGAGCTCATGTTTCTCAAAAGTTCAGTATACCTCAATTTCCCCTTCTGGTTGTCTTACAGTTGGTTACTCAGCTGCAAGCTTCCACTGGTTTTTCTTTCTTTATCCTTTTTCCTCTCCCATAGTGGAAAGAATAATTGATTTAGAACCAGAATTAGCACTGAATTCCTCTGACTCCACAGCTTACTGGCCATATGATTTAAGGCAAATCATATCCACTCTGAGTCCAGTGTTCTCAGGCAGGCACCTAATATATTGGATGTGCTTTTTTATTTTGGGTGGGGGCAAGGAAAGAAATTTGATAATATGGGAGAAAGCACCTTGAAAATCACAAGGCACAGGAGTCTCTCCAAGAGAGTAGAATTTTAAAATAGTAAATATACATATTTATAAAAAGTAATATTAATAAATGTTCCTATATTTATAACCTATATCAAATTGTTTACTGTCTCAGAGGGAAAGTGAAGGAAGGAGAGAGAAAATTTGGAACTCAAGAAATTTTTCTAAATGAATGTTAAAAATTATCTTTATGTGTAACTGGGGAAAATAACTTAAAAAAAGTATTCCTCAATGTGCCCTGCATATGGTACCCTAGTCAGTTGTCTACTATGCTTATTCCTAGTCCAAGTTCTGTTGTCAAGTTATTTGACATTTCAGGATAAGCTTAAGCAAGGGTGACTGCTCAGAGTGAGCTTATGTGCAAGTTTGTCTTGTCATAGTTTTTTTTTCAGGAAGGGTCATGGAATTTAACACTGGAAGGGGCATTAGAAATAATCTAGCTTAGAATTTCAATGTTATAGATGAGGAAACTGAGTCTCAGAGAGATGAAGTGACGTGTCCAAAGTCAAGTAAGTGTTAGGCACTGAACTGAAACTCACATTTTTTTAACTTCAATTCAAAGCTTTTTCCTTTTTTCTTTTTTTAATTTTCAGTTAGCAAGAACTAATTTTCTTCTCTTTTCCTTTCCCACCATAAAGAAAAAAAGAAAAAATTGTTTATAACAAAAACACATCATCAGACAGAAACACTGGCTTTTTAAAAAAATATGTGTCTCATATTGAATTGATCAATCCTTCATTCTTTCCAATTATACTAATCTGCCCTTTTTACAGCTAGGATGGCCAGTAGCAACTACATCTAGTCCTCCAGACCACACAATCATTGTTCTCCTATCAGGTGGATAATAGAATGGAGCATGAAAAATGAAGCAAACATGAAGTATGAGAGAGAATGGCTAACAAGTAAAGGACAAAGTATAGTTACTGAACAGATTTCATGTTTCAACGTGTTCTTCTTTATAAAAAGCCAATTGTATTGCATGGAGAAGAGGGAGAAAGGCTCATGGTGGAGGTTGTCATTAGTAATTTTGATTCAGATCTCATTAGTTGATTTCAAAGTACTCAAAAGACTATAGAACATTAAAAAAACCCCTGTTAAATAGCTTCAGCTGAGGGTAGACTGCTTGCTTATAATAGTTATAGACTGTTGTAGCATTTTCTTTTAAGTTAATTAATAGGACCTATAAATGTACTGCTTAGTAATCTACTAACCAGCCACTGTGAGAGCCTGCGGCAAAATCGCAAGAGAGTCTTAGCTCTGCAGGTATGTAAGAAAACTCCATAGAAGACGATGTGAATTGAGTCAACTAAACTTTTCTAATTTGGTCTTGTTTCCATCCCTGTTTTTCTTATTAGGTAAACTGTATAGTCCTATTCATCCAAGGAACTCAGAATGCTATGCACACATTTTTTTCCTTGGCTCTTTTGCTACACACAGCAAATGTTATTTAATAAATATTGTTATTTAGGAGTGGATGGGATAAATTATTTGCCAAATGTCACATTGGCAAAGGTGCCATGAGTCTGGTTCTATGGTACATAGACTCTTAGGCCATTTGGGTTCCACTGGGAAGGAAGCTTTGTGCACTTTGGGCAAAGCATGACAAAAGATCTTGCAGTTCTTCACCTGACCCATGTGGACAGCATTTCAGGATTCAGGACACGGAGGACATAAGATGGAAGAAAACAACAACTGCATCAGTAACACTCACCAAATCTGGCATGTTCACTCTGCAAAGGCTCTAAAAGGCAGGGATTGCTAAATATAAAAGAAATAAGAGCAAAATTTTCAAGTTTGTGTCACAAAAAAAACCGTAGCTGAAAAGATCCCTACTCCTTCAGCAAGCATCCCATTTTTAAAGTATTTGTGGCTAGTACTTTGGGGCAATGTATGCTTTTTTTATTCCCTGGATACTAGAAAGGCTCAAATACTTTGGTTTTGTTTTCTCAACTAAGGAAATAATTCAAAACTGATAAGGGTATCAGTGCCATAATTCTAAAGTAAGCAAAATATGGAAAATGTAGTAAATCTCAATAGTAAACCTATGTGCAACAAAATCCTATTTGTAGGGAAAACACTATAGGATGTAGTTAAAGCAAAGCTTATTACACTGTTAGATAGATTCTGAAATACAACTATATAGAGAGAAGGCAGTGACTCAATTGTTGGTAGGTCAAAATCTGCAAGTCCTTCCCAGCTGCTTTTCAGTCTTGGACTACAACAAGGATGGGGGTTGAACAGTTTTAAAAGATTAGACTGAATTCAAGGACCAGGAATCTACCGTACTAAGAAACAGTTCAAGGCTTAATCCTGACTGATCTGAACCTGTGATTTCTATAGGCTTTTGCTGTGTGCTGTAGATCCGAATCACAAAAACATAAGAGATAAAACCTGAAACCACAGTAAGAAGAGACCCCCCCCCCCCACCTTATTGAGAAGCCACATAATAGCCACAATACAGTAAAAGATCAGCAGATGGCAACAGAGAGCAGCAGAGGATCTCAACAGTAAATAAAGTTGCTTGGAATTTGATGACATTTCCCATGTGTATTCCCCTTTTACCAGAGGTATCAAAAGTCATAAGAAAATGTAACCTTATGTAAATAGAGGCAGTCAAGTGGTGGGTGGGTGAGGATTTTCTTTGTCCTATCTCGTGCTATGACATTTAATGAAATATCTCTTGCTTTGAGCTGATGTGTTCCCTGGTTGGACAGGTAAAAGGAACAGCATTGGTAGGGGCTCCTGAATGTGGTTTTTGAGGGAATATTAACCTAAAGCATTCCTTAAACCAGGGGAACCTTTTAGGGGGCCCAGGATGGAGGAGGTGATTTGTGGTACATATATCTGGTAAAAGCCTGAGAACCTTCTTTCACACAATTTAGACTTGCACTTTTATGACTAGATAGCTCCTCTTAGGTGTTCCATCATTACTTCGAATGCTCTATGCTATAAATGGAACACACAATTCTTCCCCCTATTCCAAACAATCACTTTCCTTTGACTTAACTTTTTATTAACAGCACTACCATTTTCCCAATTCCCCAATTTTGAAACCTTGGAGTCACCTTGACTCCTTCCTCATCCTTCCTCACTGTATCTGATGCATAGTTGTCACATTATTCAAAGTAGACAGCAGAATCTGAAAAGATGTGAGTCTGGGAACAACTTGCCTTGTCTTAAGCCACTGGCCTAGAAAATATGGTTCAGGGTTACTGGTCTGACTTACAGCCACTTATCTTCTAAAGTCATTGTTGAGACATAGTGGGTTGCTTAAGAGGAATGCTTACATGACTTTGAGACCTAGGGACTTTTATATCCTTATCATTAGGAATTTTCTTCTTCCTGTCCATCTGAGTCACTTTTGCTCCCAAAGAACATGCCCATTTAGGTCTGCCTCTTGGGAATAAGGTTTCATCTTTGGATTTCTTGGAAGAAGAAAGATCTTGAGCCAAGACCTCATGTCTCTATGTCTTATTGTGGGCAGGCAGAGGGAATGAAAGAGCTCTTTCATTAGTTGAGGAAGTCACTGATTATAAGAACTGGCCACATATTATACCAATTTTGCCTTTGTCTGAGGATGTAGCTTTGAAGTAACCTGTATCTCTACTGTATCACTTTACTACCTAGGGACAAAATTAATAACCTAATATGATCAGTAATTAAGCATTGTCTAGCTTTCCTTTTACTATCTCTTATATTTATGCCTTATTTTCAGCTTTCTTTGTCATAAGAGTTTAGATCTTCGTTTGATCTCATCTGGATTTTTGGATAACTCTCTAGTTGATCTTCCTTCTTCTAGCTCATCTTTGCTAACAGGTCCAGAAGTTTATTCAGATCATTTCCTAGTCAAAACCCTTCACTGAATCCCTGATGCCTATAGGATAAAGTCCAAACTCCTTACACTGACATTAAAATTCTCCCACAATTAAGCATTAATTTACCTTTCTAGATTTATTCCATAGTATCTCTTGAGTATCCTAAGCTCCAGGTACATTGTTGTTCCTTGAACATATGTCACTCTGTCCTATCTCTGTCACTTCATTCTTATTTATTTTTTATTTTTTAAAATTTATTTTATCTTTAATTTATGGAATAAAACAAGCATTTCCATAACAGTACAATAAAAAGATGATTGCACATGAAACTGCAAATCTTCTCTGTACAACTTGCTATTCCTTTCAAATCTACAAATAAATTATCATGCAAATTTCTTTTTTTCCTTCCCTCCCCAACACCAATCACTGCCTTAAAGAAGCTTATATTGAATGAGAAAAGACAATACATAAAAAGTAGATGAAAATAGGGGAGAAAGGGGAAGAAGATGGGGTATTTATCTTGGAGTATGGTAAAGGAAGTCTGAGGAATGAGATGTGGCTGGCATGGGTGCCATCCTTAAATGGTGATTCTGGGAGGAGAAGTTTCTGAGGCATAATAGAAGTTCAGAGTATAATGTGGAGAAGAATGAGCACCAGTGACATCTTAAAGAGAGACACGTTGAATCTGGAAGTAAAAGCTTTGTAGAAACTGCTTAAAGGGTGCCTCCTCTTCCCAGGGACCGAGGTGATAACCAAAGAATGTGAGCTTCCCTTCCCTAATCCCTTCCTCTTCCCTGTCCCCCTCCCTCCTCCCTCCCCCCCAGCCAACCAATCTGCTTTGTAACTTCTACTCTTGGAGACATTGATTAGTCAACAATACTCCTGAGGTAGCACATTGGATAGAGCATTGGCCTTGGAATCAGGAAGAATCATTTTCAGGAGTTCAAATCTGACTTCAGATACTTCCTATTTGTGTGACCCTGGACAAGTCACTTCATCCTGTTTGCCTCAGTTTCCTTACCTGTAAAAATGAATTGGAGAAGGAAATGGTAAACCACTCTAGTATCTTTACCAAGAAAACCCCAAGTGGGGTCATGAGGAGTCTGATATGACTGAAAAACAACAAAATCCTAGGAACTAGGTCACTAATATTAGGAATAACTGATGTTAGGAGGAACATAGCAAAACGGGAGCTTGACCAGATAGCATTAGAACAAGAAATCCCTGGAACTGTGAGGAAGGAGAAGGGGAAATCCAAAATAACACCATACTGTTGTTTATTTCTCTAGTAGGCAATAAACTCCATGGGAGCCAGTAGTCTATCTTTATCATCTTCATGTGACCCAAGGCACCTATCCCAGTATCCTGTAAGCACTCGATAAATGGTTGGAGAATATGAATATTTAGAGAGCCTAGGACACAATGGTAATGAGCATATCTGTTCTGAATCTCTGGAAAATCAAGCAGAGATTATATGGGGAGGCATTATTTGATCCCGATTTTTTTCCCCTTAAGTCTGAGAAAATCTTAAAGAAAAGGCATCATGTGAACCTGACACAGATAGCCAGTCAAGAGACTCTGTCTCTAAACTCCAAAGACCTTCAGTATGAGAAACAAATGTTGGCATTTACATTAACATATTGACATATTATAGATGCATATGACATTCCATTTTTATATTTCTGAAAACGCAGATGCAAAAATAATGGTGGATGCATTTGGAAAATTACGAAATTGCTTCCTACGACCAATGACATTGTTTCATTCTTTGTCAAAATATATTTGTTGTCATAGCCCCAAAGTCCATCTTGCATGGTGACATAACATTGTTTGGATTTATGTGATCTTAATACCACATCAACCAATATTTTATAACATCTTTTAAAAACTCTCATCTCCATCCCTATCTCCCTTCCATCCCCTTCATTTCTAATAATTTTATCAGGGAATCTGAGTGATTTGTCTCATGCTTTTTCACTCCACATTTTGTAAGATGAAAGCAGCATTTGAACAACTTTTATTATCATCAGTAATTCTAGCTGATTATTGAGTGTAGGATATTGACCTGGACTAAAAGAACTATTTGATAAGTGTTTTTTATTCATTTGATAGGTATTTTTAAACTGATAGTATCTAGGCTTATCTCTCTACCTTGAGCACCCTAAGCTCTGGCCAAACTGGATTGATTCCTATCCAGATAAATAGTTGTTGTCATTGACAATCTAAGACATTCTTACTAATCTAAGATGCTGTACACAGAATTTTATTAGAATATTCTCCTCTCCTCTTTCTTCCAATCTTTTATCAAAGTCCTATTCATCTTTCAAAGCCCAGCCCAAATACCATTTTCCCCATGCAGCCTCACCTGATTCCCTCCTTCCTCTTAACTCCCATAACCCTGTGTACTTCTCTGATTCAGCTATCATCCCCAAATGACTGTAATACAAATGTGTTAGTGCACTCCACCACCTACCTGCCAAACAAGAGAAAGCACAATTCTTGTTGAAGGAATAATAGCCAACATTTATTTCAAATCAGTCCTCATGGAATTATTATTACATTTTTGTAAATAATAAACTAGACCCAGAGAAAGTAAGAGACCTGTTCTTGGTTCTACAGCCTGTCAGTGCTAGAAGGATTCAAAGAGAAGTCTCTCTTTACATTCCAAGTACAGCATGCTTTCTATTCTACTCAGCTGTCCCTCCAAACCAATGAACCAACTTGAAAATGAAATTCACAGGACATCAAGCATTTTGTCTTTCTTGATGGTGACAACTGGTGGTCATTTTTTTTTTGGAAAAGCAGCATACCATTCCCTGAAAGATTTTTTTTTGCCTTTTTTTTTTGGAGGGCAATTGGGGTTATGTGACTTGCCCAAAGTTACATGGCTAGTAAGTGTGTCAAGTGGCTGAGGCTGTATTTGAACTCAGGACCTCCTGACTCCAGGGTCAGTGTTCTGCTCACTGTACCACCTAGCCACCCCTTTCCCTGAAAGATTTTAAAGTAATAAGGTCTCACAGGGCCATTTTCTCTCCAACTTAGCATTCATGTTGCTCTCTTGGAAGATCACAAGGTTACATTTCCTAGGTGGTAATGAACTTTCTCAGAGATACATTGAGACTTTCTTTGGGGATAGTCAAAGACGATAATTTTCATGACCTTCTTGGGACTAGACCCACTTGGAGAAAATGTAGGAAGATCCTTTGCCAACTTGGCTGGCGCCATCCTTCAAGTGGAGCGCTATGTTAGTGTTGGCAGTGGGGGATTGGGTGCTTCCTTCTCATTTCTTGAACTGTCACATCATATTCTTTGATCCTCCCTGGGACTTGGCTTTGCTAAAAGAGTTACTCCACGTTTTGCTCTGTTTCAGGTAATTGCCAGAAAAAACTCTAATGCCTGTAATGACTAAGGTAAGGAAAGCTCAAGAGTTACCATTCATAGACTATATTCTCAGAAAGGCACCAGAATGGAACCATTCCTTATTTTGATTGTCCCAAAGCCATGAAAAGGAAAAAAAAGTGAAGGGGTGGTAGAGCCTCAGAGGAGAGAAATTAATGGGAAATGAGACATCTGGAACAAAAACCTAGCATGATTTACTGATATTTTTACCTGATCTGAAATTACTTATTTAGAAATAGGAAACCAGTTAGAGGTTCTGGAGAATTTCATGAGTGGCATTCAACATACATCCACTTTGGGGTTCTGCAGCCTGGCTTTTTTTTTCCACACAGATAATCTGGGTTAAATCTGAAGGTGTTTAATGTAGTGGATATCACTGTGGTCATTGTTAGAGTAGAAGCAGCAGCAACAATTGTTTCACTGCTTCTTTCTGTATGTTTTGGGTGCACTGAATAGACATAGCCAGAACTGTAAGTAGGATGGGACAACTAGGGCTTTATCACAGGAAACCCAAATTTAGAGGGCATTAACAGGACTTGAGGTCCTTGAACAGCAAAGAAACAACTTCATTGAACAGCTAGTTAGTAAGAACAATTGCGTAAAATAGTAAGCCACAAGATGTCCTTTTGGTGCTGCTCCCCAGCTGAACCAACTCATTGCTTTCCTATCCCCAATTCTGTGTGGTATCCCCAGTAGCACAGTTCATTTTCTTGACCTAAGTATGTCTTAGAATTATGGAACAAAAATTGGTAGCTATTGTTCTGGTTGCAGTTATGTTAGTTCTGCAAGTAGATTGAAATCCTATTATAATGGCATGGTGGTAAGCTGGTAAGCTGGAATTCCTACTAATGGGGAATTATTCCTACTAATGGGGAATTCCTACTACCTTGAGCTTGGGAGTTCTGAGTCTTCAATAGTCTAAGCCAATTGAGTGTCCAAGTTCAATAACAATATTGAGTCCTGGGGAGCAAGAGAGTAGTTGGTGGTGGGGCCACCATGTTGAATAAAGAGAGGCAAATGGACCCACATCAGAAACACAGAGTAGTTCACAGCTCTTGTGTCCACCTGTATTGGAACTGGGGTTTTGAGTGTTTGCTGTACTTCCAGCTTACATGAGATAGAGAGAAAATGTAAAGAAAGAAGGAAGAAAGGAAAAAGGAAGCGAGGGAGAGAGGACGGAAGGAAAAAAGAAGAGAGGAGAAAGGAAGGAAGGGAAAAGGAAGGGAGGAGAGAGGAAGGAAAGGGAGAGGAAGAGAAGAAAGAAGGAAGGGAAGGGGAGAGGAAGGAAGGAAGAAAGGGAAAAGGGAGGGAAGAAGAGAGAGGGAAGGAAGAAGAAAGGAAAGGAGGGAGGGAGGAATAAAGGGAGGGAGAAAGAAGGAAAGGACAAAGGGAGGGAGGAAGAAAGGAAAGAAGGATGGAAGAGAAAGGAAGAGGGAAGAAAGGAGAGAGGGAGAGAAGAAAGAAAGAAGGAAAGAAGGGAGAAAGGAGGGGAAGGAGGAAAGGATAAAGAAAGGGGGGTGGAATGGGACAGAGAGAGGGAAGGAGGGAGGGAAGGAAAGAAGGAAGGAATCCTATTCTTCTGATGTTGTCCTCCCACTGAGGCAAGTGACTTGCCCAATATCCCACAAGCAGCGAGTGGCAGGACTTGGATTCAAATCCAAGTCCTTTGGCTCCAGAGCTTGTAATCTCTACACTGATCATTTACCTATTCTTGTCCGCTTTGCTATAAATACTACTGCAGAAAGGGATCTGGAGTCAATATTGAGCCTGACCTTTGTGATTATGTGAAATTATCCCACATAACTCCTTAAAGGATAGGGAGTGCCAGGACTAACAAGCACAGAAACATTTTAGGGGAAATTCTAGTTCAAGACAAATATTTATATTAACAATAACTTCTATAAATTGACAATATAAGTTGCAGCTGTAGTGGGACCTGTGCCTTTGCTTTTTCACACCATCTTCCCTAGGTAAATACAGGGCTTCCCCTCTGCCCCCATCTTCTCTATGCTGGATATGATGGGCTCCTGCATAGGATCATCTGGATAATCCCTCCCAGCTGCTTTTACTTCTCCTGAAGAAGCAGTCCATGTCTGATGAAACCTTTTATACTCCCCTTCCCCAAGTGCTAATGCCCTGCTGCCCTAACTACTTATGTTCAACAACCTGGTGTTTATTTGACATTTATTCTGTACATTCTTACATGTGTATATATATTGCCTGCCTCATGAGAGAATATAAGCTACTTAAGGGCAGGAGCTGTTTCATTTTTGTCTTTGTTCCCCAGCATCTAGCACACTAATTGGCACATAGTAGGCACTTGATATGGTAAATGCTAATTGCTTGAAAGATTGAATGGTTGCTAATGGTCAAGAATGCTGTTCACATGAAACTGATTCAAGACCTGACTCAGTTAATTCCAAAACTGGTCTTGCAAATTAAATGAGCAGTAAAAAATCAACAAATATTTATGAAAATCTTCATTCATTAGAACTATTTTGTGAAATTTCTGAGCAACAACAGAGGCTTGATGCACTTTCCCAGTATGATCATGATAAACTAAATCGGTATAAGCTTTAGGTATCAGATCATTTTACTGATCTCCTACCATTGCACATCCAATAGAGCATTATAAGGTCCTCACCCTCACAGAGCGTCTGATCAAATGAGATGATAAAGTGCTTTGCACAGTGCCTAATACATAGTAGGTGCTTCATGAGTGTTTATTCCTTTCCATCTACTTGGTTGTACTTGCTCTGACTTCTTTTTTAAGTAGCCAAAACTGGGGGTGGGGGCAGGAACTCACAGGATGTCCACCTAAAATGGACCCTTAACCATTCCATAGTACCCTTTTTTGCCATTTTCTCAGTTGAAGATATCAATTCACATTTGACTTCAATATATCTCAATTTAAAATATATCTTCATTTAAAAAAAATTTGAGACCATTTGCCAGAGAACTCTCTCTTCTCCCTTTCTCTTCTTACATCACTCAGACAACTTCTTCCATTGTGTCCTTCATCACTATTTACCTTTCTCTTTGTCAAGGTAAAGTCTTGTATATGCGCCCTTAACATGCCCCTTAATAAAAGGATTTGTTCTTTAAACTGGTCTGAACTTAAAATCTTAGAAAGTTGCATGCTTAATGATTTTAGAAAACCATGGATAGACTTGTGTAAAAAAACAAAGAGATAAATAAGCAGAACCAAGAGAACCTTGTATATGGTAACAACAATATTGTTTTAAGAACAACTTTAAGCAACTAAGTAATTTTGATCATTATAAATACCCAAATTAACTACAAAGGACATATGAAGGAAGAACCTATTTGCATCTAGAGAAAGAACTGATGAAGAGAAGTATGTATAGAATGATTTTACATGCATACATATATACAAACCTTCACACATATTTATGTCTAATGGTAGCCATCCTAGGGCAGGAAGGAGGAAGGAAAAACAGAAATTTACACGATAACTACTGTATATTTTAAAGGAATAGCAAGTTGTGCATAATAGATTTGAAGTTTCATGTGCAATCATCGTTTTAAAGATTATATTACATTATGGAAATTCCATAAATTAAGAATATAGTAAATCTGTTTTTGCCTAGAACACTGAGAGGTCAAATGTCTTGTCCAGTGTCACATATCATGTATCAGAGGTGACACTTGAACCCAGGTGCTCCTGGCTTTGAGGCTGCCTCTCTTTCCTTTTCCCTAAGCTGCCTCTATTCATTGGTTAAATATTAGCTTAGACTATCTTCACTGTTGTTAAATCAATTGACTTGAGCATAAAATTTTACTATAATGAAAAACAATACTTAATACTAAGTTGGATTTCGAGATAATCTTTTTCCTACTTAATTCTACTCATCAGTGGTGAAATCCTACTCCACATCTTACTTCGAGCTATGAAGTAAACAAAATGTATAATTTGCAGCTGGCAGATCATATTGCAGATCATAAGACAAAGGTATAATAATATATTTTTTAAATATTCATGTCATTTAAGACATTTACAGTAAAGGCTGTGTTTCTTTTCTTATCAGCACTTTCTGTGACCTTAAGAGAATGTTGAATACATCAATAGCTCTTTATCTATATTTATTCATCAAATCTTACATTCCTGGGGAGAAATTGGGCATGGGGGTTGCAAGACAAGAAACTTTCCAGCATTACAATTACTTATGACTAACTTTGAAAATGTACCAGAATGCATTATGCAAATATTAAAGTTCCTGTGAGCGAAGGATTAAAAAAAAAAGATATTAAAAAACTCAACATCTCTTAAAGTTCTACTGTGTGCCAAACAGTATCCTAGGTAACAAATTTACATAAGAAAAGTACCCTTGATGTCCTAAAGCTTATAAACTAGTCGAAAAAGAAGACACAAACAAAGTGGCTAGGTGGTACAGTGGACGGAGCACAAGGCTTGAGCTCACATTTGGCCTCTGATACTAACTAGCTGTGTCACTTTGGGCAAGACACAACCTCTAAGTTTGCCTCAGTTTCCTCATTTGTAAAATGAAGATAATGATAGCACTACCTTCCAGGCTTGTTGTAAAGATCAAATGCCTGGCACATAGTGAGTGTTATGTAAATGCTAGCTATTATGATTAATATATAATACTGTAAATCAGAGAACTATCAAAAGTAGTGATGTAGCTAAAGGTGTATGAAATTAAAGAAACAGTTTATTACTGGCCAAGAGGATTAAAAAAGGCTATATTAAAGAAGCGGCATTTGAATTAGTCTCGAATGGATAGTTAGAAATTCAGCAGCCAGAAAAGAAAGAATGAAATGGTATATTGAGAAAATGTAAGCTCCTTGAAGACAGGAATATCCTTCATTTTGTTTATGTATCACCAGTGCTCAGCATTAGTGCCTTACATGGAGCAGGTGTTAGAGAAACACTTGTGGATTGGGTTAGGTCGAAGGGGCATTTTAATGTTGACATGTTTTTAAGTTCAGAGGATCAAGTGTTGCAAGCAGGGGTGTGTTGGAGCCAACTCAAACTGACTTAGGAGAGCTGATTGTTAAATTTTCAATGAACATTTATACCTTGAAAATCAGTAAATGCTACAAATCAAGATCTGATTTTTTAAAATTGTCAAGACTTAAGAAAGCGATGAAGAAAATTTTAATCATTCATATTGAATTTAAAAGTACCATGTGTATAATTTCTTTTGGAGAGCTGGTTGTTAAACAGTTACCAGAGCACTCCTAAAAGCAAACAGCTTTGGAGAGTATTTTTTCTAACACCTCCTTCTTACTGATGACTAACTCCAGGAAGAGGGAAAGTGTTAGCAAAGGCACCAAGATGTGAAGGCACACAATGTTTTTGTGAGACTGAATAGCCCACTTTGACTGTAGTGTGGAATCTGTGGAGGGAATGGTATGAGATAAAGTTGAATAGATGGGGTAGAGTTAGATTGTGGAGGGTCTTAAATGACAGGAAAAAGTTTAAACTTTACCTGGTAGGTGATAAGATATCACTGAAGTTTTGTGAGCACACAAATAACATAATCAGTCTGGGCATAACAGATATCTTTTACAGCAATATGAAGGATGAATTGAAGTTAGATAGAGTTAAGATAGGAAGACATGTCGAGGGTCAGACATTACAATACTCCAGGAATGTGGTAAAAAGACCCTCTGTGAGGGTGGTGACCATGAAGAAAGAGAAGGGAAGGAAATGAGAGGTATATTGATAAGATAGATTCAAAAGACATTGGTTACTGAGTTTTCTCCTTCTGTCATTTCCATATCCAAAGAGAATACCAAAATTTTGAACATGGGAGACCAGCGTGGTGATGCCAGAAACAGAACCAGTCAAGTCAGGAAAATGAACAAGTGTACATGTAGAGATAATAAGCTCAGTTTTGGATATGTTGACTTTGGGATTCCCATGGGACATTTAGGTAGAGATTAGGTAGAGATTAAAGAGACAAATCAGAAGATAGAATTGGACTGGTGATGCTAATCTGAGAGTTAGTTGCATGGATGTGTTCTTGAAACTATGGGAATGAATGAAATTACTAAGGGAGAGAGTGTAAGGGTAGAACAGAAGGTCAAAGACAGCCACCCTTAGGGTATGGAAAACATTCAGAGGCACAAACAAGAAGACTTAGGAGTATTTAAAGATGTTGGAGGAGAGCGAGGCCAGTATGGTGTTCTTGAAGCCAAGAGAAGAGATAAGGAACAGTGTTCAACATGATCAAATGCTTCAGACAATCAGGGAAGATAAGAACTGAGGGGAAAAAATAATATATTGCATCTGGCCATTTGGAGGTTACTGCTGGATTTGAAGAGAGAATTTTAAGTAAATAAAAAGGAGTGGAAGTCAGAATGTTAGGGGTTGAGAACAGACTGGGGAGGAAACTATAAAGACACTGGTATAAATCCTATCAGGTTTTAATCTACTCAGAATCTATGGCAATTAGTTTTCAACACTGGACACAATTTATTTTAATCTTATTCTTCTAATCTTTTGGTAGAGTTCGTTAGAGAAGGTACTTGGATGAGTATTGGTCTGCTATCACTCATATTTAATGCCCTGTGGATTGTTGTACTGGTGAATGAAATAATGATTTTTAAAATTGAGTAAAAGTATTAGGATACAAACTCATCTTGACTAGACTCATTGAAAGCATCTTTTGGGCCACTTTGCCAGTAGACAGGATGACAGGGATAAGATTGTATGTATCACATACATCATTTTAGAAAAAACATTTATTAAGTGCTAACTATGCACCAGGCACTGGGATTTAATAATATTATTTTTCTGGTATGTCATGATATTTTGAAAGTTTTTCATTCAACGTAGCTTAGAAATTATGAGGATTTGATATGCTAACATCTATTTAAAACATTGTGCTTAGAAAGTTTATGAGTCAATATTATGTCTGGGCAATTGTGGGCAATAGTCTGTGATAGTGGTCTGGTTCTAATATGCTTTTTTGGTTGAATTCTCAAGGATAATTTATGGTTGATATTTGTAGCATGGAATTTGTTGTTTGTTAGTTGATGAAAGATAGTGAGCTTCTGATACATAATTCTAGATGCCATATCATGTCTTGCTAGGCATTTTGTAGGCATGACATTTTTACATCCTTCAGTAATATGTTGTGATTCCCATTGTTTTATCACAGAATCTACATTTATCCACAAGTCTGAGGTCCTGGAAAATGACCTGTCCACAATTTTTGGTGGTGATATCCCAGTCTTGGATTGTTTCTGTGAACCTTTGATATCTCTAAACAAATCTGTATGACTCAATCATTTATTCAATTCTTTGTTTATCTATTGTTGGTTGAGTTCATATGAATGTTGCCCATGAAGGGACTTTCAATTTCATCCTTGGATATGAGTTACTTCATAAGCTACATCCAGAGGCAACTCATTCTCAGGCACATTGGACAAATCCAAGGCATGTACTATTATTTATATATATTTATATAATATATAAATTAAATTTATATATAATTTATAAATTAAAATTATATATATATATATATATATATATATATATATATATATATATATATAATATTTATATGTAAGTCTTTAGTATTCCTTGGACAAAGTGTTTGCTTTTTCCAAAGTTTTTCTGTATATTTTAAACCTTATCTTATGAGAATATTATAAATTCTATTCCTTCTATTATTAATAGATGTTACTCTTCCCGTGACTACCTTAGGGTGATGGGCCCTGTGTTTCATTATTAAGTTACAAATTTTCTCCCCATCTTTCCCCTACTCACAACCCCTAAACAGCGATCCCACTGTAAAGTCCCTCCCCAAATCTGCTCTCTTTTATGTCCTCCTCCAACACCCCTCTAAGTTTCTGGTAGGGCAGGATGGGTCTCCCTACCCCAGTGCCTGTATATTTTAATTCCCAGTTGCATGTAGCTAATAATAATTATATACACACACACACATATATTTTTAACATTTGATTGTAGAACTTTAGATTCTAGATTCTCTCGGTTCCTCCTTCGTCACCCACCCCCCACTGGAAGGACAAGCAATTCAATACAGGCTGTACACGTGTAATTATGCAGGACATCTCCACAGTGGACAAAGAGACCGGTAAGAGACCGATTATTTGCTCCTCCTTCCTGTCCCCCCTCCCTTGTTCTATTCTCTACCCTGTCCCTGTCCCTTTACTAAAGTGTGTGCTTCCAGCAACCCTTCTCCCCTCCCCCGACCCTGCCCTCC
>CM053593.1:51459613-51482591 GCA_028646575.1 Pseudocheirus occidentalis
TCCGTCATCCTGCCTCTCATCCCTATCCCCTCTACTCTCCTGTGTGGCATGATACCCATTTAGAGTTTATGTCATTCCTTCCCTAAGCCAAATTTAATGAGAGTAAATGAAAGTAAAGTTGTAACAGTTATCCCTTGCCCCTTCTATATGGGATGATTAACCCCATTTTGTCTCTCCCTGTCTCCTCTCATTCTAGTCCTCTCCCACCTCAGAATTTCACCTTTTAAAGTATCATCCCTTCCTATTTAATTGACCCTGTACTCTCTATGTATACATATACACACGTGCTTAGATATGTATTCATATGCATATATAGCCTCCTACATAGACATATGTGTAGGTATACACATATATACATTTGTATTCCTTTCACCTATCTGCATACTAAGAAAAGTTTCATAAGTTACTATTATCGTTTTTCCATATTGGCATGTAAATAGTTCAACTTTGGTAAGCTCCTTATGATTTCTTTCCCATGTTTACCTTCTCATGCTTCTTGTGTTTGAATGTCAAACTTACTGTTCAGTTCTGGTTTTTTCAGCAAGAATGCTTGAAAGTCCTCTACCTCATTGAATGATCATATTTTCCTCTAGAACATTATACTCAATTTTGCTGGGTATGTGATTCTTGGTTTTAATCCTAGCTCCCTTGATCTCTGGACTATCACATTCCAGGCCCTTTGATCCCTCAATGTAGAAGTTATTTGGGTTTTCACAGCTGCCGGGGCTATTGGGGGGGTGCTGCAGCCCCCACTAGCTTTGGCTCACTGAAAACATACCCCAGGACCACCACCCAAGACCATAATCCATATCCAGGCTGCTCAATGCAAGAGCACTTGGCCTCTGATCAATCACCTTGGTCCCCCTGCAGTCTATAGGCCAGGAGCTCTGAAACAGTTGGGCGGAGGCGGCTGCCATTTCTGCCACTACTGCTGCTTCCACTGCTTCCTTGCCCTGGGGGCAGTTCAGCCGGACCACTTTTCTCCCCCAAATTTAGCTGAGTCCCACTGATCTTTCTCTTAGTCCTCATTTCTTCTGGCTTGATAAATCTGGAAACTGCCCCAGCTGCCGCCAATCCACTCTCCTGAAGACTCCAGCTGTGGCTCCTCCTGGCCACCTTGGGGCCAGGCCAAGGTTTTGAGCTGGGCTGATTTTGGTTCCCAGCCTGCTGCAATGAGCCCCACCTGCTGAGCTGCCTTCAGCGAGAGATGTGTTTTCTGTATTTTTCTGAGTTTTGGAGCCCTAAAATTTGTTTAGAGTCATATTTTATGGATATTTAAGGTGCCTATGTGGGAGCTGTGAAACTTTGCCGCTTCTACACTGCCATCTTGACTCTGCCCCTCCCCCTTATGTTTCATTATTAATGTACAGATTTTTGTTAGGGTATTTTCAAAATATGGTTCACTTTATAGTATCAAAATTCTGTATCAAGACTGGCTTTGCAAAGGTGTTAATTGTTGTAAATTTGTTTTTCCTGTTGATCTTTGATTTTAGAATGCCAGTAATGACATGGACAGCAACAGACTTCTCTTGGCCATCTTTATGCTCTGAGTGTCTTGCCTGGAGGTAAATAAGCTATACATAAATATTGCTGACTTCATTGGTTCCATGTGACCTCCAAGTTCTAGCTTGAAGCCATCAGTTCCTATGTTTCTCTGCAGTAGAATAAAAATTTTCTTTCTTGAGTCTTAATGACATTTTGATATTATTAGAGGAAGAATCCATGAGATAGAGAAGTTTTTAAATATGTTTTGCACTGAGATCATGTAAATTGATGTCATTCATATACAAGTAGTTAATCAGATATTTTGGTACAAACTGCCTCTTTAACTTGGAAGCCATGATTATTTCTATTTAGGGAAGGGAGTAAGCATTTATTAAGTGCCTACTCTATGGAGGCACTGTGCTAGACAATGCTAATATTATCTCAGTTGATCCTCAAACAATGGACTGAAATGGTGAACAGTTAAATGACCGATCCAGAGTCACACAGCTAGTAAGTATCTGAAGCTAGATTTGAGTTCAGGTGTTCCTGACTCCAGATTCAGCACTATGGTGCCGCCTATTAGGTAGAATCATGATGGACTTTGTTTCCTCAAAAGATGCCATATTTTATTTTATTTTATTTTATTTTATTTTATTTTATTTTATTTTATTTTATTTTATTTTATCTTAAGGGCAGTTGGGGTTAAATGAGTTGACCAAAGTCACATGGCTAGTAAGTGCATCAAGTGTCTGAGGTCACATTTGAACTCAGGTCCTCCTGACTTCAGGACTGGTGCTCTATTCACTGTGCCACCTAGCCTCCCCATGATGCCACATTCTAGATCAGTTGTTCTTAACATCATAATAATGGTAAACTCCTTTAAAAAGAGTACAGATTTTTGTCTTAAGATTAAATTCTCTAGACTTCTAACTGTGCTTGGGTCTGTTTTATATATTTGCAGTACATGAATAAGCCATAAGCACTAAGCTGAGTCAAAGGCTTTATGATAATCAATAATGGCAGGATATATGTCAGGGCACTTGTAGGCAGCTTGCTCAATAATAACCAAATAAATGAAAATTTGCTCTTTGTGCCCCTGGGACTTTTTGGCACTCCCCTTTTGTTCCTCAGCCAACATGTTGCTTTCTTCTATGTGTTTATGTATATTTGTTTTGTTGATACAAGCTGTGAATTATTTGTATAAAGCACAAAAACATGTTATTGGCCTATATTTAGAGTGATCATCTTTTTGTTGTTGATATGTGATGTCTTCTGTTAGGGAAGTGTCTAAGAGGAAGATAGTAATGTGCCTTAATTATAAGTCATGCACCACTGTGAGGCATTTAAGTCAATAATTATGGATATTATCCAGCCAGACTGTTTCCAGTTTTTTCAAAGAAGCTAGTATTCCAATCACCTCCACTGATGAGACTCTTTGGTCATTCATTAGTTAATGGTGAACAAGCTTTCTATTTTAACTAGATTTGTTGTAGTATTGCATTTTTGGCAACCATATAGATCAGGGGGTCAGAAAACTATAGCCCCAGGGCCAAATCAGGCTGTTTTTGGATGAAAGAATGGCTTTTACATTTTAAATAAAATTTTGTTGTATTTAAAAAACATTCTTAGCCTTAAAAAAACAGGCAGTGAGTGAACTTGGCCTTCAGGCAATAGTTTGATGATACTTGGTATAGGTAACCAGGTATTTTCTACATCTTCCTTCCTTAGAGATTTTTCTCTCTTTCCTCTGTTTTTTGAATGATGTTGAATTACTTGTTCTGTCCTTTGCTTGTGTTAACTCCTTGTCCTGCCTTAACCTTTTAAGATTTCTGTTTTCAATTGCTCATTAAGGGAATATGGAATTTATGATCTGCTTTGTTTTCTGGGTTCCTTTCTAAATGTTTCCTTTTGGTCACCTTTAATTGGGTGAGATAGCGTTCAAGTTTTCTAGTACACACACCTGCTTGATGTTGTTATAATAATCCAGTGCCTTTTAATGTCTTCACTAGCTTTCTCAAATTATTCTCTCTACAGTGGGGTGTGAAGCTTGTCCTTAGGAGTATTCCTTTATAACACCCTTTGGCAAAGCAGTGGACTGGTCAAAAACCTCCTGGGATTTGTATTTCTTCCCAGTTTGAGGAGAGAGGAAACTAGCTTGAGATCAGTTCTCAGGGGATAAATGGTGGGAGACTGTGGACTCTTAAGAAGAAAAAAGAGGAAAGGCGGCAGTCATCACGTCAGGCATGTCAGTAATCAGCGTCTGCTACATCTGTAGGTCCCTTCTTTCAGGCTATGAGGGATGACCTCTCTCTAAAAACACAAGCTAGGAGGTGTGTGTGTGTGTGTGTGTGTGTGTGTGTGTGTGTGTGATTATATTTTAAAATGGTAATGGCCTTGGTATCAAGAGTGCTGAGAGAAAAGAGCCAGCTAAACTGAATCAACAGGAGGACCCCACCTTACCCCAGTTTTACTTCTGTTTCTGTTTTTCTTTTCTTTTTCTTTTAAAGAATAGATTTTCCAGATTTAAGATTATTTTTCATAAATACCTGTGGCTGACTTTGCCCTTATTTCTTGGGTTTTCCTTTGTTTTTGACATGAAGGCACAACGGAGCTGGACAGGAAAAGGGGATCGTTCCTATCAAGAGGGCCCAGGGATCAAACCTTTGCCCATTGTTAGGGAGTTTTCCTGTCTAATTGGAAGCATAAGCATGGACCATTTCATAGCTACCCTGCTACGTTCAGAAATACCATGGATGTGGGCCTTCTTTTATAAATCTGCCTCATAGACACGAGCCAAGGTTGCACCTTGATAGCGCCAAATTTCCTCTTTTGATTCATACTGTGTCAACAACTGCCACATCCACTGTTCTGTGCAGGTACTGAGATGTTTTTATTCTTTCTGTCAAATACTGCGGAAGAATGCATTCATTCATAATGGCCATAGCAAATTCTAGCTTCTTGGAATCAGGTTATTTTGTTATAGTTGGTCTGCCACTTGGATTCACACTATCAAATTCAAAAAGTCCTGTTGAAAATTCAGCCTAAGAATGCACTTCTCTTAAATTTCATTGGGAATATCAGTATTAGTTTTATTAACTGTTTTATTATTATGTAGAACTTTTGGTATCTGGATTAACTGAAGATTTTCAATAATCTATGATTTCTTACCTTTTATCTCTTCCAATTTTCATAGCTCCTCAGTTTCAGGTACTGATTTTCTGTCCCCTCTGTCTATCTCTTAGTGTCCCTGCTTCCTTTAAGACTACTCAAAGCCTGCCTTCTGTAGGAGATCTTTCCTGGTCTTCCCAGTTGCTAATGCCTTCTTTTCCCATATTATTTCCATACATTCTGTATATATTAATATATACATACCTACAAACACACACATATATATTTGTGAATGTATGTATGTGTGTGTATATGTGTGTGTGTGTGTGTGTGTGAGTGTGTATAATATGCATATTGCTTCTTGATGACAGGGACCATTTTTTCCCCTTTTTTTGTGGTATTCCTAGGGCTTACCAAAATAAGTAAATAATAAAAACTTGCTGATTAACTGATTGAGTTAAGGATGAATTTATTTTTCATAAGGCCCTGTACTCGTCTGCAATATGTTATGTAACTTGGAGCTGAAATTACTACTGAAAAAAAAAACTGGATGAATCCATTGCCTGAAACTGGAAAGATTTGTTTTTAATTTTTCCCTGATACTGATGTATAATAAAAGTCTTCATGACTTTGGTGTATTTCATGCACAATCATGGTTTTTCCTGCTTTAATGGCCATTCTCATCTATACTGAAACATTTCCTGTAGGTAGAGTATTGGCATTTCTGATTTGTTCTGGCTTGTCTTGCCCTTTTGTGGTGGTATTCTTAGAGAATACAAATTGGGACATTTGTTTTACAATCTTTCTCATCAAGCTGATTATTACAAGTCATTTGAATAGGGACAGCCTATGTTCCCTTCTTTTTTTTTTTTTTTTTTGGAGGGCAGTTGAGGTTAAGTGACTTGCCCAAGGTCACACGGCTAGCTTTTGTGTTAAGTGTCTGAGGCCGGATTTGAACTCAGGTACTCCTGACTCCAGGACCGGTGCTCTACTCACTGTGCCACCTAGCCACCCCCAACGCTTATTTATTTCTTTGACTTCTGAGAGAAGGTGCATCACGCTGGCAAGGAGTCTAAAGCAATTAGTGATACTTACAGAGCCCAATTTGCCAGCATTTCAAGGTTTGTGCCAGGACGTCACAGTCATTACAGGAGTATCAGGGCACATAAAATCCTTGCCATACATTCCCCTGTCTAGAATTCCTTTATTTTTCATGAATGATGAGCTGGGCTTTCAGGGGGGTTATTATTTTCATGATCAGTAGTGGTGGTAGCTTAACCCTTGAAAATAAAATCGCGTTAATTTTAAAGTTATAAAGGCTTAAATTCCTTTATAGTGAGAGTTGAAAAGCTAGAACGAAAAGGCTTTTTTGCCCAGCAAGGCAGTTTTCTGGTGGCAAGAATGTTGGGTTCAAATACAGACTCTGTTACTTATTACCTGTGTGTTCTTGGACAAGTCATTTTTTTTCTTTTTGACAATTTTCTCATCTGTAAAATATGGTACAGGAACAAAAGCAACAGAAATGTTCTAAGGAGAATTTGAGGCAAGAAGGAAGTAAAATATAGTTCCTTTCCTCTTCCTCGATTCACATGTACTTCCCTGGAGGATCATATTAGATTTGTACACATGCTGCTACTGCTGCCCCAGCAGGGCTCCAAAAGTCCAGGTGACAGAGATCTCTGATTAACTATTACTAGGCCCAGGACTCCCAGGACCAGTCAGGTTCCCTACTTTGAGACCAAGAGAAGGAATGAAGGGGAATAAAGAACAGTTTCCAGGAGTATAACCTCACTAGGACCCAATGGAAAAGGAAGAAGGAGGCAAAAATAAGAAGGGGAAGGCTAGGAAAATGATGAGAGAAAGAGAAAAGGAAAAAGGGGATCAGAGTAGGAGGAAGATGGAAGCCATTCTGAAGGGAATATTTTGTAAGGGTCGAGAAGGTGGAAAGCACTGTAGAAACAGTGAAATTAAAACATTCCCAAAGTTCCCAGGGATTGGATTATTTTTCCATGCCATTCCATTCTGCCTCAAAAATGGGATATTTTGGAGGAGGAATGTGAAAAGATTAAAGGGACAGAGAATCTGAAAAGAAGAATGTGATCTGAAGCAGAGGACAATTAATTTTTGTGCTGTGGCTACAAAACATCTGAATGCATTTGATGCCTTGGAAGGGTGACCTATTTAAATTGAAGAAATGCTAGGTAGCTATTTCCTTACAGAAACTTGTGGAGCTGTTGCCTTGGACTTGTACTCCCTAGTCCATTGCTTTGGCCTAGAATACAGGACCAAGTCTTCTTCAGAAGCTGAGACTTAGAAGATGCTACAGAAATCAGGAGGGAGAGGAGGAAGAATCTTATTTGTGAAAGCAAGAATATTTGAATGTAAATGAAGAAGAGGAAAACAGACAGTGAGGAGAAAGGGCAAGAGAGATAAGGATCTCAGTAGTGACATAGTTGAACAGGCAAATGACCAGGACCACCAATGGCTTTTACTATTGAAAAAAAACCCCAACAACTTTTCCTTAAAAAATAAAACTCAGCCCCATTAATTTTGACCTTTAAAATTGGGCTTTTTTTTTGGGCGGGGGGGTGGAGATAAAGTTTATGAGTGAGCTGAATCATAACAAATTCTAATTTAGACTCAGTATAGCTGCCAATCGCCTCTCCTGTGAGAAATAGCCGCCAATTCTGCACTACAGAAAAAAAAAAAAAAGAAAAAAACCCCAGCGGTATCTGATGAATCCATTCAGCAATGGGAAAATATGCTCTTCTTTCCCTGGTGCCATATTGGCAAAACAAGTCATTCCCTTTGAAAGGCCTGAGACATGTGAAAAGAAAGGGAATGAATGGGTCAAAGCCCTTAAGCCTCACACGCATGGCCAAGAGAAGGGGCAGGAATTCTAGTTTTCAAACAGGGTTCAAGCAACAGGGGGAGTGGGTCTGGCAGAGGTCACTTGTCTTGGAAACAATTCCACACTTCAAACATCTCATTTCTGGGACACAGTGACCGGAAAGGTTCTTCACTGGGGCCAAACGAGAGCAATTAACTCCCCCTCCTCTAACTCCAGAGCAGCCCTGCTTCTTGGGATAACTTTTGAGATGAAACAGTTTTGCTTTTTTTAAAAAAAATTCTATTAACCCCTTCTCTGTTATTCTCATCACCCCCAAGTCTAATCATGCTTGCTCTGAGAACTCAAGAGTCATTTTCAGGCTAGATTTATCTTTATACCTTTCCTGCCACTCTCCAGTATTTGGCTGGACCTAAAAATGATTGGTGATCATTTTCCCTCTATTACCCAAGGCTACCATACTTCCTGATATCTCCATGGTATACTACTGCCTATCCCACCCTACTCTCACCCTCTTTTTAATTCTTGATCTGAAAATAGTAATCAAATTAACTCCATTAGATTTCCTAATAACTCTAATCCCATTTTCTCCAGCTTCCTTATCCAAAACACTACTTTTTGGCCACTACTCTCTATTTATTTTTCTCCTGTTAGATTATAAGCCCCTTGTGGGCAGGGACTAGCTTGCTGATTTTATTTATATCTTCAAGATTTAGTCTGGTGTTGAGCACACGGAAACCCTTAATGTGTTTTCATTCATTTATTCACTCATTCATTCATTTGGCACGAAGAATACGAAGCACTGGCAAAGTTATCCTCGTAAGCAAACAAATCAGTATTCTCTATTCTTCATGTTTGTTCAGCAATTCTAGGTGGTCATAGGTGGTACAGTGTATATATAGAGAATTGGGCCTGGAGTCAGGAAGAATCAACTTCCAGAGTTCAAATCTGGCCTCAGACACTTAGTAGCTGTGTGACCCTGGGCAAGTCACTTAGCCCCATTTGCCTCAGTTTCCTCATCTGTAAAAATAAGCTGGAGAAGGAAATGGCAAGATATTTCAGTATCTTTGCCAAGAAAACCCCAAATAAGGTCATGAAGAGTCGGACGTGACTGAAAATAAGTGAAGAAATGTCCCAGTTTAACATGCCTGTGTCTTCCCAAACCAAAATACCAATTTCTAGCTGCCCCTACCCCATGTATTCTCTCCCTCTATGTCAGCGGTTCTGAACCTGTGAGTCATGACCCCTTTGGGGGTCGAACGACCCTTTCACAGGAGTCACAGGGGTCGCCTAAGACCATCGGAAAACACATATTTCTGATGGTCTTAGGAACAAGAGCTGCTCTTCTATCTGGCTCCAGGCGGTCCGTCTACATGCAGATACAATCCGCATAGGAGTATTAACGGGTTGTGGCATTAGGAAGGTTGAGAACCACTGGTCTATGTGAATGTAAGCTCTGTAAGAGCAGGCACTACCTCACATTTGTCTTGTATTCTTAGTGCTTCATAAAGAGCTTGCTAGGGATGGGCATACGGACTGGGCAGGTGATTTCGGTTGAATAGGGAAACTTCATTTACAAGTGATGATTACCATTTTCTCTGCAATTTACAGTCTTCAGGAGTTTCCTAGAACACTGAAATGTTGTTTCTTGCCCAACGTTACTCAACCAGTAGATATCAGAGGCAAGGCTTGAATTCACGCCACACAGTCCCTCTATTACAGAGTTAACACTTAGTGAATTTCTTTTTTCTCTCATTCACTGGATTTTACCTGAAGGGAAAAGGAAAACTGCATGGTGGACTTAAACTGGTTGTGGTAGGCTACTGATGATGCCTTGGTCTTCAAAAGTGGCATAAATACACATGATCAGTTGTTGCTGTTGTCTGAATGTATTTGCTGTCTTTCATACATAAAGAAGATAACTGTTTGGAAAAAAGTGGCATAGAAGACATAAGAATAGATACCAATTATATATAGCACTTTAAGGTTAACCAAGAGCTTTACCGAGCTTTTCACAACCCTGAAAGATACATGCTATTATTATCCCCATTTTACAGATTATATGGAGGCACAAAAAGGTTAAAAGACTTGACTAGGGTTCTATAGTTTCTAATCATCTGAATTTGAATTCAGATTCAGGTCCTGCTGAGTTCAAGCCCTGCACTCGGTCTACTACATTCCTTAGTTGCCATGATTAAGAACATATGGGACCAGAAAAGTAGGTGGTCCCATCTTGAGGTGAGAGCGGGGGAGAATTTTTTAAAAGTCCGTTGGAGATTCCAAAAGAACAATAGCTGGACCTCCATTATTTTAGGTGGATAATCTGTGAAAGGTTTGGGGGAATACATACCACAGAAAGTGAGAATATGGGGAATAGTTGTGAACTGTATAAGCAGAGAGAGTGCCCACCTTGAAATCATAACTGCATTAATGTTTCCAGAGAAATCCAGTATCGAACACTGGGTTAGGTACTCTAGGTCCAAGTTTTAAAAAATATTAAGCAAAGACCTAATCTCTGTCTTCAAAGAGTTTGCGATTTACTCCAAAAGCATTTTGTTCTATCCTTTTGATCTCTGAACTCAAGGATAAAAGTCACTCTTTTTGCACTCACAATCATGAGTTACCAACTATCACCTTATAGTGAATGGAACTAATGCCAGAGAATGATAGACTCACTCAAGTTTTTATCCAGAATGAAATGGATTAAAGATATTGTGATCAATTCACTTCCCAAAATGATAAGGGGAAGGGAAGCCTTTCTGTTTTTATTCCACTAAGTAATATTTATTTTTGTGGAATTTCGGTTTCTGCCCTTATAATGTCTCGACCTTTGAATAAAAATTTCTTAATGCAGTAGGATTAGAATCAGAAATATAAAACTGTTTCACAGAAAAGGTGGCATAGCCATGTCATCAGGGAAAGGCAGCCTCTCGTGGTTAAACCTAAGGTTACATTGCCTTGCAGTCCGGGACTAGAACCAAATCTCATCTTCAATCAAGGGAGTTCAGAAGCCCACACTTACACTTTAAATGTGTCACTTTCTAATTTCTTAAGGCATTCAAAATCCCCAGCTCAGCATGGAATGCTGGCTAGAGATCCGTGGACAGCCACCAGCAAATTTATTAATCAGTAGAGTGCACTAGGAAAACAAATTCCACTTCGGGGCTAGTTAAATTCCTTCTAGCTCTACAATTCTGTGATTCTACTGCTGCCGAAGCTGGTTGTGCACCACTGACCATGAGATCCGTGATGAGGACAACATCCGGCTTTCCTGTCAGTTCTCAGACTTGCCTCTGAGGCTATAGGGAAAGTGCCAAGGTCCCCGTCTCCTTCACCATCTGTTTTGCATTAGGATGTATGCATTGGAATTGTTTGTACTTTCTGGAAATACATTTACATACACACACACACATATACACACGAGTCATAGTGAGCCCCTGTGCCAACTGGGTTACAACAATCACCAGGAGATACCCTGCTGGAGCAGGGTCCCCTTACATTTGCTTGTCTCTCCAGAGGAGAAGATAAGTAGGGGAGGAAGGAGGGGCAGGAAATTAATACACCTTTCAGAAAAAATAGTAAGTGCCCACGCCAAAGAGTAAAGGGTTAAGTGGTGTTGTTCATTGTCACATGATTCTGGGAACAAGAGCTAAGTAAGAACCCCAGGAACCAAGCAAAGGCACATCTTGCCTGCACATGTGGCCCAGACCACAACACTTCAAAGTACCTCCCTCAGACCGACATAACATTCTGACGCCGACTGTAAATGCCCTTGACACGCAGAGTGGAAAATATCAAACGCTCCAACAGTCCCCAAAATGCAGTGTCTTTGCACTGGGAAAGGCCTTAATGAGGCCGCAGTGAAGGGAGGGGAGGGGTGGAGGTCAGGGGAGGAGGGTGGGGTAGAGAGGCAATGGGGAAAGAGCTAGGAGCCAGAGAGAGGGGAGGAGGTTTAACGGGTGGTTCTGATTTAAGCCTTGTACTGATTCATTCTTGTGTGTGCAATTGGACTCAATGTGATATGAATCTACAAGGCCTAGGAATAGAATAGCTTTGGGCCTTGGACCTCTGTTCCAGGCCTTGCTGAGTCAAGACCCTTCTAGATTATTTTCCCTTGCATATACTATGGCAGATGACTCTCAAATCAAAGAATTTACTGATCCATCAAGCCACAATTTTCCTGCAAGGACATTCTGTACTCCCACAGTGCTCTACACTATTCCCTGGAAATCTTGCTCCCACCAAAGCTGACTTTTGCTTCAAGTTCCTCCCTGGAAAGTGTCCAGGAAAAAGACAGGGCCTCAGTCTGGTGTTCTGGAGCCATCACACTTCTGGTGATCAGTCAGTCCTATGACTCCAACTTTCTAGCACCTTCCAGAGAAATTGCCTTCCTTTGGACCTCTCTGGGAGAGATATCTCTTTGGGTGGATCTCAATTTAATTGCCTGTTCCAATCAATATGGAGCTAAAAGATGGGGCAATCAGTTTCAAGGTCAACTTCAACAACCATTTATTTCTGAAAATTCTTGAGATAGTGGATAGAGCACCGGACTATAGTCAAACCTCATTTCTGACACTCCCTAGATGTACAACCACAAACAAGTCACTTAACCCTGATCAGCCTCAGTCAGAGTAGTTGTCAGTAAAATGAGGAAACCATTACTCATAGTAGCTAATTATGAGTTGCCAACTTTTCTTGATGCTACTTCAATATTGCTAATCTCTGTCCACCTTGTCTGCTTTCACTCTAGGACTAAACCCAGTCCAGACCCTCATGTCTATAGATATTGAACTGACAAGTGAGGAGGCTTGACTGACCTCTCATGGAAGGACCCATCAGAGTAGAATGTGGACCTTTTTCAACTTTTTCAACATTTAATGTATTCCTTTTAGATATGGCATCAGATGAAACATTTGTTCTTCTGATGTTTTATACTACTGAAGAATTGTGGTTTCATATGAAGAATTGGTTTTATGTTTTTGAAGAATTTATGGTATAATAAGTATAGACTTCTCAGTTCTATCATTTGACCTCTGTATATCCAGGCTCTTTCTTTTCCAATTTATTTTTCTACACTGCTGTCATATTGATATTCCTAAAGAGTAGGTCTGATCTTGTCACTCCTTTGCTCAACAAGATTTAATGCCTCTCCATTGCCTGTAGGTTAAAATATAAACTCCCCTCTCTGGCATTTAAAGCACTTCACAATCTCTCTCCAGTTTATCTGTCTAGGCTGATTAAATATCACTCTTTATACTCCCCACACTTTAGCCAAACTTGCTAATCCTTACATACATGTGTTCTCCCTCCTCACTTCTGCCTCTTGTAATTCCTAGCTCCTGGTGAGGGTCTGCTCAAGTACTATCTTCTTCAAGAGACATTTCCCAATTCACCAAATTGTTGGTGCCCCCCCAGCCCCTATCACTATGTATTTATTTTACATAAATATTGTATTTACATATCTGAAAACGATTGTGTCCTCCCAGTAGAATGTCAGCTGGTTTGAGGATGGGGTCTCCCCCTCATTTCTGTACCCCCATTGCCAAGTACAATGCCTGGCACATTAATTAATGGTTGGTTGGTTGGTTGGCTGGGACAAGGCTTACAGAATCATAGAAATTCATACAGTTGTAGGGGACCACAATAGACAACCCATATACAAAAAGAATTCCCAGTAGATAACCAAAAGAGATCCACACAAAGAGATGTTCCCAAAGGGATCACCTAGCCTCTGTTTAAATATCTCCAAGGAGGGAGATCCTATCACTTATTGAGAACACCCATTCCACTTAGGAAAAGCCCAATTTGTTAGGAAGATCTTCCTGATATCAAAACCTAAATTTGTCTCTTTGCAACTTCTAACCTCTAATCCTGATTCTATTTTCTGGGACTAAATAGAACAACTCGATCCCCTTCTCCTTGTGACACTCTTGTGCCTTTCCTCTCTTTGCCCAAGTTTTCTCTTTTCCAGACTAGAAATGCTTTGTGCTTTTACTGACCCTCATATGGCACAGATTCCATTCCCTTCACCCTCTTCTGGAAACCCTCCAACTTGTCAATGTCCTTCTTAAACGATGGCTCCCAGAACGGAATAAGATACTTTAGATGAGGTCTGACCAGTGCAGAGTACCAAGTACATTCTCTCCCAGACCCTGGATTCCAAGCTCCCTTTCATGGATCCTGAGATGGCAAAGCTTTTTAGGGGCTTTTATACCAGACTACTGACTCATATTGTACTCACAGTTCAAGAAAACCCCAAATGCTTTTCTGAACCATTCCTATCTAGCCAGGCCTTATCTTTTTATTATTTTATTATTAATTATTATAATATATAATGATATAATATAAAATAGAATATAATAATAATACAAATAATAATGTTATAAATTATTATTATCTTATTATTATATTATCAGAATCTAAATTCTGAAGCTGATTTTTAAATTTTGTACCCAAGTGCAAGTCTTTACTTACATTTATCCCTATTGAATTTTATTTTATTAGATTCAACTCAATCTCTAGGGGCTAGAATACATATAGCCTGTCAAGTTCCTTTTAAAGTCTGACTCTATCTTACATTGGTTTAGCCGTCTTTTCTATATTTGTCATTTGCAAGTTTAATGAATAAACCATTCATGCCTTTATCCAAGCCACTGACAAAAATATTAAATAACACAGGGCCAGGCACAGATTGGGGGTGTTTTTTTTTTTTATATCTTACCTAGATGAATTCATCTAGAAAACTAGATAACTCAGTGGATAGAGTACTAGCTTTCCCTTGGGAAGGCCTGAGTTCCAATCCAATCTTAGACACTTACTAGCTCTGTGACCCTGGGCAAGTCACTTAACCTCTGTTTGCCTTAATCCACTGGAGAAGGAAATGGTAAATCATTCCAGTATCTTTGCCAAGGAAACCCCATGGACAGCATTTTCCATGGGGTCATGAAGAGCTGGGCCCAACTGAACAACAATAACAAAGCCAGAATTCCTGGGGTATTCCCTTGGAGACTTTCTGCCATATTGACATTAAATAATTTACAATTACTCTTTGAGACTGTCTATCCAACCAGTTCCAAATCTACAAGAACCCACTATCCTATTAAAAAAAATCTTCATTTATTCAAATAAGACAATGTATATAGAGTGTTCTGCAAACTGTAGAGTGCTATTAGAAATGTCTTCTATTATAACCATTACTAATCTAAATCCTGAATGAACTTGTTCCTTTAGTCTCTCATATGGTACCAAGGATGTGACCTAGAGGCAGTTAATGGGCACAGTGGACAGATTACCACACTTGGTGCCAGAAAGATCTGAATTCAAATTCGATTCAAGAAACTTATTAGCTTTATGGCCCTGGGCAAGTCACTTAAACTTCTCCAGGTTCAGTTTCCTGATTTGATCTACCTCCCAGGGTTGTTGTGAACATAAAATGAGATCATTTTTCATAAGCTATTTTGCAAACATTAAAAGCAGTACATAAATGCTAGCATTATTACTCCTAACTGAGCATGGTGGTGAGTTCCTTTGGTTAGATTAGCAGTATTTCTTGAAGTATTCATGCCTCCTCCAAAGTCTGCTATACCTGTCCTGGTTGCTGAGGCTTTCTACCCCTCAGCTGATTGGCATATATATATATATATATATATATATATATATATATATATATATATATCCCTTCTGGTTTGCCCCTCCCCTATCTTTGTCCCAGTTTTAATCCCTCCTGGATTGTGTTCCCTAGAAGAGGGAAGTATGGGAAGTGATCAAACTCACTGATCCATCAGTGAACTAAAGTGCCAGAGGAAAAACAGAGGATGGAGCCCAGCCACCCAGGGGACTGCTATAGTGCACGCTCAGGAAAAACAGAGGACTGTGGGGAAATTTTAGCTGGAAAAATAGACACGCTCAGCATATACTCTGTTAACTTGTCTCAAATCAAACAGATCCCTAAGGATCCATCAAGATCCATCTTGCAAATTGCATTTATATGTTTTGAGATGATATTTAGGCTGTTAAAATTCTTCAAGTTTAGGAATATGGGAATTTGAGCTAAACAAATAATAAAGAGGTAAGAAAATCTCTTGCTTTGGGACATAAACAGTTCCAGGTAAAATATATTTGGGGGCAGGGAGGAGTTATATCCCACAAACAGGTGCATGATAGAAAGGACTTATGTAGGGGGCTGTCATTTTTTTCTGAAGCTTTAATTTTCACTGCTGGAGGTAGGCTATGAGACTGAAAGCATTAATCTTGTCTGGTGCCAAACAGCACATTTTACATAACCTGCAAATCATCCATCAGAACTGCCTTTGAAAGAAGTACCTGACTTTCCTCCCTCACAGAAAGATTATGGGTAGTCAAAGATCCCGTTTTGATATCTGACAAGATGTCCTTCAGATATTGGCTATGAATTAGAGTAAACATCCAATAAAATCTGAAAAAGATACTCATTCATTGAAACTGTGAACAGTAAGGTGGAGGTAGCATTCCTTTAGAATCTAGAATACTATTTCTCAACAAGTTCTGTAAGGTGGGCCATGAGCTCCATACGGTGGGTGATAAAATGTTAGATATGTTATCGCAGATCAAAGAAAATGGATAAATAATTGTGTTTAATAGTAATCTTTCTGATCTAGTATACATTGTATGGCAAGCATAGTATCTATATACTTAATGAAATGTAACTAGATGCACTAATATGGCAGACATTTGCAAAGGATTATACTTGCAAAAAATTAAACTGTTCTTGAACTTCCATTAATATTGTTGAATTGTTGCGCCATAGCTACTCATGGCAAAAACCATGAGCAAAAACAAGCTGAGAAGTATTTATCTAGAGGTAATTAACTAGGTCACCTTAATGTTCCCAAGGAGAGCCATCCAGGACAGCTGGGTATGATGAGGGTGGGGAAAGGGGAAGGAAAGAGCCAGGAAGGAGCCCCAGGGTTCTACTATACAAAAAGGGCAGGATGAGAATGAGTAATTACGGAATGAGGGAGGCACACAAGTCATTGTCTTTTACCTTTCTTCTATTTGGCTAAGGGCCTACTTTCGTCCCATTCCCCTAAACAAAATCTTAGAATGTCAGAGCAGAAAAGGAAATCTGGACTCCTCCAGCACAACCTATACCTGAATCTAAATTTCTTACAGAATCACTTCTAAAAAACAATTTATCTACTTGAAGATGACCAGTGAGGCGGGAGCTCCTGAGGCAGGTCCCTCCATTCTGGAATAGCTTTCTTTTGGGGGAAGGTTTTTCTTTTTCTTTGCTGTTTTGGAGGGCAATTGGGGTTAAGTGACTTGACCAAAGTCACAGGGCTAGTAAGTGTGTCAAGTGTCTGAGGCTAGATTTGAACTCAGGTCCTCCTGACTCCAGGGCCGGTGCTCTATTTACTGTGCCACCTAGCTGCCCCAGGGGGAAGGTTTTTCGTACATCTAACCTAAATCTGCCTCCTTGCAACTTTCATTGCTCTTCATTCTGTCCTTTGAAAAGGATGATGATGATGAAAGAACTTTTTTAGAGAGCTTTAAGGTTTATGAAGTATTTTACATTAGTTAGCTCACATGATGATATAACAGCCACAGAAAACAAATTATTATTCATTCTTTACATCTGAGGAAACTGAGACACAGAGTGATTAAGGGACTTGCCCAGAATCACACAACTAGTAAGTGTCTGAGGCAGGACAACAAAATCAGAAAAGGGGAGAAGGAATGTTCTTTTATAACCTAGAGTTCTATCCTCACAGGTTCTATTCCCACAGGCACACAAAATAACACTGTCCTTTGCCCTACAGGTAATTAGGCTAAACGTTTTCTAACAACTCAAACTCACTAACTGAATTGAAAATAGAATAAATCCCCAGTAAAAACAGCTAGGTGGTGCGGTGAATAGAGCACCGGCCCGGGAGACAGGAGGACCTGAGTTCAAATCCAGCCTCAGACACGTAACACAAAAACTAGCCGTGTGACCTTGGGCAAGTCACTTAACCCTAACTGCCCTCCAAAAAGCAAAAACAAAACAAAACAAAAACAAAAACAAAACCTTGCCTGATCACAACTTGGGTCATTCTGTGAGACAAATAGAATTGTAGACTCATATTTGGGAGGGATTTTAGAAATCATGTAGTTCAATCCCATTTTATAAATGAAGAAACTTAAGCCAAGGGAGGTCAAGGGATTGTTCAAGGTCACATAGCTAGTAAGTGACATAATTTTGACTAGAACCCAATTTTTTTTATTCTTTTGAGTTCTTTTGAATTCCTCCTCTAGTGATAATGATATTACGTTGTCCACAGAGAGAGTGGGTTCAAACTCAAGGTACAATAGCAGCAAAGAGGTGCCTTACAACTCCTGCTATGAGAAGTCCCCTTTTCTTTCTTTGTATAGTCCTTCCCTGGTTGCTCTTGGGTTTGTCTAAGGTATGCAAGCACAGCTGGAATCTAATGGTCTGTGCCTCTGTTGAGTTCATAGTTGGCACTGCTCAAGGGATCATATTCCATAATGCTGTCTTCCCTCAGTTGACTATCAGTCTTTATCCAGCCAGTTCCACTTATGTTGTTAGCCAATGATGCTCTGGTATCAGACATCTTAGCGACCACCTTGAAACCCTCCCAGGATGTTTGGGACCTTGTGAAGACCTCATAGTCACCACCTCGATGATTCCATCTCAGGATACTTGTTCATATAAGATCATGAAAGGAAAAACAAAAGGGTCATAGGTGCCCACATGCTCATGGCTTATATCTAAGGGGGAAAAGGGTGCCTCTTACTCTATCTTTGTTCAGAGTCATCTTCTCTCTTCAAAGCCAAAGAGAAGAGAGTAGAGAATGGCCCAGTGATTCCTTTAAAACATCTGCAGAAGTTCCAGCTCAACAACTGTCCAAGATTCTCAAACCAGTGAATACAGTCAGAAATCAGCCCCCCTCCACCCTGCCCTGAGCTCTCACATGATCACTTGGACCAGAAAGGGAATGTTCACATATGCTGCAAGGACTGACAACTAATTATGTTTTGGGTCAAAAGGGCTTCATTATACTCCTGTGCTTAGGAATTGAGAAGTACATATATGTAAGCTATTTTAGGGCAGTTAGGTGACACAGCAGATAGACTGTCGGGCCTGGAGTCAGGAAGACTCATCTTGTTGAGTTCAAATCTGGCCTCAGACACTTATTAGCTGTGTGACCCAGGGCAAGTCACTTAATCTTGTTTGCTTCAGTTTCCTCATATGTAAAATGAGCTAGAGAAGGAAATGGCCAACCCCTCCAGGATCTTTGCCAAGAAAACCCCAAATGGGGTCATAAAGAGTCAGACATGACTGAAAACAACGGGACAAAATCTTTTGTGTGGTTGACTACATTGAGCCATGCTTCTATGAATGAATTCCATTAAAAATCAGCAACAAAGGGAAGAAGATAGATTTCCCTGGTGGGTTGGGGGAGGAGGCATAGAAATCTAATTAGATAAGTACACATGTGCCCCGCTCGTAGACTAATGAGAGGAGTGCTAACACCCACAAATGGAGTAGAATAGGGGATAGCAGTAGCTGGGGCTAGGAGAGCCATAGAGAACTTAGATGTTTCCCTGAGTTTCCTCTGCCGTAGTGGGGAAAGCAGAACTTCCTGGACTATCTTGTGACTTTCTGCTCTTGGCCCTCGTTGCTGAATTGGTGTCCTCTGGTGGTTCAATGAATACACACTTGCTGATCAATTGATTAATTTTTGAGGAAAGAAGGAAGGAAACAAATATTTGTTGAATGTCTACTATGTTCTAGGTAGTGTGCTAATCATTTTATTAATCTCATTTAATTCTCTCAATATCTATGGGAAGTAGGTGGTATTGTTACCATCATCTTACTGAGGAGGAAACTGGGGCAGAAAAAAGTTAAGTGACTTACCCAGGGTCACATAGCTAGGAAGCATCTGGAACTGGATTTGAACACAGGTCTTCCTGACTCCATGCCTAACTACTTTATGCACCGTACCACTTAGTCTTCTCCAAAAATGTGGTTTCTAAGGAAGACTTCATCAATAGCATTTCAACATCAACTTTAGTGATTTCATTCATAAAGACACACAATAAAAACTGGGAGGGATAAATAGCACATAAGTTGAATGAGATAGAGTCCAAAGTAGTCTTCATAAATGTAGTTTTACCCCAAGGATGCATTGGAGCCAGCTGGGCTCCCGAAAATAGATTGTTAAATTTTCAATTTTAAGTATTTACACATAAAAAATTGGCAGATATAACAAATCAAGGTTTGATTTGTTGTTTTATTGTCTAGAATTAGGAAAGTGATGAACTATCAGTGGGAACAATACAGATTAAAAGTGAGTTATGTACACTTTTTTTTTCTCATACAGATCTGGTTGTTAAGGATTTACTAGCTCACCTCTGCCCCACCTCCACCCTAGGGAGATTTGGCAGTCCCTCCCAGTTGCTACATGCATCAGATTGAGGAGAGACTTTGATTAGCTGAGAGGTCTCTGAATCTGTGAAGGATGGATATTGGGAAGCAACTACTAAAGAGAGAAGTCAAGTTCAAGAGAGAGATACAGAGAGAAAAGATGCAAGCTTTGGAATAGCCAATGAGTGTCCCCAGGGAGACAGACATGGAAGAAAGTTGGCCCCACAATATGTCCCTTGATAACCTCAGAGACTACTAAGGATTAGATTTCTATGATGAGATGGTTCTCTCCTTAGATCAGATCTTTATCTTGTTCCTAAATCAAGTATCTATTCTAGTCTGTATAATTTCCATAATTTCTGCTTTACATCTAGCTTAGTTAAATGTTTACTACTTATCCATATTGGTCTTTTGTGTAATAAGCATTTGGTGAAAGGAAGCTAACCTGTCTGAGAGCAAGACATCTATTACTCTTTGTCTGAGACAGGGCTACTTCTATTCTGTACTACCAGGGAAAATTACTTTAATTCTGAACCCTTCAAAAGAGCTTCATGTCCTGAGACTGCAAATATAGATGTATGGGAGGTAGACAGAATTGTGGTTTAATATCCCTCTTAGAGACAGGAGAGGACAAAATCCCCTGCCAGGGCCCTCCTAATTCTCCTTTCAAAAGTGGAAATCATGGTGTCCCTTGGTGACGTGGAGTGGGACTTTCCAGATCCCAGATTTTCTCAATCTAAATATATCCCTACAGTCATTTCACTACATTTCCTTGGCTCTGGTTAAACTCTGCGACACAAGGAAGAACAGTATATCAAGATGACATTTAGTAGAGAAATTGTAGTCTTACACTTGAATTAAAATAACTAACAATTTTATAATAAGACATGGGGAGGTGTGAAGAAATAACCATACATATGAGAAAGACCTAGGAGGTTTAGAGGTCTGCATGCTCAATATGAGTCAACAGTAAGACATGGCAGCTATCAAGCTAACTCCATCACAAGCCACATTAATCATAGTGTCTAAAATGAAAGACGTAATGGTTCTGCTAGTGAGACCACATCTGGGATATTGTGTTCAGCTCTGAGTGCTACAATCTTAAGAAAGACATTGATGAACCAGAACATAACAGAGGATACCAATCAGTATAGCAAAAATACTAAAGATGGTTTTATATAAGGATCAGTTGAAGGAATTTGAAATATTTTAGCCTAGAAAAAAGACTGGGTGGGAGTGAGAAGGCACGGAGGGAGAAGTGCTCCTAGTTGCTTTCTTTTAAGTATTTGAAGGGTTATTGTGGGCAGGTAGGTGGTGCAGTGGGTTTGAGTGCTGGGCCTGGAGTTAGGAAGACCTGAGTTTAAATCCAGCCTCAGATACTTCCTAGCTTCGTGACCCTGGGCAAGTCACTTAACCCCGTTTGCCTCATCTGTAAAATGAGCTGGAGAAGGAAATGGCAAACAATTCCAGTATCTTTTCCAAGAAGATCCCAAAAGGAGTCACAGAGACTTAAACACTACAGGTATTATTATCCCTGTTTTACAGCTCATAAAACGAAGGATCAGAGACATTAAGGGATTTGCCCAGGGTCACATGACTAGTAACAGGGAGAATCTGGTTTCAAGTCCACATCTTACCTTAAGTCCAGTGCTTTCTCCACACCCGCAGTAGACCTTGGAGTCCCACTTATAAGCACATAAATAACACTCAGTAGATATTCATTCATTGACTGAACATGAAAGCCAAAACTTTCATTCAAGAGTACCTTTTTTTTACATTTAACTGCCAAGTATAAGCAGGATCAAATTATGAGCTACCACATTAAAGGGCCTTAAGACTGCCAGTCCTAAGGAAAGACTGAAGACTCTTGGGGGTAAGATATGCAAGCAATATGCAAACAATATACAAACTAACCTAGAGGGATGAACACAGTAGAATCTTCAAGGAGTACTGAGTCCACCAATAATGTTTATATTACACAGGGTAACTATATCAACAAAACACTAATATTTGTCTTTTACATGGTGCCCATGATAAAAGTCCTTTGGACATACTCCATTAAAAAAATGAAAGTGATATAATGGGATACATGGATAGTTGGGATTGACAAACAGAAAAAACATTTCTTTCTACCTTCAAATATTCATTTTACTAACATGAAAAGTTCACTTTTCAATATTTGAAAACCCTGTTATAGTAGTTTTCTTTAGGGGCCAGCTTCCTAATTTCCTCCCGAACTGAATCTTTAAGAAAAAAAAATCTCTAGGTCAAGGAATCAGAAATAAATGCTTCAGGATAGCAAATAAGTTCTATCCTTTCCACATCAAAAGGCTTTATTTGGAAAGAACCACCTAAGACATCAGTACAACATAAAGAATCTTTCAATTTATAGGGCTGACTATATCATATCTTAGACAAAATAACTTCTGTCCCTTTAAGATTCAGAGGGTAGGGAAGACTTAATAGTAACATGGTCAGTGGGGTAATAAATTAAATTCACCTGGCAGATCTCATTCTCCTTGACTAAGGAATGTTAGAGAACACATTTCCAGCAAATGAAAAAAAAATCCTCAGAAAGAGAGACCAATAACTGAACATTAAAGGAAAGGTTACAGTTCCAAGATCCTGATTCCAGCATAAATGGCATGTCCGGGTTCTCAGTCATTCTCCCTTGGTAATTTCCATACCAAATGTGCAACATCTTACAAGCCAAAATGAGAGCTGTCAAGACGAAAAGGGTTGAGGCTTAACTTTTCCCCCCCTGGGGAAGAAGAAAGAAGGAGAAAAAAAAGCATACTGTTGAAAATTCTTTTCAATAAAAGTTATTGTAATTTTAATTTAGCATCTGCTGACTGAGGCTATAAAGAACACAGATAAGCTTGGTCTCTTCTTAGGAACATGGCGTTCTGAAGCACAAGTCCCGTACTACTTGTAGTCAGACAAATTCTCTTCTCTTTATTAGACCGACAATTATAATAACATCATTGGCAGAGGAAGTAAAATACAAGTAGAGATAATGTGGCACAGTGGAAAGAACCTCAATGTAGGAATTAAGGATACATGGATACTATTCCTAGCTTCATATTTGCTAGCTTTTTTTCACCTTGGACCATTCGTCTCATCTGTCAGTC
>CM053593.1:51483091-51572594 GCA_028646575.1 Pseudocheirus occidentalis
GGCTGCTGTTGCTGTTGCTACTGATAGCTCACATTTACTTTCTAGTTCACAAAATACTTTTCTTTTACAACAGCCCTGTGAGGTAGCAGTGTAAGTATTATTCCCGTTTTATAGGGTGACAAAACAGTCTCATATAGGTGAAATAACTTACTCAAGGATACAAACATAGTTAAAGTGCCAGACTTGAAGGTAAGTTGACTCTCAACTTCTGGTTCAGAGTTCTTTCTCCTATACCATTTTTTTTCTAGATTGAAAAGAACCATAAGATTGCATTTTGTTCTATCAATCAATATATAACAATCACTGAACAATAGGCACAGAAGTATCTTATAGTCTCTAAATACCTCAATCATTTTTGTGGCTGTGAGGATGTTGCCTAGTAAAGAAAACTATCTGCAAAATCCTCTGTTCCTTTCAAGCATTTTTTTTTAATCAAGGATGCAATCAATCCAAACAGACCATTCTCATAAAAACCTTTATAGGAATGTGAAAGTTGGCATAGAGTTCTTGGAAGAGTGAGGAAATCAAAACTTTTTTTCTATCAGCTTTGATTCACTCATTTTAATAACACTTGAAGATGGCTAGCAATATTCATTTTACAGCTAGAGAAACCAAGGCAGAAAAATGCCTACAATCCTAGAATGTAAACATACCCTGGATTTCTTAATAGCAAATACCAAACTCCATCTATTGAAACACACTTTGTCTGCACAGTAGCCCTGCTTGACTTGGATTTCATTTCCAACAGTAATGATTTGTAAATTTAGCTGATTTCATTTTATCTTGCACAAGGGCCCCCACAAGGCCCCTTCAACCCCCCAATCCTGTTTCTCCAACCATGGTTTGGAATGCTTTTCTTTGTTAACTTAGAAGTAAATGTAATGCAGGTGTGAGTCCCATGCTGGGCAGGATTAGAATACCATGCTGCCAGGAGCCTCTGGGGAACTCCTCCTTCAGGTTTCTATTACAGGCAGGTGAAACAAGCTGGGGTCATAAGAAATGATAAGAGGAAGAAGACCTTAAATTCCAGGAAATCTTCTTAGGGGCTTTGGGAATCTATTGAAGTTTGGTAAATGGAAGCTTAAAGAGCTGAAATCCAGGATGGGAAAGATATCACCTAATGGTACAGGAGACCTGAATTTTAAGGGGAAAAATGAGTCAAGTTGAATAGGGATCATTTTGGGGCCAAAATGAGAGTTGGGGCTCAAGAATCCACTAGAAGCCAGGAGGTCATTATCACCACTTCAATTTTTTACAAGTGGGAAAGTTGGAGGTGGAGATCTGAGTAATATCCAATAAAAAGATTCTCCTTTTCTTTCCCATCTTCTTAGTTCCAAGAATTGAAAAAAAAAATGATGGTTTTTTCCCTGCCCTTTAGTTTTCAATCCTTGGTTTTATTTGCTAGATCATCCCAAAATTCAGGTATAAAACATGAGGCATGAGATAACAGGAGATCAGGAGCCAGTTTTCTTATGAAAAATTTGTTGTTTATAAAAATTATGGGGGAGAATGACACAAACCCCTCCCCCACTCCAAACAACAGCAACCTCATAGAGCAGTAAAAACCCCATGAATGCCTTAAGTGAGGCATCAGGGAATTTACAAAGGCCAAACGACTCAGCTGGCCTCAGGAACGCACACATCTGAGTCATTTCCCTAAAGCCATCTGGGGAACATCATTCCCATATATCCAGAGTTGTAAGCCATCCAATGCCTATCATTTTCAGTGGGCAAGAGTAGAGGAAAGAAGAGTGTTAAGGTCCATCCATTTAGGATCATACATTTTCCTTTTTTACCTTTACATCCTTCTGGATTTCTTTAGGTGTAAAACCCTCCTGTGGTTTTTTGACAGCTGTTGAGTTTGGTTTTGTGTTGATTGTTTGTTTTGGGCTTGGTGGACTTATCTCAAATTCTGCTCTCTGTGGAAATAGTCTGAGATATTTCTAGGGAGAGAAGATTAAGCAATATAAAGGTGTCATAATTGAGGCTTACAGTGGGAAGCAGAAGAGAGAGAAGTAATCTCAGTTCAGCTGCTACTTAAAAAAAATTACCTGGATTATAGGTCCACACCATATAATGTGTATGATATGAATTTAAATGCCTTCCATATGCAAGTGAAACATGTCATCATTAAAGATCTCCCACTTGTAAATAACACACCTCTCAAATCATTCTAACCTTAGATTTTGTGGCATTCTTCAACATTTGCAAACGTTTCTCAAATATCTATGAAAAAGGAGAGAGCAGAGGTAGCTGGAGAAGTGACAAGAGTTCTGGGTTTAGATTAGAACGATCTGAGTTCAAATTCTACTTCTGGATACTAGCTGAGTGACCTTGGGCAAGATTCTAAATTTCTTTCTTTTTTAAAAAAATTAATTTCTAATTTTCAACATTCACTTCCATAGGATTTTGAATTCCAAACTTTCTCGCCCTTCCTCTCGTTCCTCCATCTCAAGATGGTGTGCAATCTGATATAAGCTCTATGTATACATTCTTATTAAACATATTTTCACATTCATGTTGTAAAGAAGAATCAGAGTTAGTGGGAGGAACCATAAGAAAGAAAATACAAAACAAAAAAAGAGCAAATAGTATGTTTTGATCTGTATTCAGACTCCATAGTTCCTCCTCTGGATGTGGCTGGCATTTTTCCATTATGAAGACTCTAAATTTCTAAGTGTAGGCAGCTCCCTCAGACTCCAAGTGAAGAGAGTTCCCTTGCCTTTTGGTATATCACAAAATAACCCCTCTACTCGTTTCTGTTGTTAGCAGTGAGGTGAAGTAATCCACAGAGCTTTGAATTTGATATCATAAGGACCCAAGTTTGAATCCAGCCTCAATCATTTCTTGGTCATGGGACCCTTAATCTTATACTATCTCAGTTTTCTCATCATAATTATAGCACCTACCTCCCAGGGATCAAATGAGTTAACCTATGTAAAGTACTTTGCATACCTTAAAACATTAGATAAAGTCACTATCATTAGTTATTTCTCATTCCCAATCAAAAATCCCATACAATTTTGAGTTTTATGCCATGGGATTTGCCTCTGCCTAACTATTTGTAAGATTTTCTTATCACTAAAAAATCACTGGTTTTTGAAGATTATCTTTCTGGGGGGAAGCTAAATTTGGGGTTCCTCTTCAGGTTTTACTCATCTGTATTTCATCCTCTGTTTTCAATACTACCAGAAATTCTTATGTTATTTCTTGAAATATGACATTTGGACATTTTACTTCTGGAGAAACAATTGTTATCAGATTATCTCACCGATCACTGTCATCTAGCTCTGTTACCTTCACTTGTAGGGGTAAGGATGGGGGTGGGGGTGGGGTCTGATCTACCACTTTTATAGTTTCTTTATTTTCGTTTGTCACTTTCTTAGAGTCAGGAAGACTTGACTTCAAGTTTTTATTAGCTGTGTAACCCTGGGCAAATCATTAATCTCTCCCTGCCTCAGTTTCCTCATCTGTAAAATGGAGTTAATAATAGCAGTCACTTCCCAGGGTCCTTGTGAGGACTTTGGGAGGTCTTGTGAGATCTCATCAAATGAGACAATCTATGTAAAGTGCTTTGCAAGCATTAAAGCCCTTTATAAATTCTACTTATTATTGTCTATCTGCTACGCCTCATTCTGACAACATGACTAGCCCACCTCCTTTTCCACTCACATATGGTCACAGCAATGTCTTTTATGCTCCTTCTTATAAACAAGTCATTGTTGGCAAAAATGCTGCTGTCTACTGGTACTCATCATTCATCTTCCATTGCCTTCTGTAATAACCTGCAATTTTGAGCCTTCCAAAATCATGCTGTTTGATAATTCAGAGTAAGTTACTATCACTTGGAGAAAAATGGCATCAAAGAAATGTGATTTTAAGAAAGGAAGGAAGTTGGGATATTTGAAAGAGTTATCCATTTTCCAAAATGTGATCTAGCCCATTATGCTCTTTTTATTCAAGTCACTTCAACACATTCTAGACACTGGGAACAATCAGATTAGAGGCACAGAGACAGGTGATCAGTCCTGGAATATTGTTTTCAATTCAATTCTGTATTTTAGGAAGGACATTGAGAAGCAAGAGCATATCTAAAAGGGGGAGAAAGGAATTTAAGAAGGTAAAGCTAAGACAAGCAGCCACTAGTGACCAAAATATATTCAGAAGAACTTTGTGCTATAGACAATACAATTTTAAAGATATATCTTTCATTTTTTTAAGTATCTCAAGGAGAAGTATATTCCAAAAGAGTGGAAAATCTTACCTCTTTCACCAGAAAAGGTGATTGAAATATCAACCACTATTGATGTAGACACAAGATCAGTCAGTCCATCAATAAATATTATTAGGCACCTACCATGTTCCAGGAATTGCACTAAACAGAGGGGATAAAAATATGAATAAAAGATAATCTTTGGCCTCAAGAAGTTGAAAATCTAATGGGGGAAGGCAACACGTAAAATGAAGCTGAAAAGCTAAGGTCTGGGGGCAGAAGGTCTGCTTGGAGAGGGGCATGATTGAAAGAAATGCAAAAAGAGTGCAGCAGAGTAGTAAGTGAGGACACGCTGCCCTGGGTGCCATCCTTAAACTGAAGTTTTGAAATGTATAGCTCCCTTCTCCAATCCGAAGGACAGAAGGTATGGTGGAGGTAGTAAGGCTAATTTGATCTTGTAGGATGGTAAGATTTCCCAGCATTCCTGGGGGCTTACACTATAGAAATCAAAGAAATCCAAAATGACTGTAGCAGGTGGGAAATGAGGAGATGGCTCTCCAAACTGAACACTTTCTCTATGAAAATACAAGAAGGGGACAGAGAGGTTTTGAAAAAGTTTTCTATAGCAAGGCATGCTTTTATGGTTATACAGCTAAGAACTGTATTTCTTCTTTATTGATTTTTTAAAAAGTACTTTACCTGGTAAAACAAAATGCAGTCTGAAGTCAGACAATGTGTCTTGCACATGTATATTAAAATCGTACAAAGCTCTGTGTTAGAGATGATTAAAGGGATAACCTTATCTGATGATCTGCTAAGTATCACCAGCAAGCAATGTATAAAGCAATATATTCACCTGAAATATTTATCAGTGCCATTCAAGATCTCCTATGCAAAATCCAAACAAAAGAATTCCCTGCTCATAGGAATGTTTTCCCAAGTGTTTCAGCTCGTACCTGACACAATATTAATGTCATTAGGAGAACTGAGCTGTGAAAGTAGGGATTGTTTCATTTTTATATTTGTATTTTCAGCACCTAGCTCAGAATCTAGCACATACTAAACATATATTAGTAATAAATACTGGTGAATTGAACATTTGATTGATGTCTTTTTCATGTAACCCACAGCAATAAAAAAAAATTGTTCTAACTATTAGCAATGGGGAAGGGGAGGGAATGAAAAACATAGATTTCCCAGGTTGTGGCATTAAGTTGGTTGGGCAATCTATTACATTTATCTCTCATAATTCATATTTTGGACAGGTACTGCAGAAGCACAAAGAACTGAGGTTGGGATTGACTAAGGAGAATTTTTGAACAGTAATAGTTCAGGTGGTTGGTAATGAGGATGTAAAGTAGGAAGGGAGAAATGGGAAAGAAGAAGGAATTGGTCAAAGAAATGATAATATTGGGAGGTAGAACTGGCAGAACTTGGCAACCGATTGGAGGTGGGGGAGAAGGAAAGGGAATGGTCAAAAGTTACTCATAAGAGGTGTACTCATAGTATAGTTTGTATTATAAAGATATATACTAAATTATTTGTTGCCCTGTATTTATTAGCTATCTTTCATATTTAATTAGAGTTTGAATTCTGGTTGAAGCAAGAAAGCAGATTGTAAACACAAAACAGCTATGTCTTTTGTACCCTTGGCAGCCAGTTAAACAAGTTGGGTCATTTATTCATTAACTATTGATTGAGTGGCTGTTTGTCACAAAGTGTGGCCCTTTGGCTTAATCCAAATCCCCTTAACAAAATGATTTGTTCTGAGAAGTTTGGATTCAGTCAAAGGATCATACTTGAGGACATCGAGGGTCACATGTGGCCTTGAGGTCTCAGGTTCCCCACCCCTGAGTCAGACACTATTGTAGGAATTCCATTTGAAGCTTGTATGAGAATTATCATAGAAAAGACGGTGGTGATCTGTTCCACTATCCTTAAGAAACACAGGTCATCATGGTTAATTCAATTTATTAAAGCCCCCACTATATACTAAGCACCTTGCTAGACACTCAGCACACAATGACAAAAACAAAACAACTTCTGTCCTTAAGATGTATGTCTCCTATTGAGAGGAAACAACACGCCCACAAGTAAATGTATACAAACTAGGTGCAAAATAAAAACAAAATTGTGGCAGTTGAGTGACTCCATGGATAGATCACTGGGCTTTGAGTCAGTAAGACTTATCTTCCTGATATAAAATCTGGCCTCAGACTCTTCCTAACTGTGTGACTTTGGACAAGTCACTTAACCATATTTACCTAAGTTTCCTCATTTGTAAAATGAGCTGGAGAAGAAAATGGAAAACCACTCCAGTATATTTGCCAAGAAAACCCCAAATGTGGCCGTTGAAGATCAGGACACAACTGAAAATTGACTGAAACAATTTTGTTTGTATCTTTTCTTTCAGAGTTGGAGAAAACACTCATAAAAGGGTGGAAGAGGCAGGAATTAAGAAAGGTTTCATTTAGGAGGGGACACCTATGTTGAACCTTGACAGGAAGTAGGGATCCCTAGAAGTGGAGGTGGGGAGAGAGAGCTGGCAGGCATGGGGGACAGCCTGTGTAAAAGCACAAGGCTGAGAGATGTCCTGTCACGGAAGAAGAAGTAGAAAATCTGAGGGAAATAAAGGCTCAGAAACATTGCCCTAAAGGTGACTAGGGCACATTGGCCTAAGGAGCTGTCAAGCTACTTTTCAAAAAGTCTAGTTTCCTACTTGGGAAGATTAACAATGGTTAGAAAGTAAAAAGATGAAGCCAGTGAGGATTAATGTCTTTCCCCTGTTTTATGGTTGTCCTCAGACCTTTTAGAACTGCTTTAATGGGCTATAAAATAAAACAAAAACAAAAACTACCTCTGGCGTTAACTCAATTCAGACATTTATTTTTTAATCTCCTGTAGAACCCTGCACAGTGGTCTTACTTACTCAGAAGAAGAAATCAGTAAATTAGTCCTTGCCCACAAGGAGCTTATAATATTGAGAAAATAAGACACATACATTTGATAAAAGATGATAAGGGAGTAAAACAGGTATAAACAAAGTACTATGAACATTCAGAAGAAGGAAAGACCACTTCAACCCGGAGGGATGAGAGGAGACAGCATGGAGGAGGAGATGGCTGAGAAATAGGAATTCTACAGGTAGAGATGGAGAAAGGTTTTCTAGCCTAGAGAATAGCACAATCAAAGGTGCCAAGGTGGGAAATCAAGGAAATGTTAGGAAACAGCTGAGTAAGCTACCTTAGCTGTAGCACAGATTCTATAAATGGGAATAGTGCAGGCAAAACCTGGAAAGGTTGGTTGTGGAGGGTCTTGAAAGTCAGACTAAGGAATTTGTATGTTATGTTGTAAGCAACTGGAGCACTTGGCATGGAAGGCCTTTGGGTGATGGAGTGACAGGATCGTAGTTTTTCATTAAGGAAATTAATCTAACCATGGTAGAAAGGAGGGATTGGAAATCAGAGAGACAAGAGGCAGGAAGATGACTTAGAAGGCCACTGAAATAGCCTAAGGGAAAAACAGTGAGGATCTAAATTAAGAATGGATAGATATGAGACAGACATAGTGCAGATGCAGAATGGATGGGAGTTGATGACTAACTCCCTTCTCTCCATTATCTCCCATGACTAAACAAAGTTGATGTCAGCGTTTCAGGTCTAGACAAGCAGGATGGTGATACCATTAATAGAAATAGAAGAACCAAGAGAAGGAGAAAAGGGATTGGTAGGGTTTTGTTGAATTTGAAGTGCCAGCTGGGAGCCCAGGGTGAAAGTACACATTTGGCAGGAGGGGGATCCGGGTTAGAAATATGGATTCATTTTTTGCAAGCTATTATTTATAAGAAAAATATCACAATTCATTTAAAAAATTCTTACTCCAGCAATTGAGAGATTAAATTCTCAATGATTTAAAGGGTGAAAATGGAGGTTTCATGTGAATGGATATCTTCCGAGTTTAACACATGGGGAAGAGGCATCTTTTCTCACCTGGAGGTCTGAATCATTAGGGATATTTCATTTATAAGTTTTAGGGGATGTTTCCCACGGTATTGTTAGAATAATTTCTCAACTTCAGTAGGGGAGGAGAAGGGAGAGGGGTACTCCAGTAGGATTAGGGCTGGAATGTAATATTCTTTATATCTAGGAAAATGTTTCCTCTGACCCAGCCAAAATGGAGACCTCAGAATGACTCTGGGACATTGATGAAGGTCTCAGACTTCACTAGAGTGAACTATGGAGGGGCCATGTCACTGGATTTGACACATGGGTTTGGTATTTAAAAACTGCAAAGAGAGAATGCAATTACTGGCCACAATAGGACAAGATAGATCCCCTCTGATTATTGCTCTTCACCCAACACTTTTCTTGCTGCCAAGTACAGTATTATAAATCACTCGGTGATCATTCGTCATATGTTCCCCAGATTGCAATTCATTTTCCCAAGCATCCATTTATTCCACATTGCTGGACCTTGGGACCAGAGTAGGAGATTAAAACCATTCCTATCTCCTTCAGAGCTTTAATATCTACATTGCTCAATCTCTATATTTGTGCTAGATGCCAGATGTAGGAATGGTTTTTACCATTGTCAAAAGTTTTCATTCTTCTCTGCCCCCCCACTGCAATTTGATCTCATTGTTTTAAAAAATTAATGTTTTCCCTAATTACATGTAAAAATAATTTTCAACATTTGTTTTTAAAACTGAGTTCCAAATTCTCTCCCAACATCCTCACTGAGAAGGCAACTAATTTGATATAGATTATACATGTGTAGTCATGCAAAACACATTTCTACATTAATCATATTGTAAAAAAAATAGACCAAAATAAAAAACAACAACAAAAATATAAAGTAAAAAACTATGTTTCAATCTGTATTCAGATTCTATCAGTTCTTTCTCTGGGAGTGGATAGCATTTTTCATCACAAGTTCTTCAGAGTTTCTTGGATCACTGTATTGTTGAGAATTGCTAAATCATTCATAATTGATCATCTTACAATATTGCTGCTATTGTGTGTAATTTTCTCCTGATTCTACTTATTTATTTCACTCTGCATCAGTCCATGTAAGTCTTTCCAGGTTTTTCTGAGAGCATCTAGCTAATCATTTGTAATAGCCAGCAGTATTTCATCACAATCATATACTGCAACTTGTTTAGTCATTTCCCAATTGATGGACATTGCCTCGATTTTCAATTTTTTTGCCACAAGAAAAGAGACGCTATAAATTCTTATAAATAAATATACATGTAGGTTCTTTTCCTTTTTTGTTTTTTATCTTTTGGGATACAGACCTAGTAGTGGTATTTGTTAAGTCAAAGACTATGCATGGTTTTATTAGGCTTTTGGGTATGGTTTCTAATTGCTCTACATATTACCACCTTCCCCAATCTACTCTCCCTTCTGTGGGTACCGCCTCCCTTCCCTTTTCTTAACCCCTTCTCTTTCTACTTTCCTGTAGGGTAAGATATCCAGTTGAGTGTTTATGTTATTTCCTCTTTGAACCAATTCTGTTGAGAGTAAGCTTCTACTATTTCCTGCCACCTCCTACATCTTCCCCTCCACTGTAAAAATTCTTTTGTGTCTCTTTTATGTCAGATAATTCACTCTATTCTACCTCTCCCTTTCCTTTTCTCCTAGTGCATTTCTCTTTTTCATTTCTTAATTTTATTTTTAAGATATCATCCCAACACATTCAGCTTACACCTGTGCCCTCTGTCTACATATACTCCTTCTAACTGCCCTGATAATGAGAAAGTCCTTATGATGTACAAGTATCATAGTCCCATGTAGGAATGTTAAAGTTTAACCTTCTTAGGTATCATGATTACCATTTCCTATTTACCTTTTTATGTTTCTCTTGAATCTTGTTTTCGAAAGTCAAATTTTCTATTCAACTCTAGTCTTTTCATTGGGAATGCTTGAAAGCTCTCAATTTTGTTGAATTTCCATCTTTTCCCCCTAAAAGATTTTACTTAGTTTTACTGAGCAGATGATTCTTGGTTGCAATCCTAGCTCCTTTGCCTTCTGCAATATCATATTCCACACTCTACAATTCTTTAATGTAGAAGCTGCTGAATCTTGTGTTATCCTGACTGTGGCTCCATGATACTTCAATTGTTTCTTTCTAGTTGCAATATTTTCTCCTTGATCTGGGAGCTCTGGAATTTGGCTTATAATATTTTGGAGAGTTTTCATTTTGAGATCTCTTTTAGGAGGTGATAAGTGGATTCTTTCAATTTCTTTTTTACCTTCTAGTTCTAGAATATCAGGGCAGTCTATCTTGATAATTTCTTAAAAGATGATACTTATGTTTTTTTTTCCGTTTTTAGTCATGGCTTTCAGGAAGCTCAGTAACTTCAAAATTATCTCTCCTAGATCTATTTTTCAGGTCAGTTTGTTTTCCAATGAGATATTTCACATTTTCTTCTATTTTTTATTCTTTTGGTTTTTATTGTTTTTTGATATTTCATAGAATCACTAGCTTCCACTTACTCAATTCTAATTTTTAAGTAATTATTTTCATCAATGAGGTTTTGTATCTATTTCCTTTTCCATTTAGTCAATTCTATTTTTTAATAAATTCTTTTCATTAGTGAATTTTTGTGCCTCTTTTTCCATTTGGCCAATTCCGCTTTTCAAGGAATTTTCCTTAGTGCTCTGGTCTGTGAGCAACCACAAGTGCTCTTTTCTGCCCTGGAACTGTGATGAGGGTCCCCCACTCCTCTGTGGCCATATGCTCTGATGTGCTAGTGTTCCTCCCCACCCTGGGACTGCCACCCAGGACTGCAACTTGGATCTGAGTATGGGCAAAGCAACAGAGTCCTGCCCCAGTGCCAGCAAAGAGACCCCTGTAATCTCCTTCTCACCAGTTGTTCAACCCCACCCCCTCATTTATGGGCGGAGAGCTCCATAAACAGTGACTGTTGCTGCTGTTTCAGTCACTCCTGAGGTCTGCACCTGGCTTGCTCGGGCCTGATCTATACTGGTGTGGCCTGCATTGGATGGCACTCCACTCTCATCAAGTGCAACGGACCTTCTCATTGTCTTTTAAGGTAGACTTTCTGCCCCTTTTTAATTCTACTAGACCTAGTAAAGTGCTGTTTTATCCTAATGGGGGCCAGATCCCTCATGCTGCCTAGTTCTGATTCCTCTAGAGCCAAAGATATACTGTTTGTAATGGTGGGTTTGGCTGGACAGATTGCAAAACTGAGTGGGATGCCAGACATATTTGTTTATGTTCCAGTACCCAAGCAGAGGAGCCATGAGCTAAAAAGTGAATTTAATGGTCATATTAACACATGTATTATTGTACCCTTTTTGTAATAGAGATTGAAATATTTCCACCTGTTCCAAATGAATGACCATTTAGTTGCATGAAGAAAAGCATAAGACTTTCTTGGTTTGAATATGAGCAGACAATACAAAAGAGGGGGTAAGCTTGTGTATTCTAAGACTTAAGCAAAGGCTTTAAGTGCAGAGAAGGTACAAATAGCATCTTTTACAAATGTTGCACTGGATATTACTGATAATAGTATAAATATTTGAGTTTTTGAGCCTTAAAAGTACCTTAGAATGATTCTCAAAAAGAATGTTTTGTACTAGGATAGAATAAATAAAAAACAACACCAGCATGGACCAGGGTGGGAATGAAAGGGATACAAAATCATCTTACTTTAAGCATGGAGGAGAGAACATTTGAAGTTTAAGGAAAGTAAAGATGCAGAACTATAGCAAGGTCTTGCTTTGTTTTTGGAAAGAGAATTTGTTAATGTCAGCAGGAAGATGTATGAGGTAAAAAGGAGTGAGGTGTCACATGTGTTTTCAAAAAACACCTAGCAGAGAACAAAAATTTAAGGGCTGGAAGATCCCTTCTAAGACACTGTAATAAATATCGGCCTCATAAAAACAAGCATTGGGCAAGATGGGTGGAAACAGGAAAATAATGGATTGCTTCAGGGCAGGTGGTGAACAGGGAGAAGCCAGGTACATACATACATGTGGGCTTCTGCACATAAGGAGACCACCACCTTCTCCAAAGCTCTTGTCTTTCCAAGCAGCAAATCAGGGTTAGGAAGAGTTCCAGCCAAGGTTCTATGAATTGTACATCTGGCAAGAAGGTTTGATGTATACACCTGGCAGACAACTCATCAGTTCTACTTGTATCTTACCCTTTGGGGAATTCTAGCTCATCTTGGGAAGAGGATGCACTTGGCTTTAGTCTTCACTATCCAAAATCATGAAGGATTTCTGCCAGAATAGCTGTTCTGATCTCTTCAGTTGTTTTTTAGTCATGCCCTATTCTTCATGACCCCATTTGGAGTTTTCTTGGCAAAGATGCTGGTTTGCCACTTTCTTCTCCAGGTTCATCTTACAGATGAGGAAACTGAGGCAAACAAGGTTAAGTGACTTGCCTAGAGTCACATAGCTACTAAGTGTCAGAGACCAGACTTGAACTCTGGAAGAAGACTTTTCCTGAGTCCATGACTAGCTCCTGGCTGAACCACCTGGCTGCTCTGATCTGCACCGTTGCTAACATAGGCCTCACGATGTCCAGATCAGATTTGGGTTTGATTACAGGATCATCAAGCTAGAGTTGTAAAGGACAATAAGGATCATCGAGTTCAACCTTTTTTTATAAATGAGGAAACTGCACTCTAGAGGGTTGAAGTGACTTGTCCCATTTACACAGGAAGTAAGTGATAGAATGAGAATTCAAACCAAGCCCCCGACTCCAAATCCACATTCCTAATCTTTGCCTTTCCTTTGTTCATCTCCCCTTCCCTTCACCCAACCTGTTCCTTTAACCTTCCCTTCCCCCTTCTTTCTCTTGCCTTTTCTTTCTCAAAAATAGCATCGATTTCTTTTGTTATTACAGAACATTTCGTTTCCAAAGTCACCACTCCTTTACCCAGTGAATCGCCTTCTTGGAAAAAAAAATCAGTTCAATTAAACTAACCAATACAATAGCCATTTGTGCAATATTCCATAACCACAGTCCCCAGTAATGAAGGGTCAAGGTACATTTTTTCTTTCAGCTTTTTTTCCAGGGCCAAGATTAATCATCGTAATTACAAAATATTTCATTTTAGTCAAATAAAGTAATATAGAAATACATAGTTATGAGAGAGAAAGGGGAGAGAGAGAGAGAGAGAGAGAGAGAGAGAGAGAGAGAGAGAGAGAGAGAGAGAGAGAGAGAGAGAGAGAGAGAGAGAGAGAGAGAGAGAGAGAGAGAGAGAGAGAGATCACCACTTTGGAGTAGAATAATCATAGAAGGCTTTATGGAAGAGGAGAAATTGAATCTGAGCCTTGAAGAATGTAGAGTTAAAGAGTGAGGCTCTTAAAAAACAAAATATTTTGAACTTATTTTCTCCCCACGTATCTTTGCTAATAGAAATGATGAACAAAGAGATTAATGTTTATTTCAGTGATGGCAATCAAGAAACTAATCATTAGTGACAATGGAGCAAACATTACGATTAGAGAAAAGCTGAGTTGTGGTTTTAATCAGGATTTGTTCTAGGATTGAGATTTGGAGTCATTCAATCAATCAGTAAGTATTTATTAGATATCTACCATAGGCCAAGCACGGTGGTAGGTACTGTCAGTTAAAAAAACAGAAATGGAATGGTTCCCACCTCTCAAAGAACTTATATTCCAATATGGAAGACAAACACATATATACAGTTTTATACAAAGCTTATGTGAACAAAATCAAAGGTAACCTGGAGTTGCTACCAGTTGTTGATATGCTGATATTCTCTTCTATGGTTGATTTTTTGCTTGCCTTGAGACTTGGGTTCAATTTGCTATTACATTCAAACCCATTCAATTCAACAAATATTTATTAAGTGCAAGGTACTTTGTAGAATACCTAGAGGAATAATGGGTCCCTGCCCTCATGGGACTTACAATCTAGTCTTGGAGATGAGAAATGAACACAAAGTTAAGATCAAGTAGCTAGCAAAAATTCAAATGAGAAGTATGAAGTGCAATACAAATTCAGAAGAGGGAAAGGTAGTGAGTGATCTGTGGCTGAAATCCTACTTTCTACAAGAAACCTTTCTTAGTCTCTCTTAATCCTAGTGTCTTTCCTCTGAAATTCTCTCCAGTTTATCCTTTTTATATTTTGGTTGTACATAGTTGTTTTCCTGTTCTCTCCCCCATTAGACTGTGAGCTCCTTGAGGATAATATGTTCATTACTCCTCCTAACACATTCCATGCTCCATCAAAATGGATCTACTTGCCATATTCCATATAGATCGTTTACAAGTCCCACTTCCATACCTTTGCATAGGCTTTCCTCTATGCTTGGAATGCTCTCCATTCCCATTTCTGTTTCTTGAAATAACCAAGATTTTTTTCAAGGCTCAGTTCAAGGGATGCTTCTTTAAAAGGCTTTTTGCCCAGTAATCAGTGCCATTTCCCAATCACTGTGTATGTTTTTGTTGATATCCTGTATTTACTTATCTACAAAATGTTGTATACTTCAAGTAGAATGTAAGCTCTTTGAGGACAGGGAATTTTGTATCCTTATATTTGTATCCTTAGAGATTAATACAGTTCCTGCTACATAGAAGACACTTAAGGGTTCCATGTCAAGCATTAATGAATTATTGGGTCAATGTCAACCTACCAAAACCTTGCCACTGAGATCTGATCTTTCTTTGTGCTACTTAACATTTTTTATCAATGACTTATATAAAGATATTGAAGGCATATTCATCAAATTTTTAGATGGTACAAAGCTTGAAGGGATTGGTAACATAATGGATGGTGGAGTCCTACTGGGAAGTAGGTAGAAAACAGGATTGTTTGAAAGAACTGAGTATGTTTAGCCAGGAAAAGAATGATGTGATGACTACTTTCAAATATCTGGCAGGTTGTTACCTGGAGAAGAGACTAGATTTTTTCTCTTTGGTCCCTCAGGGCAGAACCAAGAACAATGGATGAAAAATGTAAGAAGACAAATTTGGGCTCAACATTAGGCAAAACTTCCTAACAATCTGAGCTGTCTCCAAGTGAAATGGGCTGTTTTGAGAGGTGGTGGGTTTTCTCTTCTGGATGTTTTCAAACAATGGCTAGAGGGTCATTTATTTTGTTTGTCATAGTGGAAATTCCTTTTTCTGTATATTTTGTATTAGATGACTGTTGAGGTCCATTCAAACTCTTCACTTTTTTCTTCCATGAAATTTGCTAACGTTTTCTACCACTGGGAAGAAGATTATCCAACATGGCAGAGTCCAAGATGAAGAGGGATCAATATACATGGTGAGGTCTTCCAGATTCTCTTGTTTGTGAATGAGATTGTGTTGGCTATATCTGTGAAGGTCAGACCTTTACAGAAATTCTTGAATAATATTCATAACCATTCAAAACTTTGGATCATAATCCATGTTGGATGATTGGCAATAGTTTCTGTGTTAAACACTAGAGATGTGAAGAAAAGATACAAAAATAAAAACTGTGGGGTGGTCATGAGTGAGGTGCAGAGAAGAAGCATAAGCATCACAAGTCAGATGGTTTCTCATTCACAGGTATGCAATTGTGTGGCTCCTCAGCCCTACAGGACCATAGCTGAGCAAAGGTGGTATCTCTGGTGTAGTATAATGGGATAGAAAGGTACAATGACCAAGATCCCCAGATCTTTGGTTCCCTAGTATTGTATCTGATAGTTATTTATGGTTAGTTTCATAAGGACCAAGTGGGATTATGACCCTACCTGCAGTCAATCGTGGGGTGGTCTGAGCTGTGCTATCCCTACCCCCTCAACCACCACAAGAACAGTAAGACTAGGAAAGTTTGCTAACATATACATGGATCAAATGAAGTTTGTTAAACTTATTATGACCAAGACAGCTTCATATTCCTTGCTTAAATGTAGCTGACTCAGTCAATATTGAGGATAAAGGAGTGGTCACTTCTGTCAGCTAGAGCCCAGGTAGCCTAGCTTTAGGCTAATCTTTACAACAACAAAAATGGCCATTGCCCTCAAAAAATCTAGTTTCTATAGTTTTGTTGTCAAGGAAATGCTTTGTAAATTGTAAAATACGATATAAATTTAGGTTAGTATCATGGCCTGCTTGGACCAGTTCCTCAAATGGCTTGTTCCTGTTGGAACTACACCTGAAATTATCCCATTTTCCTTAGTCTTTCTTCCCTTTTAAACTTCCTATGATATAAAATCTCCTCAGTACCTAAGGAAAGGCCACAGTGGGGAAAGTAAGGAATCCTAAGAGTTCCTGGGGCCAGAGCACTCTACTCCTCTGCCCTGTAGCAGAAATTGTTCTTGGCCTCAACATTCTTATTGGGTTCCCACATTTCATATTTTTGGTCTTTCTTTACATTCCCGAGATCTTAGCATAGTGTCTGCCTGGCACATGGTAAATGCTTAATAAATTCTTATTGACTGGTTTATTTTCCTTTAGGGAATTATCTCTCTAACCTCTTATCCCCAGGCTGTCAATTCTTCTCAAATCACAATGGCATAAAACAACAAATAGATCTAAAGTCTTCTGGCTTCAGTTAGCTTTCCAAATCTACAGATAGATTTTGGGGAAGGTCCGGCCGGTAGTGATAATTTTGTTTGTTTGTTTGTTTTCATTATAGGAAATTAGACATTATCTGTTCAAGTAGGGAAGGCTTTTTTGGTTTTTGGCTGTTGAGTCAGAAAACCTGCCAAACGGAGAGTCCAAAGAAAGGACACTTTGGCAACTATAGACTAATTGATTAATGGAGACTCTGACCTTCCTTAATTTGCTTATGCTTAACTGAAAGTTTGCCATCTCTCAGTCTGTCATAGTGGGGATTGTTTTTTTGGGGGGGAAGGGGAGAGGGATGAGTATGACCAGATGCTAACTGACCATTCCAAATGTGAGATTATGTTATTTTGTGATCCTAAGTGTTTGAATTGACTATTTTCAGACTTAAACAGGCTATTTCCTATAGCCTTTCATAACTGAGCTCCAGAGACCTAGAGGGTTGGGACATTGTGACTCCTTCTTTCCCTTCTCTAGTAGGACTTTTCCTGGGCCTTGAGATAAGTGTAGGACATAATCCATCCTAAAGTGGGTCTAAAGGGACAGGCTGCCCCCAGAAATCTGTCAACTGTTCAGTGTTTGGAAGAAGCTGAAATGACCTTGAAAAACTTAAGAGGGATCAAAGATGCTTATTAAAGCATTTCTAAAAATGACCTTGATTATAATGAAAAGCAAATGAGCCTGGATGGAGAGAAGTCCAGGAACTGTTCTCTGGTGGAATTGTACTTGAAAGTACCTTGTGACCAACTTAGAGGAAATGTGTATCCTGATGGGAATGGGGTTTATTTGAAAGCAGAATTCTAGCCAATGTGCAAGTGAATTGCTCTGGCCTTGAACTTGGGGGAGGCAGCAGAATTAAGCAATTACTTTAGCAGATGCACCTCCTTCCTACGAGATCTGATCCAAGAAAAATAATTCAAATGCAATAAAATGGAATATTTGTGTGTATACACTTAACCTCTAAGCTTCCTATCTTACAGGAAAAAATAAGAATAAGAATCCATGTCTTATTTTGTTGAAAACCATTGATCTGCTTGGAAGGATGAATATTCTCCAACCTCAGCCAGATATCAGCCCCCTGACCATGTTATTGAAGGGGGAAATGTAGATGGGTATTTCAGCCATGTTGCTAGGCATTGTTTCCCTGGGTAAACATAGTACATATGTTTATGTAAAAAAAAAAGTACATATCATGTGCTCTGGTTTGGGGAAGAACAAGTGCATTCTGCCTGGAGAGATCTGTTCGCTTAATGAACTCCCAATCTGCAGCACAAAACAGAAACCACAAATGGCCAGCTGTTCCCACAAGCACACAAAGCCATTGGGCTTCACTGCTGACCTAGCAGGATCACGGCCAAAGTAGAATCTGTTCATTCCATTGTGTCCTCAGCTACCCCCTTGAGATTCCCAGGAAAGGTGCTGACAGAGAGGAGAAGGCTTGCCCGTTTGGGTTGGCTTCAGAGCAACAATTCTTCCTACTGAGGCAGTGCTGGCTAGCTAATAGTTGACAGATAAGGAGACGCCCAGAGTTGTAGCCCTGGCCCTGCCAATACCAGATGGTGTGACAAGACCCTCAACTTCCCAGTACCTCAGTTGCCTTGCCAATAAAATGGGGGTAATAGAAGTACTCTTCAAACCCTCTCTATCTTCTTCTATAAACAGATGCTTTTCACATATCTCAGGGAGATGTTAAATAATTGTCCTTTCTCCTCTCCATTATTTTTCTTAATGAACACTAAATGGTGACATATAATTGACTACTCACAGCTGAAATATGGCTGGGAATCTCTTCCCAAGGGTGACTGTCAACCACAGGGCATGCATATATTTATTACTTCTTAGATGACATCATCTTAGTAATTTATTACTCTCTGAGGTCCAAATGTCCTTGTAGGAGTAAATTGTTTCCAGTCTGCTATGGCATGAAGACTCTTAGATGGGCACCTGAATTACTAAAAAGCGGCTATCCTCCTACTCCTCCTCCTCATAATAATAATAATAATAACAATAGCAATACTACTACTACTACTACTACTACTACTACTACTACTACTACTACTACTACTACTACTACTAAACATTTGTTAGTACCTGCTATATTCCAGGCACTATGCTAAGAGCTTTACAAATACTATCTTGAGATTCACAACAATCCTGGAAGGTACATGCTGTTTTTGTCCTGTTTTACAGATGAAGAAACTGAGTTAAGTAACATGACCAAGGTCACACAGCTTAGTAAGTATTTGAGGTCACTTTTGAACTCAGGTCTTCCTGATTTCAGGCTAATCATTCCATCTGTTGTACCACTTCCCTGCTTCCTCAGCTGCCTAACACTATGCTAGGTGCTGTGGGGATACCAAAGAGTAATAAGCTATGGTTCTTGCCCTCAAAGACCTTGTACTCTTTTATGATCTCATTGGGACTGGCCAGAAAACATTTGTCAACAGTCCCCCCAACCCCATCTCCCAAAGTCAACCCTATCTATCGATGAACGTTCCACCCAATTCCTCAATGTCTTTATTCTTTCAAGTGCCATTGTTAGCCCCAGTGCAGCCTCCCACATTAAGTTTACCCTGTCTGATCTCCCAGAGTCTACTTCTCCCTTGAAATTCCTTTGTGATTACATATCTGTGTACATCCATGTCTTTTCTCATCCTACCTACCTCCAATAGAGAGTGAGCTTTTTTTTTTTTTAAGGAAGGGACAGGTTGTTTTTCTCCCCCCCTGAGAAGTAGAAACAAATGTAGCTTACCTCTAGTTAGCAAAAATAATGAGTTAAAGTAGGGAGGTACCATATATCTGCTTCCTTTATAAGCCCTGCCATTCATTCCGAATGAGTTCCTCTACATCCCAGTGGGGCTATGAAGCCTTACAAAATCCTGAGGTCTGTCTCCCCCAAACAACATAGGATCCTAGGAATCTCTCTTCTCATATTATCTTATATCTCAAGTTCTGAAGTCTCTGTTCCTAAATACCAAAATTGTTAGTTTAGACTCACAAAGGCTGTCATGTCAAAAATAAAATCACATTATATATGGCAAGTAATAGCCTACAAAGTCTGGTTGTCCAATAGGCAGTCAGTTTCTCCAGTGAGAGACAGTTTGGTGATGTCTATATTTCATTGTGTATTTCTCATCAGGCTGCAATCCAGACTTCCTCTTTGTGACCAAACTGCCCTCTAGCCCTAGCACCCCCTCCCAGCACCTTCCTTTACCTCTCCATCCCCTCCACTCTTTTTTTCAACTCCTTTTGTGTGTCTTTCATCATTAGAATGTAAGCTCATTGAATGCAAGGGCTGTCTTTATCTTCTTTTTAATTTTTTATTCCCTGAGTTTAACAAAGCGCCTGGCATCTAGTAAGCTGAATAAAACACAACTGTGCTGAAATTCTCTTCTCCATTTCTTAGTTTGGAGACATCAGCTGTCTTGCTAATTCTCAAACTAACTAGCTGAGTGACCTTGGGAAAGTCATTAAAACTCTGTGTCTAAAATTTCCCTGTAAAAATGAGGATGATGATTATAATGACTCCCATTTATATCAAGGCTTGCCAAGCATTTTCTACAAAGGAATGAACTGGAAGAGATACATCACCACCATGTCACTGAATGCATGACAGTGAAAAGCTTTCAGAGTCAGTCAGCAAGGAGTATGGGAAAGAAAGAGTGGGTAAATGATAGCTACAGAAGAAGAGTTTTTGGGTTATATTAAATGGAAAGGGAGAAGAGGAAAGAACAATAAACCATGGTCCTGAGTATAAAGAATGTCTGAGACAGCAGAAATGGTAAGAGCCAGGAGCAGGAACTCAATAGAAGGAAAGCAGACTGTAAATTAGAAGGAGAAGCAAGAAAAGTGAAAAGAAAGAAAATGTGAATTTATTGTGTTTATTATCAACTGAAGCGTTTTTACTGAGCATGGAATTGATTTCTGTTAGATGCATGTTAGGACAAAATTGCAAATATGTATAGTATATGTTAATAATAATAAAAATAGCTGGCGTTTATATAATACTTTAAGGTTTGTAAAGCACTTTATAAATATCTCATTTCATTCTTACAACAACCCTATTCAGTATTTTATAGAAGAGGAAAATGAGGCAAAGAGAAACCAGATCTGAACTCAGATATTCCTGACTCCAGGTCCAAGAGGTGTCTGAAGCTTTATTTACCCATTGAATGGAGAGAAGGAGAGAAGCTGGCATCACTCGGTACTGGGGGAAGAAGGGCAGATCTCGTAAAGGTGAATGGAAAGGACCCATCTTGGGGATTCATGCAGCCTTGGTTCACCCTCCTGAAAACTTTGGGGTTCTGGTGGTATCATATGCTATCCACTAAACACTGCTTGGAGTCACACAAATGTTTTCATTGACACCCTCACTCCCCAAACTACCAGATGCTAATAAATGTCTCTGTGTCAGGAACTTAGAAGTGAAAGTCTGGGCATTCCCCTTAGTTTACCCCATCCTTCTGGTGTTAAAGGTTTTTGTTTCTTAAATAATGAGCTTAGATTTTAATAAGGAGACAAGTACATATGTAAATGTGTACAATACATCATAAAGAGAATAAATACATAATTATGTTACATAGTAGTAAAGTATCAAGTAGTTTGGGGAGGAGGGACCAGGTTAGCAATTGGGGGAGATTAGGAATGGTTTCATTCATCAGATGATATCTGGACTTCATCTTAAATGAAGAGAGGGATTCTAGGAGGTGGAAGTAAGGAGAGGATGCATTTCAAGCTTGGGGATCTGACAGTACAAAGGCACAGAGATGGGGGATAGAATCACATGAGTAAGGAACAGAAAGAAGGACAGTTTGGCTGAACTGCAGAGTGTGGGAGGGGTAGTAATGTCCAATGAGATTGGGAAGGCAGGTTGTGGCCAGGCTATGTAGTTTTAAAAACTATTTTATCCTAGACTTAGAGTACTTCTTCATATACCTAGAGATAGCTTTGTTTTCTTTATCTAAAATCTGCCTGTTCATATCCTTCGACCATTTATCAATTGGAGAATATCTTGTATTCTTATAAATTTGACTCAGTTCTCTATATATTTGAAAAATGAAGCCATTATCAGAGACATTTGCTGTAAAGACTGTTTCATAGCTCTCTCCTCTCCTAATCTTGGTTGCATTGGTTTTGTTAGCACAACATTTTGTTTTTAATATAATCAAAATTATTTGTTTTACACTTTGCAATGTTCTATATCTCTTGTTTGGTGATGAATTCTTCCCTTCCCATTAGATCAGACATGTAGACTATTCTTTGCTGTTCTCCTTTGCTTATGGTGTCATCTTTTATGTCGAAATCATGCACCTCCTTCTTTGCCTATTTTTCCAAATAATTTATATAGTATTAGGATTAGTTTATCTTTAACTGTTTTCTAGAATTCACTTCTGAACTCATTTGGCTGTGGAGATTTTTTTCTTAGGGAATTCATTAATGGTTTGTTCAATTTCTTTCTCTAAGATGGGGTTATGGGTAATTTATATTTTCATAAATATTCATCAATTTCACTCAGATTGTCAGATTTATTGGCATATAATTGAGCAAAATATTCTCTAGTGATTGCTTTAATTTCTTCATTGATGGTGATTACAGCCTTTTCATTTTTGATACTGGATATTTTATTTCCTTCTTTTAAAAAATCAGATTAACCAATGGCTTATCTATTTTAATTTTTCTCCATAAAATCAGCTCCTAGATGTATTTATGAGCTCAATAGTTTTTTTTAAACTTTCAATCTGATTAATCTCATCTTTGATTTTTAAGGATTTTCAATTGAGTGCTCAATTGGGGATTTTTAAGTTGCTCTCTTTATAGATTTTTTTTTGAGTTGCATGCCCAGTTCATCGAGCTGTTCTTTTTCTATTTTGTTGATGTAAGAATTTAGAGAAAACAATTTTCCCCTATGTACTGCTTTGGGTGTATCCCATAAATTTTGATATGTTGTCTCATTGTTGTCATTCTCTTTAATGGAACTACTGATTGCTTCTCTGATTTGTTTTCACCCACTTATCTTTAGGATTAGATTATTTAGTTTCCAATTAATTTTTAATCTATTTTCCACTGCTCTTTGTTGAATGTAATTTTGATTGCATTTTCATCCAAAAAGGATACATTTGATATTTCTGTCTCTTTACATTTGATTTTGAGGTTTTTATCCCCTCATACATGGTTAATTTTTGTGTAGGTGTGATATGCTGCTGAGAAAAAGGTATATTCCTTTTTGGTCCCATTCAGTTTCCTCCAAAGATCTATCATATCTACCTTTCTAGCATTCTCTTTACCTCTTTATTTTCTTTCTTATTTGTTAGTTGGATTTATTGAATTTTGAAAGGGGACAGTTGAGGTCCCTCAGTAGTACAGTTTCACTGTCTATTTCATCCAGTAATTCACTTATCTTCCCCTTTAAGAATGTGGATGCTATTCTACTTGGTGCATGTATTCAGTATTGATATTGCTTCATTGTCTATAATACTTTTTAGTCTCCTTCCTTATCTCTTTTAATTAGATATACTTTTGCTTTTATTTTGTCTGAGATCAGAATTGCTACCCCTGCTTTTCTTTTTCACTTCAGCTGAAGTTTAACAGATTCTGCTCTAGCCCTTTATCTTTACTCTGTGTGTCTCTCTGCTTCAAGTCCGTTTTTTGTAAACAACATATTGTAGGATTCTGGTTTTTTAACCACTTTGCTATCTGCTTCTGTTTTATGGGAGAGATCATCCCATTCACACTCATGTTATGATTACTACCTGTGCATTTCCCTCCATCCTATTCTTCCTCCTGCTTGTCCTCTCTCTCCTTTCATCTTTTTCCTCCTTACCATGTTGTGCTTCTGTCTGTCACCTCCCCCTGGTATTAAGGCTTTATAAATAATCAAAATGTAACTAATTAGTTCCATGTCAACCAATCAAAAAAAAAAAAGGAAACTGGCACAACTCCACCTTCCCCTACAAGAGAATCCTTCCTAATAGAGTGCAACCCAAGTGAAAGATGATCTCAATTAAGATGATCAAACTATCTGAAGATTGCTTTTTTATGCCTTTGTGTAAACATGACCAAATAGCTGAGCACAGGATAGGGGAAGAATCCTGTCTTATTTATCTTGGGCTAAAAAGGAGATTTAAATCCTAGATACTGATGGCCAAGCACACTGGCATCTAGTAGAATCTTGGTAGATATCTCTTCTTAAAGAGTTTGTCTTGTTTGTGTCTGTCCCTTTGCCTTCCTTGTCTATATCTTGTATGTTCATAGTCATCTGTGTGTTGTCTTCATCATTAGACTGTGGGCTCCTTGACAGAAGGGACTGTCTTTTGCCCTTTTTTTGTATCCAGACACAATGCCTGGCACATAATAGGTTCTTAATAAATACTTATTGACTTACTAGGGCATTTCTCCACTAGAAGAGATCTGTTACTTAAAGCTCTGCAGAGATGCTTGAGGCACATGGAGTTGAAGGGTCTTGCCCAGGATTACATAGCCAGGAGGTGTCAGAGAGAGGATTTGAATCTAGGTCTTCCTACCCTCCAGGACCTGCCCTCTATCCATTATTTCACATAGCCTCTCATTTCTTCTTAAAAGGTAGCATACATTAAACATGTATTGGAACAAACACAGTGGTATACATTTAAAAGCTTACCAAGGGGATGAGTTCATGATGGCCCACCTGTCTATATAGTATATGATGGAATTAAATAATGTTCATTCTACAGCCACTATACGTAAAAACAGTTGAGACACTCATTTTACTTATAATTGTCTTAAAAATATGTAAAACCTCCCCCTCTGATTCAGGGTGGGGTGTGTGTGTGTGTGTGTGTGTGTGTGTATGTTTCTTCAAATGGGAAAACATTCACATCAGGATTGATTTAATTTTTTTCCCCCTTTTAAATCATAAACAGTCCTGGTACAAGAAACAGTAGCTGTTATTGATTAAAAGTACATTTGCCTTGCCTGTGTTGTTGATGGATACTTGGAGGGCAAGAAGGCTGTTGGATTTGGGTAAGGGGGATTGGAAACAGTGGAATTTCGTCATATTACCTGTTCTATTATAACAATATTAGTTTTGGAAGAAAGTTGACTTTTGAAAAAGAGTCAATGCTAAGAAATTAGACATGTTAGCCTGTAGTGGGGGAAAAGGAGGGTGGTGAGGTTGTTGTTTCTTAAAGTGTTTTTTAAAGTGGCACACCCACTTTGAATAACTAGCTCGCCTGAGAAGAAGTAAAAGGCATTTGGAAATGAGTTTTTAATGACCTGTTGAATAAAGCAACTCCTCCTTCAGGAAATGCCAACATTTTCTAAGTACTCCTTTTCAAAGTTCTCATTCTGAAGTTCTGATTTAACCTTTACCTTTAGATGGGTCATAATGACTGACAAAGTAACAACACAGAATAATTTTCAAACTAATCTCATTTACATTTCAGTTTCCAAATATAATTATTTAATGGAGGCAGAAGATCATGCCTTAACGAGTGACATTTCTTGATAATAATGACAACAGCGGCAACAGTAATGACAACAAATATCTATTGTGTACCTTACAGTTTTCTCCTTTTTTTCCCTCTCAACAACCTCTGGGAGGTAGGATTTGGCAAAGAAAGGAAATACACATTTATGAGTATCTCCTATGTGTCAGGCATTGTACTAGGTGCTTTACAAATATTATCCCATAAAATCTTCACAGCAACCCTAAGAGAAAAGTGCTATTATTATTTCTATTTTACAGATTAGGAAACTGAGGCAAATGAGTTCATTGTCTTGGTTAGGGTCACAGAGCTGGTAAGTATCTGAGGCTGGATTGGAACTCGGGTCTTCCTGACTCTAGGTCCAATACTCCATTCACTGTGCCAGCCAGCTGCCCCCATAATAATTTCTTTTGTGTGTTTGCAGTTTCAGATATTTGGCATTTCTTAGGGAAGAATCAGGTTCAATTAATACTTATTATGCAATGATAATTGTTAGCTTTCATGAGAACCTATGCCTTAATTAAACAGACTTTTGTTTAGGTTTTGTAGCCTCAGCAACTAGCACAATGTCTAGGATATTGGGAGGAGGTATCATGTGGGGGGCCAGGGACTAGATCTGACATTCCATTGGTATAGGGAATCCTCAGATAAGGGGTATTGTCTTGACTCATGTTACTAGTTCTGCAAGTTTTAATTTTACGGAGTTCCCTAGGACACTGAGAATTTGCTTTTTGCCTAGGGTCAGACATCCACTGTATCAGAGATGGGATTTAAAGAACCTGGTCTTCTTGACTGGCATAGTGGATAGAGTGCCAAGCCTATAGTCATTAAGACTCATCTTCCTGAGTTAAAAATCTGACCTCAGACACTTACCAGCTGTGTGATCCTGGGCAAGTCACTTCACCCTGGTTGCTTCAGTTTCCTCATCTGTAAAATGACCTGGAGAAGGAAATGTCAAATCACTCCAGTATTTTTGCCAAGAAAACTCCAAATGGGGTCATGAGGAGTTGGACACAACTGAAAATGACTGAATTAACAACAATTTTCGGATTGTAGAGCCAAGTATCTGTCCACTGCACCAAACTGGCTTTCCATCCAATATTAGAACCTGATTCTCATTACATTGTGCTGTGATAAATAAGCAATAAAAACTTACTGAATTGAAGTGAAATTAAACTAGCTTTTACAATAGATTACTAGTGGCTATGAGTTTATTATTGTTCTTTCTTGCTATGGACATTAACTACTGATTGGTTTTTAACTAGCATACATATACCATTAAGTGCAATTCTTTTGAGACTGACCAAATTTTGGGAACATCTCAGATTTACAACACAGTGTTCTAAAAGAATCTTTTTTAAAGCCTTAAGGTCTTACATTTGGAAAACCTACCAAGATAGCTGGGTCTAGCTAAAAATATTTTGTCTTACTCAAATGGCCATAAGCTACCTCTTGGGTTCTCACATGCCATAAACAATGTGGTCTAATGGAAACACTTTGCTTAGAATCAGAGCAGGGGGCTTGGGATCAGACCCCAGTTCTTTCCTTTACCTCTGGTGAGACCTAGGGCCTTTTACCTTTATGGGCCTCAGTTTGCTCAATAGTAAAGTTAGAGGAATGGAAAGGAAAGAACATTTATTAAGTACCGACTATATGTTAGGTATTGTGCTACGTGCATTACAAATATTGATTTCGTAAGGTAAGAAAACATCTAAGTGCCTTCCCAAATCTAAAGTCTATGTGTTTTGTTGGCAGCCAGATGACAGAGTGGATAGAGATCCAGATTTGGAGACAGGGATTCCTGAGTTTGAGTCATCCCTTAGACACTTAACGAGAGGTGTAACCCTGCATAAGTCACTTCATATTGCTTCACAGGGTACTCCTGAGGATCAAATGAGCTATTAGATATAAAGCCCCTTGCAAACCTTAAAGTACCGTATAATTACCAGTTACAGTTTTTTAAAATTATTTTTTTGGTACTGATACAGGTAAAAGTGCTACTTTCCCAAAGCATCCCATTGGCTCTCCTCGGACCACCATGGAGAACTAAGCCCCAACAGTAGCTGGTTTTTCAATCTCTAGTTTGCCATTCCCAGCAAAAATCCCTGGACAAAAATCCCTGAAAATATGGCACTCAATGAAACCACTAGGAATGCCTGCAGAGCAGCCTTGGCCCTGTGGACAAATAATTTTCTAGGATCTGATCTTTCCTTTAGGCCTCCCATTGTCCTGCTTGGCTCTGACCCACCTCACTTTATCCTAGCTCATGATGGCCTCTATATTTCTTCAAATAGCAGCATGAAATTCTAAACCTTGACTGGTTACTATGTGATAATGTCCCCAGTCACCAATTTTGAAGTTGCAATACAGTAAATTATGATTTCAGGAAGGAAAATGTAAGACAGCTCTGAAAGGCCTGAGTCAAATTATGTAATTTTTATTTGCAAAGACAGACTTTTGGTTTTCATCTGTCTCCCAGACACCATTAGCAAAGATGGCCAGGCAGTCAGTGTCCTGAAATCTGTGTCCTTGGAATGAAGGTTTCACTTAAAAAAAATACATGTTATGAATATCCTTTTTTTTTTTTACTTTGCCAGAATTTTTCCCAGTATCCTTTCCTTCCCCCACCTAGGGAGTTATTACATATAACAAGTATATTTTAAAGGAAAAAAGAAGAAAATAAAAAGTCTGAAAATACATGTGATATTCCATACCTGTGAACCTCTTAGCCCTGCAAGGGTGTGGGGTGGGAAGCATCTTTTCACATTTCTTCTTTGTGTTCATGGTTAAATTTTTTTGTGTTTAGTTTTGTAATTTTGCAATGTTCCCTTTCCACCATTTTGTGCTTGTTCTTCATTTACCTTAGTGATCGGCGTATGTATTGTTTTCTTGGCTTTGCTTACTTCACTCTGCATGAATTCCCATGCTGCTGTGTTCATCGCACAGATTATTTCTTACTGCACAGTAACATTCCATTCGCTTATGTACCATTGGCTTTTGTAGATGTTTTTCAATGGATGGGCATCTACTTTGTTTACAATTCTGCACTACTATATGCTTTGTTGTATATGGGGATTTTCATCTTATTGATGATCTCCTTGGGGTATGGATTTAGTAATAGTAGATTCCCCAGGTTAACAGGTACGGGAATTTTAATAACTTTATTTGCATAATTCCAATTCTTTCCAGAATGGCTATACTGATTATAGCCCTGTAGTCCTTTAGATTCCAATATCAACAGAGCTCTAGTGTACCTATATTTCCACAATCTCCTCCAATAGCGATTATTCTCATCTTTTGTCAACTTCGCCAGTTTTCTGGGTATGAGGTAAAACCTTAGGGTTGTTTTGATTTGGCTTTCTATGATTAGAAGGGATCTATGACATTTTTTCACATCATTAATAGTTTGTTCTTAATATCCTTTGGCCACTGTGACATTTAAAAAGTTTGAGAAAGTTTCCAAGTAATGAATCATTTTATTAATAATACTAGCATTTCATTAATAAATGAAGTCAGTGGTACTCTCAAATGCCAAAGACCATCATGGCAGTTTATATACCTTTGGAAAAGTGAGTGTTCCTAAGAGTGGCAATCAACTTCTAGGGTTGTATCTCAAAGAGATCGTAGAAGTGGGAAAAGGACCCATATGTACAAAAATATTTATAGCAGCTCTTTTTGTAGTTGCAAAGAATTGGAAATTAAGGAGATTCCCATCAATTGGGGAATGGCTGAACAAGTTGTGGCATATGAATGTAATGAAATACTACTGTGCTATAAAATATGGGGAGGAAACGGACTTCATAATAACCTGGAGAGACTTACATAAACTGATGTTGAGTGAGGAGAGCCAGAATTGTACACAATTACACAGACATCATATGTGTGACAACTAACTTTGATAGACTGGGGTCCTGTCAGCAATGTAAGGTTATAAGACAACTCCAAAAGACTCATAATGGAAAGATATATCCACATCCAGAGAAAGAACTACAGAGTCTGAATGCAGATTGAAACAAACTACTTGCTCTCTCTTCTTCTTTTGTGTTTTCTTCTGTTTTGTCCCTTCTTTCTCATTGTTTACTCCATTGGTTATAACTCTTCTTTACAACTCGACTAATGTTTAATGTGAAGGTATTTATAGATCCTATATTTGATTGCATGACACTATGGGGGTGAGGGGAGGAGGAGAAGGAGGGAGTGAGGGCTTGAAACTCAAGGGAGTGTGGAACTAGATGTTGTACACTAAAAGTAAGTAAATAAATCTTTCAAAAGTAATCTTAAGAGGTAAAGTTGAGAAGAAATGAGCTCGTTTACTATTTATAATGGATTTACTGTCTAGTATTGGGTAAAAAACACAACCGAACAAGACTTCAAACATGCAATGTACAATACATTATCAAATAGGATTCAGAGCTATGGAGAATCTTGATATCAGTTTGGCCACAGAGTACCAAGAAAATTCCCATTACCTCTCTGTTCAGCCTCTTCCAGGGAATATTACTCAGATTTGCTAGGGTGTCACAGAGCCATACCTCTCCATAGATCCAGGGTAGCTAGGTGGCTCAGTGACTAGAGCCCTTGGGTGAGAATCAGGAATACTCATCTTCCTCAGACACTTCCTAGCTGTGTGACCCTGGACAAGTCATTTAGCCCTCTTTGCCTCAATTTTCTGATCTATAAAATGAGCTGGAGAAGGAAATGGCAAACCACTCCAGGATCTTTGCCAAGAAAACCACAAATGGGGTCACAAAGAGTCGGACACGACTGAAAAGACTGAACAAGAACAACAGCAGCAACCCCAGGGATCTAAAAAGTCCCACAGAGGCAACTAGTGACCCCAAAACAGTGACTAGAGCTCTGGGTTTTAAAAAAGGAAAGACTCGGCTCAAATTCCACTTCAGACACTTACTGTCTGCAACTCTGGGCAAGTCGTATCACTTCATTCTGCCTCAATTCCTTCATCTGCAAAATGGGGATAAAAGTAATACCTATCTCAGAGGTTGCATAGAGCTTTGCAAACTTCAGGCAGTGTATAAATACAAGCCGTTGTTGTCGTTACTGTTGTACTAACCTGAGTCCTCCATTCCCCTCACCAAAATTGTCCACTGTGCCAATCATTCTTACCCTTTGTGTTTCAGTCTGGAAATATCTCCTTTTCTCCCTCTACAACTCCATCTTGCCCAAATTCTTCCTCTTCTGAGGGGGTGGCTCAGTTCCCTGTCCTGCATCCCTAGTTCTAGCTATCTCCTTGAGGACCTGGGGGTGGCACCACCATATCAGGCAACTCACTGCCACAGATGTATTATTTTCCTTCTTGAATAACCTCTAGACCAATGGTTCTCAGCCTTCCTAATGCTGCAACCCTTTAATACTTGTATGTGGCCATATCTATATGTGGGTGGACTCGCCTGGAGATGGACAGAGGAGTGGTGTCTCAGTTCCTAAGACCATCAGAAATATGTGTTTTCCGATGGTCTTAGGTGACCCCTGTGAAAGGGTCATTCGACCCCCAAAGGGGTTGTGACCCACAGGTTGAAAACTGGTGCTCTAGACTATATGCTCTAGACTCTCTTAAAGATAATGTACAAAGTCCTTTCACTAGTGTCCTAATCATAGCCCATCAGCACCCCCAAATCAACAGCTCTTGGTGAGGGGCCATGCCCACTGGTCAGAATCAGCCTTCCATAGAACCATATTTACTGTTAACTGTGTATCAACTAGCCTAGAAACATCTAGTTCAGGGACACACACACACACACACACACACATTTCTAAGGATATGTAATCTTCTGGCCCAAAACATATTCATATACTTCTACATTCCTGTATGGGTTTTCACGTCTACCTATCTGATATGGAGAAATCCATGATGTTATTGTGGGGCAGAAAAATCCTCTGGTATAATATTTGGAGAAACATTTTCCTGAAAACTATTACCCATGTGACCTTGGTCAAGTAACTTAACTTCCTTAGGCGTGTTTAATGATGGGGGTTGGACTAGATGGGGTCCTTCTAGTTCTAAATAAGTGATTCTGTGTGTGACATTCTTGAGTAAATCAATTGGGAAATTAATGGGGAGAGAAGACAGAGGTTGAGCATGATTATGCGTCTATACCAGCTTTATAAATGAGGCTTAGAAAGTGCTGGGCCATATACGTTCCCTCAGTTTGTCAAATGCCACTGAATAAACTAGTCCCTGGACTAATAGTCAGATTTAATCTTTCCAAAGAAATGGTCCAAGTCTTTGCCAATCCAACAACATGGAAAAACATTGAAATTAACACCCAAGGGCCTCATTTGGAATCCTAGCTCTGCTTATACATGGTAGTATGCCCATGGACTAAGCACTAAAGCATCCTAGGACTCAGTTCCCTCTTCTGTAAAATGAGGCAATTGGATTTTATTCTCTCTAAATCCCATGATTAAGTTCTCTAGGTAAGAGCCTATTTCCAAGGCCACTCAAGTATTAAAAAATGAAACGTTGTTAAAAAGTGCTGGGCAAAATAGAAAATAGTCTGACAAGAAATTGGGTTTAGACCCTTATATTCCACAATAAATTCAAAATGCTTGGCTTAAATGGAATAAAAGAAGTAAAAGAGAAACAGATCCTACATCTCACATAGCTATGGGTAAGACATGTATTCTTAATAAAATTTAAGTTAGAAACAATTACAGAAGATAAAATAAATAACTTCAGTAACATAAAATTGAAAAGCTACCCCAAAACAAAATAAATATATCTCAAGTAAGAAGGAAAGGAGTCAAGTAGGGGGGGAAAAATCTGTATTAAAATTCTCAGATGAGGGTATTAATATCCAGTATGTATAGACAACTAACAGTTACATACATACACACACATATGTATATGTGTATACATACATTATATAACATTATGTGTTACATTTCATGTATATATATATATATATAGAGAGAGAGAGAAATCAAAAGTCATTCCAATACAAAGTGGAGGGAGAAATAATTACTAATAACCAGTTATGGGGGAGATTTAGGCTTTATCTCTCTCCTATTTCCTTCTTCAAAACCCTCTTTCTGAAGGACATTGCTAATCTCTGCCAAAAATGTACCCCATCTAGACCACTGAGAGAAATGATAATTTCTCTTATCTTAATAGCTAATTACTAAAATTGGAGAGACCCCAGCTTTTTCCCCAGTCCTATTTCCTAATCCAGTCTCTCAAGGACAGGACTGATGGAATATAGGATTAACATTCTCCTCATTCTAGGTATTGCTAGTCTACCCAATTACTTCAGGCTTGGGGGAGTGGGGGAAGAATATAGATTCTTTGTCTAATTACCTTTTCCAGAAGACACATAAGCCATGAGTCTGTTGCCATGCTTGCCTTTGACATTCAAAAGTGCCACTGGCCCTTTTATTGAAAATGCTGGCTTTATTAATAAAATGACAAGTTACCCAGAAACCATGTCTCTGGAACTTTTAAAATACCACACTATTTTATCTCAAGTGAATTTCTGCCCATTGTGTTCCACTCAAGCAGTTTGGGTGGAGGTAGATCCTTTTTCTAGATTGCCAAAGGCTAGGGGTGGTCTGGGTGTACAGATCACTCTGTCTTAGGGGTGGGCCCACTTTTCCTTATAACCTCCATTCTCTCATTAATTGTTAACCAAAGTTGGATCAGTTCACAACTCCACCAACAATGAATTAGTCTTCCAATTTTTCCCCATCCTCTCCAGCATTTATCATTTTCCTATTTCATCATTTTAGGCAATCTGACCAGTGAGATAGTGAGATGTGGTCCCTCAGAGTTGTTTTGATTTGCATTTCTCTAATAAATTGTGATTCAGAGCATCTTTTCATGTGCTTATAGATATCTTTAATTTCTTCCTCTGAAAACTGCCTGTTAATATCCCATTTATCAATTGGGGAATGACTTATATTCTTGTAGTTTTGACTCAGTTCTCTGTATATTTTAGAAATGAGGCCTTTATCAGAGAATCTGGTTGTAAAAAATCATTCCCAATTTTCTACTCCCTTCAAAATCTTAGTTCTCTTAAGATTATTTAAGAGAAACTATTTAAAGATTTTGAAAACTAGAATTTCCAACCCAGGTTTTCTGGAATCCTACTCCATTATTGTATCCTCTATTCCAGGAATCCTATTCAATTCCTACCTACTTCTCAACTGATATAAAATATTTTCTGACTTTAATGATACAGAGGGCACTAGAGGCTAATGAGGCAGCTAGGTTGACAGTGGATAGACTTGGCATCAGGAAGGTCTGAGTTCTTATCCTGCCTCAGATACTTACTAGTTGTGTGACCCTGGTCAAGTCACTTAACCTCTGAATCAGTTTTCTCATCTGTAAAATGAGGATGATGACAGTACCTATGTCACAAGGTTATTGAGAAAGTCAAATGAGATCATACATATAAAGAACTTTGTATACCTTAGAGGGCAATATAAAATTATCAATGAAAATAATAATACTAAAATGAATAAAAATCTACCTGTATTCACATATACCTGCATGCAGTTCTGTAAAAGAACTTTTGACCCCCATTGGACTTCAATATCTGAGTTTTGAAAGATGTCATAGCATATTAAAGAACCTCTCATGAAGCATAAGAGTGTACTGTTTTATTAGAAGTCAGCATGGGAAATGATTAATGAATGTTCCTAATATTTAGAGAAGAAGCAGTAGACTTGAGAAGACACCAGGCCCTTTCTGAATCTTGTGACTAATTGTGCAATGAGACAAGATGTCTCTGTCATTTAGCTGACTCATTCCAGTACAGCTGATCTAAGAAGGCAGCCTCTTAGCCTAGAACCAGATGTTAACTATGCCTCACACCTTCAGAACAAGCAGATTGTAAGACAGAGGAAAACCTTATGACAGTCAATATCCCAGTGGTGGAAATAGAACCTATCACTAAATTGAATACTTTAGTTCCCTTTCATTGCAATTTTCCCAGCATCATGAAAGAGAAGAATGGAACAAAGTCCATCAGTTGCTGTAGCCACCCCTACTCAACCTGGACATGGTATGATTAAATGGATCTTGCCCTAGCTTCTCCTTTCAATGAGTAATTTATCAGCACTTCTTAAATTGTAGGTCATGATCCCATATGGGACTGTAAAAAATTTGTTAGCAGTAAAATTTTTCTGAATGTGCAAAGACCAAAAATTAATTAAAAATCGAATGTGTAATAAATCCAAGGTGTTTCTGGCAGCTCTTGTCTGTGTCGCTTCAGTCTTGGTTCTGAACACACAGCACGGCCACTTTGCACTGCACATGCCCTCAGGCCACACAATGCCAGCGAACACTGCCTAACTGTGAAAAGGGGTGGTGAGTGGAAAATATGTAAGAAGCCCTGATTTAGAGAATCATTTTATCTCCTGTGTCTGTAGCTCAGATTTCAGATTCTCTTCATGGAGAGTTCCCTGGAGGAAGAAACATATCCATTCATGCCTCCTTGCAAACTACATCTAGTTAGACCATGGACACACATTATCTACATGGGCAACAATGCATACATTCCATACACATTATCAGCAATCCAGGTTCTGTCCTGTGTCCTGTGTCCATGACTCTTTCACAAGGTATTCTCCTCTCCTTGCCTCAGCTGTGATCCATCCTCACTTCCACCTCTTAGAATCCTGAGCTTTTTGCAAGGTTCAGCTCAGATCTTGTGGCCATCAGTTACAAGAACCTTCCCTCATTATGTAAGATGTCAGAGTTCTCTCCATCCTCAGATGACCTTGTTTTCTCCTTACCTGTATACATGTTGTATCCCCCAGTAAAGTCTTCCTGAAGGCAAGGACGAGATTTATTTATTTTTTGATGTCAATATCCCAAGCATCCCATTGCCTTTCACGTCATCTTCATCATCATCATTGTCATCATCATCACCGTCACCATCATCACCATCACCATCATCACTATTGCTGTTATGGCTTTTATTATTTGGCCCAGACCTATCTGTGATTTTATTAGTATAGAGAATTCTCAGTGAAGAAACTATTTCATGCAGATCAATAATTGTTTTGTAATTTATAATCTTAGAGAGCTGCCTGGTCAAGCAGCAAATATACATGTCAGAAGTGGGACCTGAACTCAGGTCTCCCTAACTCCAAAGCCGGCCTGATTTCTACTCTGCTATGTTGTTCAGCACATAGGTGACAGTTAAATATTTATTAAACAGAACTGAATAGTGGACAGAATAAAGGAGGTGATCATTCTCTTGTATTTGTCTTGGTAAGATAAAATCTAGAGGACTATTTTTAGCACCAGGTATCATATTTAAGGAAGCCAAGACATTCAACAAGCCATTCCGATAGGAGCCAGAACCTGATGAGAACTAGGTAGAGGTTCCAAGTGGATGCACTTCCCCTGGATGTCACTCTGGCTAGATCTTCTAGTGCTTGACTTCTGGGGGAGGGAGAGGCTGTACAGAGATGGGGAGAGGAGTGTGGTCAACTACAATGGGGTGAGAAAGGTTGTTGCTACCTGAGTCTCTGGATTCTTAGAAATCCAGAATTCCAGATTCATAATTCACTAGATCACAGAACCTGGAATGCTGATAATATTTATGGAATCTATGTATTGTTGCCCATGTAGGTCTGCCTAGATGTAGTTTGTGTGTCCGTGTGAGTCTGTCTAGATGTAGTTTGCAAGGAGGCATGAATAGATATGTTTCTTCCTCCAGGGAACTCCCCACGAAGAGAATCTGAAATCCGAGTTTTCCCCCTTAAAGATGGAAGCCAGATAACTAGGATCTCTCCTTTGTCAGGCTTTCCCTAACTCTGCACCTCCCACAGGGGTGGAGCACTAAGGAACCAATCTCCACCAATGAGAAGAATCTTATGCCAATGGGCTTTGAGGGGTGGGGTTACAAATGCTATGCTAATATCAGTTGGCAGTGTCTCAATGTGCTAAACAAGAGACAAAATGTATAGGGCTATCTCTTCATTTTGGACCTTGTCCAGTCAATGTCATGTAACATCACATTATTTCCCTTTGGCTGTCACATTATTCTGCTGATTCGTAATGTTGGGTGGACTTTGTCACATGGCCAGTAGCATCTTTACTGATATATGTGGCTCTTAAGAGCAACATTGAATTCTTAAAGTTGGGTACTACAGAACTGCAGGACCAAGTGCTGGAAGGGGCTTTAGACTTACTCAAGACCAAGGGTTCTTGAAATTTTTTTTTTGTGTCATGGATTCTAATGAAGCATTCTCAGAATAATGTTTTTAAATGCATATAATACATAAAATCACAAAGGAAACTAATTATATTGAAACACAATTATAAAAAAATTATGTTAATATATTCCAGGGTAAGAACTTTTCAATAAACCCAATCTAAACCATGAAACCATTGATAAGATCCCTAATACATGATCATCCAGGCTCTGATCAAAGACTTCCGGCAGGCAGAGTCAAAATGGTGGTGTGTAGGCAGCATCCCACTGAATTCTCCCAATATTCCTCTCAAAGCAACTTTAAAGTAATGCCTCAAATTAAAGTTTGGAGCAGCAGAGCCAACAAAAGGAGAATGAAACATTTTTTCAGTCTAAGACAATTTAGGAAGTCTGTAAGGGAGAACAATGACATCAGCATGAAAGCCCAATCTGGTGCATGGCAGTAGCATAAGTGATGAGCCCTAGAGGCTGCAAGGCAGTAGCTTTGGGAGCTCTCAGCCCAGATACAGTAAGAGGGTAAAACAACTGGTCAGAAAGAGATTATAGTGGACAGCTTGCTGGCACTGGTGCGGTTGCTACTTGTTGGCAACTCTATTGCCCATAAGCAGTTCTAGGTCACAAGGGAGCAGGTGACCTGGTCATAGTTCCAAGGTAGAGAGAGCTGGCTACAAGAGACTAGAGTACCTGGTTACAGTTCTAGGGCAGAGAGGAACACTAACACTTGAAGCTGCAGGGCAACAGAGGCTCTTCCTGGATAAAGACCATAGTAGAGACCAAGAAAGAAGTGTCCGTGGCTGTCCATAGATCACACCTTGGAAACACCAAAAACTTACAAACTCCTCAGAATTGGTTTTGAAAGTAATAGCACAAAAAAATCCTGAAGCTTGGGACAGGGCCTTTCTACCCCCAGGTGAGTAGAGTTTAATTTTGCCATGAAGTTCAACATTAAGAAATAGAAAAATGAGCAAACAGAAAAAAAAGAACTTGACTATAAAAAGCTACTATAATAGGAGAGAAGACCAAGACACAAACTCAGAAGAAGACAATAACTTGAAAAAAGATTAAAAGAAAAATATTAATTGTACCCAAACCCAGCAAAAATTCCTGGAAGAGTTCACGAAAGAGAAAATAGAGGCAGAGGAAATATTGTGAAAAGAAATGAGAGTGATGCAAGAAAATTATGAAAAGAGAATTAACAGCTTTGTAAAAGAGACACAAAAATATATAATTAAGAAAATATCACCTTAAAAAACACAACTGATGTAATGGTAAAAGTCACACAAAAATTCACTGAAGAAGAAAACTCCTTAAAAATCAAATAGGCCAAGTGGGAAAAGAGGTACAAAAGTTCATTGAAAAAAATAGTTCCTTAAAAATTGGAATGGGGAACTGGAAGCAAATGACTCCATGAGACAACAAGAAACAATAAATCAAAGTCAAAAGAATAAAAAAAGAAGACAATGTGAAATATCACATGAGCAAAACAACAGACCTGGAAAATAGATCGAGAGAAAATTTAAGATTATTAGACTGCCTGAAAGCCAGCATCAGAAAAAGAACCTAGATATCATATTTCAAGAAACCATCAAAGAAAACTTCCCAGATATCCCAGAACTAGAGAGTAAAACAGAAATGGAAAGAATCCACTGATCACCTCCTGAAAGAGATAAAATGAAAACTCATAGGAATATTACAGTCAAGTTCCAAAGTTCCCAAGTCAAGGATAAAATATTGCAAGCAGCCAGAAAGAAACAATTCAAATATCATGGAACCATAATAAGTATGATTTTGTAGTTTCCACGTTAAAGAAGTGGAGGGCTTGAGATATGATATTCTGGAAGGCAAAAGAACTAGAATTACAACAGAAAATAACCTAGTCAGCAAAACTGAGTATACTCCTTCAGGGGAAAAATGGATATTTAATGAAAAAGAGGATTTTCAAGCATTCCTGATGAAAAGAGCAGAGCTGAATAGAAAATTTGACTTTCAAATACAAGACAAGAGAAGTACAGAAAGGTAAAAATGAAAGAGAAATCACAATGGACTTAATATATTTAAACTGTTTATATTTCTATATGGAAAGATGGTACTTATAATTCCTGAGAACTTCATCATTATTAGGGGTCTATGTAGACAGAGAGCATGAGTGTGAGTTGATTACGTTAGGATGAACTCAAAAAAAAGAAAGAGGAAAAGAGAGGCACTGGGAGAAGAGGGAAGGAAGAGATAGAATAGGGGGATTTTTCTCAATGAAAGAAGCATGAAAGGAAGAGCTTTCACAGTGGGAGGAAATGGGTGTGTGTGTGTGTATGGCAGGTAATACTTGAACCTCATTCTCATTAGAACTGTTTCATAGAGGAAAGAATATAAGTACATGTTCAGTTGGGCATAGAAATCTATCTGACTCAATATGGAAATAGGAGGGGAAGGGGATAAGAGATATTCAGGGACAGGGATAATAAAAGGGAGAGAAGTTTAAGGGAGGCGGTAGTCAGAAGCAAAACAGACTTTTGAGGAGGGATAGGATAGAGAGAAAATAAACATAAGAAAATAGGGTGATAGGAAATATATAATTAATAATCATAACTGTGAATGTGAATGGTATGAGCTCAACCATAAAACAGAAGCACAAAGAATGGATTAGAGGGGCAGCTAGGTGGTGCAGTGAATAGAGCACCGACCCTGGAGTTAGGAGTACCTGAGTTCAAATCTGGCCTCAGACACTTAACACAAAAACTAGCTGTGTGACTTTGGTCAAGTCACTTAACCCCAATTGCCCCTACAAAAAGTAAAAAAAAAATGGATTAGAAACCAGAATCCAACAATGTTTACAAGAGGCACACTGAAAACAGAAAAATATACATGGAGTTAAAATAAAGAGGTAGAGCAGAATCAATTATAGACCTAATTAAATAGACCTAATTAAAAGAGATGATGAGGAAAACTATATTTTGCTAAAAGGTACCATAGAAAATGACAATATCAAAAATGTTTACATCAAGTTTCTCTGATAAAGTCTTCTTTTATCAACTATATAGGAAATGGAGTCAAATTTATAAAAATAAGAGCCATTTCCCAATTGATAAATGGTCAAAAGATATGAACAGGTAGTTTCCAGGAGAAGAAAACAAAACTATCTATAGCCATACAAAAAATACTTTAAATCACCATTGATTAGAAAAATGCAAATTAAGACAACTCTGAGGTAACACCTCATACCTATTTGAAATTACAAATGTTGGAGGGAATGAGGGAAAATGGGTACACTAATAAACTCTTGGTTGAGTTATGAACTAGTTTAATCTTTCTGGAGAATAATTTGTAATTATGCCCAAAGGGATAGAAAAGTGTACATACCTTTGACCCAGCAAAACCACTATTATCCTAAGGAGATAAAAGAAAAAGGAAAAGAACCTATATATACAAAAATATTTATAGCAGCTCTTTTTGTGGTGGTAAAGAAATTGGAAATTGAAGAGATACTCATTAATTGTGCAATGACTGAACAAAGTTGTGGTATGAGATTGCAATGGAATACTACTGAGTTATAAGAAATGATGAGGGAGATGGTTTCAGGGAAAAAAACCCCCAACATAAGAAGACCTATATGAGCTGATATAAAGCAAAGTGAGAGAAACAGAGAGATCATTGTGCATAGTAACAGCAATGTAGTAATGATGATCAACTGTGAAAGACTTGGCTACTCTGAGCAACGTAGTGATCTAAGACAATTCCAAAGGACTCATGATGTATAACTGCTGTCTGGCTCTAGAGAAAAAAAACCGATGAACTCTGAGAACAAATTGAAGTATAATTTTCTAGTTTTTTTATTAGTCTGTTGTATTTTTTTTACAATATAGTTAATATGGAAATGTTTTGCATGATTTCAAAATGTATAATTGATATTGTTTGGCTTGCCTTCTCAGTAAGTAGGAGAGGGATATGGAGAGAATTTGGAACTCAAAATTTAAAAAGAAAAGAATGTTAAAAATAAATAATAAACTTATTTTTAAAAAATACCTCCAGCAATAGAGAGAATTCACTATGTCCTGAGGCACCCAGTTCTGTTTTGTGACAATGCTAACTTTCAGGCTGTTCTTCCTTATAGTAAACTGATATCTGCTTCTGTGTAATTTTCTAGTTTTGTCTTCTAAGATCTAATGCAGAGGTTTCCAAAATTATTTGGCCTACCATCCCCTTAAAAAAAGTTACTCAGCATCCCCTGGAAATCAACTTTCTTTAACCTTTTAACAGTTTTTTTTTGGAGGGCAGTTGGGGTTAAGTGACTTGTCCAAGGTCACAGGGCTAGCTTTTTTTTTTGTGTTAAGTGTCTGAGGCCAGATTTGAACTCAGGTACTCCTGACTCCAGGGCCGGTGCTCTACTCACTGTGCCACCTAGCCGCCCCTAAATTTATTTTTTTCAATATTTGCCAATTACATCAGTTTTTGGAGGCAATCAGGGTTAAGTGACTTGCCCAGGGTCATACAACTTCTAAGTGTCTGAGGTCAGATTTGATCTCAGGTCCTCCAGACTCCAGGACCAGCGCTCTATTCACTGCGCCACCTAGCCACAGTTTTTTTTTAAAAATATCTGCATCATTTAAAATATAAAGTATTTTTTAAAATGATGCATGTTGAATTCAACAATTAATTGTAAATTTGTGGGGTTTTCCTGCACTGAAATTTTGATGAAGCAACATTGCATCATGTAACCATATACTATATGGTGATAGTATTGCATTGCAAATGAGTCATTACACACACATACTCCTGCAGATGCATGCTGGACTTCCCAACAATCCATGACATACTTACCTGCCAACACTTTCTTGTTAAGATCTGTCCACGGACTTGACTACTGGATGGTTAGAAATTGCATTTTGTGTGTGTATATGGAAAATAATGTAATCACTACAACTTTAACTCGGATATACAACAGATGAAACATGTATGAACAGGTTTTCAAATTTTTCTTCTCTTCTTTCCTTATGCTTCCACTGCTCCCTTATTTTTACTCAACATCCCCCCAATTGCACCCGAGCTATTATCACCCCCCTAGACCTTTCCAGTGCCCCCAGGGGTGGTATCATCCACTTTGGGAATCTATAGTCTAATGCCTCTTCCACTTGACAATCCTTAAAATGGTAGAACACAATGATACTTTTTCTCTTATGTCTTTTTCCTCCACAAAGTAAACTTTCAAAGTTTTCTCAGTAGATCCTCATATAACATGGTTTTGAGACCCTTCACAACCCTGGTTGACCTTCTCTGGGCATCTTTCAGTATGCCTGTGTCCCTCATAAAATGTAATGCCCAGCAAAATACTCCAGATATGGTCTGACTGGGACAGAATGCAGTAAGATCATCTCCTCCCTCCCTGTTTCAGACCCATATTTAATTAATGCCACCTAAGATTACATTAAGTTTCTTTGGCTGTCCCACTAACTTGTTGATGCATGTTAGGTTTACACTCTACTAACTTCAAACCTTTAGCCAAGTTTTCCCTGTCCTCTACATATGTTGTTGATTTTTTGGGCCAAAGGGCAGGCCTTTACATTTATTTCTATTAAGTTTAATCTTCTCAGATATGATCCAAAATTCCAGCCTGTCAAGGCTTTTTTGAATCATTGTTCATTTCTCGCCTGCATTAGGTATCCCTTCTAGCTTAATGTCATCTATGAGTTTTGATAAGCAGGTCATTTATTTCTTAAACTAAATGTAATGGATATCTTATCCAGTTTTAGTATCATGCTACTGCTTAGGTTAAATGTGGGGTAATACTTGGCTGTGCCCCCATTTAGCACATTCTTTACCCAGGTAGGAACCGTAAGTCAAATGTACACCTACTAAAGTGCCTTGCAAATAATAGGCACTTTATCGGTGTTTGTTGATAGCAAAGTAAATAATGGAGATAAAGCAATAGAATCCTTAGCTCCTCATACATAAAGGGGTAAAATGTCCCACAGAGTCTCACTGCACTTAGGGAATTCACTTCCTCTGATGTGAGGAAAGGATTTGAGCTCTACTTTCATCTGTCTTGGGCAACATCTGGAATCTTTTCTGTCTTCCTCCATGCATCTGCACAGCTCTATGCTCCATTCTTGCTTGGCATGGTCTAAGGACTTTAGTGATTGTCAGTTCTGCCCCTCACTCCCTTTAAGGTTAAAAAATGTCCAAGTCAGCTATGCCTGATGCCTTAGCTGTCACATGCTGAAAATCTGTTATCTGCAGCTGCTCTTCCATCCTCTCATTTGTTGCTGGCAACTCTCTATCCTGCTGCTTCTTTCCTACTGTTGTGGTTGATGAAACATGGAGGGAGGGTAGTCATTCCTTTAGGGTGAGACTGTCCAGGCCACATATCATGGGCTAGTTCTGCCACTCAAAAACCCCACAGTTTCCACACCACTGTGGATGAAAGGCTGCTTGGGCAATTGTGAAGCTTATTTTCCTCACCTCTCTCTATGAAGGTTTTCAGTCCTCAGTCTTAGCTGAGTTAGGGTGAATGTTACCCATTCCTTTCACCTCTTTCTTATGTTGGTGACCAAAAAGTGTGTACCACCCACTGAGGCTTTTTTTTTAGGCTGAGACAATCATACATGACCTCCTTTCAATTTACCTTTTGAAGTAACTTTTTATTGTATGTGTAAATCAATGAGAAGCTTCTCTCTGCCTCTAGAAGGTTTTAGAAACACTGAAGAATGGGACCACAAATCGATGATTTCTGTTGACAAAGCCTTCTCTTTCTCTCATCATTCATTTATAAAAATGATGAAGAAATCAGGGCCAAGTGTAAAGCATCAAATATCAGTGAATAAGCATTATTGCTGCTATTATTCAATTGTGTATGACTCTTCATGACCCCATTTGGAGTTTTCTTAGCAAAGATACTAGAGTGGTTTGTCATTTCTTTCTCCAGCTCATGTTACAGATGAGGAAGCTAAGGCAAACAGGGTTTAGTGATGTGCCCAGGTCACACAGCTAGTATAAGTCTAAGGCTGGATTTGAACTCAAGAATATTTGAACTCCAAGTCTGGCACTCCATTCACTGAATCACCTAGCTACTCATAAGAAAAGCATGCTCATTGGATAATAATAACTGGCATTTATACTCTAACACTCCAGTGAATGTATGATCTCATTAATGATGACATTTCTTCTAATGACACAGAACGCAACTTAACCATGCTTGCCCATTCTGTACATGGACTCTTGTTCATGTTCATTCATAAACTTACCAGAGGGGGGTCTGCCCAGTGTCATTCCGGTCTTACTTTCCATTCTCTTAATGAAGATCTGTGATACATATGATGTATCTACTGGCTATCATCCACTCTTACTAGGCGATCAAACCATCTTTTTTTTCCTCCCCTAGGTCATGTCTTCAGTGACATATTTACATGGTATTTTAAACATCTCTTAAGGTCACTTGTAGCCCCTACTACTTGGGGAGGCTGGGAATCCATCCATTACTTGAGTTTGAGAGGCAACTAGATCCAGAAATTGATAGACTGCTGGACCTGGAGTCAGGAAGACCCAAGTTCAAATCTGTTCTCATACGCATCCTAGCTTAGCTAGGCAATTTTCTTATTCGCTGTCTGCCTCAGTTTCCTCAACTATAAAAAATAGGAGGCATCTACTCTCAGGGTTGTTGTGAATATCAAAGGAGGTAATATTTATGAAGCACTCAGCACAGTGCCTAGTGTCTAGTAGGTACTTTATAAACGATATTCTCTTCCCTTCTCTACTCTTGGTTTTTTTTGAACTGCAATAGGGCTAAAGCTCATCAGGTGCCTACCCTAAGTCTGGCGCTCATATGGTGAACTCCCAGAGTGAAAGCCACCAGGCTAAGGCAAGGCAAATCCACCCAGGTCAGAAAACCACAGCAAGTTCAAGTCTCCTTATTGCTATTCAGCATTGGGATCATCTGTGAGTGGCCTCTGTGCCTCCAATCCAGGAGAAACAGGGAGACCCAGTAGAGAAAGAAGGAGGGAGGGAGAGGAAGAGGGAAAAAACAAGAAAGAAAAAAGAAAAAGAAAAGAATAAAGAAGGAAATAAAGGAAGAACTGAGGAAAGGAAAGAAAGAAGAAAGGAAGAAAAAGAAAAGAAGAAAGAAGAAAAGAAAGGAAGAACTGAGGAAAGGAAAGAAAGAAGAGAAAGAAGAAAGGAAGAAAAGAAGGAAGGAAGAGAGAGAGAAAAAAGCAGGAAGGAAGAGAGAAAAGAAGGAAGAAAAGAAGTGAGGAAAAAAGAAAAGGAAGAAAGGAAGGGAGAGAAAGAGAAGAAGGAAGAAAGAAGCAAAGGAAGAAAGATTTATGTACATTATCTTTTTTGAGCCTTACACTAATGCAGGTACTACATATGTTAGAATCTATTTTATAGGACATGTAATTGATACTTAGAGAAAGTAACTGACTTTACAATCATCATGCAGATAGTAAATGTCAGAGCTCTCATTTGAATTCAACTCCCCCTGAAGTTCCAAAGCCCCACTATCTGTTCACTGCGTCATGCTGCCTGTTGGATATTTGTACAGCTCCAAGATGATGCCCCGAGTTTCCCAAATGATTGCTTTGGAGGAATCCTGTGGGATCAGAAACATTTAGGATTCTACACTGCCATTCTAGGTTTATTTATAATTGCTTCCCTTCACGCGCTTCACCCAAAATAAACCTAGTAATAACTATTCCCTGAAAGTCTCCTGGACTCTCCCACCTCCATGCACTCAGACAGGACATGTCCTCATGCTTAGAGCATTCCTTCCACATCTTGGCCTACTGACATCTGTCTGTCCAGTGATACTGTCCTTTTGGCTGTTCCTTGTGCATTATGCTTCATCTCCCAACTGCACATTTTCACAGACTGTCCTCCATGCCTTTAATGCTCTCCCTCCTCATCTCTACCTCCTGGCTTCCTTCTAACCCCAGCCAAAATTCTGTCTTCTACAAGAGGCATTTCTCCATCTCCTTTCATTCTAGTGCCTTCTCTCTGGGATTACATCCAGTTTATTCTGTATACGTCTTGTTTGCATGTACTAATCGGCATGTTGTCTCCCCAATTAAACTGTGAGTTCCTTGAGGGCAAAGGCTTTTAAATTGTGTATATTCTGCCTTTCATCGCATCTCCAGCACTTACTACAATGCCTGGAACACAGTAGGCACTTAATAAATGCTTATTGCTTGACTGAATCACAGACTGACTGACTGAAATCATGTCCAGCTGGTGTCATTTCCTCTGTGAAACTTGGACCCATAATTTTATAAATTCCTTTAATTTTATGAATTTTTGTCCTTTTTCATCATCACATTCTTTCTAGTATGACATTTTTATGTATCTTCTCTCATTCTATTGTAAACTTCTTGAGGTGAAGGAGGTATTGCTTTTCATTTTTGCCATGTTCAGGATAAAAAAAGAAAAAAATTTCCTTTTTTTTGCTTTCTTCCTTTTCTCTCTTCTTTCCTTCCTTTTTCTTTCTCTCCCTCTTCCTTCTTTTCTTCCTTTATTCTTTCTTTCTTTCCTTTCCTCAGTTCTTCCTTTCTTTCTTTCCTTCTTTATGTGATTCATTGGAAAACAGAACTACTAAAGAGTAAGCTCCCTCTTCCAAATGCAGATCAATACCTGTTTTGCAGCTTAGAGCCCTGGAGAGTCCCCTGGGGCCTCTGTCAGTTGATGTGGGTTAGAGGGTGGTTTTTGACTTGGATTTCTATACATTGTTCCATATTGGTTTTTTGCATTTTTTTTTTTTGTTTTTTTGAGGGAGAAAGACAAAGCAGTTGTGGTTAAGTGACTTGCCCAGGGTCACACAGGTAGTAAGTGTCTGAGGCCAGATTTGAACTCAGAAAGATGCATCTTCTTCACTCCAGGCCCAGCACTCTGTTTACCACCTAGCTGCCACCATATGTGTAACAGGCATTTAACAAAATTTGTTGTATGGCCAGTTAGGTAGTGTAGGGAGTACAATACTGGACCTGGAATCAGGGAGAGTTGAGTTCAAATGAATCATCAGACACTAGCTGTGTCTCTCTAGGCATGTTATTTGACCTCTATCTGCCTGGGTTAATTTATCTGTAAAGTGGGGATGGAGGTGCTATTTGTGAGGATAAGATAAAATTTTTGAGGAAAAAAATCAAGGGAAACATTTAAATCTGAAAAACAAAAAGGTATATGAGAAAGTGAAAAGCATTTTGCAAATGTTAAAGTGCTACATAAATACTAGCTATTATTGTTGATTCAAGGGGATCCTAGTTCTTATTTCCTGCCCATGATCTTGTTATTCTTTTTTTAAAAAACTCATGATTAAATTTTATTTTAAATTTCTGGGATAAAACAAGTTTTCCATAACATAGTACAATAAAAAAGATGTTCGCACATGAATGTGTCTCCAACCACAGCCTTACATTTTGACTCTAAGAGATGTGGGTTAAAAAAAAGGGCAGTAAAGATGAAAAAAAGAGAAAAAGAGAAAAGTAAAGTGATGTACTCTCCTTTAAACCTGTGAACAGACTGCATAATTTTATATAAGTAGGTGAGCCCTACCCTACTTCACACATGGTAATATCTAATTTGTCCATATGCCTAAGGAAAGCACCTGGGGAAATCCCTGGTTAAGATGAGCACCACTGAGCACACCTGCCACTCCACCCCATCCCATCCCATCCCATCCACTCCCTTCAGTTGGAGCTTTCCCTTCCCTCTCCCCCAGACTGGGCTAGGATAGCGGTGGGTGTTCCTACAGTCCAACTGTCATTGATCCAGGATGCAAAGCTCATGTGACAGGTGTTTCAGAAAACAGGAAATCTACGACAGAGGCTTCTAATAACTATGTAATTTTAAGAGACAGATCAAGAAGACATGACTGTTGGATGAGGAACAGATGGCTTTCAATTGCTGTTACTACAGCAGGAGGAGGAGAGGATGAGCAGACACTATTTAGGTATCAGAGAACAAGAGAACTCTGTGCAGAGCATTGTACTTAATCCCCGAATGTTCAATCCCCTCTCCCCCACTTCCTCCTTCCCCTCCCCTCAAAATCCCCAAATTCAACATACAGTTTGAACCAATCCCCTAGGGAAATGTTCTCCAAATGACATAAGAATGCCTTATTTCTTACTTTCAGAGCTAATGTTTTTCTTCAGTTGTGATCAGGAAAGAAAGGTAAAAACAATGATAATCAGATATAACTGGTAGTACCTAATATTCTGACTCTTGTTGACACCGAGCATCTGGACCCATAGAATCAAAAGCTTTGGTGGAAATATTTTAAAACTATTTTTGTGAGATTAAAAAAAAAGAAACACCTTATGGTAAATATTAGCAGCTTAGTTCTTTCCCCTCCCACTCTGCTTCTCCATTCCAGCCTCTCCTACATTAAAGTGGAGAAATAAAGTCATCTAAGTTACAGAATTTTTAGTAATTATATCCCTATTTCTACATTCACTCTCTTTTGTCTCCCCCCAATCCTTTTGCTCTTTCTGGACTCTGCGGTTGTTAGTCTGAATGCCATAAAAGTCCTCTGCCCTTAGGCAGCTCAGCATACATGGCCCCCTATTAGAGCCTCAACTCATCCTGCTCTGGACCTAGGGATTCCAATACCAACCACAAATTGACTGACCTCACTTCCCCCCTGCTTTTCTCCCAAGGATGCCTGTGGTCTAAGCCAAACACCATGCAGCTCTGACCACTTAAAAAGCACAGCCTCACTGGTTAAGGAAGAGAGGCCCCATTACAAATGGCTGAAAATCTCCAGTGAGACTGACCAGCATCCTGTGCCCTGAAAAGGGGCCAGTCCAAACACATGTGAAACCAAATGGAGCTTCAATGGAAGGGCAGTAAATTGAGTGTTGGTTTACATGGATGGTGTCCATGTTTCCATGTGTCACTTGCAGATCATCCAACAGGAATTATAGGAGAGGCTCAATGAAAGGTTTCGTACACTGTAGGCAGGGGCAATAGAGGAAAAGATTGGTTCCCTCAGCCTCCATGAATAAGCTGACATGGAGACATTAGAAGCAGGTTCTGGTTTTCTCGAATGTCTTCAGAACACCCTATTCTATGCCTCATTACTCATAGCCCATCTTTTTCTGCCTTATTTTTATCCTATCTACCATACTGCCATAGCAACCATGACCTCTGCTTACCCTTATTGGAAGGCATGGTAGATACATGCCTATGTGATGAGGCATGATAGATAAAAGGCTGAATTTGTAGTCAGGAAGACTTGGGTTTAAATTTCTACCTGGGCAATCATAGACAAGTCATTAAACTTCTCTGATCCTCAACTTCCTCATCTGTTAAATGGAGACAATAATACCTCTAGTGCATACCCCATGGGGTTACAATGAGGTTCAAATGAAATACTACATGTAAAACGTTTTATGCATTTACAGTACCACACAATATAAGTTATTATTACAGGAGGCAGTGTCCTTTCTCTCAATTCCTTTTCACATTGGATGACCATTTCTGATTTAGAGTTATAATCCTCTAGACCAGTGGTTCTCCACCTGTGGGTCGCGACCCCTTTGGGGGTCAAACAACCCTTTCACAGGGGTCGCCTAAGACCATCGGAAAATATATATTTCCGATGGTCTTAGGAACCAAGACATGGCTCCTCTATCTGTCCACCCACGTTCAGATACACCCACATACGAGTATTAAAGGGTCACGGCTGCAGCATTAGGAAGGTGAGAACCACTGATGTAGACAGTGCCTGCTTAAGGCACTTCTTGTGTTCCAGTCACTTTAGCTCGCCTCTGCTTGTCCACATTCACACGCCCTAATCAGTTTCTAGTCACTTTGCCAAAAGTGGAACCAAATCTGATCCAAGGGATTTGTGGGCTTTCAGCAAAGCTTGAAAATTGTGCCCTTTGTCCATTACTAGCCAACAGAGGCTTTGAGACTTCATTGTAACACATGGGACTCACCTTATCATAAAATAAATACCTATGTGTCATGAAGAAAAGAATGTTCTGGCATTAAAAAGTACCTCTTATTGTATTCCTCTGTGTGTTGAGTCTGGGTCTACCTTGCCTCAGCTTTCCCACAAACATCCTGAAGAAGACAAATTGTATTCAAAGTCCAATGTAGAAGCTTCCTCCCCACCTTTTCCAATAACTGTTCTTTATAAAGGGAAAAAGAAGTAATAGGTCATAATAGCAATGTTTACAGCTCTATTGAGAGCAGGAATTGATTTTAGAAGAATAGATGGCATTCCAACTGAAGAGCTGCATAAGATGTACAAAGAAAAGGTACTTAACATTCGATTGAATAGGGAAGTAGCAACCCCTCCTACAGATACTTCTGAATCTTTGTATCCAAAACTACACCAGCATATTCATAACCATCATGGGTGTTGTGAATATCTCATTATTGATAAATTTGCAATCTCCTCATTTATCAAGCTAAAAGCTAAAAGACAGACACCACCGGGAGCTTGCACCTTTTCCTGAGATCCTGCTTCTACAGCTTCTACTGAGAACTTCCAAGGACCAGGCTGAGAAACTGTCACCCAGGATGGCCTGTTAGCACAGGCTCCTTGATCTGCTTTTCTAAAGGGGAAGACAGCTTTAAAGGGGTTAATGATTTTACCTTAATTGTATTCACTAGTTCAGGGGAAAGGTCAACAAACTGAAAGTGGAGAAAATGCAAACAGAAATTAGCACCGAGATTGAATAGACAGGGTTCCTACAGTCTGAACAAAGTAATACAACCACCTACATACACCACTGGATCAGGAGAGCATAAACTTCTGAGTAGTGGGGCAGGGGGACAAGATAGCTTTTAACAAAGGACTACTCAGAGTCCCATCTAGGGAATCAAAAGGTCCTTCTCATGAGCAACCACGCCAAAGCAAAATGCCAGTCTCCCAGAATTTATAACAAAGACTCAGGCCCTGATTGGCTCAAAGCCAGAAGGCACAAAACCTACTTAACTCAGCACAACTGTGAATTATCAGGGTTCAAAGGAGATTAATCTTTCAGATATTTACAATTTAGCCTGAGCCTGGGAAACTGAACTCCAGAAAAACGCACCAAATAATCCCACTCTGCTTATGCTTACACAGGTCATGCATAGACACAGTCTTAACCATGTTATATACCATACATGTACACAGTCTAAATGGGAATGTAGAGACCACTTAATCCAATACTTTCATTTTTTGACAAGCAAACAGAAGCTTAGACTTGTCACTTGCAACATGATACAGGAAGGGACAGAGCAGGCCTTTAAATCTGGGATTTTCCACTGCACGACTCTATTTAATAATATTTGTGTATTGTTCCAGATAGCAGCTCTTCAAAGGATTTACCAAACTCACAATAATGATATTGCAATACTTAAACAAATTTTGGGGTTTTGGAGGACTGTACATTCAAAGTAAGTCAACAATGTGACATTGCAGCCAAGAGTAACCAATACATTTGAGGCAGAGTATGCAGGACTGGAGTAGGGATAGCTCTGTTGTCCCCTATCCTGGTCAGTCCACATCTGGAAGGTTATATTAAATTTTGGATAGTGAATTTTAGGAGAGTCATTTATAAGCTTGAGCAGGGCAACCAGGATGGGGAAGGATCTCAAGATCATGCTATATAAAGTTTGAAGAAACTGGAGATGTGTAGGCTGGAGAAGAGCAGATGGGTGTAAGGGGAAGACATAATAGCTGTCTACAAGTAATTGAGTGCTGCCATATAGTAAAAATATTAAATTTTTAGTATAATTTTATAATATAAAATTTTAATTTAATAGGTAGAATTAGATACAATTGGAAGAAGTTTCAGAAATGTAGATTTTGGCTTAATATAAACAAAAAAGTAACCAACAATTAGAGTTATAGCAGGTGGTGACTTTGCCCTCACTAGAAGCCTTCAGGAAAAGCTGAATGATGCCTTAATGAGTATGTTATAGAGGGAATATTTTTCAGACATATGTTAGTCTTTTGGGTTTTTTTTTTGCTTTTTGGAGGGCAGTTGGGGTTAAGTGACTTGCCCAAGGTCACACAGCTAGTTTTTTTGTGTTAAGTGTCTGAGGCCGGATTTGAACTTAGGTACTCCTGACTCCAGGACTGGTGCTCTATTCACTGCGCCACCTAGCCGCCCCTTTTTTGTTTTTTTGGGTTTTTTTTTCATAGGTTAGTCTTAATGGCCTCTCAGGTCTCTGAATTCTAAGATTCATGATCTCATATGTCTGCATGGGTACCATGCCCACAAACAATCCATGCTTTCTGAACTGTATGATTTATTCATATTTTTCTGTTAAGTCCTCCTTTGAAGAGGTGCCCAATATTCTGGAGCCTTCTCATATCTTTCTAAGATTCTGTGGGTACTAGCATAGCACTAAGAGTATTAATTTAGCTATTCTGCCTTCTCATTTCATATCTGAGTCACCTCTTTTCCAATCATGCACTTTCTCAAAGATAACTTTTTGCACCGCTTTGTGTAGGACTCCTATTTAAAAACATGCTATAATTTACTCAATCCCATCATACATCTTACCATTATCTTTTGAATCTTTTACAATTTTCCTCCATCAAAGTTTTACTCTGATGCCTCAGTGTGACATCAATGACTCTGGGTTCTTAAAGGCCTTGCCATCGAAATACAAGCTCTGAAAGTTTCCACTGACCTGGAAATAGCATGACTAACAGAACGTGGTTAAGTATCATAGTTTGGCCGCTGGGTGATGAATTCTTTGTCATGGAAACCCACTGAAAAATAGAAATATAAAAATTGCGCAACATGTAGTACTGCGCAACATGGAGCCACTACGTGGCAGTGGATAGAGTACAGGCCTGGAGTCAGGAAGACTCATCTTTCTGAATTCAGATCCACTCCTCAGATGCTTATAAGCTGTGTGACCTGGATAAGTCATTTAACCCTGCTTGTCTCAGTTTTTTAACTGTAAAATGAGCTTGAGAAGGAATGTCAAACTATGCCAGTATCTTTGCCAAGAAAACACCTAATGGTATTCAAAGGATCAGACATAATTAAAACGACTGAACTGTGAACTGATATTTTTTTGCAGTGATGGCTGGAAGAATAGTAGAAATGGGTACAGAATGGATGAAGAATCGTATAGTTTTAAGCTCTCTCTACACATGAATGTAACTGTTGGTACTCTCTGAGATACTTGCTGAATGGCCATTTAAGTTACTTGGTCATTTTGCTTTGAGGTGCTTATGATGACTCTTAACAGAAGGAATAACATTAAGGTTACTAGGTTTTATACCAACATCTGTTGTAGAGGATCAATAGAGAAATAAAATTATATGAAGAAATCAGTGAGTTCCTCTAAAACAAATGAACTTATACATGGATACATGTTAATTTCAATGCAAAAGTGAGTACATGAGAACAACAACATTGAAAAATGTGATTCAAGATAAAATAAGTCTCATGCGTATATCTACTGAATATTTTCTTCAAGAAGAAAGTCAGAAGCTGTTTGGCATGGTGAACATTGAATAGCACAAAAATGAAACTTTATCATAACAGACTGGAAATAAAGATTTACACATGTGAGAGCCATTTCTTAAACAGTTGTTTTTGTGCAGGCAGCCTATGAAGTCATTAGAGCAAAAGTTAAAGTCATTAAATAAATCGAAAAGCTAAGGATGAGACAGTAAGACTCCATGAAAAGAGAGTAAGACAATTCCAACTAGACCTATTCAAGTAAGTAACTGAAGCTCAAAAGAGGGAAATGGTTAAAGGAATAGACATCAATAATACTGTCACTATTTCCTTTAAAAATTTAATTGATTTAATAAGAAATAAGAAAGGAGAAAGAGCCCAGAAGCTGCCACAGACAGCAAACACTTCATCTCCTTGCCAAAGAGAAAGATATGCCAAAGCCAAAGAAAATAATGGTTTAGAAATTCATTTTCAAAATGCTGCAGTGAAAGATGGTGGAAAATTATTACCTCCATCATTTTTGATAAAACAGCAAAGAATGGTAGAAAGACAAGTGAATTTTCTGAAAGCTTGACTAATGAAACATCATCCCAATATGGTTTGGAGTTTAGAGATGAAACTGGAAGAAAGACAACAAACAGTTGAAAAATTGAAACAGTTCAGTCAACATTTCTATAAGAAAGTATTTTCATCACCAGAAGCTGTAGAATGACCACGTTTGGATTCTAACACCTCAGTTTCCAAAGTGCAACAAAGAAAGTAAAATGGTACTAACAAAGATAAAAATAAAACAGAACTTGATCAGCCTGAGAGGGGAGAGAAAAACCCTGTGGAAGCAATACGATTTTAAAGTATTGAGAGCTAAGTTTTCAAGACATGTGACAAAGGAAGACAACAAAATTAGGAAAAAAACACAAATAATATTACTACCATTAAACAAGGTGATTAGAAGGACCTAAATACTGCTAATATGTATGTCTACATTTTTATCTATGTGAAATCTTTATGAGAATGATCTATATATATACTGAACCCATATCCTTGATGAAAATATAAGAAGGGGAGGTGGAGTCAAGATGGTGGCATAGAAGCAGCAAAACTCTACAGCTCTCACCATAACCATCTCAAATACCTAAAATATAACTCTAAACAAATTTTAAAGCTTCAGAACTCACAAAGTGGCAGAGTGGCAAAGCTCCTGCTGCAGGCAGCCTGGCAGGTAGATGGGAAGGGGCTCATTACAGTGTGCTGGAAGCCCAGACCAGCAACGCATGAAACCGTGGCTGGAGCCGTAGGGTGGCCAGAACAAGCCATGGCTGGAGCATGAATCACCGGCGGCTGTGGTGTTTTCCAGATTTACATATATAAATATATGCATACATATACACATACATACATACATACACACACACATATATAGTATGGCATCTTAGAAGGTCAGCTTCGGAATCCAGATGGCATTGGTTTAAGTCCTGTCTCTGACATATAGTGGCTGTGTTAACCCTGGGCAAGTCACTTAACTTCTCAGGGTCTAAAGTCTAGGACTCATTTTCTAGGACTGTTACAGAAGAGTTACCAATCTGAATTGGTAGATGCAATTATTTCATCAGGAATTCCCTATGTCAGTGAAATTACAGATCCAGGTTATTTTACAGAGAGCAAAATACAGCCCTCAAAGCTCTCCTGAAAAAGGAGAGTGTGTTTAAATCATACAAGATTCTTTGATAAGTGTAGCCAGAGAAATAACTTTGTACCACAATCCTCTCATTATCACTTTCAAATGAATCATAAAACACAAAGATGGAATATGTCCAAATAGAATCTCTGTAGTCACTGAGGTCCTACCAATTTGAACATTACATTATGCTGATCACATCAAGCTCTAAAGTATTATGAAGGCTCCTTGATGAAATTCATGACATTTCGAAAGAAATTAAACTAATAGTCCATGCAGAAAAAAAACAAGTGGATCAAAAATATGTATTGTAAGAGATGCAGTTGGATGGGGCATCTATTGAGTTAGTTTAATCAGTGTATTTATCTTGGACAGGCACTGCAGATGAATAATGAATTAAGTCTAAACTGGAATAAGAAGAGAGTAGAAGAGCTAGGTGATTATTATTTGGGAAATTGTATGTTGCTTTCAAAAAACCCCAAGCTTGTGTTCCCACAACACAACAAAACAAAACAAAAAGGCAAAAAGAATAATTACTGCAGTAACAACGAATCAATTATTTTGTCTTCAATATTTTTTAGCGATATTAGATGGCTGTGAATATCATAAATGCCAAAGAATCAAGAATGAATTATGTCATATCTGTAAACATTTTTGCTCAAAATAGCCCTTTGAGGTCAGTTATTCAAATGTAAATTTTTAGCCAATGGGGAAACTGAGACTCCATGAGGAAAAGGTTACACAATAAATCTAAAAACTGGGACCTGGATTAAGTTTTCTGACTGCAAGCCAAGTGATTCTTTTTTTTTTTTAAAATAAATTGTTGGTGTCCCTCTTACCTCATAGCACCTCAGGTCATGCAAAGTGCTTTGGGCTTGAAATAAAGAGTAGTTGAAACAAACACTCTAGAGACTACTTCCCCTGGCTAAATTAATGTGTGATTCAACAATTCAATCTTATGAGTAGTGATCAAGTACCTAGTAATGGCACCTTACTAAGCACTATGGATACCAAAGGAAAAACAAAACAGTCCTCGCTTCCCAAGGAGCAAGACTCTTCTTCACATCTTGCTGAGGAAGATAGCTATTAAGCACAAATAAAACACCTTCTGCTGAACAATGCCAATTGCTAACCCAAGTAACACTTTCTGGTGGTGATGGGTTGATGAGAAAGCCTAGGCATAGGAAGGGAACAGGTCTGTATCTTAGTGCTGGATAGAAGTCAACACTCAAGTCTGGAATCTGTTTGCCTAGAATCATATATTGAATAGCTTCCACTACATAATTCCATGACAATATCAGTAATCTGACATTTCCTAGCATCTGGCCTCATACATATTCATATACACAAAGTGCTGAATACTGTGCAGAATGATGACATCTGGCAATCCCAGATTAAGCTATATCCTTAGTCCCAGAGAAGGAAACAAAGGTGATTTTTTCCCCCCTTTGTTTTGTTTCTTTTCTTTCTTTCTTGAGACTGAATTTCCCTATCTCATCCTGGTTAGAAGAGCAGTAGCCACTCATGGGTGCAATCCCAATAATAATAATAATAGTGACCATTTATAATACACTTTAAGATTTGCAAAGCACTTCATGAATGTTAATTTCCTTTTATCTTCACAAAAACCCTGGGAGGTAGATGCTATTAATGTTCTCATTTTAAAGATGAGGAAACTGAGGCAGACAAGGGTTAAGGACCTTGTTCTGGGTCACAGAGCTAGCAAGTGTCTGAGGCTGGATTTGAACTTGAGTCTTCCTGACTCTGGTCCAAAGCTCTATCCTCTGACTCACTTAGTTGATAATGATTGTCATGGAAGTCAATGTACTCCCCTCTTTAGACAGAATGGTGGTTCTGTGCTCCTAAGGGCTCACCATATGGGTGAAATATGGTTGCTTCATCTGGTAAAAGAAGAAGATTCCAGATGGTCAACCTCCTAGAACTGGCTTATCAGGTTATAACAAGCTGTTACTTCAGTGAGGAGTGGTATGTCTCCAGATAAAAGTGTAGTGTCAACTGTTGTTCCTCACACAGAACTTGTGTTTTAGACTGAGTCTGACTTAGGACAGTTCCTTGGCAGTTTAGTTTCAATACTGGAATAAAATGAGACACTCAGGTTATGAGCAATTAACAAAAAAGAAATTTGTTTAGCCATAACAGGAAAAGCATAGTCAACAAGGGTAGATATTGAGGACACCTCAAGGTGATTCAGCTGAGAGAATGTCCCCTGCCCTCGTTATCTGTCATCTAAGCCAAGTGTCAGAAAGCTCCTGAAGCTCCTTGTGCCTTATGGCTACTTTGTACTCTGGAAATAAGGAAATGAAGTCAGCAGTCCATGTTTTTAGTTGTCTTGAGACAACCAATTCTTTTTCTTTGAGGGGTGGGGGAGAACTTGGAAATAATATTTTATTTTTCCCAACTATATGTAAAGACAATGTTTAACATTCATTAAAAAAATTTTTTGGGGTTCCAAATTTTCCACTTCCTTTTTCTCCTTCCCCCCTCCAATACGGTAAGCAATTTGAAAAAAAAGGTATTTCCATATTAGTGGTGTTGTGAAAGAAGACACTGACCAAAAAGGAAAAAAAAAAAACAACAAGAAAAAAACAAAGTGAAAAGCAGTCTGCTTCGATTTGAATTCAGACTCCATCGTTCTTTCTCTGAATGTGGATAGTATTTTTCTTCATGAGTCCTTTGGAATTGTCTTGGGTCATTGTGTTGCTGAGAGTAGCTAAGTCATTCACAGTTGATCATCCTTATAGTACTGCTGTTACTGCATACAGTGTTTCCTCTTGGTTCTGTTCACCTCTTTCCAGGGTTTTTTTCTCCTGAAATCATGCTGCTCATTTCTTATAGCATAATAATATTCCATAACAATCATATAGTATAGCTTATTCAGGCATTCCTCAATTTATGGGCATCCCCTTAATTTCCAATTCTTTGCCATCACAAAAGGAATTGCTATAAATATTTTTGTACAAATAGGTTCTTCCTCCCCCGCCCTCCCCCCTTATCTGAAAGAGATACAGGTCTATCAGTAGTATTGCTGGATCAAAGGTCGCGCACAGTTTTATAGCCCTTTGGGCATCATTCCCAATTGTTCTTTAGAAAGGTGGGATCAATTCACAACTCCACCAATAATGCACTAGTGCCCCAATTTTCCCACATATTCTCCAACATTCATTTTCTTTTTCTGTCATATTAGCCAATCTGATCTCACTTAAATCCAAGTCACTTGCAAGTCAAGAGACATCCTCTTGATGTCATTGGTCCTCTTTGAAAACGAAGGATGACCATTACAATCTGACGGGTGTAGGTGGTATCTCAAAGAGTCAACCAATTCTTGGGGAAGGTCTCAATATCTTTTAAGGAAAAACTATCCTAACCTCTATGAGGTGGGGGAAGGGTAAGGCTATTGTTCCTACCAAGATGTAGACCCACGTATTTTTCTCCCTGCTGGGACTCTCAGTTGCCTTTGCTACTCTTGAGTGTTTTGGGTTTATTGAAAAGTCTGCAGTGACTGAAGCTGATGTCTTCCCCTTCTCTAGTACCAGGCAGCAATGGGGAGAGAATGCTTATGCAACAGAAGGAGTGAGCTGGAGCCAAAGGAAGGATCAGTATCCATGAAGTGTGGGATTAAATGACCTACTTTCTGAATGGAAATAAACAAACCACCCTATACCCATTCCCCACACCAATTTCTTCTTTTTTTCTTTTTGGAGGGGGAAGGGCAGGGCAAAGGGCAATTGAGGTTAAGTGACTTGTCCAAGGTCACCTGGCTAATAAGTATTTAAGTGTCTGAGGCTGGATTTGAACTCAGGTCCTCCTGATTCCAAGATTGGTGCTTTATTCACCACACCACCTAGCCGTCCTTTACCCCCCACCCCCAGCAATTTCACATTCACAATTTTTCTATCATGATCATTTGAGCTGCCCCATGTATTTGTGTGCCTTTGGGTATTTTTTTGGTCTGCTCTCATTAACTGAGAAGTTCTGAGGTTCAAGAGGCACACTTGTCAAAGCCAGGTGTTGCAGGACTAAAAAACTTGGAAGCTGGTGTGTAAAGTGATTTTAGAATGTTTAGGGGGGAATTCTGGAGCACATAGTCTAATGCCCCATCCACTTAGCCAAGGTGTCTCAGCACTCACCAATTTGTGAAGAAGTTTGTGCCATTTAGTTTTCCCAGCTATGAGGAACAAGTATAATTGTCCATGGTAAGCCAGTCGCATCAGTTTTTCCAAAACTTAGGTCTGCATTTCCACTGCATAAGATTGGACGCCAAGTTGATGATGTGTCACAAGGGGCCCAATCACTCCTCTGTTCCATGAATTAGGATAACAAAACTATTTTGATGTCTCTTCACCAGCTTGGCCCTTGATGCTGCTCCAATAACAGAAACTCACTAGGCTATTGCTTGCATTTCTTTGCCCTGTGCACCTTGAATGAACGAGGCGTGTCAGGTTAGACACCAACCATCCCAAGTCCATGCATAAGTCTTTCTTCTAAAAACTCCAAATTGTCCAGAACTGATAGCCTCTTGTGGAAAGCCCATAACTTTGTTACTCCTGGCAGGCATGTATGTTTTGCTTTGGCCAGCCAGGCAGGAGAGTTTCCAATAGCATGGATAACTGGGGATCTTGCATATTTCCTTCTAGCTCTGTCAAGGTCTGGTCTGACACAGGTAAACTGGACATGACTATATAAACAAACTTGGGTTTTCAGTGACGCCTCTAAATTGTGATATCCTGCCAGAAAGTCTCCATAAAGTGTCAATGACTGGTAAATTCTTTCTGGGCCAGGCTCAAACATTTAACCACAGGATCTGATTTCAGCAGGCATAACTTTGTTCTTTAAGATTTGTTATGCTGTTTTCTCACCATTGCCTCCAATGGCCCCTGGTCAAATTTCAGTGCCATTTGTCTCTCCCCTAACAGCTCAGGGTTGGACTGGCCTCCAGGGCATCTTTATGGAACCTTGGACTTTTTGACTGTGTTTCTGCCAGGTTTATCCTTCGGCTCTTTCATTCTGACCCTGTTCATCCTGACATGGTGGAAAGAGTGTTGGGCGTAATCCTGGTTTAGACTCTTACCAGTTATCTGGGGGCCAGTTAATGTCTCCCACATTTCCCCTTGTTCAAAATGAGGCTACCAGACAGCATGCTGGATCTGGAGTCAGGACTTGAATTCAAATCTGGCCTCAGACATTTCCTAGCTGTGTGACTTTGGGCTAGTCATTTAACCCGTCTTAGATTTTTCAGATATAAAATGGGGATCATAACAGACCTAACTCATTGGGTCATTGAGATGACCAAATGAGAAAATACTTGTAAAGTTCTTAGCACAGTGCCCGATAGATACATTGTGGATGCTCAATAGTCCTTCTTCCTTTTCCTTCTCCTTTCTTCTGCTTGGTCTTGGTTTCCTCATCTATAAAATGGGAATGATAGTAGCACCTACCTCTCCTGGTTATTGTGAAGACCAATGATACATCTGTAAAGCATTTTGCCTGTCTTAAAGAGCTATGTAAATGCTGGCTATTATTCTGATCACAGCACCATCTTCACAGCGTTGTATGGATCAGATGAGATAACACATAAAAGTGCTTTGCAAAACTTAAAGCACTATGTAAATATTGGCTGTTATTATTAACCTAATTAATTAATTAATTAGCCTGTTATGACAAAACTATAGGAAAACTACTATAATTCTTCAGTCACACTGGCAAGCACAAAATGATCAGTTTGGGTATTCTGTGTATCTGAACTCTCACTGTGTTGAGTAATAGTAGACTCAAATAAAAATAGAAAAAAGTATTTTCATGTTGAGTGCATACCCTTAGGATGGTGGATAGGAGCCAGTTTTCATAAAAAGAATGGCTGAGAGGCAATCACATAATGAAACTGAGACAAAAACTGGAAGCGGGGTTCCATGGGTTATCAAATTGGGTTTCCACGTTGATTTTTGAGAGCTTGGTGCACTCCACAAAGTTGTACTTTGTCACATCTTGTTCAAATGAGCTATAGGAAAGTAGAAGAAGTGATGCCTCCAAGGGTGAGCATTGGCAGGAATGAGGACAGAAACCAAAAGCCAGTTTCCTTGCTCAAGCTAAAGCGAATGAGGTGTCCATTGGAGAAGTAACCTAAGATTCTATAGACGGCCCTTTCCCAGAGACTTTTAATAGTGGAGATCAGTGACTAAATGCATCTCACATTGGTACTTGTGAGATCATAGCCACTCTTTGCTAGTTAATTTTTTTTGGGGGGGGGGGAATGATTTGGCAGTAAGAGTGCTGAATATAGGGTCAGAGGACTTGGGGTTGAATGCCACCTCCAAAACTTACTCATTATGTGGACCTTGGGCAAGGCTCTTAACTCTGGGCTTCAGTTTTCCCATGTGAAGAATGTGGGCTCTGAACAGAATGATCTCTGAGGTCCTTTCCATCTTTGAATCTATGATGCTTGGACCTGAAATCTAGGGCTTTTCCATCAACATCATGATGTCTCTCACATTCAGAGTAGATGATGTATTTGGTCCCAAGGTAAAAATCCAAATGCCCTCATATTAATCTTCTTGATGTGGATTTGTGTCTATGTCTCAAGACAGCTGAGTGATCACATTAGACAGTTTGGGGAAGGATGCCATCTACTCCCATTCCAGAAAGCCCCTGGGACCTATGGAACCCAGGCTGCTTTCCCTAACATGGCATGCAATGCAGCAGGAATAAAACTCTTTGTCTGGTTTTGTCAGGAAATGCCCCAATCTAGCATCCAGTTCCCTGAAACCCTGGGCATCTGCCAATTCACTCATAACCCATAGGCATCTGGTAAAGCTCTAGGCTGATTGCTTCAGTCAGGTTGGATGGAACAAGACACGGCCATAACCCTCATAGGCAGGGCCCCTCTATTACTACCTTGAAGTTTATACTCTCTCTAAGTTCAGTCACCTTGAAAACAGTCCTTGAGTTTTCCATCATCCACATTTCCTCAGCTAGTCAGTTTAGAAATGACTTGGATTTTGTGCAGAATATTTATTAAGTTAAATCACACCACAGGGCCTCTGGGCCCATGAACAGATCACAGATACAGCATTTAAGGTTGATCTCATAACTCAATTCCTTCTCAAAATGGGAAAAAAAAAACAACAAAGAAAACAAAACAGAGGGTTACTTTCTTGGAATACTCAAAACATACCAAAAAAGCAGGTCTTATATTCAGATTCTTGGAGTCCATCAACTGGGGTCTGTCTGACCTGAATGAAGATTTTTTTCCCTGGAGACCCCCTCACCTTTTATCCTTCAGTATCCAGAGATTCAATTCTAGGTTTCAACTTAGCTACAATGACTAAGCACATATAGACAGAGCTTTCAAAGTTCAAGAGAGGCAGGATGGTACAATGGATAGAGAGCTAGGCATGGATTCAGAAACATCTGGGTCTAAGTCCCATCTCTCATATGTACTAACTGTGTGAATATGGCCAAGTCACACAATTTGTTTCTGCCTTGGGAAGCTATGATTAAGTTACAGATCTGTTGCTGGACCATTTTAATGGAGAGAGTACTTTTCACCCTGATAATGTCCTACACACTGATAAAATCAAAGACCAGAACTAAACAATAAACAAATGTGCTTCAGAGGCAGATTCCAAACCAAAGAGTGATTTGAAGGACTGGAGCTGATATATTGGCGGAGGTTCCTCTCTTGGACAGTCTGTATTGACCATTAAGGGATCACTCTTTACACCTGTGAGGACACCAGGGCAACCCTCTGGGGGGGGGGGGTTTGTGGGAAATTTGTAAGGAACAAACACTTTGTTTGAATCAGTTAGTTTTACTTGCGGCTAGGGAAGGTGTCTAGTTTAATGTGGTCGGCATGTTGTGAATTGCAGACACTCAAAGTGGCAGGCTGAGAGAAAGCTAACCCCAGTCTTGGCTTGTGCCTGTCTAGTACCAAAAGGGATGTGTGAGGTCTTTCTAACAAGTGGTGCCTGTCAATGAGAATTTTATTTGACTAGAGGAGGGCCTCAAAGGAAACAAGGACTTCCAATTCTTCCTGCCTCCAGGCTCTCCCGCTTATCCACCATGCCACCAGTTACTTCTCTAATAACAATATGATGATGATGATGATAATGAAGATATTGGTCTTCAGTTGTTAACATCAGTAATGCTAAAAGGCGTCCATGCTGTTATCCAAAGTGGGCTGAAGAATTCATGGCTGAAGGGACTACTAACCTCCACACCATAACTCACTCCTCTATTCCAGGGAAGTGCTCAATATCTTCCTCCCTAACTATTCCATCATAACTCTGCTTGGCAGAGCCTTGGAGGGCTAATGTGTTGGACGACAGGATTGGAACTGAAAGATTTGAAAGACTAGAACAATACTCCAAATCCAATAGGATTGAATAGTCAACAAGAATTTATTAAGTGCTTTCTAAATGACAAGGAAAATGAGGAGAAAAATAAAAATCTTAGACTTGAATTTTTTAAGCATCCCAAGCACAAAAGCCTGGCTAGAGAGAAAGCAATTTGAATAGGGTCTGGTTAACTGCCATTTGACTGTGAATCAACAGTGTAATGGGGCAGCCAACACAAAGGTAATTGAATCCTAGGCTTTATGCATCCTCTCCTAGTTTTCTGGTCTAGAAAGAAAAAGTGATGGTCTTTTTGGATTCTGTATTACTGTAATCTAATATTACTGAGTTCGGTTTTGAATATTGACAGTGATAAGAGATAAAGAAATATATACATATTTACATATACATACATACACATATATGTCAGGTTACATACATACATGAATGCATGTATGCATATATTCACATATACATATCCACACATATACACATACATACATACATAAACTCAGTTCACTCTGAAGCTCATAGATTGGAGTACAAAAGGTACCTGCCCAGACTTCACTTAATGGCTGTATTTTGGGCCCTCCTGGCTTAGAGGGAATGTCAGTGGTAACTATTTCCCTTTAGAACAGCAACCCTGTGGGTCTTTCCCTCCCAGATTGATTTTTAAAAATTTTTTTTCTAATTAAAAGAGTCATCCTTTGTCTTACTTCTTAAAGAGGCCTATTCACCGAATGGGCCTGACCTCTCTCTAAGTGAGTACTGGAAAAGGCCAGCGTCTTCAATTGCATTCCGGGTCATCTCCAACCATCCTGATGAGTATCTGACCACTGGACCCAGATGGCTCTGGAGGAGAAAGTGAGGCTGGTGACCTTGCATAGCCCTCCCTCACTCAGATTAAAGTCAGCTGCAAGTCATGTCATCATTTCCCTGATGCCTCGGTTCTCTTTGAAAACGAAGGACAAACACATTAGCCGTACATACATACACATACATACATAAGTACATACATACATACATACATACATTGACAGGCTAGAAAGCATCTAGAAAAGCATGAGTTGGGGGTAGGTGATGGCATGATGCCATATGAAGACTGGTTGAACCAGAAATATTTAAACTGGAGAAGATCAAACTTAAAAAGGACATAATAACTATCTTCTAATGTTGGAGTTTATGGAAGAAAGAAAATTTGCTTTGCTTTGCCCTAGAGGACAGAACTAGAAGCAAAATGAAAGTTGCAGAGGGTCAGACTTGCTCTTAGGGTGCATAATTTAATTATGCATGAATAATTAATAATTAATTAAAACACAATTTAATAATTAAAGCTATCCAAAAGTTGATCAAGATGCTCTGGGAAACAGTAGGCTGCCCTTCCCTCAGTGTCTTCAAGGAAGACCTGTCACCTATGGAAGAGATTCTCTTGGCCAAGTATGGGTGGAACAATTTTACTTCTGAACTTTTTTCCAACTCATTAATTCTGTGATTGAGAAATTTTCTTTTCCTTTTTTTCCCTTGTGGGGAGGTGGAATGGGTGAGAGAGGAACTCCCTGGACTGTAGGGAAATTGTCATTAACACATAGATGTGAAATGTGAATTCCTGAGAAAGGTATCACGTGATCCAAGATCCGAGGGTCCCTCCCCCAAACGGGGAAACTCAGGCTCAGGGATATGAAGGAGGGGAAGGGAACCTGCTGTGTGCCAGGCACTGTGCTTGGTGTTTTCTTTCTTTCTTTCTTTCTTTCTTTCTTTTTTTTTTTTTAACAAATATTATCTCTTTTGATCCTCATAACAATCATGCAAGATAGCTGCTGTTTTGCTCGCACTCTGAAGCTGAGTAAACTCAAGCAGAGGTTAAGTGTGAACAAACAGAGACTTTTTTCTTATTAAAACCTCTATTTACTGTCCACATCTGTAGAGGACAATGAGTGAGCAAGCATTTACAAAGTTCCAGGTGCTGTGCTGAGATTCAAAGATGTAAAACAAATACTCCCTGCCCTCAAGGAGCCTGCATTCCATTGGGGAAAACAAAATGAACTGATTGTTTTCTAGCATCTAGGGGACAGGATAGTAAAAAAAAAAAATAGGGGCAACTGGACAAGAGAAAGTATGTTAGCAAACTACTCTAAAGATTAGAGGGAGGATTACCCCAATGACTTCTGAAGGAGAAAGGAAACATTTCTTATAAGGACAGCTCAAATAATCCCTGCCCCCAGTTGTCACTGCCTTTTCTTCTGAGGCTACTTTCCTTCTACTCTATATATTTTTAGTGTGTGTTAGTTTAATATGTGCCGGCTAAGTGGCACAGTGGATACAGTGCTGGCCCTGGAGTCAGGAGGACCCAAGTTCAAATCTAGCCCCCAATACTAGCTGTATGACCTTGGGCAAACCACTTAACCTTGTTTGCCTCAGTTTCCACATCTGTAAAATGAGCTGGAACATGAAATGGCAAAACAACTCCAATATTTTTGCCAAGAGAACCCCAAGAAAGGTCACAAAGAGTTAGATACAACTGAAAACCAACTAAACAATAAAAAAATATAATTATTTACATGTGACATCCTCAAAATGTGAACTCCTTGAGGGCAGGGACTCTTTTTTGCCTTGCTACTTTGCACACAGAAAGCACTTCATAAATGTTTGTTGATCTGACTGGACTTGGTACCAAACCAAGGTAAGGCTGAGTTATGAAATTGTAGTTAGCCTAGAATTCTTGCAAGGTATGGGAGTAGAAAGTGATCATCAAAAAACCACAAGCAACACAGTGGGCAGATCACTGGGCCTAGAGTAAGGAAAACCTGAGTTCAAATCCAGCCTTCAACACTTCATAGCTATGTGACCCTGGGAAAGTCACTTAATCTCTGTCTGCCTCAGTTTATAAAATGGGAAAGATAATAGCAGAAATATAGAAATGTCTAGAATGCCCTCGTTTGTTTGTAGTATGTTATTATGATGGCACATTACTTCCTTTCCCACTACCGTTTTAGAAAAAGTGACTGCATAAGTTGGGCCCACCACAGTGTTTATAATCTTTGTCAGATGTGGTCTTAAAAAAATGGTGCAAACCCATGGCTTTACATTTGAATTCAATTGCTAAGTTTCTCCTTCATGTTTTAAAATATGGATTAGGTCATTATTAAGAAGAGAAGCAAATAAAATTAAACTAAGCATGGGGTTAGTAATAGGAATACCTCAGACTCACATAAAGATAATATCACCACCAAAATTCTAGTGCTTGTAATATGCGAACTGAGTAATAACCCACAGAAATAGACTTACTCTCTTAACATAGGTCAGTGTAGGTTCTTTTCAAACCCATCAAACGTTCCGTCTGATAACCTCACCTGTGATACTATAAAAAAGCAAACTAGGACACCCCAGCCTCGATTATCTTGAGATCCTTATTGGGTTAGATTGAGCATATGTCCTAGAAATAAAATAGGGGAATAATCAAACATGTTTTCAGTATGATTGGTGTATAGTAGGGGTTAAAATAAAGTTCATTAAACAATGCGGCATTTTGCTTTTATAGCTCTTTTCCTGTAATGACGTAGGAAACAAAGGCTATGGCCCTTGGGTATGTACTGATAAGGGATTCCGAGACTTATATAGGCACCATGAACGTTCTAAAATATTAGCACCTGCCGGAACCACACATATAAACTGTTTGCTCTTCTTTGTCTAAGCTTAAGAAGGGAATAAAGCTCTTTTGAGAAAGGACACTTGCTGTTGTACTGTTGGACGAAGGCAAGAAGGTGCATTTTCCTAGAGAAGCGCCATCACCAAAATGTAATGTAGAGATTCATTGCTATTGCTCTGTGTTTGGAGAAAAGTGGAATACCAGTCAGGATTCACAATGAAAGAGCCGATGCTTTGGGGAAAGGCTGATTTCTAAATCCTGCCAATATGCTCCAAAAATATGATATCATAATGGCAAAGCATGTGTAACAGTTCCCTGGAAATGCTATCTGTCTGAGAAATTGTATCCAAATTGATTTAATTATGGTTTTGTACAACACTGTGCAATAAAAGACTACTTCTTTACTAGCTGGAAAAGTAGTCTAAATAATTGCTAGTGATACTACTGAAAGTGGATATCATAAGCAAATGTCCATTGTCGTGTAGTATTTTCACGATGAAAAATAGCCCATTTTGCCATTTTGTGTCCTTTCAGAGATTATTCGCTTCTGCTATTCAGTCTGTTTTTGATCAGTTAACTGATGTCTGGGGCATTCTTAAAAGCGATTATCAGTAATGTCTGTCTGTTCTGATGGTACATCCAGTATGTCTAGATACTCTGTGGGGAGTTTTAATAAAATGTAAAGAAAGAAACTGAAATAATTTGGATAACTTCTCTATGTATTGTTTGAATCTCATTCCAATAAATACATACATTTCATACAAACCAAAAAATTCTTGAATTATTTTTTCATTATTCAGACTTTTTATGCCTTTTTGGACATGCTGTAAGGGAAATTTCATAAGCAGTAGGATCCTAGTGGGAAACCTGGAAGTTATGGTCAAATAAAAGATGAGCATGAAGAACCCAAAGAGTGGCTATTATAAATTAAACTGTCCTGTCATTTTATAAGCTTTACAAATGATTGCCAAATAGCTTGACTTTCTAGTACTAAAATAAAAGGTGGGAGATTTGTAAGCATCAAACAAAACAAGATATTTGAAGAGTATTGTAAAAATAAAATAAAATAAAAGGGGTAAGCCCCACTCATCAGCTAAATTCATTTAAGTTCATCTTTGCTCTCCACATGGTGCACTTTATTCTATAGAATAAGGCTCTTTGAATTCCACATTCTAATTTATACAAACTTTTCACCTCTGACATTATAATAACTCTTTGACTGTGAGAAGTGCTCCAGAATATTTAATGACAGTGTAAATGTACAGAAAAGGATACATCAATCCCCCCATAGGGTAATGACAAGCAAAGAAGTACTTAGTGCCTTGTTTCATCTATTTAATTATTTAGTACCTTGTTTCAGTTCAAGTTTCTTTTGAGCCTTGCCCATGATTATATCAAGTCTTTGTTAAGAAACCGAACTTGTGAAACCCACAGTGGGAGGAACTTGCTGATGCAACAGGAAAGGGTAGAACAGGGAGGAGCTAATGACCATATATAAGGAGAAACCCATGCTGAGAGAGGGCAGAACTGAGAAGAGGAATGGTTGTGGAGGCAGGCACTCTGTTTGTCTGTGTTGATTTTTGTTTGTGATACTTTGTACAGAAGCCCTTGGATGTTATTGAGAGCCTGGAAAGAGGATTTTCTTTTTATGTATTTACAGAAGTCCTAGAGGAGGGTTTTGGAGGTCCTGGGACCATACTGATGATGTATGTTGAGTTCCTAGCCCTTGGTGGTCAGATAGTGAATTGACGATAGTGCTGGCAATATAAATGAATGTTATTGTGGTTCTGTTAAGTTTTGTCTTCCCAAAAACAGAAACTGCAAGGGACTTGAGGTAGACTGGACACTTCAATATGGAACTAGATGAGGAGCTGAGAGCTGCCTTCTGTGAATCCAGATGATGATTGGGTAGATTCAGGCAGGAGCTGGACCCATGGAAGAGGAACCATGGAATTTGGGAGCCACCCTCCAGTCAAGATAAAAAGAACTCTCCTTGAGTACTTAGTGCTGACTGGGAAGATCATGATTTACTGTGGCCTAAGGGTGGGAGAACTTTGTACTCTGTATCTTGTACCTCTTAAGAATGATTGAGTTAAGTATGATTGAAAACTAATCTCCAGTCAAGAAGAAAGAAGATTTTTTGACTGAGAGATTAAGCCAATGTGACCTAGGGGTGGATAACTTTGACCTTTGTACTTTGTGGCCTTTAAGGAGGCTTGGTCCTTAAGGATGACTGAGTTAAGGACTTACTGAATGATGCCTTTTATTTACAACTATGTGGTCACTTTGGTGAAAATTATGTGGACATTTTAGTGATAAGTTGTTATGTTATAACATTGTGAATTCTGTACTTGGGTTCCTGTGAATGTTTTGCTTTAGTTTACTGCTGAAGAAATAGAGAGTTCACTATGCTATGAGATCAGAACCTTAAAGCTGTTACAGCAGCAGTCCTCTGGAAAGCTGCCTGCACTTGGCTTTACACATGGAAGAAGAAACAAACATGCATGATTTTTGATGACACATTTTAGTTCCAACATGATTTTGATGGAAAAGAGGAGCAGCAGGTAATTATTTCACCCACCTTTAGATTGAACATTACTGGCATTGACTAAGGATTTGAGATAAGGAGACTTATAAAATTGTGACTGCAAAGGGGAAAATTGCTAAGCTTTGACATTGGCAGAGATGATATGAAAAAACATTTCTAAAAATTTAAAGTGTTTCTTGAGCGGTTGGAAGCTGGGACTCTCAATATATGACAGATCTGTAGCTTGAAAAGAAACAGATTGGTTTTTTATATTCCTTTATAAAATTATTCAGAGCTTTGGATTCTCACTTGTAATAAGGTATTCATGTGAAAGAGTCATTCTGGGTAAAAAGAGCAATTATAAACAAAACAAAACAAAATCTCCAAGAAACACAATGCCCCCCAAATGCCTCAACTCACATAGGATACTGACCATTGACCAAGAGCTGGCTTTAAATTCTAATTATGATCATATGTTTGAAGAATTTAATTCCATAACACTTGGTGCATGACAACTTATTCTCTAATACAAGAAGATGAAAAAAATGTTTTTCTTCATTTTGGGAAGTTTGAGTTAGCTCATTACTAGAGTAAAGATAAAGATCGTGAAATTTGACTGTCTTTTGTTTATGATTGCTTCTTCCTACATCAAAAATTGGTTTTCTGTGTCTTGTGTTTGAAATGTATCCCAAAAACAAAAGACTGATGTTGATGTTACCCCAGGATTTACTAAGCTGTGACATTTTAAACTTGGACTTGGTGCTTTTGGAGATTTCTGGGAGACAGGAGCTGGAAGAATAGATTTTATGAGTTCATTCTCCGTCTCGGACCTATAGCCAGAGTACAGCAGAATGTCAGGCCTTCAGTGTATAATTTCCACTCTTTCCTTCTAAGACACTGACAAGTCACCACCTCTGTTGCTGCTGCTCTTGTTTCTGCAGATGGAAGATGGGCTCAAGAGACTACTGAGAAATAAAGACCAGCGCCATTGCAATACGCATCCATTTTCCCCATCTCCACTCTGGGGAAGGCAGCTACTCTTTCATTAATTGCCTGATAGTTTGGTTTTGTTTCTCCTTTTCTTCCTGAAAAGGGACACTTGTCTTACATCCCCTTATGATCTTTAAATGGGGGTCCATTTCCCCACACTATCCATAAAAAAATTAACTTCAGATAAGTTTTTAAGTTTATTTTTTCTGAGTGAAAATAACGCCCTTTATGATTGAGATGTAAGAAACATTAGTATTAAAAAAATTCCTCAGGTGCATAATAACACTTATTTCACATGCCTATCAGGATGGGCAGGTGGCCAAAGGATTCGCAGGTTTTGTTTTAATCATTGATTCTAAATATTAACAATATCTGTATGGAGGCTACCAGACATTTTCCCCTAACTGTATGGACATAGCTTAATTAGCCATTAAGATTAAAAAAAACATTTATTTAAATGAAATAGTGTTTGTTTTCTCTCCTTACCTGTGCCCTGTAAGAAAAATAAACCCCTTAAAACAAAATTCCCACATAGGCTGTATTTGAAAATACCGTTGTTAGGTTTAAGAAAGAATAACACACAAGTTAATCCATATGTTGCTTATCTAGCCAGACAACTTTGCTCCCATAATAAGGAGAGACTGTTTCTGCAATGCCCCCCCCAAAGCACATGGGGGAGTTCTCCCTGAAAATGTTGCCAAATAAGGGATGCAATATGTAATTTGAATGAGGTAAAGGAAGACATACTGTCACCAGCAAATTTTTGTAGCTTTAGAGATACTAAAAAATAATTGTCTTTAGGACCACTGGTATAGACTAATAGTTCATTTACTAGGGAAACATACTCATCTGTTCTTTCCTACTCAGAGAGCTGGCCCCTCGCCAGGGTCCTTCCTCTCTATTACATGTATGTATGATAGGCACCTTCTCCCTGGAAGAACAGAAAAGCAGATACCAAACCGGGCCATTTTGGAGACTTTGTCTCAGTAAATGATTCCAAATGAAGTGAGCAGAATCAGAACAATTTATATGGTAACAAAGGCAAACAACTTTGAAAGATTTAAGAACTGTGATCGATACAATGACCAACCATACCTCTGGAGAACCTGATGAAGCATTGTAGCCACTTCCTGAGAGAGAACTATTGGACTCAATATGCAAAATGAGACATACGTTTTTGGATGTGGCCAATGCTCGAATTTGTTTTGCTTGTCTGTTCGCATTTGTTATGAAAGTTTTCATTTGGAGGAGAGATGGATGGATGGGAGTAAGATAAAACAGGAAGGAGAAAGGGAATAAACATTTATATAATATCTACTGTGTTCCAGAGATTGCGCCAAGCACTTTACAAATATTATCTCATTTAATCCTCGCAACAACCTTGTAAGGTAGGTGGTGGTATCTCTATTTACAGTTGGGGAAACTGAGGCAAAAGTTGAGTTAACTGTTTATGTTAAATAACATAAAAGAAACATAAAAATAATGTACAAATGTAAAATAAAATTTGATCTCTGCTCTAATCCTTGTCCAGAAGTTCTGTCTCTCTCAAATACCTATCCTTCCTTAGCCATATCATACCCTCGCTATGTCCCCTCTTTGACAAGTTTCTATTACTGACTTACAGCTAGGAAGATAAGACATTATCCATATGCTGGGCAATCTCAGTGAAAAACAAAACAACAGAAATAAAATGGTGAATCCTTTTTTTGGAATGTTGATTGAGCTCCTGCCTTCCCTTTAAATGACAACCCTGATTTTGAAAGGACAGACCCTCACCTGGGAGAAGAGCGGTTTTAAAGACAGCTCCCCCTTAATATTTTGTATTTAAGCTTATACATGGCAAAGACTGGGAATTCCCTACGGATGTTACTGTTATGTAGAGAGCTGTTGCTAGACATCAAACTTAGTTATCCTACTTCTCTTTATCAACCCTCTTGCTTATGGAAACTCACACTGGCCCAGGAGTCTGCACCTCCACTGCATTTTTGAGAACCTTGGTGGGTCATTATTCATAAAGGCTGAGTTTCTTTTAATTCCAGAAGGCTTCATTCTAGGACCCTTTCATGCTATATCCCTTTTAATCACCACATGGCAGAGCATGAGGCAGCAGCTGCAGTATATTGTATTTCTTGGTGGAAATGGAAAACATACTCACCCAGTTCCACTGACAATAGACCTAAAAATGGCTGCCAATTAGTGGCCTCCATACTTAGAAATTCCATGGGTGGTTTTCTGCACACTTCTTGCATCAACTCAGAGAGGGGATGAAAACACCTTCAAGGAGGTATACAAGCAGTTTTCTGGTTTCTAGGGGTCCCCTCAACTTAAGTGACAAAATACCAGACTGAAAATTAGCAAAGAACAGTACCCATCAATTGTGCAATAATGATAATACATGAATGTAATGGAAAATTACTATATCATAAGAAACAATGGGTATGAAGAATCCATTGAAGAATGGGAAGACTTAAAAGAATTTATGTAAAGTGAAGTTAGCAGAACTAGGAAAACGATAAACACAATGAAAACAACAAGGAATGTTTGGGGTTGTTTGCGTTTAACTCTTCATGACACCATGTGGGGTTTTTCTTGGCAAAGATACTGGAACAGTTTGCCATTTCCATCTCCAGTCCATTTTACAGATGAGGAAACTGAGGAAAACAGGGTTAAGTGACTTCCTCAGGGTCACACACCTAATAAGTGTCTGAGGCTGGATTTGAATTCAGGAAGATGTCTTCCTGACTCCATGTCTTGCACTCTATCCACTGTACTACAAAGTACATAGGAGACCAAGAAAACAATAACAAACCCACAAGCAAAAACCAAACTGCTATGTAACTTTAATGATAAACCTCACCTCCAGGGAAGAGTTTAGACAATGAGTCTTCCTACCTTCACCGCAGTGGTAAGGGACCAAGGACATGGAATGCAGTACAGAGCACTAGGGTCAGAGTCAAGACAGACCCAAGTTCACATCTTGCCTTAGATTCTAGCTGGGTAATCCTCACTCCTCGTCTCAGTTTCCTCATCTCCGAAATGAAGCTGTTGAACTCACCAGCCTCTAAAATGTCTTCCGGCTCTAAATATATGATCCTTTGAACATTGTCCATACTCTTCTACACAGCTGACGCATTCGTTATTTTTGCCAAATGGCCTTTTTTTCTTTATTTCTTTTTGAATCTCTGTTAAAAGTGTAACAGAGGTTATAAAAGGGATGGCTCTAACATGGTGCACCAGTAGATTCCCAAAAGAATGCAACTGTGAACGGCTTTTAAGGTTAAGAATACACAGTATAGTGAACACTCCATTTATTCCATTACAAATCAAGGCAAACATTCACAATATATCACAATGTAATATTCACAACAAATCAAGGTTCAGTACAATATTCACAAAAGCTTAACATTAGAATGGCCACACAGTTTTCACTACAGTGGCCATAATATTTAGAACAAAGCATTCAATCAGTTCATAAGATAGCAATCAATACTCAATCATTCAGTCAATTCACAATACAGTAATCAGTCTTCTACTCATGGGGCAAATCAATATTTAGTCATTCAATCAATTCACAGTACAATAATCAAACTTCCACTCCTGGGGCAACCATTAACTTGATCAGTCACTAATCTAGATTCCCGATTACTATCATTAATCACTAGCACGATCATTAGTAAACCATACAAACCCTCTACCCCTTAGTGTTCAGAAAACCTCAATTTCATCCAAGTGGAGGTCTTTATCTTGACTCTGGGTGGTCTCTCTGATTCCCTGGATTCCCTTCCATGGTCCCAGCTCCCTCCTGAATCCACCAAACAGTCACCTGAATACAAGAAGCAGACAGCTGCCAGGTTCTCATCCAGTCCTCAGAGGCAGACAGCTTCCAGGTCCTCATCCAGTCCTCAGGCTGAGCAATCCCCAGCACACACTGAAGTTCACAGGGTCCAGCACATCTAAAACCCTTTACCATTTCTCTTGCCTGGAACTCAAGGATCAGCCAGGCCATAAACAAACAAAGTCTTCTCCTGGTCATGCTTCTTCAGTCCTCCAGCAGTTCAGCTGGCCCTAGGACCCAGAAGGAATATTGGCCTTCTGGGTGGCCTTCACCAGATTCTGGTCTCAGGAAAACTCCATCTCAGTTCTTAGTCAGCTTCCAGATGCTGGGAGAGAAACTCTCTCTCTCTCCCTGTCCCTCTCTATCCCTCTCTGTCTCTGTCTCTTACTCCCCCCCCCCCACCGTTTCAGTTTCCACTATTCTTCCTTCACAAGCAACATTCCCAATGGTAGCAGTGGTCCCACTCATGCTCTGTCCTGATGTTCTGATTCTCTACCCACCAGACCTCTGGGATGTCTGTTAGCACAGGATTTGGGGCGGGGGGGGGGGGGTAGAAAAGGAATGAAAGGTGTTGGGCACAAAGAGAACAAAGATCAGGAGACTAGACAGAGAAGATGAAACCAAAAGAGAAAAGGGGTGGGGGGGGGGAAGAATTAAGGGAGGGGAAGAATGGAATAACTGTAGAGGAGAAGGAGAAAACTGAGACGGAGGAAGAAGAGTGAAATGTATGAGAAAAATCTGGCTTTATACTTGGTCTGACATTCTTGCTCTGAAATAATCTTAGCAAAAGCAATAATCTTGTTATTAATTGGACCAAAAGACAGTAGAGAAAACACGGCAGTTGCTAGAGAGACAGCCTTCCCCTCTCCCCTCTCTGTGTTTTAGCATGAAAATTCAGCGAAACAGAAAATATTAAGTCACCAAAGGTCTCTCCATTTTTTGTTTATAACTTATCAAGATAAGACTCTTGCCCCAGGTGGTCAAGAGTTGATCTTTAGCTAAGCCAATGAAAGGGAGCTGCTTGGTAAAGGTTGAATAAAATGGAACATAAACCCCTTAGAAGCATCCTATAAAACAGGCCAAGTCATTGGCAAGGCTCCTTTTGCTATGTAATTTGAGAAAGAGCTATCTTAATCCTAGAAGAGTTCAATGGCCTTCATGGAGAAGCCTAATAGGTAAAGTGAGGAGGGGATACGGGGAACAGGGAAGTGGGGGTGGGGTAGATGAAGGTTATAAAATAACTTTGGGTTCAGTTTTAGGTTTGAACTCATACCTCACAGTCACAGCAGCTCTTAACTACTCAATTTGCCAGGCACATGTCCCAGCCAGGTCCTGGCTGTTTTATCCCATTTCTTTCCTGGGAGGTTAAAAGGTGGATGTATTTGTATGGTAAAAAGGGAGTATATTCCTTCAGCAGGAGAGCAATGAAATCCTAAAGTTTTTAACTCTGTAGTTCTCCTTTTAAAAGTTATTTTTCATCATGTTGTAGTAAATTGTGTTTGCTCATAGAGGACACACCTCCTTGACTTGATGAATTTTGGGTTTTTTTTTTTTTTGCTTTTTGGCAGGGTAGTTGAGGTTAAGTGACTTGCCTGAGGTCACATGGCTGGTGTTAAGTGTCAGAGGTCAAATTTGAACTCAGGTCCTCCTGATTCCAGGGCTGGTGCTCTATTCACCGAGCCACCTAACAACACTGACTTCACAAGTTTTCACTGGCTGTCTCCCTGTGCCTGAAATTTTCTCCCCCTTCTCTGTCTCCTGGCTTTTCTGGATTCCTTCAAGTCCCACCTTTTACAAGAAGTCTTCCCCAATCCCCCTTAAAGATAGTACCTTCCCTCTATCAATTTAACTCCAATTTATCTTGTAAATATCTTGTATTACATAGTTGTTTGCATGTTGTTTCTCCCATTAGACTGTAAGGTCTGGGACGGCAAACATTGTGGGTTTTTCTTCTTTATATTCCTACCTCTTAGCACAGTGCCTGGCATGTAATAGGCACTTAATAAACGGTTATTGACCTGACTTAGCTACATTATGTGAGATCAGGCAAAACACAGAGAATTCAATCTCACAGATATCCCTAACCCTTTATTATATTCAATTCCATTTCAATCTTCTCTGCAATCCAGACTTTGAGAAAAAGAAAAAAGAAAATCAGACTCATTGAAATTTCATTTTGTGTCCTTGCCTCCCAACCTCAAGGTTGCCCAGGATGAGACTTGAGGAACCTTAAATATGGACAATTGAAAGAAGAAAACTGAAAATGGGAGTAAAAGGCTGGTATAAGCATTCCACACACTCCATACCTTGCCCCGGAGATTTGGCCCAATTTCCATTTCATTATTTATAAATGCAAACACTAATGCATAACTGTTCTTGCACATCATCTTATTATGACTAAAATTATATTTATTCTGTGAGGAAATGTGGGTTTGTCCTGGTCCAGGAAGCTAGTATAATGAAACCAAGGCTGATAGTTTTTTTCGGGGACCAAGGTATCCCTTTGGAAAAAAAAACCTCATGAATTGCATACACCTCTTTGTTAATTTTTATTTTTATTTCTATTCCACTCCTGAAAAAGCAAAAAAACAAAACAAAACCCAAACCCTACCACCTGGGAGGGTCTTAATCTTAAAACAAACACCACCCCATATTTACTTTGCTTGCTCTACTGGTTTTGGGGAAACACTAAATTTGCAGAGAAGAGCCAATAGCCATAGAAATGGTGCTGGAGGACAAATTTGTAAAGGTGGGGATGAGAAGCTGCTACAACGAAATTACAGAGGGCCAGTACAAGAACCTAGAACCATATCAGTGCTGGAAATAAGGGACAGGATGAAACTGGCCAGAGGGGAGGAGAAAGAAGTGTTATGTCCTATCATAAAGAAAAGTGTTCAAATTCAAATATTGCTAGTAATGAGAAAGGCTTTCAAACCCGACACGTGAAGACCCCACCTTTACTCCACATGGGAACACAGCTGTTGGGAAGACAGAAGGGCAAACCTTTTAGTAGAAATGACTTCACTGAATCAGCTGGAAGTGAGAGAGAAGAATATACTCCTTCCTTTAATCTCTTTGAGTATTGCTTTGCACCATGAGCTGGAAATTGACTTGCAAACTGCTTCTGTTCTTGCCAAAAAATTCCAGATCTCAAGGATAAAGATTTGGAGGCAAGAGGTTTTCAACTTTCTGTTAAGAACCTGTGTTTTTGGAATTTACTGACCCACTGGGTCACATGAGGACCCTGCCAGCTGATTCTTGGGCCAGAGTCAAAATACAGTTACTCTAATGGATCATCTGTAGCTAATTCAGTCATTCAATCTAATTGGAAAGCCAACTTGACTTACCAAGACTTTTGAATTATTTAAGGAGTTTTTCTAAAGGAGGACAGATTTATTACTTTTATGCACTACAGTAATTAGAATTAGACTCAATAGGTTGCCTGGGATAGCAGCAATCCTTAAGGGACCTATAACAATAGCATCCCAACTATTCATGTGGAAATATTTTATACTATTCATTTGCCTAGAAAACGCTTTAAAAAGTAGTTCAAAATTAAATTTTAATCTCATTCCTACCAAAATTACTAAAAATTCTTCATTACTGTGTTATAAACTAACAATGCTGTGGCAGGTAGGAGGAAGAATAAAAGAGTTTTGAGCTTTGAGGAGGGATGGCAGGTAAGCTCAAGTTTTGGGGTAGTTGGTGGTACAATGGATAGAGTGTCAGGCCTGAAGTCAGGAAGACTCATCTTCATGAGTTCAAATCTGACCTCAGACACTTACTAGCTGTGTGACCTAGGCAAGTCACTTAACCCTGTTTGCCTCGGTTTCCTCATCTATAAAATGAGTTGGAGAAGGAAATGGCAAACCACTCCAGTATCTTGGCCAAGAAAAATCAAATGGGATCATGAAGAGTCAGATGCTCAAAGTTATCTCAGGAAGGGTAGGAATGCACCCATTTTCCTACCTTCTAACTGATTAATGACACACTCCTTGAGTTCTACCTAGTTGTGCAGCGCCCCACTCCTAGGGAGTTGAAATACTCATTTTGGAGACTTCTGTGTATCTCAAGGGGCTGCAGACTTTTTCTGTAAAGGTCTAGATAGTAAATATTTTAGGCTTTGTGTGCCAAGAGGCAAAATTGAGGATATTATGTAAGTACTTAACAAGAAAGAAAACAGACTTCCACATTTTTTGTTGACTAAATTAAATATATATATATATATATATATATATATATATATATATATATATATATATTTTGTAATACAGATCTTAAATGAGAAGAATAGAATTCTTTTGGGGGGGGGTGAGAGAGATAACATTTTACTTAGTTTGAATCCAAACTTAGTGTTCTCTTTCATCAAAATCCATTGCAAATGTTCATCTGTTAATGCAGATCTGTAATGAGATTTTATGTATTTCATCTTTGACATTATCTTTTCATGAAGATGGATATTGCCAAATACAGTGATCAATTGATGATCATGATTTTAATTGATCACATGCATAGTTTGGGAGACACTTAGGAACTTCTCTCTCTCTTTTTTCTCTTTGGAGGGGGGGAGGCAGGGCAATTGGGGGTAAGTGACTTGCCCAAAGTCACATGGCTAGTAAGTGCTAAGTATCCGAGGTCAAATTTGAACTCAGGTCCTCCTGACTCCAGGGCCGGTACGATGGTCTTCTCTTAGATCTTCTCTTGATATTTGCCTTACATAATGTCATGCCATCACATTACAGATTAATGATTCTTATTTGAAGGTGGAAGGTCCTACATAGAACAGTTCATGGATTTTAAAATCTAAACATTTCTTTTGGACTTACATTGAGATCCGAAAACACGCTGCTAGAACTGTAACTTAAGCTCAAAAGATTTTTTGTGGGAATTTGTGGGAATCTCACTTCTTGTTTTAATTTTGAGCAGCATGGGAAGTATATAAACCAGCTTGTACTACTTGTGATACAATGTTCATTGTCACTGAATTGACTGCCACAATATAAGTTTCTCATTTAAGTACTATTTTGCTTTAATATTAAATTCATCAAGAAACATCGAGTCTGCAGCAAAAGTTACTTTCCAAAGCCATGATAGCTAGATTGCACAGGCCTGGAGTTAAGAGGACTCATCTTCACAAATTCAAATTTGGCCTTAGACACTTACTAGCTGGGTGACCCTGGGTTAGTCACTTAACCCTGTTTGCTTTAGTTTCCTCACTTGTAAAATGAGCTTGAGAAGGAAATGGCAAACCATTCCATTATTTTTACCAAGAATACCCCAAGTAGAGCAACAAAGAGTTGGACACAACTGAAAATGACTTAACAAGAAGTTGAGGGTGATTCTCATTCAGAAAAATGTTGATTTTAGCCATGAGCTCAAAGAAAATCATTATAAAAATCTTTGCTTTTCTTTTTCCTAATTTTGATGATGAGTATGTGCTTGTAATGAAAAACATTGTCATGGGATGGCAATTCACATGGTATTCAAAAATCCTGTCCAATTATAACTATGTCAGTGTGATTTATAGCATGCTAGGCAGTAATGCAAAGGGATGAAAATACCACATATGACCTCTGCTGTAACTGCTTAGCACTATCCTTATAATGCAAAAGCAGCTATAGACAATACCTAAACAAATTAACATGACTATGTTCCAATAAAACTTTATTCATGGACACTGGAATTTAAATTTTACATCATTTTCATGTGTCATGAAATATTAAAAAAACATTTTCACCTTTTAAAATGTAAAAAAAAACCAAAACCCAACATTCTTAGTTTACTGGCCATATAAAACAGGTGGTGAGCTGGCCTACAAGTTATAGTCTGCCTTCCCCTGATCTATAGCATAGCACAGACCCTTGCATATGGTAGGTGTTCAATTAAATTTGTCATTTTTGTTTCCATATAATTGGCACCTAGTCCAGTGCCTTGAGGAGAATAGGTGCTTAATAAATTTTTAGCACATTAAATTGAATTGGTTCTACTACAAATTGGTTCTATTACTAACTAAAAAGCATTATTACTCTTCTATTTTCTCATTTGTTTCCAATCCAGTGTCACCAGCCTCCTTGTTGTTTCTCAAACAGGACAACTTATCTGGGATAGAATCATGGCTCACACACTTTCCAATGACCTTGAGAATTCATCTGAGGTTCAGTGTTTTCATCTGTGAAATGGGACAATAATTTCTGTTCTACTTGCTACACAGCTTTTGAGATACTTAGGTGTCTTTGTAACCAAAAAGTACTATGTAAGGCACTATTATTATTTTTTCATGTTCTTATCTTTATGTTTAATGGAGCTCAAAGAGAAATGGTCCTAGAACAAGTCACTATCCTTTTTCTGTTACTTTGTGTTTAATGACCAATGAACTCTTACACAGGTTGATAAAGTAATATGTTTTTTAAAAATAATATTTAATAATAATAATATAACTGAACTAAAGTGTTGAGGTTCAAGCTCTGTAAACTCACTGAAAACATCTTCAGAAAAACCCCATTGGCAGACAGGACAATGGGGATCATTCATTCTTCCTGTTCCTATGTAGTTTGATTTCTTCTTCAAGGTTTCTGTACTTTGAGAGCTTTTTGTTCTCTGTAGTTTGGAGATTACAAGTGTTTGTTGTAGCAAAATCAATTAAAAAGTCTTTTTTAGAAATTCTGTGGGTCAGTATTTTGTCCCAGTGATTATGGAAAGTTTTATCTTATAACTGTTATCTGAATAGAGTACAGCTGAATTATTTTAGTTTTTTGCTTTTTTGGAGGGCAATTGAGGTTAAGTGACTTCCCAAAGTCACATGGCTAGTTTTTGTATTGTATCTGAGGCTGGATTTGAACTCAGGTCCTCCTGACTCCAGGGCCAGTGCTCTATTCACTGTGCCACCTAGCTTCCCCTATAGCTGAATTCTAAAGGTCATTTTGAAGGTTTTATTTCTAGCATGGAGATCAGTCAGCTTTTCATTTATGAAGAATTTTGAACTTTTGATGTACAGTGTATCCTCAAAGTCTTAGTACAGTTTAAAATGTGAAAACTGCAATTTTGGGACAAACTGTATCATTCTAGCTACTTGATCATGTCTTTCTAGGTCTGGGGTTCCTCATCTCTTTTCTATTGTGGCTCTCTTTGGCAACCTGATAAAGCCCATGATCCCCTTGTCAGAATATTTTTAAGTGCATAAAATAAACTACATATGGTTACAAAGGAAACCAATCCTATTGAAAATCAATGATCAATTTTTTAAAGTTCATAGACCCCAGATGAAGGGTCCCTGTTGTGAGCATTTAGTAAAAGTCACTCTTTTTGTGTTGTGCAGTTTCTACTATTTCCTTCCAAGCTCTGCAATCGTCTATAAATCCAAACTGGTTCTTGTACTGTCACAAACCTCTTTATTTCTGGAAGCAAATATGCTTAACTCAGTCATTTGTTTGTACTTTTTGGCAACATATTATTGGTTGAGTTCATGTTGATTTCACCCATGGAAGGCCTTTTGGCTTCTTTATTAGAACTCAGCTGTTTCAAAACCTCCATTCAAGTTAAACCAGTGTCAGTTATGATCAATAGCTCCAGTGGTCTACATCTGCCATCAGTCTTTATTTACTATTAACCTTGGAAGTGAGATCTGATCATGAAGTGTTTCTGTAGATTCTTAATCTGTTAATCTGGCAGTGTGAAAACATCTATAATTGTTATTATTAACAGATCCCCACTAAAATCAAGTCAAGAAACATTATTGAGTGCCATTTGCCAGGGATGGTGATATTCCAAAACCTCATTTTGGCATGGCAGTGATCCATGATTATTGAAAGTTATGCGTACAAAACAAAAGCTCCATTAGGTTCTAACAAACTGAAAAGGCTTTATGAGCCCAGTTACTAACTAACATTTCTGTTATCCAAGGACCAGCCTGGCTAAATCAAGGGAGACAATATTATCAGACTAGTCCCAGGGTGATGAACTTTTCTGCTTTAGCAACTCATGAAAAACACCCACTAAATTATAGAGGGCTTGCTATATCTACACTAGGGAAAGAAGTGCCCATACTGACATAGGTACAGGACCTTGAGGTACTGATATCTTGTATTATTCACAACACAGAACCAACCCTTCCAAGAAAATTTTAATTGAATTGCAGAGTCTAGTTTTCATGCACATACTGGGCTCCTTCTGGAAACGATGGGGTTAAAATTTTTTAAAAATGGAAATAGACAAGGGCAGTCTTGTCATTGTAATCACAGTACCTGGTACAAATATGACAGTTAACGAATGCTTCTTGAATTGATTTGAGTTCTATGACATCATCTTACATGCTGTTGGTACTTAAGGGACCAATTGAAGGAACTAGGGGTGTTTAGCTGAAGAAAAAAGAAGACTCAGGAGGATATGACAAGTGTTATTAAGATATTTGAAGGCATATTATATGGAGGAGGGATTAGATTTGCTTTATTTGGTCCCAAAGGACAGTACCTGGAGCAATGAGTTGGGCATTGTGGGCCTGATGTGAGGAAAAAGGCTTCTTAACATGTAGATTGTTAGGAAGTAGGATGCATTGTTAGGAAGTAGTATACATTGTCCCAAGAGGTTTGGGCTTCCTTTTTTATGGGATTTCCTAACAGAAGGTTTATGATCACTTGTCAGACACATTATAGTGGGGTTTCCTTTTGAGTATAGACTAGATGCCTACTGAGTTCGGTCCCTTTCACTTCTAGGACTTTATGATTCTGAGAAGGCTGTCCCCCTTCACACTGTTGTTCTTGAACACTGTTGCTGTTCTTCAGTTATTTCATCCCCAAATTAGTCAAGAGTGTTGACTTCTTCCACAAAGAGTATTTGTCTAGCTCCAATCCTGGACCAAAATCAGCATGTACTAGATGGGTTGAAATTGCTCCACCTAGGTGTGGACAGTTCCCAGGGGCTCAGAGACCAGAGTATGAATGCATGAGTGCCAAGAGGGAGTTTGTCCTTAACAGAAATCCTACCCAGCAAACCACATATTTACAAAGGATTCGGCTCAGCTAAGGACCATTTGGATTAACGGAGAATCAGCAGGAGCCTTTACCTCAAAACTCAAAACAAGACCTCTTTCAAGGTTCAAAAATGTTTGGCAAAACTTGTTCCTAATGTCCCTGAACTTTGCGGTTTGGGCTCGTCAGGCAGCCAATAGCTTTTATTAAATATCCATTGTGGAGAGCACACTGAATAGCCCCAGAGAATTGCAAAAGGCAGCAGAAAATGTGGTCCTTGTCCTCCAGGGATGTGGAGTCTAACCCAGGAGGCATGTTGCATAATTTCCTGCAAGAAAGGGTTGCCTACAATGGGTCTTTACCCAAATTGACCAAAGAATTTTTGCAAGAATTGCAAAGAAAGGACTGGTTGAAAAATTTTCACCTTTCAAGGTCTACGTTCTGCCTGTCTCCTGCCTATTACAAACATATGTTTTACCCTCCTAGGAGAGACAAACCCACAGAAGTGTCCATATAGCATACCAAGGTACATGGTGAGCTCACAAGAGAGATGTACATTCAGAAAGGTTCACACAACCATATCCAGGAACATTTTGAGCTCCTCCAGGAAGGAGCTTGTTCCTTGTTCTTATCTGTGATCTCACAGATTGAAAGTCAATCATTTATCACCACAAGAAATATTCTTTGGTAGTAGAAAGCCAAATAGACTTACTTGTTAATGTCTAACTGAGCTTCAAAATCAATGCAATATTTCTGATGGTCATGTTTTCTGATTATTTGCAGATGGCTTACATTCATGTCTGCTTACACATGGAATGTCAGATTTCTCAGCATTAAAAAAAAACACCATTTATTTACTTGCTACTTCAATAAAATCAACAAGAATTGTGGGAGAAAAATCAAAGGCAGTGGTTTTAAAGAAAATTATGGATTATGTAGAAAAAGTGGCAGAATTTGAGGATAGGAAGGGATAATGAGAAATGTTTTGGTTCATCTCTCCCCCATTTGGTATAGCTACAACATTAAACAATCCCAGACTATGCATTTGCTTAAAAATAGGGTCTTTTAAAACAATCTCCACAGAAAGAGATTCTACAGGTTTTGTTCATAGCCCCTTCCAATATTTGGTGGTTCTCATTGTCAAGAAGATTCTTTCCCAGACTTAGATGAATTGATGCAACATGAAGGAAATAAAACCAGGATATTGACATATGCAAAGGCTTCAACGATATAAATGGAAAAAAACAAAAAATTCTCTAAAACTGATTGCAGTATGATTACAGGAACCTACTAGACACTAGAAAGGAACTGGGAAAATTGATCTCCTTCCCTTCATTGCAAAGGAGATGATATTAAGTATAGAATATTGTATATACTGAGATCAGTTGAAGTGTTCATTGTATTAAGTTGCTTTACCCCCCTCTCATTTAAAAATCTGTTTTATAAGAGATAGCTCTTGTAGGGAGGCCAGGAGGGACATATCAAGAAATGAATGTGATGGGGTGGCTAGGTGGTGCAGTGAATAGAGCACCATCCCTGGAGTCAGGAGGACCTGAGTTCAAATCCAGTTTCAGACACTTACCACTTACTAGTGGTGTGACCTTGGGCAAGTCACTTAACCCCAAATGCCCTGCCCTACAAAAAGAAAAAAAAATGAATGTGATATAACAACAAAAGACATAAAAATAATAAACATTGACCACATTGAGGCCACAGATTCCCCACCCCATTAGGCACTATATTTAAGTGCTTTACAAGTATTTTCTCACTTAATCTTCAAAATGACCCTTAGAGATATGTGTTATTATTACTCCATTTTATAGCTGAAAAAACTGAGACAAAGGTTAAATGACTTGCCCGGGGTCACACAGTTAAGTGTCTGATACTGAATTTGAACTCGGATCTTTCTGTGTCCGGGTCCAGAATCTTATCTGCTGGACACCTAGCTGCTTCAATAGATAAAACTGAATTCTCCTCTGTAACTAACCTATTTGGATGGATCCTCAATTATTTATTTCAGTCAGCGGATCCTAAACACCATACTAAGTACTCAGCAAGCTCTCAAAAATGTGTTGGTTGGTAGATTAATGGGTGAAAGTATAAAGAACAGCAAAGTAGAGGAGGGGCAAAGTAGCAGCTCTTTTTTATTCATGACAGTCTTCACTCATTAATAATGAAAACAAGTTCTAATTGGAAAATCCCATAGTATTACTGTGGTTTGATTCCATTGAGCTGAGCCTTGTTAGCTAATGAAAACCATGCTGATTTATCTTCCGAACTGGCTGCAACTGTATCTGACTAAACCTGTATAAAGCTCCTTTTTGCCTAAAGACGCTGCCAGCTACAGCTAGATTTGGTGATGAGATAATAGCACTAATCCAGAGGAAATGATATCTTCAGTGACAGGAGCCCTGACACTGTGTAGCTGGTCAGCAACATTTACATTGGGTCCAGATTATCATTATACTATGACAAAGACTTAGGGTATTCCTACAAAGACAGAACCTCCCCGGCAATTTAGTTCTTTGCTAGCAACATAGGCTTGCTCTGGAAAACAGGAATGCTGGAAAGGGAAGGGAAGGGAAGGGGAGGGGAGCGGAGGGAAGGGAAGAAAGGGGAGGGGAGGAGGGGAAAGGGAAGGGGAGGGGAAGGGAGGGGAGGGAAGGGAAGGGAAGGAAAATTAGCTATTGCCTATCAAAGTCAATTTACCTGTCACCAATTTGCCTTGATAGAGAAGTGTGGGAATATGGGACTATTTTAATAACCATATTTTGATATAATTGATTTACTTTGGTAATCCTATCTATTCTATTTAATGCATTTAAAAATAATATTTGGAGAAGGAGTTCATAGGCTTCACCAAAGGGGTCCATGACAAAAAAGAGGGGGAGAGAATCCTTGATCCCTTAGTGTTAGAAACATTGTTCTAGGCTGTTTGCACGGTGTGTTATCATAAGATACCTCTTTGTGTGGGATTCTCCAGCTGATGACTATGATACCATATACAGAGCACATCAGATACCTTGGGGAACAAGCAGAGAGATGACTCAGGCTTGTCTGCTCTTCCAGAGGCTCAGCAGTCTTGATCACAAAGAACAAATGCCAAGGGAAACACGAAAGAGGGCCAGAGGCTAGCAGCTAAACTACTTCAACACTTTCCTACAGGGCTCCCCCTCCAACTCTCCCACACACTATACCCAGAACCTGGCAAGCGATGGGCTTGAAAATCAAACACAGGCAGCAAGAGAGAGTGATTCATCAGTCACTTGAGAGAAAGTAGCAGCTGGGCACCTTTTTAGATCATCTTTCCAATTCTTTGTAGAAAAAAATAATTTTAGCATCTTTTTAATAATAATGATAAAACTGTTATTAATAGATTAGTTATAATAAGGACAACATGTAAAATTCAAATAATATACACAGTATTATATATATGTACACACAATATATACTTTAATATAATATATAATTGTTATACTATTATATAGAATATATAATTAGATATTAATTATATAATTATATATTAATATAATATATAATATAATATAAACTTTAAGGTTTATAAAGTGCTTTACATATATTATTTATCTGATTTGCACAACAACCCTATAAAATAGATGCCATTATTATCCCTGCTTTACACATAAGGAAACTGAGTCTGAGAAAGACAAAGTGATCATTATGAATTTTAACTCTAGTTTATGGTAAACCAGAAGCCATATGTTTAGAATCCTACCACATGCTTTTTTTTTGCTGTATGTATCCAACATAGATGAGAAGTTGTAAAATATCTCTTTATACAAAGAATGATGTTACTTGAGTGAGGAACACAATAGAAGCTGGAAGATAAGCCATATTAATGCATCAAAAATAAATTGCAGTATTATTTATATAGCCAGAATAAATATATGTATTTGTACATATGAGCAATCTGTAATCATAGAACAGATCTTATTTAAATATTGGGACAAATGCCTGAATAATAATAAAGCGTGGGCTGAGCTTCTGGAGATCATTTCCATTGCTCTGACCCAGTTGTGTTCTTTCCCCTGGTCCCTATTGTTAACAAATGCAAAGTTTGCAACAGAAGCCACATTTTTCTGTGTCTTCCAGGCTTAAGTGGGACCACCCTTCACACCCACCTAGCAGAGACATTTCCTGGGTAAATTCAGGGATTTTCAACTGTTAGAGACCTACCAGTGATACAGTAGACCCTTGTAATGGAAAATGGCTTCTGTTCACATGATGAATCAATTCTTTGAGGCTCAGATGCAGCCTTAATAAAGAAAGATTTTAAGTGCCTGTGCTAAGTAAGCATTGGGAATACAAAGGAAAGCAAAAAGACAGTCTTCCAGAGACAATTTGTAAATAACTAGGTGCATGTGGAGTAGATGGAAGGCCTTCTGAGAGGTGAAGGCATGAGTAGCTGGTGAGAACAGGAAAGCATTTTTATGGAAGGTGGGATTTGAGCTGAATCTTAAAAGAAGCCAGGAAAACCAAAAGGTCTCATGAAAAGTTGGACACACCTAAATGATTTAACAGCAACAAGAAGCATGACACCACTAAACTAGCTTCTCATATTCTACCACTTGGAGGTCCAAGGGGAAGGTGAGTTTTCTATGCACATATACATATATATATACATATATGTATGCGTATATATATGTGAATACACATGTATGTATGCTCACCTTCCCCTTGGACCTTCAACTTATATATGTATGATATGTATATATAATATATGCATAATAAATTATTCAAAATTACATATAAAATTTTGTGTTACAATATATGTGATAATAGAAGTGTGAGTACATACATGTGTAAATATATACATATATATCACACCTATAATATCTGTACAAAGTGATTTACAAACTTTAGAGCACTATACACATTTTAGTTGTGAGTTACATTATAGTAGACTGGCAAAGTGATGTGATGTATCGAGTCCAGGAGACCTGGGTTCAAGTCTTGCCTCCAACATACATTGGCTTTGTGAACTTGGCTAAGTCACATAACCTCACAATGTGCCCAAACAACTTTCTTTTTTTTGTCTTTATTAATTAGTTTGTTTACTTTTAGTTTACAGGATTCAGTTCCACAATCCTTTGAGTTTCAAATTTTCTCCCCCTCCCTCCCTCACTCCCCATCCCCATGGTGGCATGCAATCAAGTATGGGATCTGCAAATACTTTCACATTAGACATTAGTCAGGTTATAAAGAAGGATTGTAACAGATGGAATGAACAATAGGAAAGAGGAAATAGAACCAAACAAGAAAAAGAATGAGAGCAGGTAGTTTGCTTCAGCATTCAAATTCTGTTCTTTCTAGTTCTTTCTCTGCATGTAGACATCTCTCTCCATCATGAGTCTTTTGGAGTTGTCTTATAATACTGCATTGCTGAGTAGAGTCGAGTCTATCAGAGTTGGTCATCACACATTTGTTGTGTCTGTAATTGTGTACAAATTTCTCCTGGTTCTGCTCTCCTCACTCAGCACCAGTTCATAAAAGCCTCTCCAGATAAATATGAAGTTCCTTTTCTCCCCATTTCTTATAGTACAATAGTATTCCATTACATTCCTATACCACAACTTGCTTAGCCATTCTCTAATTGATGGGCATCCCCTTAATGTCCAATTCTTTGCCACCACAAAAAGAGCTGCTATAAATATTTTTGTACATTTGGGTCTTCCTCTCACTTCTACAATCTCTGTGATACAATCCTAGAAGTGGTATTGCTGGGTCAAAGAGTATGAAATTATTTATAGCCCTTTGGGCATAGTTCCAGATTGCCCTCCAGAATGGTTGACTCACTTTATAACTCTACCAACAATGCATCAGTATTCCATTTTTTCCACATCCTTTCCAGCATTCATAATTTTCCTGTTTTGTCATTTTAGCCAATCTGACCAGTGAGATGTGGCATCTCAGAGTTGTTTTGATTTGCATTTCCCTAATCAATAGTGATTATGGACATTTTTTCATATGCTTATAGATATCTTCAATTTCTTCCTCTGAAAACTTCCTGTTCATATCTTTTAATCATTTATCCATTGGGGAATGACTTGTATTCTTAAAGATTTGAATCAATTTTCTGTATATTTTAGAAATGAGGCCTTTCTCAGAGATACTGGTTGCAAAAGTTCTTTCCCAATTTACCACTTCCCTCTTAATCTTGGTTACATTGGCTTCATTTGCACGGAAACTTTTTTATTTATTTATTTTTTATTTTTGCTTTTTGGAGGGCAGTTGAGGTTAAGTGACTTGCCCAAGGTCACATGGCTAGTTTTTGTGTTAAGTGTCTGAGGCCGGATTTGAACTCAGGTCCTCCTGACTCCAGGGCCAGTGCTCTATTCACTGCACCACCTAGCCACCCCTGTATGGAAAATTTTCAATTTAATGTAATCAAAATTATCCATTTCACATTTTAAAAAAATTTTTATTTTTTAATTTTAATTTATTTTCTTGGTTATATCATTCATTTCTACAAGGTTTTGAGTTACATATTTTCTCCCCTTTTTGCCCCTACCCCCCAGCCCAGAACATTGATCCCACTGTAAGGCCCCTCCCACAATCTGTTCCCTTTTATGTCCTCCTCCAACACCTCTCTAGCTTTCTAGCAGGGCAGGGAGGGGTTCCCTGTCCCCGTCCCTGTATGTATTATTTCCCAGTTGCATTTGATTGTATAGCTTTAAACACTAGATTCTTGCAATTCC
>CM053593.1:51573094-51668405 GCA_028646575.1 Pseudocheirus occidentalis
TTCCTTCCTTTCTTCCTTCCTTCCTCCCTTCCTTCCTTCTTTCCTTCCTTTATTCCTTCTTTCCAAAAAAGACAATTCAGAAACTGTTTCTAATTTCCAGAGTGGTTGATCAGCACAACTAATAGCTTTGTGACATGTGGAGAAGCTGACCATTGAGGGGTGAAAAGCTGACCCCTCGATAGGGGGATCGAGGGGTGTCCAAGTTAACCTTCCAGGTTAGGGAAGTGGGGCTACTGGGCATCTATACTTAATCCAGATTGCCCTTCCATACGATAAATGGGAATTTACTGTAGGTAAGAAGAAAGGTCTGCCAGGAACTACGCTCCTCACCTGTGGAAAGACTTGCCCATTTGTGTGGAATCTTTTGTGGAAAAGTCATGAAAACAATTGGATATCCTTAATTGGTGCTGCAGATGTTACTCCTTGAAGTGACTGAATCTAAAGTGTAACCTGCTTGATTATTGGTCTGGGAAAGTGCTCTGTGGTTCTTACTTTCCCATATAGCCTTCTGCCTGGGTCTTTTCCTCTGTCTTATTCATTTCTAGTCCCTGGGTATAACAGAATGTGAAAAAACAAAACAACAACCAAGTAATGACATCTATGAGAGTAGCCACCACAGCATTTAAAAATAAAACTTGTCTAAGAATAGATGCTATTATGTGCAGATGCTTTGAAAAAAAAACTCTTCTAATTTCATTAACTAATTAACTAACTAATCAATTAATTCCACATGTTCTGCCCTGGGTGGGGGAATAAAATAAATATAAAACATGGTCCCCACCCTCAAAGAGCTTATTGTCTTCTTTCCTCTAGTTCTGAATGTGTTTTTCCCAGACCTTGACACTCTATACTATCACTTTTTTAATGTAATTTTTCTTTTTTTAAAAAAATTATGAACTCTGAGAAGTTTTTCTCTGTCCCCTTCTCTCCTTTGGCTCTTATCAGTGAAATGCCTTGTGTATGTGTAGGAGCTGCTTTGCGATGGGATCATAGAAATAAAATTGGAAGGAGCCTTAGAGTTAGAGGGACCTAAATTGTCTTTTTCCTTTTTGCAAGTGAAGAAATTGAGGCACCAGAGAGGACACATGACTTGGCAAAGGTCACCCCCTAACACTAAAAATAACTTATGCTTATATAGTTCTTTCAGCTTTGCAAAGTGCTTTTTCAATGAATCGATGAATCAACAAACACATAATACCATAGCCTTTTCTCAGCAAAGGAATGATTTGAAGTCTAGTTTTTTTTTTCAGATCAAAGGAGGGACTGATGTATCATGAGAGGGGGAAGCTGGAGAACTTTTGAGCCCATGGAGTGGAAGGTGATGCTCCCCCATGAATATAACCACGAGTAGTCAGAGCCTTGTCTGGCTAGCTGACTCACTTAGGAAGTGATATGCCTGGACAGAATCTTGTAGTTTCTCTGACTGTCACCACTATTGGGACCTGGTGAATTTATCCCATTTCTACTTTTTTCTCTTCTCATGCTTCATTGATGGATGGAAAACTGCCATCTTAACCCCGGGTTTTGAACAATGGATTCAGGAAGACCTGTGTTCAAATTTGACCTCAGACACTATGTGACCTGGGTAAATCACTTAACCCTATTTGCCTCAGTTCCTCATCTGTAAAATGAACTGAAAAAGAAAATGGCAAACCATTCTAGTTTCTTTACCAAGAATGCCCCTCCAAAAGTCACGAAAAGTCAAACACAATCAAACAACAGCAACTAAGATCACACAGCTTGCCTGAGGCCAGATTTAAACTCAGGTCTTCCTGAATCCAGATTCAGCAGTCTATCAACTGTGCCATCTATTATTGAGTAAACTGGGAATATGATAAGATACATCATTAAACAAGGAGAGAACAACTCAAAGCTTCTGGGGAGAATCTAAATGGGAGGTGGGGAGACAATACTTTCTTCTAAATGTTATTTAATTGTTCCTAGGAGAAAAAGACAAGGGGAATGACTTATTGCCTTGTGCTATGGGAGACTATTTACATGGTTCGGAAAGTACCTAAAAATGTAACTTCTAACATTTATATAGTTTCATTTTCTTTCTACACCAGGCCAGCAACAATTTCCTTTACCCGTTTTCAGTGACTAACCTTAAGGGGATGTTTGTTGCCTTTATGGTTCCAACCCAGGCCTTTTTTTTTTTTTAATAAAGTTTACCAAGTTTCAAGAGAATGAAAATTGTTGCATTAGTGCTTGGAGCTGGTCTTGGCAAAAACTAAAGCCTAGCTTTCAATATCCCATTTAAGGTCAGCACCACCCTCTTATCCTAAATGGATTTTCCATTAGGCAGCTGGCTTTGTTTTTTCCTAATGAAGTAGATGCAATTCATGCCATTGGGGAAAAAAAAATAACCTTCTAATTGACCATTTATTTATCTCTCCATGAAGCCACAAGCCCTTAGAGAAGTGTGGGGTTGGTGGTTTTGGAAGGCTTGGAGGGAGAGAAAAGAAAGTTATCTTCCTTTATAGGAAGGGGTAAGTTCTTTTTTTTTTTTCTTCCAGAGAACTAAATTCTACAGGGACAACTGCTGAGTTACAGGCTTCTAATCCCAGTTGGGATTTTTTTCAATGACTTGAGCTTTGCTCTCATGGTTTATGGCATCACCATGGTTCCCTTGATGGAATTATAACTTCATAATTCACAGTTGACTGTTGTTTATTTTTATGTTTAATCATTTGCGGAACGCAGAACAAACGCACTCAAGGGGGTGATGTGGTTATGCTCCGGCAAAGCTTTCCATCCCATAACTAAGCACATCACAAGTAATTCAACCAATGTCCCAATATCCCACGTTTCAGCTGGGATTGGCCTTGAAAGTGAGCAATGCTGACCCACCTTCTCATTGGGTTTTCCTGTTGGAAAAATTACCCAAGCTTGGCTCAGTGGAAACCAAACACTGGTTCTAGAGTCAGAACACTTAGGCCTGAGGCTAGTTCTGACATTTTCTAGCCTTGTGACTCCAGTCAAGCCATTTCATCTCAGTTTCCTCATCTATAATATAGGAATAATAATACATTCTCTACCTCCTAACACTGCTGAGAGGAACACAACTTTAGCAAACTTTTAAATGCTGTATAACTAAGTTGTCATTTCTGCAACCAAGCATCAGTTTCCTCAGCTGTAAAATTAATTTAATAAAAGATATACTACCTACCTCATAGAGGCATAAAGAGGATCAAATGAGTCAGTGAATATAGCATATGTCGTACTTATATTATGTATATTTGATAACACACATTAAGTACTTTTCCCTATGTACATGCTAATTATTACCATTTATTTTATTCTTATGGAAAAAGACTCAATCATTTATGTAATGTTACTTACTATAAGACTGTGTAAAGCACTAGATAACGTATGGACCATGTGTAAGATGCTGATGGGAAGAAAGAAAAGCAAACTTCCCTCAGGAACTTGCAAGATTTTTTTGGTAGATAAAACATGTAACTGAAACATATGAAGATGGAAAGTTTTTCATAAAGTGAGGAGGATTCTCTAGGCCCTCAGATGTATTTCTTTGCTTCCAATAGGGTAGCTAGGTGGTATACTGGCTAGAGTACTAGTCTTGGAGTCAGGAGAACTTGAGTTCAAATCCAGCTGCAGAAAGTAACTTACTGTGATCCTGGGCAAGGCACTTAGCCTCTGATTACCTCAGGTTCTCATCTGTAAAATGGGGTTAATAATAGCATCTGTTTCTCAAGATTGTTGCAAGGATCAGCTGAGAAAATATTTGTAAAGCCCTTAGCACAATGTCTGGCACATGGTAAGTGCCATATAAATGTAAACTATTATTATTGTTAATTTTTAATTTAGTGGCTCAGTAATGATCATACTTAACTTGGGCATTAAATCTGCAATTGTCTTTACCCTCCAGTGACTAGAGAACTGAGGATCCTTAAGATGGTTGTTTGAACTGTGCCTGCCACTTCTGGTTAGGGTTAATATGCCCCTGCTCTTTGTATATACCACCCATCCCTGAAAGTTACTGTCAAATACATTGCCTTTTTTGATGCTAAAAAAAATCAAAATATTCTCTAAGAAATTTTTACCATTGCTATAAAAAAATCAAAATATTATATTTCTTTTTGTGACCTTTAAACAGTAAAAACAAAACAAAATGAAGTAGAAAAGCTATGCTGGGAGACATCTAGAGCATTCATATTTGTAATAGTTTTTAGAATTAAAACAAAATAAATCTTGTCAAGTTCACTTGCTAAATTATATCTTTGGGTCAAAAAAGTGCCTGCTTGCATTGAATGTAAAACTGAAGGTTTAAGGAGAAGGGATTTGGGAATCTTTCAAAGAAATGGGGAATGAGCTGGTGAATTTTGGTGAAAGTGAAGGTTTGATTTTCTCTTTGTCTCTTAATAGAGATGTGTCTTTTCCTTATTTAGGGATATTCCAAACTTCTCTTGTCTGAGGCACATGGCAACTTCACTGCTGGCATGTCTTTTTGTCAGATCCTAGGTTTCAGAATTAAAGTAGTAATTCTTGTCATCTAGTTTTCCATCTTTTCTGGGTCAGTCAACAAACACTTATTAAATACCTCCTATGCTCTAAGGCACTGCTTTGAGCCCTTAGATCTAAGTAGCTGTAGGTCAGAGGGAGGAAGAAAGGGACATGCAACAAAGGATGTACTTCAGAGGGAGTATATTACTCTGAACAACTGGATGGCACAATCTTAATAGAAAAGGCTTTGGACAGCAGTAGAATCAAAATTTCTGTTTCTGTCATCATTTTCTCTCTGAGCATGGGATGGATTAACAGTAAAAAAAAGGTTTCTGTCATTCTGATAAATTTTGGAACTGGGATGTTTGGGACTTTAATTAGAGATTAACAGTCAGCATTCACCTCACAAATCTTCTGTAAATTGTTTGTTTGGAATTCAGAATTTATTTTTTTTACTAACCAAAAAATGTTTTGGAGCAGATATTTCTAGTTGAAAGAATTAGTGACCATTTAATCTGATTACCTTCATTTTATAGATGGAGAGATTGAGACCCAAGGAAATGAGATGACCTGAAAATTCACATACTAGTGAGTGGAAGAGCCAGGAACCAAGCCCAGATCCTCTGACTTCAGATCATTGCTCTTCTCCCTGACAGATCTATATAAGCCTAGTTAATGGAAATGGATGAGTGCTATTGGTACCAGTCTAAATTTTGGATGCTGGGAGTAAAGCATCATATATTACAGGAGTGAGAAAGAGAATAAGAACTTTCTGCCCCTTTCCTGGTTTAGGTCCAATGCAGAGCAAAATTCCAAAATAGGTAAATTTCATCTTTGCAACCCAACAACTCCCTTTGAGCCCTTTCCTCTTGGTAAATCTCTCCCCCAGCTGCCTACTTGCTACCCAAATCTCCCTACTATAGTTCTTATACTTTGGGGGATGGGCAGATATCCCCTGCTTTACTACCACTATTATTACTACGACCACCGCCACCACCATCACCACGACTACTACTACTACTACCACTCCTCCTCCTCCTCCTCCTATTACTACTACTACAATACTACTACTACTAGTAGTTAACATTTATATAAATATGTATATGAGCCCAACAACAACCCTGGGAGGTAGGTGCTATTATTATTCCCATTTTACAACTGAAGAAATTGAGGCATATAGAAGTTAAGTGACTTGCCCAAGGTCATAGAGTTAATAAGCATCAGAGGCTAGATTTGAACTCAGGACTTCCTGACTCCAGGTCTAGCTCCCTATCCACTGTGCTACCTGGAAAAAAATGCCTTTAAAGGATCAGTCTCAGGAAGCCAATTTAGTTGAGTACATCACACTGACATGTGATTGATACCCTCTTGACCTTCTTAGTGACATCTCTATGTCTCTAAAACATAGATTTACCCTTGTTTAAAAATAAAGATGTATATTAATCCAAATATCTCCACCTGATGAAGTTAAGACATTTTAATAGACTAAAGAGACAGACAAATCATAGTGTTTGGAGAACCAGCCTCAAAGTCAGCAAGACCTCAGTTCAAGTCAGGCTCAGATGGATTCTAACTGTGCTCTCTTGGACAAGTCCCTTAGCCTCATAGGGATTTAGGCAACTCTCTAAGACAATCAGGGGCCAAGCAGTTGACTGCACCAGTGGAGAGGCTTTCCTCACCGGGAGTTCCCTATGTGGATGAAATCACAGATCTATTTCCAAAAACAAAACCAAAATGAAATGAAAAATTTCAGACAGTGGGAAGAAATCTATTTTGGGCATAAATACCAATCTAGATTGAAAAAGAAATCCCAGCATCATAACTGTCCCAGCTTTTCACACATTCTTCCTTCTAGTCCAATTTTCTAAAAGTTCTAAGTTTTTCTCACAATGGCTTTCCTAGCAGCAGTTCCAGCAGTCAAAAGGGAAAACAAATGCACTGTTTTAAAGTCAGATATTCTAGTGACAGCTTTTAAGTTTTTTGAGAAGAATGGTTTTGTTCTGAGGGTAGGAAAAACCAACTCCGTGTAATTTAGCTGAACAACAGAACTAAACAACACTGGAGACTGCTATTCAAGCTGTTGGCATCTTGTTAAGTTGCTCTATTCTAGTACACAATCAGGGAGGAAAATCCAGAATCTAGGACATGCAGATTTATGCAAATCTAAAAACTCAACTGTTTCTCTAAATACTCAAATGTTAATCACGTTAAGTAAAGCTGAAATTAGACAGACCAGTCAGGAAACAGTATTTGCTGAGCACATGCTGTATCAGCCATTTAATAAGCATTTATTAAGCACTTGCTGGTACCAGATAATAGCTGAGTGCTAGGGATACAAAAAAGGTGATCAATTAACCAATCAACGAGTATTTATTACACTTATTAGGAGCCACTGACTTGGGTACTGAAGATGAAAATACAAAGAATGAACTGAGCTTGATGCTTTCAGGTATACTATGATCATTTACAATGATGACTTGGGTTTGTTTCCCCCATGATGTTATGAACTCTTTCAAGGCATCGTCAGAAATTAGTACATTAAATGATGCATAACTCATTGTTAAACTGAATGAAAAAGAACAGACATTCAAAGAAAGGGGAAATAATGAAATCTGGGACAATTGGTGAAAGTTTCATGGAGGATATAGGAACCAGTTGGTTCTTGAAAGGTAGAAAAAGAGGGGCAAGCATTCCAAGATAGAGGACGATCAGTTAAGACTATCAGTTTCTGGTCCATTGGCAGATCTTTGGAGACTTTATGGAACTCTTTCCACAATCTAGATTGCACAGTGAATAATAGGTATTGTTGTTGTTGACTCATTTTCAGTCATGTCTGACTCTTTGTGACCCCATTTGGGGTTTTCTTGGCAAAGATACTGGAGTGGTTTGTTATTTCCTTCTCCAGCTCATTTTACTGATGAGGAAACTGAGGCAAACAGGATTAATTGACTTGCTCTGGGTCACAGAGCTATTTAAAAGTCTGAGGTTGGATTTGAACTCAGGAAGATGTCTTCCTACCTCCAGGTCCAGCATTCTATCTACTAAGCTACTTAGCCCCTGAGGGAGAGATATCACTCTTTTAAATGCTGAAGTTACATTTTATCCTTAGGAGACAGAATATACCACACTGAGATTTTTTTCCCCAGATCTAGCATTTTTCAACTCTGGGGGCCATTTTCATCCTCTGGAAGATGGGTAAAACTGGTGTGTGAATTGTATATCCTCTATAGGCTATCACTAGCATTTGGAGCACTTCTAGAAGAAACAGAACCTGGATTCGAATTCCAGTTCTGGTCACTGTTTGTGACCAGATCCCTTCCCCTTTCTGGGCCCTCTTAATCTCACCTGTGAAACGAGAGAGTTGCGTTAGATAATCTCTGAGATCCCTCCTACTCCTAAATCAATGGTCCCCTGTAGCATCATGGAAATTAGGTGGCAGCTTGTCAAGTGCATTGTGGGTATCTGTCTTTACGCCAGCTGTTCTCTTCTTTCTCAACACTTGAAGCATTCCACCCCCACCTAATTAGCTTCCCAAGCACTAACTGTGACAAATTTTACACAGGGATTATTCAAAATGAAAGCATTCGATGTGGAACAATCAGTCAGTTCGCAGTAAGTCCTAGGTATGCTACTGACTAAAAAATACATGTGAAGAATGTGATGTTTTAGAAGGAAAACTGAAGTTGGTTTAAACAGAACTTTGGAGTGAGATGACAAGGCATCCTAACCACAATTTGTGCCAGTTGGTATACAGCATACTCTTCTGATAAAGACCAGATTATCAGTGTTCTTCACCAAGTCTGGGAAGCTGGATGTAGGCCAGGACTTTGGGGGCGTTCCATCAGGTTTCATTGTACCTTCTGATGAGCCTTCTTTAACATTTTCATTAGAAAGATTTTCACAAGAGGGAATTTGGCTGGAAAGTGCCAGCTAAGTACTTCATCGTCTCTCTCGTTGTGTCTTAAATACTAAGTGAATGGACTTGAAAGAGAATAGTTGGAAGGTGGGAACAACTCGTGTGTGTGTGTGTGTGTGTGTGTGTGTGTGTGTCTGTGTGTGTGTGTGTGTATGTGTGAATAGAGAATTATCCCATTTATGGAGAGTAGGGAAAGTTACCCTTTTATCAGAAATACTAAAAATTAGATCACACAGTATACTTTGAGGAAGAACTGAGAATACATATTCTGTAAGCAATGCTTCTATGTGTGTGATCAGGGAACATTCAATTTATTTTCTGTATATGTCGATGTGTGAAGCTGTATGCCATTTATCAATAAAGATGAAGCCTTTGACCTCAAGATGCTTCTGGGCCAGGATTCTTAGCTTTTTGTTTGTCATGGAAGGCATCAGGGAATCTTTCTCTGAAAAATGTTTTTAAATGTGTAAAATAAAATACAAAGAAAATTGAAATATAGTTATTGAATATTTTTAAATTATATTGAAATGTAGTCTGAAGATAAAAGGATTGCGATTATGTGAAATCTAGAGGTGGACCTAATAATCACAGTAATTTTTAAGTATAATGAGAAAAAACAATATTTTAAGATATCTACAATAACTCTAATGTTTCATGAAGTTACCTATGATTTCTATTGGTGATGAAGTCATAGGTACTGCTAATGCAGTTGTGGTTTGTTGCTTATATCCATAATTGAAGGAAATGCTGGATTTCAGCTTGTGAAAATATAGTTGTATTTTTTTCCCATCCAAAATTGATAGACCTTCTGAAATCCTAATCCAGGTTAAAGATCCCTACTGCAGTCAATAAAGAAAGACGTGCACCCACAAAATGAGGTGTATAATTTCTGTAAAAAATTCAAAATCAGTAAGAAATTTTTTTGAAATGATAACTCTTTTGGAAAATAAATTTCATTCTTAGTCTTCAGAATAGCTTTTAAGGTACATTGATACTTTTTAGCTCAGCAGGAGATAAAACGGAGACACAGAGAGAAACTTAGACTTCACTTTTTACAATCTAATAATTTTTTGAAAAGTGAGAAACTCAGACAACTTCAGTCTGTGGATTCCCCACAGTGAACTTAACTTTCTATGTCCCCTCTTCCTTCAGGGAATGAATTGAAATAGACAGATATTTTGTGCCATGTGGTTCAACCTGAGGTAAAATAAACTTCAATTCCCCAAATCCTAAATCCCAAAATTGTTGCTTCCATTAGATGAGTATCAATTTCCAGATGATGTAGGGTAACACAACCATGCAAATTAGCATCGACCATACTGGTCCAGACTACAGAAGCAATTAATTTTACCCTAAATGAATGCCGGGGATAAGCAAAGCATTTGAAAAACGCTTAAAACTACAACCCGCAACACTGAGTCTATTGTTTAGGTGGCTGACATGCTTAACTCCTGTGACCTTTATTCAAAGCAGATCAATAAAAAAAGCAGAAGGATATCTTAAGTTGTTCTATCAGGCAATTGGATTAAGGTAGAGGGAGGTGTTGTTCTAATAACATTCATCTGTTTATCTTGATACCTTTTTCATATATTCCCAAACCTCACCTGGGAAGAAACTCAAAACCTGGCAACTAACATCTCATTAAAAGCCTCCAGTTTGGAACTGACTTGGCATGTCACTATGAAATGAAGACTAGATACAACATGGAGTTTTTTCTTTTTATTATTCATGATAATAATATAGACTAGAGAGTGATGAAGAAGAAAAAGAAGATGGTGGTGGGTATTAATTAGAGCTAATAAATGGACAATAGTGGACAAGTTGGGCTTTTCCTGATCTCTTTGTGCTCATGATCACTTTGTTTTCATGCCAGTGACTACTGGTATTTCTTAATAAAATATTACACAGTTGAATAGTAGTGTTACCTTTAATATTACAGATGTTGTCCTTTCATCCTGAATGGGAACTGGAACTCGCTGCTCTTGGGTCTTCATTTTCTCTTTTAATGCTGAATAGTGTGATCTCTCTTTGTGTAAATCAGTTGATCACTTTAAGGAGGAGGGAACTCTGCCAAGCTGAAAAGGGAGGAGACAGTGGTACTTGCATTGCTTTTGGCAGCAGGATTCATCCTGGATTGGTTCAAGCAGACCTTCAGTCTCCAGGGTTGTCAATCTGGTATCTTCCACCAACATTAGACTCATTTGAAAAATAATTTTAGTAAAATCACATTAGTATTAAATATTATTTAGTCATTAATTATTATTTTGATTATTTAAAATTAATATATTTATTATTAAAATTATTATTTAAAAAAGAAAATCAAGTTTTATTTTTAGTTGAGTGTAAAAAAATCAAGTTGCTGTTTGCATGACAGATTGTTCTCTTCTTTCCTCTTTCTTCCCCTCCCCTTCCCTTTTTTCTTTCCTATCCCCATCCTCGAATCCCTTCTCCTCTCTTCTTGCCTCCCCTCTCCTTTCCTTCCTTTCCCCTTCTTCTCCTTCCTTCCCCTTCCCTTCCTACCTCTCCTCTCCTTTCTACTCCATTCTCTCCCATCTTCATTTCCTTCCCCTCCTCTCTCCTCTTCTCTTGCTGCCCGTACCAACATGTTTGGGTCACTGGAAGATGACCTTCTGAGAAACAATAAAGAGGCTGAGCACCAGCTAAAACATAAGCTTGGACTGCAAATTGGAGAAGGAAAACCTGACCTACACCATAAGGTCCTGTCCCACTGTACCCTTAGAGGGGCCAAGGTGGTATGGAGGGACTGAGAAAAATAAAATGAAAGCTAAAGAAGGGAGGCCCAGAGAATTTCTTACCCATGTAATTCTGTAGTTTTCAGCAAATTCAAAAGTCTGAGAGCACAGGGATGCCTGACAGAGTGGGAATGAGGAAAATGTAACTTGCCAACATTGACTATTTCTGACTTTGCTTTAGACTCCAGCCTTAGGGGCATTAGCCATGTGGTGAGAATGGAGGAGGAAGTAACTTGACTTCAGAACTCTAGCCTTGGGACTTAAAAGAGGGCAGGGAAGTGGGCAGTGCTTGCAGTCATCACTGCAATTGAAAGTCTCAGTAGTCCTATGGTCATATCTTAATTTAGTGTATGGAGATTTCTCACTTCGCGTATGCCCTTTTTTAAGGTATAGGTTGCTTTCCCTCCATCACCTAGCACTCTCATGAACAACTTTATGTCACTTCCAGATGTATAAGCTTTGAGACTGAATGTAAATCTGAGGGAACCTGGCTAAGGAGTTAGATCTTCAGGGAAGACCATATCACATAATACGTCACAAATGGTTTCTGGATCATTTGCCTTTATGGATTTTCGACATCACCATCTTTTCCCTCCCTTACTAGGGTGGACAATGCATGATTGACTAGACTTCTTTGCTACCTCAGTTACATCTATTTTTGCATAATTGTATCTGATTTTCATATTGTTCCATAGTTGTTGTCTTTAAAGAAATGTATGATTTCATGAGAGTATGGATCCCCTAGTGAGGAGGTTGCTGTACCAATGTAGTTCAGCATCTTCTCTGCATCTCATAGACCCAGACAGTGGCTTTAACCAGTGGTTCTCAACCTGTGGGTTATGTTCAATTTATAACAATGAAAATACATCCTGCATATCAGAGATTTATATTACGATTCATAATAGTAGCAAAATTACAGTTATGAAGTAGCAACGAAAATAATTTTATGGTTGGGGGTCACCATGACATGAGGCATTGTATTAAAGGGTCATGGCATTAGGGAGGTTGAGAACCACTGCAAACACTGAACAAATGACTTGGCCAGAGTAACACAGCCATTATGTGCCACAGGAAAAAACTTGAACTCAGGTATTCCAGTCTCTGTTGCCAGCTTTCTGTGATGTATTACCTTTCTTGCATAGGTTTTTAAGTATTATTTTCATAGTGGTATGAAAACAGTTTATTTCATTTTTAAAATTTTAATTAATTTTTAACTTAAAGACAAAAAAACAACAAACCCCACAACATTTCCATGAATTTCCACTTCAGACTGTTTACTTTCTCTTGAAAAACTATGTAATAAGTACTACACATTGATTTCCAAATAACTCTAGTTTTCTGTGCTTCCTTCTAAGTTCCCTTTTTTTTCTCTGTAGTGGACTTTTTATTTTTTCTCCCTCTCTCCCCACCCTATCGTAGAGAAGGCTACAATTCAACACAAATATATGTATCTAAAACCATAATGTACATAATTCTATTTATCATTTCTTTCTCTGGAGGTGGATAGCATCTTCCTGCCTAGGTCCTTTGTGACTGGTTTGAGTATTTATGATACCCAAGATGCATTAATCATTCAAAATTGTTCTTAGGTCAATGTTTCCGTTACCATGTACAACATTCTCTTGGTACTGCTCATTTCACTTTTCATTATTTCATGAAAAATAGCTTAGTTTTAAAAGGTCATCTTGACCTTGGAGTCAGCATATTGTGGTTTAGGACAATATAAATAAAAAAACAACAGATTAATAAACTCCGTGTTATATACGGGAATGTTTTTAAAGTAGTGGAGAAAAATCATTTGGCTTTGCATATTATCAGTGTGTGGAAAAACCAGTTTGAGAGTGGGTGAATTTATAAGACGCTGGGCTTATCTGTTATGTTCTCCAGCTTCAGAACAGAAATCTTAACTGTTGTCCAGAGACTCTTTTCAGGAGGCCTATAAATACTGTGGGCCCTGTCTGGATTTGGACACCTCCTGCTGTGTTTTCAGGCATACAGTTTTCATCAAAAGGAGCAGGAGATTTGCCCTGAAGGAATGAATATTACACACTTCAGCAAATACTAAGTCATTTCTCCATCATATCACCACTCAGTTGGTGGGTAAATTTTCTCTTGACATTTTGGCAAGCATCTGGAAGTCATTTGGTGTGGGGGTTCTTTAGGTAACTTTATAGAATCACCCCTAAAATGAATGTATACCCTTTGGAGATTTGTAGAGTCAGAGCAAAATGACCATAGGGCAGACTGAAATGTATTGTGGGAAGAAGATAGACAAATAGTGGGTATGTTGCTTAGAAAGACATCAAGTATGTTTTTATTGAGAGGCAGCATGAGAATCAATGCCTTAAAAATTAAGAGAACTTATCTATCTTGACAATTGTGATATAATCCCAAGGAGACTGAATCAACATTCTGTGATTACTTTCTTCTTCATCTGTTTCACTTACCTTCTAGGAATTTTGATGTGGGTAAGGTGACAAGATACTGGAAGGTGAGGCATCAGATGCAGTGTATTAGTCCTGTGACTATTCCAGGTCAGAAAGATATAGGATTTAGAGCTGGCAGGAACCTTAGAGGCCATCTCCTCCAATTTCCTTACTTTACAGATGAGGGAACTAAATTTCAGTGAGATGGAATGACTTGTACAATATCATACAAGTAAGTAGAACTTGGAAGCAAAACCAAGTGTTCTGACTCTAAATCCAGTACCCATCCATCCTTCCATCCATCCATCCATCCATCCATCCATCCATCCATCCATCCATCCATCCATCCATCCATCTATCCATCTATCTATCCATCCATCCATCCATCCATCCATCCATCCATCCATCCATCCATCTATCTATCTATCTATCTATCTATCTATCTATCTATCTATCTATCTATCTATCTATCCATTTATTTTCCCAGTGGTCTTTCCACTACTCTGACAACTTGTTTTCTCAAGGTAGAGTTTTAATTTAATATTATATGTACATGAGCACAATAAATATGGCCCCCTTTCCAATGAAGTTATTTTCCTAAAACAAGAAAGGCTCTCAATTTTACTAGTGATTTTGGTTTCAAGTACATAGTTGATGGTCATGTTGAGTCAGCAAAAAAAGGATCTATGATCTTTTAGGGGGCAGCTAGAGCACAGGACTTGGAGGCAGGAAGCCTTATCTTCTATATGCAAATCCAGCCCCAGATACTATCTAGTTGTGTTACCCTGTGTAAATCACTTAACCCTGTTTGCCTCAGTTTCCTCATCTATAAAAATGAGCTTGAGAAGGAAATGGCGAACCACTCCACTATCTTTGCCAAGAGAAGCCCAAGTGGGGTTATGAAGAGTAGCAACTCAACAACAACAATAATAAATGATTTAATTTTTTATCTTTTATCTTAAAAAAAGAGTATACCTAAAAATGGTACTGGGGTTCATTATGCCTTATCTCTCCCTGGCTTCAACATTTCACTTTTGATTAACCTTTCATGTTAATCATCTGAACACACAGATTGGGTCATTCCATTTTCCAGCTCAAACCCTTCAATGCCTCTCCATTACCTAACAAATAAGGTTCAAATTGATTAGCTTGGCATTCAAGACCCTCGTCAGTCTGGCTACAACCTTCTTTTCCAGTCTTTTCTTAAGATATTTCCTATTATATGTCATTTCCTCCAACCAAAACATTTTCCTGCTTTTTCTCAGTCTGTTCTCTAAGACTAGGATATTCATTCCCTCACTCTGCCCTCCTCATTCCCACCCTGAAGCACATTTTAAAATCATAGCCATTTAAAAAAATCTGGCTCAGATGATTTCTACTGTTTTTGTTCTCACCAGGCATAAGTGATCTCTCTTTGCTTTGAACTTTTATACCAGTTTGTACCTTTTATGGATCTTATAATAATAGCTACTATTTACATAACACTTTAAGGGTTACAAAATACAAATATTTTCTCATTCAATCCTCACAACAATCTGAGAGTTAGGTGCTATTATTCTCCCTCATTTTCTCAGTGAGCAAACAAGGGCAGACGGAGGTGAAGTGACTTGCTCAGGGTCACGCAGCCATTTTTGTCTGAGTTTAAATTTGAACTCAGATCTTTCTAACTTTAGGCCCAGAGCTGTATGCACAATGGTGTCACTGAGTTGCATTCAGATCCTCTTTTGTGCTAATTATGTACATTTATTCTATTAGAATAAATTTCCTGATGGCAGGGACCACATTGTACCAATGTTTATATTCTTCTGATCTTCTTGTGGTCCTTGAATATGGAGGGAACTTGCGTTTGTTGAATTAAATGGTTGTTAAATTCTTAGTTTGCAATATCTGATGAGATATTTATAAGACATTTAGCAGGACGCCTGCCATGTAGTTGGTGCTATATAAATGCTAGCTATCATTTTTAATATTATAATCTTAATATTGCATAGTCACATGTGTTTTTAGGATTACATTCTACATTTTAGGATTATATCCATTACATTTAGGATTGTATTATAAGTTCTATACCTCCAGATGATTATGCGGGCTGGATTCTTTATTAAAATTGCCAATCATTATTAATTATATAGGGAAATTTTGTAAGTGATTCTTAAGGTCGATGAGAATGCAGCAAACACTTTTGTAGCTGTATTGGAGCTAGCAGTTACAGCCTATGATAATGAACAAGCAATAACTGCATGCATACATGTATATTTACATTTATACAAACATATCTGCACACATGTAGGTATGTGTTTGTGTGTATATGTGTGTATATATGTATGTGTGTGATTACATATGTATATATTTGAATACACATTTTTCAGCACACTGAGTGCCATTTTTCCAAGTCCATTACAGTTAGCCTGCCCTAGACAATCAGACCAGGCTTTATATACCTTATAGTTGTCTTCTCAGGCTATTTTCCATTTTCCCTACTCTCTCTCCCCATTCCCTTCCACCTCTTACTCTAGAGCAGAGTGATCAAGCTAATGCTACCAAAACTTCTGGTAAGGAGATTTCTGTTGACTACCTACAAATCAACTGGCCATTCCTGTGACACCCTAGACTTAGATACCCTTTCCTGGTTACTTGTCCCCCATATGTGGTGTTGCCCCTCATTTATTTAAAGGCAAAATCCCAGATAGTAAGGACAATCTTACTTTCTAAATTTGTAGAATCAAAATAATTAGCTATGATTTGTATTTCTAGCACTTAGCACAATGTATAAACCAGAATAAGTACCTAATAAATGCTTTCCACTCATTCACATATTTTATACTAGAATACTTTGTGACACCTGTTGGACTGAATTGTCCAAGAAAATTTATCTTTACAACATTCATAGAGAATTGGAGGTAAAAATAGAGTCTTGTAGACATATGGGAATTGGGGCTTTTTGATTGTGCATATTTTTTTTTAATTTCCTCATCTAATGCCAGCATTGCAGCAGAGATTTAATGCAGAGGAGGATGTGCCTGAAGACAGTGATGCATCTGAGGATTGTTTGTGGAGTCACTCTTTATTTTTGTGAAATCACATCAAGAAGCTGGAGACTGGATTACTTTCAGCATAGAGTTCCAGGGTCCTGATATTTAGTGGTATCAAATAAATCTTTGTGTGTGACTCAGATTTTTTCCCCCTCTTTTTCTTTCAGACATTGAGTTTAACTATGGGAGGAAATAAGAGGTCTGTGGCATACTAGAGTTAGATTTAATCATAACAGCTTGAGACGAATCATGTAAAAAAAATCAGAAACAAATTCTTTGGGATTGAACATCATTGTAGTTTTGGGGAGCAAACAGATTGTGTGTGTATGTGTGCGCGTGCATGTGTGTGTGAAGGATATGAGTAAAAAAAAGAAGGAAACTTTTTCAAATGTCTGTTGCATTCTGGCTAAGAAGAATTTGTTTCCCATCACTAAATATGAGTCAATCTTTTAATCACTAACGGCATGTATACATATATGTATGCAAATATAATTTTATTTATTTTATTCTGAACATAAAAAGTAAAACAAGCATTTATATTACATAGTAAAATAGTAAAATAAAAAGATGATTGTACATGAAACTGCAAATCTGTTATGTACAACTTGCTATTCCTTTTACATATATAATAAAGTTCTTATGTACCTTTTTCCTTCTCCTCCCCCCACAGAAATGGCTACCATTAGAAACATGTGTGTGTGTATGTGTGTGTAAAACCATTCTGTATGTACTACTATCATCATTTATTTCTCTGGATGCAGATGGTATTTTCCTATATAAGTCCTTTGTAGTTAATTTTTCATTGATAGCATCTAGCACCACCTGTAAAACTCCAAACAACTTAAGCAAAGTCCCTTGCTCTTGCTGGCCATCTTGCATTGAAAGCCACTGGAGCATAAGGACATGAGCAAGAGACTGCAGATGGTATATCTATTGCCCAAGTCACTTACTATTTAATAATTCTTTCTTCAGTTTTGTGTTGTTCGGGAAGGGCAATTATTCATGAATCTTCCTTTTCAGTCACACACATACATATTAACAGTACCTGTTACTAGTGATATCATTTAATAATTTAAAGAACAAGTAAAATAAGAAAAGAACAAGGACATCTTCACCTATAATTGATATGGACTTGCAGGATATTCTGAATTAGTGGAAAAGAAACAGCCAAGATGTATACTGAGTTTCACAAACACTAATATTTTACTGAGGTAGAATGGAATAAACAGTAGTCTAGTAGTTTTATGTGCCCAATGGAAGACACAAAGCTATGATTCTGAAAAAGGAAATGGAAGAAGTGAATATAAGTACAGAAAGATTGAGAGTTTAGCAAGCATGAGAAAATGGAGATAATTATGTGATTTGATGCAGGCAGTAAGACTGCAGGGGTCACCACAAAGAAATTTATTAACCAGAGGTAAATCCTCCAGAAAGATCTTTAGGGATTCCATCCAGTCAAAGAAATATTTGATTAAGATGTGATGAGTTGAGTCCTGTGTTAATCCCTAAATTGGAGTTTAGGCAAATATATAGAGAAGTTATTCCCTCCTTCCTTCCTTCCTTCCTTCCTTCCTTCCTTCCTTCCTTCCTTCCTTCCTTCCTTCCTTTCTTCCTTCTTTCCTTGCTCTTTTCTTTTCCCACTTAAAAGCCTGGGCAAGGGCACTTTTGCTGAATAAGGTTTGGTCAGGAGGTCATATGTGGTATGGAAATATTCCTTGCACTGTTGGTAATTAAAAAAATAATATATCTAACATTTATGTGGCCTTTAAAGTTTGCAAAATACTTTACATTTCATCCTCACAATAACTCAGTGAGGCACATTATTATCCCCATTATACAGATAAGGAAACTTAAGCTGAGAAAGGTTGAGTGATTTGCCCAGGGGTCACAAACCTAAAGTGTATCTGGGGTCAGATTTCAACTCAGTCTTCCTGACTCCAAGTCCCATATACTATACACTATTCTACCTAGCTGCCCCAGTAATTGTTGATATCCAGCAATATATGATTGTACAATGTAGGTATGATCATGGAAAGTCAATGGGTAGACCAGAGCTAGCCTGCTCAAATGAACAAGTTGTATTAACAGTATTTTACTGTCATGTGGATCTTTGAAGGATAACCAGGCCCTTCTCAGGTGATTGGCTTTCTTGGATTTAAAAGGGTATTTTGAGTGAGGTTAGAATTATTCTGTGGAAAAATGGGAATAAGATTCTCAAGGGCTGGATAATCCTTGTGAAATGGGTCTGAGAAATCAAACAGGTGATCTGATGCCATGGTGGAATAATAGAGTCCTAGACTTTTAGAACAAAATTAGTTCACACACTATCTAGTCAAACCACATTTCTTACATGAGGAATCTGTGACCAGAGAGGTGACATGATTTGTTCAAAGTTACATTGTGAGTTGGCATAACATGGGCTCTTCATTCCAAATCCAAGGCTTTTTCCCCTTCGTATTACAATGCCTTGAAATCAGTTTGGAGAATTTTATTTGTAGAATCGTGAAATCTTAAAATTGGAAAGGATCCTACTCTAACTCATATTGAGAGTGGGATCCTCTAGGCTTTAATTATCCCCAGAAAGTGGATCCATTGGATCAGGAATGGGGTTTCCGCCTTTGTCCAATTTTTTTTTCCATTAGAAACTAAAGGGTCTACTGGGCAGCCAGTGAGGAAAGACTAACTAGAGAAATGGAAAGAATGGAGTTAGGAATGTGAGTCAACGATCTGGGAGCAAAATCTGGAGTAATAAGCTAAACTCCCTGGAGATCAACTCCATGAAGTTGGTTTAAATAATAAGAAAGGAGCAGCATAGTTGATGCCCCAAACAATTTCCTTACATGAAATAAAATGGTGATTCTGTACTCTCATCCACTCTGTATATAGGAAGGCTACTGACAAAGGGGAAGAAACACATTCCCAAAGGAGAAACCCCTCTCTTGTGCTTTTGGGTGATGGTAGTGGGATATTACTATTGTTTGGGGAATCCCCTTACTCAATTTTATCACAACAACATACCTTATGCTTGTTTAGAACTTTATAATTCACAAGTACTTTTGGCATGATAGAGTAGAAAGGTTATTGAATTTGGAGTTGCAAGGTCTGATTTCAAACCTCACATATTGTATGTGTGACCTTGAGGGAATCACTTTATCTATGTACCTATTTATGTATTTACCTATCTATGTTATCTATCTATGCATACACCCCCCCCCAAACAATCCTATCTACCTATCCATATGTATATATACATATATAAAAATCTTTGCGTTATTTGCAAATTTAAGATTAAGTTGTATAATTATTTGCATTATTTACAAATTTAAAATTAATTTGTATCTATATGTCTATTTACCTAAACAATCCTAAACATAATAACATTTACCCTGATCTTTAGATCTTTGGCAAACAACATTCTAAAACCTCTTATTAGTTCATTTCACTAATAAAAATATGTCCATAGATGAAATGATATTCCTTACCTAAATCCCTCTATTTTAAGGTAATAATATGACATTGTATTGATATATATGTACACAGATAAGTATGTCTATTTGTATGTGTGTATTTGTCTGTATAGATGCATCTACATATACATGCACCCTCCCTTTTTAAACTAGAGGTACAGTTTCAACAATTTGGACTGAATTCCCATTTTGAAATAGCCAATCTTCAAAGAGACCCCAAGAAACACCAGGAAACGGGTTGGTGAGTCAGTTTTGGGCACCTTTCCTCGAGTTACTGTTGAATTAGCCTTCCAGCACACTTTTATGGGATTCCCTTCCATTGGAATTGAACTGTTGAATCCATTTGGAGGAAAATCAAGTTCATTCCTCATTTATGGTCACTGAAGATTCCTTATGGGACAAAAATTTTGTCCATGATGAGGATTTTCCAGTTATAGAATCCTTTGCCTAATAATAGAAGCATAAATTTAGCTACCTAGGTTTGGAATGGGGGGGAAGAGAAGGGAGAGAGATAGAATGAGAGAGAGACAGAGACAAAGAGAGAGACAGAGACAAAGAGAGACAGAGAAACAGAAAGCTCTGAAAAAGAAGTAAAGCAAGAGAAAACTCTCCTCATTCCTCTGCACCACACAAACACATACCCTTTTCTGGAGTTGGGACCCCTGAAACTTAATATAGTCAAAGCACTTTCTACATTTGGCCTATAAAATTTGCCTGGGAAAAAACCTTAGGAACATTTCTTTACAACTTTCCTTACGCAGATATTTAGTTCAAATCCTACAGACTTTATTTTTTCTGACATTCTTGGTTTTAATCAGACCTAAAATTTATCCAACTGACCTTCAAGCTAGTCAAATCATTCTTTTCCCTCTGTCTCCTCTGACCAAAGCCATTCTGGGGGAACTGTTCTGTGCACGACTAGTGTTTGCTGCCTGCCCTCCTGAATCCTCCTGGGACTGAAACTCCAGGAAGGCCAAATACTGTAGACTTGTTATAATATATTAGTAATCGGAGGGACCTACCTTGATGGAATGGGGTGTGAAGAGATGAAAAGGAATAATAAATGGCTTGGAAAATATGAAACATTGCAGAGAAGGCTAATTACTGTGGCTAAAAGTGGCAACAGCCCAACAATGTGATTAGGGAGCTGAGGGTCAGAGGGCAAATGCTAGAAAATGGGTGCACTTGGGGTCACTGTGTCCTAAAATTACTATGATGCAATTTCCTGCCTACACCAGTCTCAGGGGTCTTGATTTCAGGAAACAGGATATTGAAGATGGCAGCACTGCCTTGCTCTAAGAGGGAGACCAGGAAAGAACAACAGTTTGCTTACTCCTTGGGCTGAGGTCCCCTTTTTCATTTTCCTTGTTGCTTTCACCAGTCAACATCATGAGTAATTTGGAAATGTTTGTTTAAGGCAGAACATGCTCAGCCTGCCTCTTAAATTGGTAACTGAGGCATAAGTTGGCTTCCTGCTAAAAGGCCAATAGTGCACATACCTAGAGGAGAAAGGGGAGGACTGAGTAATAATAACTCACACTTACAAAGTTCTTAAATGCTTACAAATCACTTTTCTCACAACAACCTTGTGAAGCACATAATACAAGTATCACTACCTCCCTCTAACCCATGAGAATCCTGGGACATGAAAGGTTAATTGCCTTGCCCAAGGTGACACAGCTAGCAATATGAGTCTGAGGCCAAACTTGAACCTAGCTCTTTCTGACATCAAGGCTATTTACCCCCCCTCCCTGTCCTCTTATGCTGTTTTACTCAAGAAAAGGAAGAGGGGGAGAGAAAGGAGGGGAGAATGGAGAAAAGGATAAAGGAATGGAGAAAAGGAGAGGGGGAGAGAAGGAGAGAAATATAGGGAGGGTGAAAGGAATGGAGAGAGCTTTAGACATAAACTACCTTTTAGTCTTTTGGAAGAAAGATGTGAAGGTGTTATCATCAAGATGGCTTCATTTTTTGTGCCTTAGAATTCCTTGTTTCCTTTAAAACTCTGATAAAGTGACACCTAAATGAAATGTACCTGTGTATTCCCTCACCACTACCCAGGTGCTGGTGTTCACTCCCTCTCTACCATTTACCTTATATTCATTTTTTTGTATATGTGTATTTTGTCTAATAGAATGTAAGCTGCTTGAGGACATGGGTAATTTAATTGTTAACTTTTATCCTTGGTGCCTGGCATAGTTCCAAAAACATAGCAGCTATTTAGTGAACTCTTGTTGATTGATTAGTCAAGGTTTTGTTACTATGTAGTTTCGTTTGTTTGTGCTTTCAAGTAGAGGAATATGTCTAAAGTTCATTGCTATAAGGTTTCAGCTTCTGACTTGTGTTTGTGGTTTTGTCTTCCTCCCAAACCCTGCCCTCCCCCCTGCCCCCATAGAGGCATTCAGGAGCATCTAGGTCAAGGTCAAGTTTAAAGATAGAGATTATTTTCCCCCTCTAATGTGGATTTTAAAAATGGATATATTTGGGGTTTAAATTACCTGGATTTTCTCCCTCATCCCTCTCTCCTTCCTCTCAAAGACCTATTATGTATGAAAATTTAAAGAGAGAAGATATCAGCACAACAAATCAATACATTAAAAAACTGTCAACATATGAAATGTTCCACAATACATTATAGACAATAATTCAATACATTAAAACAAAACTGACAACATGAAATGTTCCATATCAACAGCACCCCACACCATTGCAAAGAAACAGGGTTAGCTGTCGGTCCCATATTTCTTCTTTGGGATCAAGCATGTTCTTTATAATTCCTCGATGTTCAGGATCAATTGTTTTATGGTTGTTCTTTCCTTTTACGTTGTTGTGGTCAATGTGTATATTGTTTTTCTCAATTTGTTTCTTTACTTTGCATCAGTTACTGTAAATCTATACTCTGCTTTTCTATATTCATCACACACACATCATTTCTTACAGCACAGTAATATTCCATTATGTACATGTACCACAATTTGTTTGACCATTTCCCAGTTGATGGGCAAAGGTTTCTTTCTAGCTCTTTGAAACCACAAAAAAGTGCTGCTTTAAGTATTTTAATGTATCTGTAGCCTTTCTTTTCATTAGTTGCCTCCTTGGGGATTCCACTGTCTAGCAGTAGAATCTGAGTCAAAGGGTATGAATATTTCAATTACTTTATCTGCATAATTTCACTTTGCTTTCCAGAATGGTTGTGTTCATTTGAAGATGCTTCACCAACAATGCATTATTGTGCCTGATTTTCCCCAACTTCTCCAACATTGACTAGAAGGAAAATGATAAATATTAAGGATAATTAGGAATAATGAAATTCAGTAGTTGGCAGGGACCTTAAAGATAATCTAATTTTAACTTCCCACATAGTATAGAAGTCCCTTCTGCAGGATCTCTGAGATATGCTTAACCTATCCTCTATTTTAAATCCTCCAGACTGGGAAGCTTACTACCTATTGAGGCAGCCAATTCCATTATTCTTTCTGATTGTCTGAAAAGTTTTTTCTCATATGACTAGAAAACTGTACAAATTGCTGTTGCTTATGTCAGTGTTGTTAGTATTATAGCAAAACCCTTTATATTGTCAAGAAAGTGAATAACTTCTTTTATAGAATCGTATTATTTTAGAGTTGTCAAGGGGTCCAACTCCTCGCTTTTTCTTTATTTAGTCCAACTAATTACTTCTCAATGTCTTTTTTTTCTTTTTTATTCTCTTTTTATAGCAAGACACAACTTGATGCTCGGGTGTTAGGTCTACCACTTACCACCATATTTCACTTATGAGGGCCTGTGTTTAGGGACTCCTGCTATTTCACGATTATAGCAGACTGTAAATTAAACCTCATTGGCCACCCCCCACACTTCCTGTAATAACTAAGGCAAATGCACTGAGCCACTTGAGTCTAAAGAGCAGCAGCTGTGTGTGAAGTAATGTTTTCTTATAGATAAAAATATAACTACTGTAATATCTGAGGGACATTTTTCCAACAGTATTTCAATAGACGGTAATGAAATGGAGGTCCAGATATCATTCTTATCATTTGTTAATAAAAAATAATTCATCAATGTATATAATAATTATACAGCTCTACAATAATATATTTATATTTATGTAACTACACGCCATTCACATTTAGTACCTTCCTCTCAACATCCACCTAAGTTTTGTAAGTGTATTATTACCTCCATTTTGCATATAAAGGAACTGAGTCTTAGAGAGGTGAAGTGACCTTCCCATGGTCACACAATTAGTGCATGTCAGCTTTGAAATTCATAACCTTGGGAGGCAGCATGGTTCATTGGAAAGAACCCTAGAAGTCAAGAGACCTAACCTACCATTTTATATAGTAGATTAAATATTAGATAATTTAAATTAGGCAAGGCACTTAAGTAGGTGTTTTCTACTGGGAGTATGAACCAAAGTTAAATATTTTGACTGTCTGGGACTGACTTGGAGCTCTCCATCTCATCTATATCCTTTTCTTCTTCATATTATCTAAGTGATTTTTTTGAACACTGGCTTCCTACATTTGGAGAAAGGAACAAATGACAGAGAATGATAAATGAAGCCCTCAGCAATGTGTCAGTTCTCCTCTTGTTATGGCTCCACTCAAACTGTTCTTGAACACAGAAAACTTTGGGAAGCCTCCACATTTAGACAAGCTCTCCAGCCATTCTGGAATCACACATCTCTCTTCTATCAGAACTCCTTTGTGTATTTTGCACAGCTAGAAGCTCTTCTCCTGCCCTGGCAGTGGATCTTGTATAGCCCAAAACTGTCCACTGGGAAACTGCATAAGCCTCTTGGGTCAGTAGTTGGGTTGGAGTAGTTTATTTCATACTTTCCCCTTCCTACTACCCAAAGACAGACAGACATACATAGATAGATGGACGGATGGATGGATGGATGGATGGATGGATGGATGGATGGATGAACAAATGGACAGACATATAGATAGATGAATGGATAGGTATGTAGATAAGCAAACAGAGTTTTCATTAAGCATTTATATGCTAAGAACCATGCTAAGTACTGGGATACAAATATAACAAAAGAGGTAAGTTTTGCCTTCAAGGAGCTTACATTATAATGGTGGAAGACAACACATAAAGGGGAGCTGGTAAGCCAATGGGGATGGCAGTTCCTGTCTGTAGGATGGTGTAACTAGAAACAGGTGGGGAAGTAGCATGGTCTTGGCAAAATAAGTCAAAAGCTATTAGAGGTAAGGGACCCAGAGGTGAGGACATCCCTCACATTTTCATGGTGATTTTATTCTTTTCAAAGCATGGTACAGTAGAAAGGCTGCTGGACTTGGAGTGATACTGAAGCAATTTCTTCACCTCTCTATATATCCTTTCATTTAATTTGTAAAATGAGGAGACCTTGAAGGTCCCTAAAATGTTGGGAATCTTCATTTTTTCATGAAGCAGAATTATAACTATAAATAACTATAAAATTATGAAATTGGTTCCATCTGCCACTTATGAATATCAACTCATTAATCTAGTCACACCTTACCTTTCTATAGGCATGGAAGATTCTGATTTTTTCCTCTTATTTTTTTCCCCTTAAGTATCTGTGCTTGGTCAATGTTCCATTTTTAAAATATTCGTGTAATCTATGGCTTCCCTCCCCACCTCTCATATCAAATTACCCTAAATTTGGGTTAGTACCATCTCTGCAACATCTTTCACATCTGTCTGCCCTTTTCTAATCCCACTACAATGCTTCTAGTATAGGTTCTCACCATCAGACACCTGGACTATTGCCATAATATCCTAGGGCAGGGGTGGGGAACCTGCAGCCTTGAGACCACATATGGCCATCTACGTCCTCAAGGGTGGCCCTTTGGATTATGTCAAAGGACTGCACTTGAAGAGCTGGGGGGCCACATGTGACCTCCAGATCATAGGTTTCCCACCCCTGTCTTAGAAGGTTTTCTTGCCTCTGCTACTGACATCTTCTTGCAGCCAATCCATCTTTGATACAATGGCTAAACTCATTTTTATGCATCAAACACATCATGGTACTTCTCTGCTCAAATATCTTTAATGGATTTAAGAGAAGTAGCATGGCATGATGGGTGGAGCTCTGGTCTAAGAGTCTAAAGATCAAGTCCTCCTTCTGACAGGTACTGACTATCTGACCTTGAACAAGTTCCTTAAGCTCTCAGTGTCTCCAGGCAATCCACTAAGACTAGAAGTTTGTAATGATTTGCATTGCTGGAGGGAGTTTCCTTATTTGGATTTCCCTCTACCACCCTTTTGGTGTCAAGGCCCCCTTATACTCTTAAACATTATTGAGGATTATGGATTATAGCTATCAATATTTATTATATTAGAAATTAAAACATCTTAATATTATTATCAAATACTTTTGACTCCGAAAGGGTCTCAGTGACACCATACTTTGAGAACCCCTGTGCTGTGTGGATGAAATCCCAAATTTGGTGATTTACATAGTTATCCTTTTTTTTTTTTTGCCTTATTCTTCTACTTGACTATAAGTTCCTTGAGGGCAGGGACTTTGTCTTATTCACAATTTGTATCTCTTCTCTCCCTCCACTACCATAGTGCACAGGGTAGTTGCTTTATAAATGTTCACTAAAGGAAAGAATGACTCTATAGCATGCTTCTGCACCCCCTTGTATTTCATTGTATTTACTCTGTCTTCTGCTTTTCTATTTTAGTTTTATTTCTTACTCTCTTTCTTTTTGACATTCAGTTTTCCCTTAGGCCTTTTCTGCATTCTCCATGGTAGTAGCACAAGTCATCATAGTAGCTTAGATCTTTTCCCTGGCTACTCCCCCAGACCATCCCAGTCTCCCCCTACCCAAACCAGACCCAATCTAAATGGATAAATTAGATTGGACACATTCAGTGCAGAAAAACATAGCTGCAAATATTTCTTGCTCCAGGCCTTAGCATTAAAACTAAGTGGAAAAAGTATCAGCACTTGATATTCCCTGGCCTTAATTTGAACATTATGTCAAAAACCCAATGAAGAAAGGCAAGAGAAACATGTGGGTCTCGCTGCACTGGTCATTCAAAGTATAAGGTAGAATAAGGGGCCTGAGTGTGAGTTATACATGGAAGGCATCAGACTGTATGGCAGAGGGAAAAAACCACACATGGGACTCCAGGGCTATTTGAAGGAGACTGAACTTGTCATTCAGTGGAAGTAGGGCATAGCAGTGCACAGACTTCATTGTGAGTATTGGGTATAGGTTTATTATATCCCTTTTTTTAAAAAAAGGAAAATAAGCATTAGGAATTTCTAGCTATAGTAGGACATTCTTTTATGCTAAACTTCAAGGCATTAAAGTCATTCTGATGCTAACTTCACTAATTTTAATTTGTTTGTACAAGCTGACATTGATGAAATAAGGGTATTACTATGGATCTGTATCTTGGTTTACACATATTAATGAGAAGATAGGTAGCATAGATAACTGAAATCAGAAATGATGCAAAAATCTTACTTTGTATGACACCCTCCCCACCCCCCACCTTCCATCTCCAATTGGGTTAAATCTTTATACACTTTTCCTACCAAGAAGTAAAGTTATCTGCAATGACATTTGGCATCTGGAGATCATCATAACAATGATATGTTCATACAGTTCCTCTTGTAACCAGGATGCTGCACATACATTGTTATCCTCACCATGACCCCATGAGGTGGGTAGCACAATTGTTATCTTGTCTATGTTATAGAAGGCAAGTGGAGGGTTAGCAGGGTTCACTGATTCATCCATGGCTATAGTTTAGTAAATGTTATAATTGGTACTGAAGTCTGTTCCAGTTCAGTCCTTTTCTATTATTCCAAGTTATGTGAGTAGGTGTGAAGCCAAAGGGAGTTGTATATGTATGTGTATGTGTTTGTGTATGTATGTGTGTGTATGGTATGTGCATATATGTGTGTATTTACATATGTGTATGTATATATAATTAGGAACACACAAGCCAATGAGGGAAGATACTAGGCAAACAAGTATGTAGGAACAAGATATATACAGATTAAATTGAATACATTTGCAGAGAAAAGACAATATCCTTAAAAGAGACTAGGAAAATGGGATGGTAGATGTGAGGAGGGAGAAAATTACAGGAATAGGAGGGGATGTTTCAGCCTTTATACAGAATGCTTTGAACCAGGATGCTTTTCAAACTAATAGTACCTTTAATACTTTTCTTTTAAATTTTAGCTTCCTAAGTTCTCCCAGAGTTCTAGGTCTGTGTTTTAACTTCCCCAATGTGCTCATAAACACATTGATCACAATCTGTAGTTCATAGAATCAGATTTAGAGCAGGCAGGGTCCTTAAAGGGCATCGAAACCCAAGTCGTCATTTGAAGAAGACAAAATGATACACAGAGAGGTTATGGGGGTCTTGCCTAGGGTCCTACAACTTGTAAAAGTCTGAGGTAAGATATGAATCTGTGTCTTCCTAAGATCTCTAGGTCTGGTACTCTGTCTCCTACTCCACATTCCCTTTAGTAACATGGCTTTAGCAAGGATAAACAGTTCCCAAAGTCTCAGTATGACCTATATCTCACTGCTCCTTGTTCTGTATCATGTACCAGTTGTCATGAAATAACAAGGTAATGTGCTGCCCTGAAGTGGGGTGCCAGAGGGGACATACTAAAACTTTTAAAAATCCTTTCTACAGAAGGACACCTCAGCCACCAAAAAGTTACAAATTATTTTCTGACAAAAAAAGCAGATGGGGGCAGGGTGTGTCTTTATTTACATGAAAATATTTTTAAGAGCTGGAAGGGAACCATTTTGAAAATTTATAAAATTTTAACCATCCCACTACAGCAGATTAAACTAAGGGATTTTGTCAAATAAAATGAGTCCTCCTAGATATATTCTGAGCCCCTTTCTCTGAATATAAGTATGGGCTCGGTCAGAGGAAGGAAACAGTAAAGTTCTCACACACAGAGGGAGAACATTTACCACTCAGTAAACGGGTCTGGGGCTTGCAACATGAAAGCCCTAATTTAGCTCAGTAAGTTCATGTTGAGCATCAATAAAATGTGATTATTTTCAGACCGAGGATCTGCTTGGCACACTCTTCCAACTTAATAGAGCTAAATAAGGTTATTCTTGGAAAAGATTATCCTTGGCTGGTAATTCTTTATGAACTCCACTGGGCCATTGTGGAGAGAACAAAAGTGTGTGCTGACTTCTCCAACCTGACAATATTTAGTGTAGACAGGGCTTTAATGTGTAAGAATATACTCTTATATACCCATCTCCACCAATATGTGCATATTCAGATGAGGTCTGGAGCTATGATTTCATAGGAATCAGGAAATACTGGTGTGTAGATCAGTAACTTATTTGTAACTGTGGTGCGTCAGGGCATTAAGTGACTTACCCGGGGTTTCCCAGCTAGAACGTTACCAGACAAAGGATTGGAAACCAAGTCTTCCTGGCTCTGAAGCCAGCCCGCTATCCACTGCTGCTCATACACATTTGTGAAATTTTAAGAGTCATAAAGTTAAAGAAATAAAAATATTTCATCTTCGAGTCATATACCATATAAGACACTAGTCATTCCATGTTATTTTCATAATGTGATTTACTGTAACAAGAAATGACTAAAATAATACCAGTGGCTTAATTTATATCGCTCTTTATGGTGTCAAAGTGTTTTCATGTGCATTAACTCATTTGATCTTCACTATAACCCTTTGAGGTAGATTGAACAGGTATCACTATTTCTATTTTACAGATGGTAGAGGAAAATGAAGTTGACAGAAGTTAAAGAAATTGTCTGAGGTAGCATGGGGGGAGGTAATTGACAAAGCTGGAACTAGAACCCATGTATTTCGACTCTATTTTCCATGAGTTTTCTACTCAATTACACTGAATTCAACTAGAGTGATAATAATAAATATATAGTAAGTCATATAAAAATAGTAACAATGTTACATTTGATAGCATTCTGTGGTTTGTAAAACATTTCACTCACACACCCGTGAGGTAGGCAGAGTAAACGTCATCCCCAATTCACAGATCAGGAAACAGTCTTGTGAGAGGTTGTGACTTGCTTGTGGTCACACAGCCAGTAAATATCTGAGTAAGGATTTGAACGGAGATCTCCTGACCCCAAGTCTAGCACCCAATCTACAAATATCTTTGGAGAACCAATGCAATGTACCTATGTCACTTGAGAGTGGTCTTCTACTTGAAAAATAGGAGAAGATCAAAAGAGTGAAACACATTGGCTTTGAAGATGAGAGCATTTAGAGCTAGAAGGGTCTTCTCTGTTCTGGGTTCTAGGCTTTTTTAATGACAGATATTTTGGGTGTACATGTCTGATGCAATGCACAGACCCCTCCTCATATTAAATTAAAAATTTGAAGGAAATACTACATTTCAGTTAGAAGTTAGTGAAAATAAAGATGGAATCCCCACTCCCTTCTGACGTCAGAGGCTTGTGACCATGAACCATGGACTTGGAGGGTTTGTGGGTCCTGCCCTAAAAGCAGAGATTGAGGGGGATGGCCATTGTATGTTTGGAATTAGAGGACCTGCATCTGATGCCTAGATTTGCTATTTTCTGTTTGTGGGTCTTGGTTTCCACATCTTTAAAATGAAGGAGTTGGACTTTGACTCTCAAGGTCTCTTCTAGCTCTGTCTATGCTCTTTAGATTTCTATAACCTGGATGAGCCTTCAGTGAATCACTGAATATTAACCCTTTGCAGGCAGGAATGTTTCATTTTGTCCTCCTATCCCCAGCACTTAGCACAGTGCCTTACACATAGTAGGTGCTTAATAAATGCATGTTGGATTGGGTTGGATGAAAAGGTTCAAATTCTCATCCTGTTCTTTCAAGTTTCTCTTAAAGGGAAAGCAAAGATTTTTCACTTGTTAAAATCCACTCCCTTTACTGACACAAGCGTCTTCAGATCGTCCAGTTTAGACCGAATGATGCCAACTGGAGCAGGAGAAAGGGAGCAAGCATGGCCTCGTCTATTTAACTTTTAAAAGCCAAGCCCATAATTTCAAGTTTATCACCAGTGGGTGTTTATAGCATGGCTGGAGCCAATGGGAGCCATTCGCTTACCTGTCAGTGATTTGTTTTGACTGGTTATTCTTGAATAATGGCCATTTCACAAGGACCTGAGGCCCATGCTGAAAGCTTGAGAATTCACCAGCCTCTACAAGAAGAGATGGAGAGGTGGGGGAAGGGAGCCAAAGGCACTACAGTGCAGGGTAAAGGAAAGGGTATGGGTGTGAGGAAGGGTCGAGATGTCTCTTGAGAAGGGTCCTGGGCTTTGAATTTCATAATCCTGCCTTCAGCAAGTCCTTCTGGCTGCCAAGAGGCAGTGTTACCCTTTTGCCATGTTGATGGCCCCCTAATCCAGTGTCAGTGTAATTGAGGGTGAAGTCTGTGCTTTTGCAGCTAATGATAAATAGGGCTTTTAAAGGTTGTAATTTCTTGTTTAACTGATGCCAGTTGCAAATACTTTGTGCTGAGGATTAATCCCCCATCCCCTGCTGCCAAATAAAATACAGTGGAAGTCTGGGGCCCATTTTTCAGCTTATTGTTAGTCACAGCTTGCCTGACAGAGTGTATTTTGTGCAGGAGATAAATGCTTAGGCAATTGGCTGCCAATCTCCATACAGGAAGGCTTCCCCTCCTCCCTCCCCTCATACTCTGTTCTATGTGTTAAATACATTTATGTTTCTTCAGCAAACATCTAATAAACTGTATTAACAAAATTACACACATACCCAACACCAATTACAGGTTAGTAATTATTGATTCTTGGAGTTAAAGGGATTTTCTTCAGATTCTTAAATATGTATCCCAGGCTACCCTTCCAATGCACTCCAGGACCCCAGTTTGCAGGCAGCTCCTCTGGAGAAGCAGAGAGAAATTGTTCTTCCTGTTAACTTAGGCAAACACCTGGGAAGATGGTATATCTGACTCACAATTCTGGGAGGGCAAGTCATAAAAGGGCCAGGAGAATGGCAGAGGTTTAAGGTATGGATAAGGGGTGGTTAGGTTGCACAGTGAGTAGAGCACAGGCCCTGGAGTCAGGAGGACCTGAGTTCAAATCCGACCTCAGACACTGGACACACTTACTAGCTGTGTGAGCTTGGGCAAGTCACAACCCCAATTGCCCTCCAAAAAGCAAAAAATAAAAATAATATAAATAAAATAAAATTTAAGGTATGGATGGGCATACAGATCATCTCTGTGGAAATAAGTGGGAATCACTTCCCCCATTCCCAGAACTGATCTGGGATTGTTGTTCAGTCATTCAGTTGTGTCTGATTCTGTGTCCTCATGGACCATATACTGTGCATGGATTGTTTTTTGGCAAAGATACTGGAGTGATTTGCTATTTCCTTCTCCAGTGGATTAAGGCAAATAGAGGTTAAGTGACTAGCCCAGGGTCACACAGTAAGTATCTAAATCCAGATTTGAATTCAGGTCTTCCTGACTATAGGTCCAGTGCTCTATCCACTGAGATACCTAGTTTGCCTCTGGGAGCTACTCCACAATTCACCCAACCCCAACACACCCATTCTCTCCCCCATCTTCATAGAGATATTCCTTGCTTGATATAATGGGGTTCTTCTTTCTATTTACTTTGTCTATATTTTGCATTTATTTATCCTTGTGTAGGGTTTTTTCCCCCTAGTAAAGTATAAGCTTCTCAAGGGCAGGAGTCATTTTCTTTCTTTTTAAAAAAATTTATGTATTTATTTACTTTTAGTTTACATGATTCACTTCCACAATCCCTTGAATTTCAAATTTTCTCCTCTCCCTCTTACCCCCTCCCATGGCTGTATGCGATCAAGTATAGGATCTGCAAATACTTTTGCACTGGACATTAGTCTGGTCGTATAGAAGGGTTGTAAGCAACGGAGCGAACAATGGGAAAGAAGAAAGAGAACCAAACATGGAAAAGAATGAGAACGTGTAGATTGCTTCAGTCTCCATTTAAACTCTGTTCTTTCTAGGGTAGGGAACATTTCCATTTTTTTCCCTTTGCATCCCTATCACTTAACCTAGTACTAGGTGTTTAAAAGGTTTGTTGTTGTTGCTGCTGAATTGAATTGACAACCTACCGGAAAGTTAAATGTCAATCTAGTCATATTTTAAGTTTGCTAGTTAAGCTAGTTGCTTAAAACAATAATTTAATCAAACTTTTGTGAAACAAAGAATCTTTTTTTAAAGAACATTGCATCCTTAACCCTTTTGCTTTTGTATTTCCGAAGTTGGGTAAACAAATTTGCCTAAAATGAAGGGCATCTATAGGTCACTTCAGAAACAAGCAAGGCATTCTCAGCTCATGTGTTCATCAAGGACTTTTAGTGTGACCATTTCTCAGGGATGTTGTAGACAGGCTTCTTTTTCACGTTCGTTGGTTTAGATGGCTTCTGAAGTCCTGTCCAACTCTGAGAGTATGTGATCCTGTGAGTAGTAAAACATACTTGAGATGATTTGGCAAAATCATTTCCCAAAGCCTATTCATTGAACTTTAGTCACGAATTACTCATGGTTGGTGTTCTATTTCACCTTTTGCTGCTTCAGTAACTTGGGTTCATGCATAGAAGAGCTTTTTGTAACTGCTTGAGAGGGATTTATAGTGCTAACTGCTGCCCCAAGGAAAAGTGGAAAGTTATTACAGCCTTTATAGACTATGAGGTTCCTTATTCCAACTCTCGTTCAAAGTGATGAGTCACATCCCCAGAGTGTGAGGCTGGCTGGCTTCATCTTCCCTCACAGGGTTCTAGGGGTACTCCTGAAGGGTCGGGTGTATCTTTCTAATGCTATTAACTCAAGTCCCCATTCTGATATGTTCCTCCCAATATCAACAGTCAATTATCTCTTCAATATCCTCTAACCAGGAGCAGTTAATATATCTTCAATACCACCAATACTATTGATTAACTCTCTACTGAAGTAGCTTCATTCCACTCTTGGATGATTCTAACCATTTAACTGTAGGTTTCTGGATTATGGACAAAGCTCCCTGTCTGCTCAGTCCTTAGAAAAAGCAATATGGAATAATGTAAAGTGCATTTGACTAGGAATCGGGAGACATTAGTCCAGTACTCATTTTGCCAGATGTGGAACATTGGGCAACAAATTTAATCTTCCTGGAACTCGATTTCTTCATCTGTAAAAATGAGACAATGGGACTAGATGTTTTTTAAAGCCCCTTCTTGCTCTAAAATCCTATGATATCATGAATCCAATTCTTAGCTCCCTTCTCAAAACAAAAAAGGTCTTGTTTCTCTTAAGAATCTCTTAGTTTCCAATGTCCTTCCTCTCTGTAGAGTCTGTATTATGAAGTTGTGCATAGCTCCATGTACGGGAAGAGCAGATCTGCTTTTTAAAAAAATAACAAATGGGATAAGTAAGGAAGTACCTAAGTCTGTTTTTCTTAGTCAGATAAGTGGCACACTGGGATGAGCATTATGTCTAGACTCATGAAGTCCTGTACTCAAATCTAGCCTCAAACACTTTGTGTGTTCACAATAATTTTAGAAGAGTATATACATATATATAACATACACATATACATATATGTATGTACATATACATATGCATATATAAATATATATTTAAACACATACACACGCATATACACACACACACATGCTTTGCAGACTTTAAAGATCTACGTAAATGTCTATCATCATTATTCCAGAATTGAAGGATCCTCCTGTGATTAGAGGGAACCTCCCAAGCTATCTAATTCAAACAATAATTGAACAAGCAGCCCTTCTACAACACATCCCATAAGTGGTCACTGAGTTTTCTCTTGAAGACCGTCTTTGAGGAGGAACTCCTTATCTGCTTAACCAACCCATTCTGCCTTTGAATATGTAAAATTAGTAGGAAGTTTTTTATTATTGTTGGTCAGTCATTTTATTCATGACCAATTCTTTGTGGTCCCATTTGGGATTTTCTTGGCAAAGATACTAGAATGGTTTGCCATTTCCTTCTCCAGATCACTTTATAGATGAACAAACTTGAGGCAAACAGGGTTAAATGACTTGTTCAGGGTCACCCGGCTAGTAAATGTCCGAGTCTCAGATTTGAACTCAGGAAGAAGAGTCTTTCTGACTCTGGGGTCAGCAATTAGCTGCCTTAAATTGACTTATATGCTACCTATTATTCCTAGTTTTGTCTTCTTTGGAGAGAATATCAGCACAACACATCTTCAAATACTTTAAAGGCTGCCATTACCTTTCAGGTAGGCTAACCATCTTCCAATTCCTTTTAACATATTTATATTTTGAGACTCTCCACCACTGAAATTGCCCTCCTACCAATATTCCACATCTACTCAATGACCTGTCTAAAGGATTAATCCCAGAACTGACCGTTATGTGGTCAGATGTGGTCTAAGGCAGAGTAGAATGAAACAAACCATTACCTCTCTCAATCTGTGCACTACATGTCTCTTATCGCCATCTAAAACCACTAAAACCACATCAACTTCTTTTTTCCTTTTGACTGCCATATATCTCTGTTGACTCATAGCTGTTCTTACAGCCCATTAGAATCCCCATATACTTTTCAGATAAAGTACTGTCTAACTACACCTCCCCAACAGTGTACTTAGGAAGTTAATGTTTTAAAACCTAAGTGAAAGATTTCACACTTACCTGTATTCTCAACATTCTATCCTGTCAAGCCCTTTTGGCATCATGCCTCTGTCCTCTGCTGTGTTAGCCTTTCCTTGCAGTTGTATTAGTCACTTATTTAAAAGAAAAAAGCCTAGCAAAGATTCCTGGGACATTCCACTGGAGACCTCCTTCCAAGCTGATATCAATCCATTAATGAGTACTCTTTGAATCTGTCTATCCAACCAATTTCTAATCCATCTGACTATATGATTTTCTAGATCACATCTTGATTTGTAGTCAGGCTACACTTAACTACCTACTATGTGTTCTAGATACTATGCTAAGTGCTAGGGACATAAAGAAAGGTGGTAAAGCCAATCCTTGTTCTCAAGAAGCTCACAGTGTAATGAGAGACAACATACAAACAACTACGTAAAAACAAGTTATATACAGGATAACTAGAGGGGGGGGGGAGAGTAATCTTAAAGGAAAGTCATTAAGATGAAGGAGGCCTGGGAAAGACTTTCTAAGATGATGGAATTTTAGCTGGATCTTAAGGGAGGCCAGGAGGCAAAGAAGAGAAGGGAGGACTTTCTAGGCAAGAGGAACAACCTGGGCAAAATTTCTGGAACTGGGAGATGGAATTTATTTTTTTAAACTGATTTGTTTATTTACTTTTAGTTCACAAGATTCAGTTCCACGATCCCTTGAGTTTCAGATTTTCTCCCCTCTCTTCTCCCCTGCCACCCATGGTGGCATGCAATCAAGTACAGGATCTGCAAATGCTTTCACATCGGACACTAGTCTGGTTGTATAGAAGGGTGAAATGGAATTTCTTATGAGAGGAAGAGCAAATTTCATTGGATCACAGAGGAAGTTGAAGTGTAAGTTGTAAGGGGAGGGAAAGCTAGGAAGGGTCGGATTACAAAGTACTTTAAAAGCCAGAGGATTTTACATTTGATATTGGTGGTGATAGGGAGCCCCAAGAATTTACTGAATGGGGAGGGGTGTGACCTGAGTAGACTTGTGCTTTAGGGAGAATCATTAGACAGCTGTGTGGAGGATGGAGAGAGTAGGGAGAGACTTGATGGAGGGACTCCTTCCCAACCAAAAGGCTTACCTTAGTCCAGATGTGAGCTGAAGAAAACCTGTATCTGGGAGGTGACAGTGTCACAAGAGAGAAAGGGGATTTCCTAAAATCTTAATAAACTATATCTAAAGCATATCCCTGGCCCTGTTGAAAAAAGGAAATGCGATTAATCTGCCATGAACTTTGGATAATGTCATTTTGACTCTTTTTGATCACTTTTCTTTCTGGATATTCACTTAGCAGCTAGGTGACACAATGCGTAGAGTATTCGGCCTGGAGTTGTGAAGACCTGAGTTCAAATCTGGATTCAGACATGTAATGGTTGTGTGACCCTGGGAACGTCTGCTTCAGTTTCCTCAATTTAAAAGAGTGGCCATAATAGCACTTACCTGCAAGGTTGTTGTGACAATCAATAAGAAAATATTTATAAACTCTTAGCACAGTGCCTGGCACATAGTAGATGCTCAGTAAAGACTTTCTTTCCCCTTTTCTTCCTTCATTAACTACTACTTGAATAAAATGTTCCAGAATTTTACAAGCAATCAAGGTCAAACTCAAAGCATTCGAATTTACAGACTCCATTCTCTCCCCTTTCTTGAAAGCTGAAACATGTCTTGATTTTCAAGAAAGGGAAGGGAATAGAGTCTGCAAACTGTGGCCCAGTTCATTTGACTAATCAGTATTCTGATCAAGTATTCTTTCCACAACACTGCACTGCCCTACTCTGGTGAAGGAGCCAAGACTCACTGACATGAAAAAATAAGAGAATATTACGGGGTGATGGATACTGAAGCTCTAAATTGTGTGTTGCCAAAGTGCTATTGGATATCAGAAAAGAGAGAGATCACTGTGGCTAAAATATAAATAAATACATGCTCAATGAATGGAAAGACTTTGGTTTCAGAGAGTCCACTAAATGGTCAGGGTTTTAATGAAAATTCTTCCCACCCTCATTCTTTTTCTTCACCTTTCTCTTTCACCATCAATCATCTATTTCCTATACCTTACTTACCCTGTATATAAAACACAGACGATAGCAACACTATTTTTTGTTTTGTTTGAAGGCACATTTTGAGTATAAATGAGATAACACATAGGAGGTGCTTCATGCTCCTTGGAAGAAAGGAGCCATGTAAATTCAAAGTGTTACTGGAATTATTCAGATGTACCAACTCCTCCCAATCCTTAGAGGTTCAGACCACAATCACATGTCTTTCTTAAATGGAATTCTGCTTTCTCAAGCTGTCTGGTGAATGCAGTGGGAAACAGAGGCTTCCAACCCTTATCCTTAGGGCTAAAAAATCTCTAGGCTGTGGTTACGTTTTGGCCTGATACCATGAAAAACAGATTTCCAGTATCCATCATATCCAAAAGTTAAGCAAGGTAACACAAGATGCAATAAATCTATTGGCTGTTGGTCACTACATTCATTCTATAGAATAGGATGCAAACTTCTCTTTAGCTCTCCTATGGGTTTAAAAGAACTTGGAACATCAGGAAGTCTAGTGTCTTCCTTTTTCTTGCCTGTGCCCCACAGCAGATGATCCGAGTGACACCCACTTGTATAATTTCTTTTCATTTTTTTCATTTAACATTTCCCCCCAATTACTTGTAAAAACAATTTAAACATTCTTTTTTTTTCAAATTTTGAGTTCCAAATTCTCTCTCTCCCTTCCCCCTGCCCCATTGAGAAGGCAAACAATTTGACATAGATAGTACATGTGTAGTGACCATCTCTTTTTAAAGGGACAAAGGATCAAGTGATTTTCCCTGAGAAATCTGCACCCCTAATGTCCTTGAGCCCATAGAAAGCACAGTAATTCCCTCTCAGGCCTAAGGAAAAATTTTGCTCTGTCTGAGGAACACATTGTTTCTCTGAATATTTTGCCCTTGGAAGGAGCATTGGCCTGGAATCTACCTAACAGGCCCAGATTCTGTTGTTACTGGATCCTCTGTGCCATCATTTTTCCAGCTCTGACAAGATGTTCTTTTTTCTGGAGGGACTCATAAAACATACCTAGTGGCCTAGGTCTGTGGCTGGTTTCAAGAAGGCCCACATACTATTTGGGTCTGAGTGGGATAGTCTTCATATAATGCCTCTTGGAAAGTAATGAAAGGAAGATTCTTGCCACCAGTGACTCACCTTTAATGCCCCAACTCATTTTCAGCCCCCTTTCCGCTCTCCCAGCTGTGTGCAACATACAACAATTTATGACCCTATCGATCTAGTCCTTGGTAATCACAACCAGCAGAACTTGGCAAAAACCCTGAGTTGGAGCCTGACATTCTCTGGCTTCTTGATGTCTGTTTGTTTAAATGTTAAACATATGAAATATCTATTGAGAATAAGTTTCTTGTTTACAGCTGACTCCAGCTGGCAGTGGCATCCCGTGAGCCATTGTTGGAGTTCATATGTACAAAATTATATGTTGAAGTGAGTTACCAGATACAGTCGGCACCAGCCTAGGCAGAGCAATCTTCAGCTACCCAGTGAGGCTATCCTGAGACAGAATATGAGCAGTGAAAGAAATTTTATAAAAAGTCCAAAATTCTAGGAAAGAAGCTTACATGTCAGAGAGGAGCTTAGGATCTAAAAATTGGCATTTGTTTTTGTTTGTGTCATCCATTTTGGAGAAATCATTTAGACTCATGGTCTTCATAATGCCACAGATATCTCAGCCAGCAGCAATCTTGGTGGCCCATTCCCGGAAGGAGTTTGAACCTGTTGCCTGGAACTGGCCACCATGAACACTGTTGGCTGAGATGTCCATGACATTCTAGGGACCATAGCTCTTAATGATTTGTCTCAACTGGATGACATGACCATATGTGAACGCCTCAGTTTTAAATTTGAACTCCAAGCTCCTCTCTGAAATGTAAGATTTTTTTCTAGGGTTTTGGATTTTTTATAAAATTTCTTTCATTTTTTCCTTCCTCTCCTCTCAAATATTCCACTTCCAGGGTTTCTAAATCCTTAGGTTTTCTAGAGAATTAATTTAAAAGAAAGTAAGTACTTACCTATTATTAGGAGCCAGTCTTCTTCAAAGCATAATAATAATAATAAAGGAGCGCAATATAGCTAGCACATACCAGAGGCATACAATGTAGATGACACATTGTAGCCATTTTCTATGGAGGCATACGTAGCCACTGGACCATAGGAATTCTTAATCTGACTATGCATTAGCTTTGGTATAAAGAGATTTTCCTGAGGCTGTCAAACTATTTACTCACTGTCACGCAAATATATCCAAACCACTTTTTATCTTAAATTTGGAGCTGGAAAGGGCCTTAGAGATTATTTGGTTCATCTTCCTCATTTTTAAGATGAGTAAATTGAGGCCTAAAGAGATTAATGACTTGCCCAAGGTCACACAGTTACTAAATGACAGTCAGAATTTCAACCCAGCTTCTCTTGTTAACAGATCCAATTTGTTTTTCCATGACCATATGCTCTTCCAAACAATCAACATCAGAGTTGAGATCTTAGAAATTACCTAGTGCAAAACTCTCATATTATAGACAAGAATATTGAGGCCCAGATGCAATATGTCCCTGTGAGTATGGAAATAAGATCTAGCTGTAACAAACAGAAGGTGAGCTTCAGTGATTTCTCCTGCTCCAGGTGCCATCATTTCTTTCCTCTTGGTAGTAGAGTTTCTCACATAGATCATGACAATCACCCAAAGCCCCAACTAGGGTGAGGTGACCAGTGTCTAATTCCAGGTCACTAACATTACTTGCATTCTAGAAGAAATGATAGAACTTTTCATGTAGTTATCAAGAACACTTGGTTACAGTAGGAAGTTAACAGATGGAGAGCTAGAATGAGTTTTTCTTCTACTGTGCCCATCTACCTTGCATGGAGTAGCCTAATTCTGATAACCCTTAGTTTCTCTCCAGCCCACATGGAGTTGGACTTTCCCCCTACTGAGGGCAAACATTAGTCTACTTGTTCCGAGTTCAGTTGTTCATACTTATTACGGGTGTACATGATCCTATTACTAATTCTGCTATCATTTGAGGTGGTAACCTATAGGAATTCAGCCTAATACTATAGTTAACATAATATTTATTTATAGTAAAACTTTTGAGGCTAATACAGTTGAATAGGGCACAAAACCTTTATTTTTCCTTATAGTTCCCAACCTATAGCTGCATTGGTGTGGGGAAACTCCCTCCATAGATGCAGATATATAATAATCTGCATAATTTTAGAGAGCTAATAATCTCATAATTTTAGAGAGTTTCTTGGATCCAATGAGAGGTTAAATGACTGGCTCACAGTCACACATTCAATATGTGTAATAAGTAGGATTTGAATTTAGGTGCTCTCAGCTTCAAAGTCACTGTCCACTATGCCAGTCTTGCTCTGAATTTTAGATGCCAAGTGAGGATAGTACCCTTCAGTAGGAAAATGGAGCAGTTTGCTACAGTTGGAAAGGATGTTAGATTCAAAATCAGGAGACTGGAGTTTGAGTTCAAATTTGGCCTCAGACACTTACTAGCTGTGTGACCCTGGGCAAGTCTCTTAACTCTGCTTCATCTGTAAAGTGAGCTAGAGAAAGAAATAAAAAAAAACCCACTCCAATATCTTTTCCAAGAAAACCCCCAAAGAGTCAGATGTGATTGAATAACAACATATATTTACATGTAAATATATTATGATAGCTAGGTGATGCAGAGAATGGAGTATTGAGCCTGAAGTCAGGGAGACTGGAGTTCAATCCAGCTGCAGAAACTTACAAATGTGTGACCCTGGGTAAGTTATTCAACCTCTCTGCCTCAGTTTTCTGATAAATAAAATGGGACTATAATAGCATGTACCTCATAAGGTTGCAAGGATAAAATGAGATAATGTGTAAAGTGCTTTCTAAATCTTAAGGTGCTATAAGAATCCTAGCTATTAGTATATAGTAATAATCTCTTAAAGCACAGCCTATGACTTATTCATCTAACGACAAAGCTATCTTTTATTTTTCATCATAGAGAGATCTCCTGGTTCATAACACTGGCAAATTTCTCCCTGAGATGTTTTATAAAATACGTAGGGTCAAAAGAGAATTCACTTTATTGCTATAAACTTGTGTAATATACCTGGAACAGATGAAGAGAAAAGAAGAGAGGTCATAAAAAAGAAATTAAATGCCTGTATTTTTGTAAATAAAAGTTGAGTTCGTCTTAGAGTCAGTGGGTTAAAGTGTTCTGATTTTGAATTTTCCATGGTGCCATGGTATCTCTGGCCAGTTCTCCTTAAAAGAAATGATAGCAAGGTGTGTGTGTGTGTGTGTGTGTGTGTGTGTGTGTGTGTGTGTGTGTGTGTGTGTGTATGTATGTGTCTGTTGGGGAAGGAGGAGGGAGGTACTTGGGAGAACATGGGTAATCTGGAAGAAAACCAAATGGGTCTCAAAGGAAACATGTCTAGATGTATAGGAAAGTATTGCTAAAAGCAAGGCTCTATCATGGCTGACATGACTGACTGAAATGATGGAGGTGGTTGGTTTGAATTATAGCTCTGCCAAGTTCCTTTCCTTATCCTAGAATAAACTCCATTCCTCTCTATCTTCCTTTTATCTTGGGTAATTAACAGCATTTTAAAGTCCTTTCCTGTGTCTTAGCTGCTTCCTGTCATGGACTGAGCAATGTGACTAACTCTTGTGACTTTCAGGTTATGGGAATATGGAGGCAAGAGTCATGACATGAGCAGGCATGACATGATGATTACTCATAGATTTCCATTCCAGGCAGACAGGGTTTATTAACAAGGAGTCCTTTTGGACTGCTCCACAGAAGTGACATGAGTCAGTGGAATAACATTATTCCACAAAGATATTTTGGGGGTTTTGCCTGAAATGAACACTTTTGCTTATATGACCTTTGTCCATTGGTTTCTTCCTTTATTAAAAAACCGTCACATATCCCTAGAGAGGAAGTGGCTGTCCAATTAAGACTGAGTTAGGTGTGGTTGGTGGAGAATAATGTTCCCATAGGTTGGAGAACGAATTATCCAGGCTTTGGCCCAAGCTCCTTTGCCAGTCAAAGTGAACAGAAACCACTGTGACTTGAACTGACTCACTAGAAGAAAAGACAGGATAAAGATGAAGGTTATATTTTCCCAACTATAGGAGGATTTTTTTTGTCCCAGACTCAGTCTTTGAGGGCTTATGTCTTCTTATATATCAAGTGTCAAAAATAAATACTCTGAATGTCTCATCCACATCATCAACATCTTTTTATTATATCAGGCACTCTAATAGAGGTTGGGGATAAGAAGAAGTAGAAGACACAATTCCTATCCTTGAAGGGATTTAATCTCCTCAGAGAAATAGGGCATCTATTCATTTTTTAATTTTAATTTTATTTTTCTCACTTAATAATATTTTATTTATTTTTTTCGATTATAGGGCACCTATTCATAAAGGATAAATACAACACAAAGTATAATATGCCAAGAGCCAAATGAAGGAATAGAATACAATAGAAAACACAGACAGAGAGACAGGCAGAGAGACAGAGAGACAGACAGACAGACAGACAGACAGATAGATAGATAGATAGATAGATAGATAGATAGATAGATAAAGATAGACAGACAGATGAATAGATAGATGGATAAATGTCACAGGAATTCTAAGGAGAGAGTAGGTCTTGGGGGCTAATGTGGTCAGGTTAGATTTCCCAGAGGATATAGGCTTTATAGGAATGAATTTAGGCTAGACTTTCAGAGGAAATGGTATGGTCTAGATGGTATGGTGTATATAGTGCTGGACCTGGAGTCAGAAAGACCTGAGTTCATATCCAGCCTCAGACACTTCCTAGTCTTGCAGTGCTGGGTATGTGACTGAAATATGTAACTGCCTTAGTTTTGTCATCTGTACAATGGGGGTACTGATAGCACCTACCTCCCAGGTTTGTTTTAAGGATCAAAAAGTAATGTTTCACTAGACTGTGAGCTCCTTCAAAGCAGGTACTGTTTCTTGACTGCTTGAATCATATAGTGGAAAGAGCACCTACCTGAACTTAGAGTCAAGGAAAGTCTAAAGGTTCTATCTCCCCTATATCTGTGTGACCACAGGCAAATCACTTGATCTCTTTGAGCCTAAAGAGGAATGGAAGGTGTTAGTGGGTCCTCCCTCAACAGAGGTCTTTAAGCAAAAGGTATATCTCTTGGGCATGATATAGAGTAGATTCTTTTCTAGGCATGGGTAAGACGAGATCACCACCATGATCTCATGATTTCAAGTCAGATATCCTATGACTCCGTGAGGTGATGGCAAGAATAGTCCAGGCAAGGGTCAAATCTAATGTGACTGGTGTGAGTTCTTAGAATTTACTCCACAGGGTTGAGAAAGTAAGGATTTGCATCAAAACTAAAGGAAAGTGGAACAAGGGATGGGGGCAAAATGACAAGCAACTTGGGTGGGTATAGAAACTCTTCTGGTAGCATTTCTCTAGATTATGGGTACAGGCAAGTTAGTTTTTCCAAAATACCATTCAATAGCAATATGAAGTTCAGCATTATTGCATCTTGTTGGGCGTATGAGGCCAGCCATAGTTGTAGCCCTAAACTTTTAAGAGGCCTCTAAGACAAAAAACCTGCAGTAGTATAAAGGGTCCAGAGTACATAGATTAGGTTAGAATACAGCATTTCTTTGTCAAAGAGAAGAAGGTTTACAAGCTGTTCATTGGTAGGGTGGGAACTCTGCTTACTGGTTAGTCTTCCCTGAGCACCAGTAATACTCTAATGAAACAAAGGCACAAGTATTCCCAGGTAGACTTGCAGCCTGATGGTCTCATAGTTATATAAGACACTAGCATAGGGAATAAGATAGGACTAATACACAGATTACAGGATCATAGGCTTAGTACTAGAAGGCATCTGAGTCTGATCCAAAACCCTCATGTTACAGATAGAGAAACTGAGGCCCTGTAAATAACTTGTTAAAGGTCACATATGTAGTGTCAGAGATAGGATTTGAACCCTGGACTCTGACTCCAGAGTCAGTAAGATTTCATTTGGGGGAACAAAGGATGAGGATCAAGTCCATAAATGCTTAGCAATTTTGCATCCAATCTGGCTATTGACAAGTTGTTGTTGTCCCTCTCAAAGAAGTGAATCTGGAGTCTCAGCTTTGCCTCTGTATTATTCTCAACACTTTTGATAGTGCCTGACACATGGTAGATATTTTGTAACTGCATATTGATTGGTTAGAAGGAAGATCAGGAGAGAATAAATCATATCATAATTTGTACTGGTTTGGAAGAACACATGATCCATGAGTGACTAAAGGGAGTAGGTGAAAGTAAGGACAGAAGATAGGAAAAATGGGTCACATAACAGTGTTATCTAAAACCATCAGATTATTTTATGCTTGGGGTAAGTTCACTGCTGGAAAAATCAAATTCTGTGTACTTTGTCTTTCATATAAAACTATGGGGAAGCCTCAGGTTTGCTTATCCAATGCCTTGATTCATCTACTTAGTTAAAGGTAAATGGACCTTCCTTCCTTCCTTCCTTCCTTCCTTCCTTCCTTCCTTCCTTCCTTCCTTCCTTCCTTCCTTCCTTCCTCCCTCCCTCCCTTCCTCTCTTTCTTCCTCTCTTTCTTCCTCTCTTTCTTCCTCTCTTTCTTTCTGTTTTTCTTTCTTTCTTTCTTTCTTTCTTTCTTTCTTTCTTTCTTTCTTTCTTTCTTTCTTTGATTTTTTGAAGGGGGAAGGTAGGAGAATTGGGGTTAAGTGACTTGCCCAAGGTCACACAGCTAGTTTTTGTGTTGTTAAGTGTCTGAGGCTGGATTTGAACTCAGGCCCTCCTGACTCCAGGGCTGGTGCTCTATTCACTATACCACCTAGCCTCCCCAATGGATTTATTTTTAAACTAAAAGAAATCATTATGTTTGTATAAGTCTTTTTCAACCCTGAGCTAAGGTTTGGAAAGGTTTCATACCTACTCAGAAGCTTAAATGGTATCAATTTTAAGCCTATAATTTGACAGTTAAGGAAACTGGGGACCAAAGAGGTTAAACCATTTGACTATGGTCACCTATCTGGTGATAGGGCTAGGACCAGAATCCATGTCCTCCTTACTGCTAAATCGGTGGCCTTTCCACTATACCACATTGACCCCAATATGTTTTTGACTAAAAAAAAAAACACTTTCTTACTCTATAGACTTTTGTATCCAAAGGTGTGTGCAATCTCTATGTTCAAATAGCCTTTTTTTACCCTAAGTAATGAATTCATTCCAATTTTCAAAGATTCAGACAGGCAGATTCCTTTGGTTAGAAAAATGGTGTATGTATTTCATGGAAAGACAATAAAAGAAGAAAAAAAGCTATACACATCAAGGACGATTGGGCCTAATTCTTTATTTGGTAAGCTATAAAAGGGCTCAAAAGCATCTCAAAGTGAACAAGGGCTGCACAGTCGGAAACATATACTTTCAGAGACCTGGCCGTGCTTGTAAACCACTGTGATTTGATGGTGGAAAGGGCCAGGTGTGCTATATAAATGGCACTGGGGGTGCTGCTAATCCTGTGTTTGAGGTCACTTAATTCACTAAAATAAAACCTGTGCCCATGCAGCCGTCCCAATTAAGGGAGCAACGTGCCATTTATCAGGGGGCCCATTAAAAGGATGCAGCCTTAATTGCAATTGGAGTTAAGTATGCACAGAGAGACCCAGCTGAATGCCATAGCTTCATTTCACTACTTTTCATTGGGCTTCCAGTAAAAGCCATACACTTTTTAGTGGCTTTCGCAATTATGCTTCCCTTCAATTTTCCAAAGGTTACAGGGACTGAACCACACAAATCCCATTAAAGTAAGTAGCTGTTGTGCAATATAAGTCCCTTTGAAAACCTTTGCCAGGGCCTATAAAACGATCAGCTGGCTGGACATAGATGCCCGTTGTCTGCCATGTTTGCAACCAAGATTCCAAGGACAAACTTTGATGTGGGGATAGATTTCTGCTACTGAGGCCAAGTTTTGGGGGTCTTATTGCATCAGATGTCTCTGAAAATTGAGGTAATGAAGACTTATCAAGAGCATTTGTCTTTAGGCTTTATTCCAAAAATATGCCTCAATGTACCCTGAAATTACGTTTGCCTGACTAAAGATCTGGGCATATTCCAGCATTTCCCTACAGGAAGTAAAAGAGCATGGAGGTGTTGATACATTTACATAACCAAGTGAATGAAGAGTAATGATGGCGTGTATTTGATAATGACCTGGATTCCACCCTTGAGGATCTTACTCTCTCCCTTTCCACTTTACTCTTCTAACCTATTCCTCATTCCATTCCCTCTAATCCCCCCTGTCTTTCACTCTTCCCTTTCCCCCAGTCTCTTTTATTCTACTCTCAAGTTCTTCATCACTATGTCTTATTTCACTGTCATTTTGGATTCATCTTCCTCACTTCCTCTCACTTATAGTTTACGTATCCAATCATCGAATCAATTCATCTACAAATGTTCGTTGTGTCTATCATGTGCTAGGCATTAGGGAAGCCACCAGAGAGGTAAAGATAAAAAAGAGTATCTTCTTAAACAACTTACATTCTGTAAAGGAAAAACATGACTAAATGACCAAGAGTGGGCAGCAATGTCTTAACTATATGTATGTTGTAAAAAGACACTTCCATTCTTGTTAAGAGAGAGCTATCCTTCCTTTCATATAATAAAATTTGAAGGCTGGGGCTTGTATCAGGTTAAAGCTAGAGTAGGACTATTGATTATTTGCTCTCTTGCTTCTTCTGGTCTTGAATCAGAATGAGTTGTGAAACCTTGGTTCCCTGATTTGTTTTTCTTCTCAGGATCTCTGCTCATAGTTAGAATTATCACCAACTAATGGAAATACTTGGTGCTGCACGTCTTTGGCCCTCCCACCCCTCACTGGCATTTCTTGGTTGTTATTTTGAAATGTAATTTTTGGGGAGCATACATCTTTTGTAAGAGGTAGGAAATGGAATGCTGTGTTCAGGGAGCAGAACATTAGAATGTTCCATGTACAAAATCAGACCTATCTCTAAAATCTAAGAAAAGAGGCCTCAGCCCTCCCTGTCTCATGAAGGAAAGTTGAGTCCCTGGCTTAACAGTGAATCAATTCAGGAGGAAAAAAGATTCTTTTTCTTACTTCCATGACAATCAGGTTATCGGTCTTAACACAAAAGATGTTCAATATATTATTTGATATTACTCATCATAACTTTTGATTAGCATTTAGAAATTCCTCAGTCCCTTTGACATTTCTATCTCTCTCTAAATTATTTTATATATATTTTGATTTTATCTAAGTACATGTTGTAGTCTTCCCCAACCCCAGTGGAATATATTATGTTAACTTTGATATGTGCCCCTCTCCTTTATTTGGTTGATTTTCATAATGAGCCTCTGAATTGAGTGGGGAAAAGATTGTACAAAGATGCCCCTTTGTTTCACTAGCTCTTGGAAGCTTTGCCGAGGTATTACTACTGTCTCTATGCTGTAGCCTGCCCCTAGCTCTGAAAGACCTATGAACTTCTACACATCTAATTTTCTTTTATGATACCATCTTTAATATAAGATTTTGGGGCTGGATTTGAACTCAGGCCTTCCTGATTCCAGACCCAGCACTAAGTTCACTTCATCACCTAGAATAGGCACTGGACTTTGGAATCATGAAGCTCTTATGTTTAAAACCTCTGTAATGCTGGCACATTATCTAATTTCATTAATTCGACAAGCATTTATTCAGTGTAAGGCATTGATGATCAGTGGAATGGTGTTGTTTGGCTAAGGCTGGATGTACTAAAGATTTGGGCCCTGCTTGGTAAACTCCTGGCTCCGCTATGTTGGTGGCCACAGCTGCAGACTGAAACAGTGGTGCTGAAAACTATTTATACAGTATTTGTTTATTCAACCATCCTTGAAGCAAGATGTCAATCTCTGCTCCTTTGTAAGTATTGCCTTGGTTGGGAGAATGAATTGTAAAGATGTCCCTGAAGGAGAGGTTGTGGCTGGGAGAATTCTGTATCCATAAGAGTTACAAATGTAGACTGTTTTTTTATAACTCCGAAAAAATCCTAGGATGTTTCTTTATTAGCAAAATGAAACATGTCTGTAGAAACTCAAGAAAAATGTAGAAGTATTTTGGTAAAAAAAAGAAGCCAGCTTAGACAAGAGATTGGTAAGAGCTCTGGCTTATTAGTCAGGAAGAGTATCCAGGCTTTGCCACTGACTTTGGGTGTGACCTTGGGGAAATTACTTCACCTCTGCAGGCTGGAATTTTTTCATCTGCAGCATAGGTACAATAATCTTTTCCCCACTCAATTCAGAGGCTCGTTACAAAAATCAAATGATCTGATACATATTGGAAGAGCTGTATAGATACAATGTAGTCAATATTTCAATAGTCTGGCAACATTCTATGTTGAAAGACTGATAATATGTCTATGACATATAAATATATACATACACATTCATATGCATATAATATATGTACATGTATATAATACAGACATTTGTGTCTGACGTGCATTATAAACTAGAGTAAGGAATTCTTCATCTTTCCACTTGGAATACCAGTTTCTGTGGGCAAGGAAAAAATATGTGTCCTTATAATGGAACTGAATCTTCCACTAGCCTGTTACTTTTAATCAAGTAGGGATGCCACAAAAGACATTTGGTCACAATGGCACTTGCTACACAGTTCCCCTCATCCCCAAACTCTATAAAACAGTCCAGATATCACAAGTGGATGAAGTTTTACTGTGGCTGAATATAAACTTTTGGCTTAGAAGAGCAGTCAAGTTTGAACAGTTTTAGTAGGAGTGTCCTTGAGTATTGCCAGGATCATTTATGTATGTATGCACGTATGTATGTACACACACAATCTCTCTCTCTGTCTATATATATATACATACATAATACACACACATATATGTATATATAATGTATGTGTATATACACATACATATATACATAATTGCTTCCACAAGCAGCAATAGCATTGCTAAGCAGGGACAAATACAGACCCTCTTCTCCATCTTTCTTTTTCAGTTATTAAATTACATTCTTCCTAGATGTGTCCAAAAATTTCTATGCTAAGCAAAAGTAAGTTTTGAAAAGCATCTTTCCGGAAAACATTTTTCTGAGTGCCCACAGGGCACTGCCAAGTGGCAGGAAGAATATATCCAATTACATATGAGATGGAAAGGCAAAAATATTATATTCAAATGCAAAGGCCCTGGCTTGGAGTCAGAAGACCTGGGTTCAAATGATCTCTTACCATGTCATATCAAGCAAGTTGCCTACCTTGCCTCAGTTTACTGCTTTTTAAGTGAAGAAACTGGGCTTCATCATTTCTAAGATCTCTTCCAGATCAGAGCTTATGAGCCTCAGAACAATTTATTTTATTTTTTACTAGGAATTGAAGTCAGTGGCAAGATCTACATGGAAATAATCTGATGATTCAGGGAAATAAAAACAAACAAATCCTTGGTGTAATGGGAAATGTACTGAATCTGAAGGCAGGACCTGGATTTGAATTCTGGTTCTGTCACTTAACTGCTCTGTGACATCAGACAAGTCATTTAACTCCTCTGGGTCTGTTAGCTCACTTGTAAAATGAGTGAATTGAAATAAATTCTCAGATCTCTTCTGTACTTAGTCTTTTTTATCTATGATCTATTTACTCAAATGTTCAATTCAACTAGATTAATCCAATATTCTTTGACTATTTATTGTATACAAGACATTATGCTAGGCATAGAGAATTGAGAGAAGGTAGATAGATCTGGCCTCTGCTCTGAAGAAGCTTATGGCTTATTGGGGAGGGGGTGCAGATAGAATAAGGGACACAAAAAGCTCCAAGATGAATTGAAATGTATTAAATCCATAGGAAAGGTACACCGCTAGGAGAATTTTAGAGTCATCTCTAGCTGAGAGGAATGAATACAGACTAACTTCTCTTTATTTTGGATATCTTGACTTGCCCTCTGGTTATTCTGAGGTTGGATAAATACTGCCCAGTTCAATGTCCCAAAGGATGAGATGTCTTATGACATATTTTAGGAAGTGAGCATCTTTGGGCAGGATGTTCTAAAGACCAATTATGAATTAGAGTTGTTTTATCTGGAAAGCTGGTCAGAACATCAGACTGCAGTCTGAAAATGAACCGTTTAGAGTCTCAGCTGTTTTCCAATCTGAGTTGTGAGGTCTGATAAAACCTTTTATTACAGAGGAGGGTCCCTCCAGTGCCCGACATTTGCAAACTTCTATAATGTTTACATTTCCTCTGGTGCTTCTAGAGGTACTGTGCTCGATTGTGGTCTCCCATGTCAGGGAAAAACAAAACAAAACAAGGAGCTCCCAGTGTGGATCTCGTGAGCAAAGACAGACACATGCTATGTAGCTGAAGGGTTGTCCCTGCTGCCTGCTGGTCTCCTCTTTCCATTACACCTTGCCACATAAAGGATGTTTGCCAGAAGGAGAATTGCTGGCTTCTCTTTATTTACATGGGCTTTTTTTCCATCCCCAAACTCATCTGGAGGGGTGTTATGATTTGTTAAAACAACAGTAACAGCAAACACACAACAAGGATTTCACTCAGAGCTACTGCCAGAATCTTTCAAGTGATCATAGTTGTTTGTTCCCTGTCATATACTATAATTCTCCATTTCACTCCCTCCCATCTCAGGGGAAACTGGTGGTTTATGGTGGCCAGCCAGTGGAATTTCGGTTACCAACAGGTTTGTTTTAAAGAAAAACTGAGAGAGTACATTCGTAGTTTGGGGAATAGGGCATAAAAAGTCTCATTAAGCCCTAATTGGGTGACAGCAATTCAGAAGAACAAGAGAAAATAGGTTTAATTGGCAGCACAGAGGAGTTAGAATTTCACCTGAGGAAGAAGTTCCTGACAATGAGGATTACAAATTGATGGAACTGCTTCTCTAATCTCCCTTTTGGGAGGATCTAAAAGAGATTCATCTCAGTTGGGGGTAAGGAAAGACCAGCTGAAAGGCAAAGTAGCCTCTGAAGCTTTTTTTAGACCTTTGCTTTTTAAACGGGATCTTCAAGTTTGGTTGGTGACACCTGTCACCAGGGCTCAGACCACCTGGAGAGACCTGAACAGCCTTGTAATGATAGTCAGGGAGACAGGATTGCAGATGCCAGTAGACCTAAGGCTGGTACCAGTCTCTCTCCTTCTCTGAGCATCTCTCTGGAGAGCTTGTAAATGTAGGGAGAGCCAAGCTTTAGGGGCTGGTGTTCAACAGGCCCTAATAATCATGGCAGAGCTTAGGGTTTTAGGAGGTACAGTAAGAGACCCAGGTGAGACTTCTTTGTGGAGCAATGTGGCTTTGAGAAGTTACCTGGCTGAGTTTCCTGATGTGTCTATGTGTGTGTTCCTTTGAATGTTGGATGCCCCTGGATAAAGTTTTGTGCCATACTATATTAATTAGTATATTATTACATTAGGCCATCCTTTAAATACTTAGCCATACTATGGAGACTAAAATACTACTTAATGATGATGCTGGGCCACAAAGTCAGAGACAGATGAATCCCTGACGATACTTTCTGAGTCTCTTAGCCATGCCTATGTGTCAAAGGTCATGAGACCCTTACACTCAGAGGTCACACTGTCCTGACAGGCATGACAAATAGAACCATTGACTGAACATAGACCTGAGGATTGAGAAGAATGTCTGTGGTACATTATAAATGGGAAAACATTATGCTTGCTATACAGTTGCTAGAAGGTGGCACTCCTCCAAAGACATTAAAGGATCCACAGTTGCCACTTGTATACTAACTTCTGTTTATCTTTCTTCTAAACAATGGAGTAGATTATGACTCTTTATGGAATATTTGAGGATTTATTAGACATGGGAAATGGATATTACCCTCATACTGGAAAAGCACTGAACTAGGAGTCAGGAGGAAAGCAGCTAAATGGCTCAGTGGAAAGAACACTGGGCCTGGAGTCAGGAGGACCTGAGTTCAAATATGACCTCAGATGTTCACTAGCTGTGTGACTTTGGGCAAATTACTTAACCTCTGTTTGCTTTAATCTACTGGAGAAAGAAATGACAAACCATGAGGAAAACTCCAAAAAGGGTCACAAAGAGTCAGGCATGACTGAATAACAAAGAATCAGAAGACTTGAGTTCTCTCTTGGGTCACCTACTTGCTAGTTGTTGTATGAATTTGGCCAAATCACATATCTCAGAGCTTCAATTTCCTTGCCTGTATAATGAAGATAATAAAGTCTGCTTTGCTTATCTCATAAGGTTGTTGTAAAAAACAAATGGGATAATAGACGAATGGTAAATTGTAGAGCTCAGGATAACTGTAAGACATTAGGTTAAAGAAAAAAGGTCTTACTTTGTGGAAAAATATTCAAGATTAAGAAAACTGTCACTACTATTGGGCTAGATTAGCATAGACAAAGAAAACTCGATAAATATTTGTTGAATGAATGCATAAGATAGTATAATTAACTGAGAGGCTTATTCAAATTCAGTTCAACTGGAGCCCTTTATAGCTGCACTTACTGGCACAACACTACCAAGACCTCCTTACTTATATGTTGAAGAAATGCTTAGGTTCTTGCCTAGACTTTTCTCTTGGTAGTTTGCTATTTATGGAGAGAGGTAGACCTTTGGGAATGAAATCCAAAGTCTGGTTCAACAGGCTAAATGTATGATTTGGGTTGTGATAGCTTACTGAGCTGTAAATCTCTGAGAGATCTATGGGCTAAGTGGCCAGGCTTTGTGGCTGCCCCTGTGCAGTAGGTTTGTTAGTGATGTTAGCACAGCTGGTATTCTGCTCAGCTTGATACATCCATCACTCCTGACTTGAGCTGGGTGGGGGAGGTGGGGTTGTGTGTACACTAATCACTGCCTGCAGACATGGAAGATGGAAGGCTGGATAATTGGCTTGCCAGGTTTCCAAAAGTAGATTATGGAAAGAGGTTGAAATTGAAAGACATAACTAGCACTTGGGAAAGTCTCAGACTTCACACTCTCAGAGTCCTATTTTGGGGAGACCTTTACAGGAGGTCTATCAGTTCTACTCCCTGTTTCTGGGGAGTCTTACAGTCTCCTAGATGCAGAGTTAGCTTAGTTTGATGTCCATAGAGTATCTCTGATAACTACAATCTGTTTTTGTACTTGTAAGTTCTATTGTTGCTTTTTATTTTTAAGCCATTTCATTTCACCTTAAACAAATTCTTTTGTTGAATCCTCTCTTGTAATGAAGAAAAAAAAACCTTCAGCAAATCTGACACTGTGACCATTGATATGATAAACAAATTCCTCAGCCATGCTCCCTCACCTCTCTACTGAGGAGGAATGTTTTATCATCAGTTTTTTAGGATCAAGATCGTTTATTGTAATTCCCCCAAATTAGATTGTCTTGTAGTATTGTTACTGTTTATTTTGTCACAGTGTCAAGACAGCCCCAAAATGAGGTCATGAAGAGTCGGACATGACTGAAAAATGACAACAACAAAGACTGTCACAGAAGAAATTAGGGGAACCTCTGATCTGCTCCAATGGAGGGAGACATTCAAACTTTGACTCTGTGGGTGGTGCTCCAGTCTAGTAGATTTTGGGGGGGGGGTTCTCTGTTCACTTCTGTTAAACATTATTGTGGTTGTTGTGTATAGTGTTCTCTTGGTTTTTATTTCTTCACTCTACATCATTTCATTTAAGTGTTCCCATGTATTTCAATTCTTGATGCTCTTTGTTTCTTTTGTTATTGTATGGGCTGGAAGGTGGAGCAGAGGTATGATTTCTGTGTTTTCTTCAATGTGGAGAAATCCTAATATGAGTTCTCCATGCCCCTCCACCTTCATTCACCAATGCAGATTGGAATCTCATCTTTTAAATGACAGTCTTAAAGAATTGCTTAGAGGACCAAGAGGTTAAGCGACTTTCCCAGGGTCACCTAGCTAGTATACTTTTGTATAGACAAACCTTGTCTATCAAATTAACTTCACAGAAGCCAACAAGACATCACCAGAGCTTGAATATAGCCATTCTTGATTCTATCATGTTGTCTTTCTCACCATATCTTATGTTGCAGCAATATTCCATTATTTTCATATGCTACAATTTATTCAACTCTTTCCCAGCCATTGGGTACTTATTTCTTATCTGTTTTAGTTACTGCTTCAGTAGCATGAATCCTGGATGGGGGGCCTTGGTTATTGAGAAGCTAGGGTCCCATATTGCTTCCAAGGGGCTACATTTGTTCCCAATGGGAACAAATTCTCCTCCTCTACCTCAAAGGGTCAGGATGAATATGCCAGGATTCTGAATCACATAGACGAAAACACTTAAGTTACAGAGCTATCTGATCTGGTTCAAGCTCTAACTCAGCTGTACTGGGGTAAAATGGCAAAAATGACAATGATATCTGTTTGAATCCAAGACAAAGTGTTCAACAAATACAAGTCTTTGCTCCAACCACTGATGCCAATGAGGCCAAACTTGATCAGTTCCATGAAGACGTACAACATCTTCTAGAAATAATACCAAAAGAGAACATCACATTCCTTACAGGGGATTGGAATGTTAAAGTAGGAAATCAAAAGATAATCAAAACTCCAAGTTTGGCCTTGGAGGACAAAATGAAACAGGGCAGAGACTAAGAGAATTTTGTCAAGATAATTCACTGGTCATAATAAACACTCTTTTTCAACAATACAAAAGACAGCTCTACACTTAGAAATCACCAGATGGTCAATATAGACATCAGATTGATTGTATGCTTTACAGCCAAGGGCAGAGAAGCTCTTGTACAGTCAGTTAGAACAAGACCTGGAGCTGAGTGTGGCTCTGGTCATGAGCTTCTTATTGCAAAATTCAGACTTAAATTGAAGAAAGTGAGGAAAACCTTCACCATGTAACTATGACTTGAGCAACATCCCTTGTGAATATGAAGTGGAAGTGATAAATAGATTTAAGGGATTAAATACAGTAGAATGAGTGAAGAACCATGGACAGAGGTTCACAATATTGTATAGGAGGCAACAGCAACAACAATAACAAAATGTTTCAAAGAAAAGGAGGAACAAGGGGTAGCTAGATTATGCAGTGAAGAGAGCATCAACCCTGGAGTCAGGAGGACTCCTGAGTTCAAATCTGGCCTTGGACACTCAACACACTTACTAGCTATGTGACCTTGGACACGTCACTTAAGCCCCAACTGCCTTGCCTTCCCTCCTCCAAAAAACCAAAAACAAAAAAATAAGGAGGAGCAAGAAAGCAAAATGGCTGTCTGATAAGGCTTTATAAATAGATGAGGAAAGAAAGGAAGCAAAAGGTAAAGGACAAAGGGAAAGATACACCCAGTCAAATGAAGAATTCCAGAAAATAATAGAGATAAAGTTTTCTTAAATGAGCAATGTAAAGAAACAGAAGAAAACAATAAAATAGAAAAGGTAAGAGAGACATGATAAAAGATAAAAATGGTAGGAACTTAATGAAAGATTTTAAGAAGAGATGGCAAGAATACACAAAAGAACTATACAAGAAAGATCTTAACATCACTGATGACCTTGACGGTGTGGTTACTTATCCAGGATGTCTGTCCTAGAGAATGAAGTCAAGTGGGCCTTAGGAAGCATTGCTAGCAATAAGGCTAGTGGAGGTGATGGAATTCCAGATGAACTATTTAAAATACTAAAAGATGACGCTGTTAATGTGCTGCACTCAATATGCCAGCAAATTTGGAGAATGCAACGGTAGTCACTGGATTGGAAAAGATCAGTTTATGTTCTAATCCTAAAGAAGGGCAACACCAAGGACTATTAAAATTGACTCATTTCATATGCCAGCAAGGTTATGTTTAAGATCCTGCAAGGTAAGCTTCAGCAATATGTGAACCAAGAATTACCAGAAGAGCAGGCTGGTTTTCAAAGAGGTGGAGGAACCAGAGACCAAATTGCCAACATCGATTGGATTATGGAGAAAGCAAGGGAGTTCCAGATAAACATCTACTACTATTTCATTGGCTACACTAAATCCTTTGATTGTGTAGATCACAACAAAATGTGGCAAATCCTCAAAGAGATGGGAGTGCCAGATCTTGTCTTCTGAGGACCAAGAAGCAAAAGTTAGAGCAGAACATAGAACAATTGATTGGTTTAAGATTGGAAAAGGAGTACAACAAGGCTGTATGTTGTCACCTTATTTATTTAACTTATATGCAGAGTATATCATGTGAAATGCCATGCTGGATGAATCAAAAGCTGGAATTAAGGTCTCCAGGAAAAATAACAGCAGTCTTAGATATACAGATGATGCCACTTTGATGGCAGAAAGTGAACAAGAATTAAGAAGCCTCTTGACGAGAGTGAGATAAGAGGGTATAAAAGCTGACTTGAAGCTTAACATTAAAAAACAGATCTTGGCAACTTGCAAATAGAGTGGAAAAAATGGAAGCAGTGTCAGATTGTATATTCTTGAGCTCAAAGATACTATAGATAGTGGCTACAGCCATGAAATTGAAGAACGATTGTTCCTTAGAAGGAAAGTTATAGCAAATCTGTACAGCTACTAAAAATAGATACATCACCTTGCCAACAGAGGTCCATATAGTCAAAACTATGGTTTTTTCTAGTAGCGATATATCACTGTGAGGGTGTGACTATAAGGAAAGCTGAGTGCCATAGAACTGATGCTCTTGAACTGTGGTGCTGGAGAAGATTTTTGACAGTCCCTTGGACAGCAAGGAGATCAAATCCGTCAATACTTTAAAGAAACTAATTTGGTATCTTCACTTGAAGTTCAAATACTGAAATTAAAGTTTAAGTATTTTGGTCACAAAATGAGAAGATGTGATTCATTGGAAAAGACCGTGATGTTGGGGAAGATTAAAGGAAAAAGGAAAAGGAGACAGAAGAGGATGAAATGGATAGATAGTGTCATGGAAACAATGAACATGAGCTTGGACAGATTTCAAGAGATGGTGGAGGATATAGAAGGCCCTGATGTACTATGGTCTACGAGGTTATAAAGAGACAGACTCAACTAAATGACCCAACAACAACAATCGCAGCTTTGCTTCCTTTTCTGTTTTGGGGAACTTAAGATGTCTCACCCTTTTCCCCCTAAAGAGGACTCTTAGATCATCAACTCAGGCCCTTCTGACCACAGATGGCCCGAAGCTTTTATACATAACTGATCAGTAATAGGGAATCCTTGCTTTTCATACTGGGATATGGAAGGCTAGAAAGTAGATTAGGGCTGCATCTTGATATTCCAAGTCTCTTAAGCTTTCTCAGTTTCTTCAACTGCCAAATGGGGAGAAAAACAGCTACTTCGTAGGGTTCTTATCGTGTGGCTCAAATGAGGTACTGGTGCAGAAAAATGGAGTAGGAGAATGATGATAGTAAGTAGAATGCAATTGCCTTGAGGACAGTGACATTTTTGTTTTTCTTTGTCTTTGTATTCTCCATGCCTAGCAGAGTGCCTTGCTTGCAGTTGGCACTTAATACATGTTTGCCAGATTAGAAGGGTAAAGAGGAACCATCAGAGTGCTTACTACCATCCTTCCTTCTTTTCTCTTTCAGATGACCAGCTGAACTCAGAGGAGAAGAAGAAGAGAAAGCAGAGGAGAAATAGGACCACTTTCAACAGCAGTCAGTTGCAGGCATTAGAAAGAGTCTTTGAGAGGACACATTACCCTGATGCTTTTGTACGGGAAGACCTTGCCCGCAGAGTTAACCTCACTGAAGCCAGAGTTCAGGTAACCAAATGCTTGCACAAATCCAGACATAAGTCTTTGGGGAAGCACATCCCTGAACCAGAAACACCATCTTGAGATTTCAGAATGGTTGGAATTTTGCAACAAAAATAGAATTAAAAAAAAAGATTAAGATCTCCTTATTCTGCCTCTTGATAAGAACATGGGCAAAGAGTTTAAACTTTTAGAAATAAGATATAGTAGAACTTATCAGATTGGTTGGGTTGAGGAAATGAGAGGAGTCATAGGAAGAAATTAGAAAGCAATGTCATAACAATAAATAGGTCAATGGATCAAGGGTCCAAGGTTTCCTTAGAGTAAGAATTCTTTCCCAATCTATAATTTAATAGATGCCTTTGAAAGTTATCTGATCAGAAACAGAGCAGGTCCAAGCTCTCAAACGAATTGGGGTGGGATGGGGCCCCTGAATAGCCCTTGTACTTCTAGCCTGGGCAAGATGGAAAGATCTGGTCTTAAAAATTAGACTTCTTTTTTCAAAGAAAGTTATCTGTGGTTGAGAAAGATAAGTAAGTTATTCATATAGTCTCACAGCTATCAAGAGGCAGGATTAAGATTTGAACACAGTTCTTCCTGTATCCAAATCCAGCATTCTATATAATTCAACAATCATTTCTTAATTACCTACAGTGTTCTAGTCCTTGAGAAAAAGAAGTCAAAAATGAAAACAGTACCAATGCTCAAGAAGCTTACTTCTTATTGGAGGAGAATCAATATGCATACAATAAGTAAACACAGATATCTTAATATATTAAAAATTAAAATTTTGGGGATGAATACGAGCAATGGAAAGAATCAGGGAATGCCCCTAATGGGAGATGGTATTTGGGCTGAGCCCAACAGGGAGCTAGGGGTTCCAAAAGGTGGTGGTGAAGACAGAACATCCCAGGCAAGGGAGACAGCTTGGATGAAGGTATAAAGATAGGAGATGAAAAGCTATGTATGAGGAACAACAGGTAGGCCAGTTCGGCAGAAACCTAGACTCACGTTTATATAGCACTTTAGCAAAGACAGTATTATTTATCTGTATTCCATTTTAGTGAAGCAATTAGGGCAAGAGCAAATGGAAACAAATCTCAGACCTGTAAATCCTTCAAATGTGAATGCAACAAACCTTGCAGCAGAACCTCTCTGACAGAGTCAAAAGCAGCTTACTGAGACTTAAGAAAATGGGCAATGTTGCTTAATACAATCTGTGATTCAAATAAGATTCTCCAGGACAAACGACTCTTTCAAGGGAGTGATTTGTGCTCTGTTCTGTAAGCCAAAATGGACAAGAGGTTTTTTATGTTTCCCCATGTCTGGCTATGATATGTACATACATACATACATATATAATTATTCTGATGAGGTGGATAGGAGCAGGTTCTTGAGAAGGAGGGGCTGAACTTTGAGGGGCATGGAGGGTGGTGACATGACCAAAGCTGCTTTTTCTGCCCTCAAAAAAACTCTTGAATCTGAATCCGGTTTTTCTTTCTGTTGCCATGGATCCGAGAGATCAATAAATGATATTTTTGGATCCATATGGGCAAGGTCATATTGAACTAGACCTAGACAGAGGAACCTTAGAGGAGATCCAGCCCAGTCCTCACCTTTAATCAAAGATAAAACTGGGGCCCAGGGAGGTTAAATGACCCAAGGTCAGAGTTATGTAAAAAGGCCCAGAGGTCAGATTTCAACCCAGATCTTCTGGCTTCAAACCAGTGTGTTTTCCACTGTACCAGACAAGATTATAAACCACTGAAGGGTAGGGGTTGAATTTTCCAATTCTCTTATGTTCCCAATAACGTATAGTATTAGCAATATCATGATGGTAGCTTACCTTTATAGAATAAGGTTCACAAGGTACTTTATAGTGTCATAGTATATAATTATTAAGCTCCTACTATGTCCAAAATACAGTGTTACAGACTGGAGAAGATGTCAAGTTTAAATAAGACATAGTTCCTGCCCTCAAGGGGTTTTTAAAATCTAGTAAGGCGAAAAGAAATTATATATATATATATTTATATATCTGTGTATATATGTATGTGTGTATACATACACAAATATACATACATATGAAAGAGGAAAGGAGAAAGTAAGGGAGGGAGGGAGGCAAGGGGAAGGGGAAGGGGGTGGAAGGAAAGGAGAGAGAGAGAGCCTATAACATATACTATTACATGATAAATGCACTAGAGAATTATAGAACAAAGTACTATGTGGGTATGAGAGGAAAGTAAATTACCATTGGGGCCTCAGAAAAGGCTTCCTGGAAGAGGAAGAATTTGAATTGGGCTTTGAAAGTCAGGAAGATTTTCCAAAGGTGAAGGTGGGCAGAGAAGACACTCCAAATATTGGGGAAAGCCAGTGCAAATGTGGGAACTATGGGAGAAGATGTTTATTGAATGTTGGTTGAATTGAAAATGGTCCTGGGGTGGATGCCTTTCCTTAGGATAAATATGCAAATGTTCTTTGGGAGACCTGGAAGACAACGTACCTAACCCACCTGAAAGGTTAAGATTCGTGAACATGTGCCCTCATTGTTTTATGAGCAGCTCAGTAAGCAACAAGGAAGGTTCTAGTTAAAATGAGGAAAGTCTAATGGCAAAAAAAGCTGCTTGGAACATGTCACTAGAAGTTTAATTCAATAAGATTTATTAAACCTCAGCTATATGCTCAGCACTGTACTTGGTACAGAAGATACATTGACCCCATGATAGGATGGAACTTAGATTCTACTTGGGGGTGAGGAAGAAGGAAGGATATCACTTAAAGACAAATACATGAATGCAAAGTATATAAAAATATGAAGTAACAATAGGATGGGTTTGGGACTTAGGTGTGTCTTGCATGATACTTAGGACAGCTGGGCAGCTGGAAGGTGCAGTGAATAAAGTAGAGAGCCCAGAATCAAGAAGGCTCATCTTCCTGAGGTCAAATCTGGCCTCAGGCACTTACTAGTTGTGTGAACTTCGGCGAGTCACTTAGTCCTGTTTACCTCAGTTTCCTCATCTTTAATTTGATCTGGAGAGGGAAATGGAAAAATACTCTAGTACCTTTGCCAAGAAAACTCCATGAAGAGTCAGAAATAACTGAAATGACAGAACAATAAGAAGTCTTACATGAATACCGTTATACCTGGTTGCTCCCCATAAGGGCTCTTCCCCAAAACAAATAACGAAGCAATCATATTCACTTAAGCACTCATTGAACAAACTTTTATTAGGCACCGTGTATATCAATCAGTATACTAAACTGGGGATGGGAAAGTAAAAAGATCAGATAAGACAAGGTCTCAAACCTAATCTCAGATCTTACCTACCACTCAGCAAAAGTTATTAAGCAATGATAATAACTGATGCTGGCACTTTTAAAGTTTGTAAACATTTTATCCACATGATTTTCATTTGAAGCACACCATAATCCTCTTAGATAGGTACTCAACTCCCCCTTTTACAATTAGAGAAACTGAGGCCCAGAGAGGTTAAATGATTTGCCCCCGGTCAAACTGGTGACAGTAAATGTCAGAAGCAGGTATCTCCCTGCCCCAAAGTCTCCCCTCTCCTACCTTGTCACTCTCTGAAATGATCCCCTTTCCGTGAGATGTATACATCCTTTTCTTTTTTCCTGTTGCTCAATGTCAGTAAGTTGTCCATGATGCTGCTGTGCCAGGGCTTGCTCTGCCCCAGTTATGCATACGCCATGCTCCCCAAGCCTTTTTTCCCTTCCCCCATCCTTGCAAAACTCCCCTTCTTCCAGGTCTCTGCTCTCACCTAAGCTTCCTCAAGGGATGTGAGGCCAAGGAATAGAATCCCAATTTATAGTAAAGTAGAAATGCCAGATAACACGTCTATTTTGAAAGGAGTTGGTAATGACAATATTTCTGAAATAGAGCAAAGTGGAGAAGAAAGATATTTCAGGGACAGAGGGACTTCTAGGGGCTCCTCCAATCATATCACAAAGGCAAAAACACATTCTGCACAAGGCTGGTCCTCCCTCTGCCCTTCTCCCCACCAAGTTTTAGTTACTGCCAGAAGAGCAGAACACATACTCCATTATTAATAGCTGTTAAATGAGCAGGATGGAACCTTTAACCAAGCTGTTATGTATGCAGAAGCCAGAACATCTCTGCTTGTAAAAAAGCTCAGTACTTAGCCCTAAGATACACATCAAGACATAAAAGGAGGGGAAACTGTTTAGTTTGGCATTACCTTCAATAATTTAGAGATGTTTCTTTAATCACTTAAAGGGGCATACAGGAAGTGTTATGAAATGAATATTGGATTTCAGAGACACAGAGTGGTGATGGGGAAGGAAAATAAAGCCTCTGTGTATGTAAAAATTCCTGAGATAGCACTGATCAAGAGTCTATCATTGGTTGGCATTCGACAGGGGTGAGATGTATGCTGGCTCTTTGTAGGAGGGAGAGAAAGACGTACAAATAATTCTAAAGTTCAAAAGCCAGGGCGGAACTGTCTCACAAGCCAAGAAATGGATTGACAAGCATTTATTAATCAATGTACCAGACACTATGAGAGGTGTTAGAAATAGAAAAACAAACATAAAACAGTATCTGCCCTCCTAGAGATCACATGAATGAAAATGTACAGAATATATAGATACAAAATTAATATGAGTCAGCTTCGGGAGGGCATAACACCAGCAGCTGGGGAGGGAGAACAGGTCCAGGAGAGACTTCCTGTAGATGATATTTCTTGAGCTGAGTTTTGAAGGAAACCAGGGATTCCTGGAGGGGAAAGGGTAGTGCATCACAAGAATGGGGGTAATTTAGTGGGAAGGCACATATAGAGATGAGAAATAGAATGTCCCATGTGACAAGCATCTGGAAAGCCAGTTTGACTAGACAATAGAGAGTGGGAAGGGGAGTGATGTGTAATAAAGATGGAGGAGTAGGTTGGGATCAGGTTGTGAAGGGTTTTAAATGCCCAGCAGAAGAGTTCATATTTGATCCTAGACAGTATTTTGTCTAAGGAGACACTGGAGTTTATTGAGTAGGCAAGTGACATGGTCAGACCTATACTTTAGGAAAACAATTTTGGTAGCTTTGTGAAGGATGGATTGGAAAAGGAGAGTCTTGATGCAGGGTGAAAATTAAAAGAATGTTTCAATAGTCTGGGCAAGAAGTAGGGACAACTAGGTGGTGAAATGAATAGAGCATTGGAACTGGAGTCAGGAGGACCAGAGTTCAAATCTGGCCTCAGGCACTTGACACTTATTAGCTATGAGACCTTGAGCAAGTCACTTAACTCCAATTGCCTTGCCTTCCTGTGAGGAGGAGGAGGAAAAGGAAGAGAAGGAGGAGGAAGAGAAGAAAAGAAGAAGAAGAAGAAGAAGAAGAAGAAGAAGAAGAAGAAGAAGAAGAAGAAATAATAATAATAAGAAGCCAATCTAGGGTGGTAGTCATAAGGGCATGTATATGTAGGGTTCAAATCCAGAGATGCTGGGGAGGTGGAAACAACAAGATTTGGCATTTGAATGTCTCTAAGTGTGTGAATATAGGAAAAGTGAGAGTGAGGAGTTAAGAATAACACAGAGGCTGAGAATCTGAGAGGTTAAGAAGATGCTGATACCCTTTAAAGATGAAGGAAAGTTTAAAAGAGGGATGAGTTTGGGGAGAAAAATAAGGTCTGTTCTGGACATGTTGAGTTTGAGATGTCTATAGGAAATTGCCTGGTGATGTGGGATGGGAATGTATGGGAAAGACTGAAGTAGGAGATGTAGATCTAAGGTCTTTGGCATAGAACTGATTATGCACCTCGTGGGAATTGATGAGGTCACTGGGTGAGAAAGTGTAGAGAGAAGAACTAGGTTGTTGTGGAAGAGGAGATGGAGACTGAGAAATAAAGGCAAGACAAGAAGGGAAGAATCAAAAGAGCAGTTAGACAAAAACTCAGAAGAGCGACTGTATATAGGAGGTCATAAACAATGTCAAATGCTGCAGAGAAGTTGAGAAGAGTGAGGACCGGGGAAAAATCATCAGATTTTTTTTCTTTTTTTGCTTTTTTGAAGGGCAGTTGGGGTTAAGTGACTTGCCCAAGGTCACACGGCTAGTTTTTGTGTTAAGCGTCTGAGGCCGGATTTGAACTCAGATCCTCCTGACTCCAGGGCTGGTTCTCTATTCACTGTGCCACCTAGCCGCCCCTAAAATCATCAGATTTGATAACAAAGAGCTTGTTAGTCATCTGATCTGAAACTGTTAACAACAGATTCAGTTGAACAAGAAGGCCAGAAAACATATTGCTGAGGAACTAGTGAGAAGAGATGCAGAAGTAATGAGGGGAGGAAGGATGGGACAGAGTGGCATTTCCAGCTTGCGTGGGCCCTCTACTGTGCTGTTACATCTCAGGCTTTCAAAAAAAATGGCCAAAAATCAGATTAAATAAGCAAGCTCTAAAGTTCCTAAATTCTTTTCAGCTTTTTAAATGCTACAATTCTATATTTGTGTAATCATCTACAACATCCGTTTAAAACTCTTAGGTTTTCACAAGCTAGAAAAAAAGACTGCTTTCTATGGAAAAAAAACAAAAAAATCTTGTCACTCTTCTTTTTTAGAGATGATAAATGATAACTAGTGTCTATATAGGCCCTTTAAGACTTGTTAAGTGCTCACAACGGTTTTATTTGATTTTCACAACAACCTTGTGAGAGAGATGTCACTTCACAGATGAGGAAACTGAGCCTGAGAAACTTTCTCACACAACTCCTAAGTATCTAAGCAGGATTCCAAGTCAGGTCTTCTTCATTCCAAGTCCAACACTCTCTCCACTGTACCTCCTAGTCACTTACATAAATAAAAATGGACAAGGTCTGAATAACATAAAAAAGTTATTAGTCAGGAGTTATGATTTCATTGGTGTATGAAACTAAGTGAGGTAACTTCCTCTATGATTGAATTTGCATTTATTACGTAATTCATAGTCCCGGAAGATTCTCTGAGGCAATGGGAGGTCAAGTGACCATTTCCATGACCACACAACCTGTTATGTGTTAGTGGTTGGACTTTAACCAAGTTTCGCCCATTCTAAGATCATCTTGCTAACCATTATGTCTTTCTCTGACTTATGGGACATTAAGTCAAAAATTATGATAATATAGCTCACCTTCTAAGTTATAGGATAATGGGATTTAAGAGTTGGAAGGGTCCTTGAAGATGATTCTATTATAATAAAAGCTCTTTTGTGAGTAAGGATTGGTTCATTCTTTATATTTGTTTTCCAAACATCTAGTGGGACATCATTTACATAGTAGGTATTTAATAAATATTTGTTGATTTGTTGGTGCTTGTTGATCCAGCCTAATGTTGTTATTTTATAAGCGAAGAAACTAAGGCCTACAAAAGTGAAATGCCTTTCCCAAAGACATCCTATAAGTATCAGGGCCAGTATTTGAACCCAGATCAAACTAATCAGTAATTAATGAGATTCCAAAACCAGTGGAATTTCCACTGTCCCACTTAGGATGGTGCGGTAGGCAGAGAGCTAGCCTTGGAGTCGAGAAGACCACTATTTTTTTTCTTTTTTTGCTTTTGGAGGGCAGTTGGGGTTAAGTGACTTGCCCAAGGTCACATGGCTAGATTCTGTGTTAAGTGTCTGAGGCTGGATTTGAACTCTGGTCCTCCTGACTCCAGGGCCGGTGCTCTATTCACTGTGCCACCTAGCTGCCCCAAGAAGACCACTATTTAAATCCCCATCTCTTACACCTTCTGGCATCGTGACACAGGACCAGTTATTTAATTTCTTAGAGCAAATCTCTAAGGCTCAAATTATAATATTCTAACATTTAAGTTATAGAAAAGGTACCCATATGGCTCCCTATGCCAATGACATCACAAGTCTAGTCCTTGTCCCTGACCTTAAGGAGCCTACATTCTATTGAAGAATGTACTAACATTCATAAAAGCATATAAGTGCAATAAATACAAGGTCTTTGTGGTTGGGACCCTAAATATTTCATAACAATAATGCAGAAGTCAATGTGTCTAAGGGAAAATTGAAGAAAGTAAAGATTACAAAAAGACTGTAATTGATTACACAATCAATCCTTCATCATGGATCACTGGGGATTCCGGGATCAGAGCTCTAGAGTAGGAGGAAAGAAGTTGTCAGCTTTCAGTGTTTAGAGGAAAGCAACAAAGAGTCAGCCAGTGAGAGAGCTTCATGTCTGTAACTTTTTTTCCCCTTTCTGTCTTCCTCTCTCTTCCTTCCAGGTGTGGTTTCAAAACCGAAGAGCCAAGTTCCGCAGGAACGAGAGAGCCATGCTGGCTAATAAAAATGCTTCCCTCCTCAAATCTTACTCAGGGGATGTGACTGCTGTGGAGCAGCCCATAGTACCTCGGCCTGCTCCAAGACCCACCGACTATCTTTCCTGGGGGACAGCCTCTCCGTACAGGTGAATGAATGAATGGCACACTCTCCCTTGCTCCACTTCCACACGCTTTACCACAGTTGTATCCATGCTGCCTGTGTGGCTGACCGAATTTTTTTTTCTGGGTTAGCCTCTCCAGAGACACTCATCTTGTTGGCACCCCCAGCTTTCTGCAGGAGAATACTAGTTGCCCCAGGAGCAGGGTTTGGGGCAGAAGAGAGAGGGTCAGGCCATCAGCAGTCTCTTCTTGGACTCATGAACACTGAAAAGGGAGAGAGTGGGGAGAGGATACCACAGAAAAGATGATTAAGACTTGCCCAGTTTCCCCCCTGCAACCATCCTGGAACAAATCTTCCCCCCACCCCCACCCCATTACAAATCCAAGAGATTCTTGTAATATTGTGGTCAAATAGGAACTTTCATAATATTAAGGTAGTTGAGGCTTCGAGTGCTGTGTGGAAGGCAACTGTCATGTTAAAAACAAATGTTTTAGAATAAAAAGCAAAAAAAGAAAAAAAAAACGAAGCTAATTCTGACTGGTTTCATGACCATAGTTCCTTTCATAATAGATGGGGATGGCTATATATCTAAAGTTATTTTCTTTTCCTATTCTTAATTCTCATATACTTCCCATGGAGCTCATGATGGGGTGTAGTCATGTGGGGTGTTTTGTACATAAGAATGGGAGGAGTTCCTCTCCAAATATTCATCATATAGCTTTAATATTCCAGAAGTGCATTTTCTAAAACACACACATACGTACACACACAGACACCAGATTGACTCAATGGGACCCAATTTCCTTTCTTGTAGAAGAAACATCAGCCTTTACACATTTTGCTTGGCAACCAGTATTAATGAATGCTAGGAGGAGGGGGAAGGATAAGGCTGCAGACAAGAATCGCTCTTGTTATGAGCTAAAACTGTTCCACATGGGATCATGCTGATGTGTCACCCACAGCCAAAAGTAACTAATTAGGGACAAAGTAGAGACTAGGTCAGAGCAGTAGGTCTATGTTCTCTTAGGTAATCTCTTGATCTACCTGGTCCTATACCTAGGTTATTAATGTAAGCATGTAATGGCTAATGACCTAACCAAGTCTATTTTCAGTGAAGGAAGAACAATTAGTACATTAATCTATTATGCTTCTATTTATCCCATTTCTAAGGCTGTTCTTGACTTAAACAATGGTTTCTGCTTTATTTAAGGTTCTAACCAAACTTCCAGTTCTAAATCCCATGATCCCATGTTTCTCTTTCTGCAAATGATGCAAGGATCAGAGAAGTTAATTGATTTAGCCAACGTCACATAGCTGGTAAAAGATGGAGCCAGGACTCAAACACAGTTTTTGACTATAGATGATTATTTATAATCAAGACTTTTTCATAAGTTTAGAGAAGGAATATGTATTTACTGAACTTAGCTCCCTGATGTAAAATGTTGGGATTAATATGAAGATAGATTTTCATGTGCTAAATGTACCAAGCACATAAAACCACACCTAAACCGATAAGAATAATCCTCAGAAAAGCTAAATAGACATATGTGTTAAATAATTTGTTATTTTTTTCTTCCATTGCTCTGGATGTTAGGCAGAGTTTTGACCTTTAGTTTTCCATGCATAAAATGCGCACATAGGAAAAATCCTATTACTATCTCTGCTCCCAGTGGTGGCATCTAAGATATACTCCCTTGCCTAAGTGAGGAAAATCATGCCCAATAATTAAGATAAAAATCACCATTAAGAGCACAGATCTTCCATTGGCTTTACCATAAAAGTCTTTCCAATACTTTTTGGAAATCACATTTATGCTTAATATTTTCAAACCATATCTGGCTTTTCCATTTCTCAGAAAGAATGAGTAGATTTTAGGGCCGTTAAAAACTGGGGAACTTGGAACTCAATAGATTGCAAGACCTTACGAATTGGTAAGATGTTTTGAAATTGGCCCAAATAATAACACACTATTTCTATAATATGCTAAAAAGCACGTGACATGGATTGCATCACCAGATCCTAACAATAATCCTTTGATGTAGGTAGGGCAAGTGTAATAATATCATCTAGAAAAGGAGTGGCTTGGACCGAGTGGTTGGATCACTTATTCTCACTCTAAATCCTATGATCCTCATTTTATGAATAAGGCATAAAGGTCGATGGAGGTGAAATGACTTGCTAAGGCCACACAGTGGATAGGGGATAGAGCCAGGACTCGAGGTCAAGTCTTCTGACTAGAAGACCTGTGCTCATTTCATTATATCATACTAGCTCTCTGGAGTCACTGGGTAAGCATGTTTTATGATGTGTACAAAGTATATTTCTCTATGTGTGTATATGTACATGTATATGTATGTGCACATGCATGTATATGTACATGCACATGTATAGGTATGGACACATATATGTATATCTCTGTATATACATATATGTATAGCTCATTCAAAAAAATCACAAGTGACATGAGTTCAAGGCCAGGTGAAAAACTCAGGACAGAAGTATGGATGGGAAACAGGAACTGAAATCCCTCTTAGGGTGAAATTGAAAGATGACCAAGGAATTATAAGAAAAACTCACATCCCTGTGCTTGCATCATTTTTATTCTGAGAATGTCCTGAGCATACATATAAGATTTAAATTTGTAATAATATAGGCAGAGTGGCTAAAAAATCCCGGTACTCTTTTAAGCTATTATAATCAAAGATTTAAACTACACCAAGACTCTTGGTACACCCTGTATAATGTGAAGGAAGAGGCGTTTCAAGACCTTTTGCTAGTTCATTGACTAACAAACACCTCCTCGCTTGCCTGGCTTGCCTCCTGAAATGCTTAGTGCCTGGAAGGAGGACACATGGAAGTTGGTGACATCAGATGCAGGGCTGACTTGAACTTTTCAAAGTACAGAGGAGAGGGAGAAATGTTGCTGTGTCGGGACATCATCATAATGCCAATGAAACCAAAATGCCATCCCTAACTCCATTACATTAACAATAGTATTTTTCACTAATAATCTCATAGCCTCCTCTTGGGTAGCTCCTGTCTTGGATACTTAGTGAGTGATAGTGTAGAATTGGCCAGATCTTGCACAGTAAGTGGCTCCCAGGACAGAAGGATGAAGTACATCTTTCAAGCAATCTTTTTATCAATAGTATCTTTATAGAAGAAAGCATCAACACATTTTCATGAATGACTAATTTACACCTGATATATTTTCACCCAATGTTATGTATGACATTTCCATGACTTTTTGTCTAAATTTTAAGAGGAAGTTAAATGTCATCTTAGCATTTTAACACTACTGTTTTCCAACATTAACAAAGCACTGGTATAATGAAGACAGATAAGGAATGTAACCCTAGATTGACCTCTCAGGTCAGACCTAAAGAAAGTGCAAAGGAAGGAAGAATGGTGGAAAGACAATGAAACATTAGGATCTTTGTGTATGATGGGGACTGGAGACATGCTTACTACTGGCACTACAATGCCTAGTTACTTTTCTGATGCTTCACAATAATCAGGAGATATTTTCCTTGGGTATCGCTCATGATATTTATGTGGGGTGGTAGCTCAAAGCCATTTCTCCCATTTTCTAAAGTAGGGATTTTGAGGACTTGGCCAAAGTCACATAGCAAATCCTTAGCAACATCAGAGCTAGAACTCATTATCCCTAACTCCTGTCTCCACTGCTTGACCTCCTGCCTCACAGTGCTACATTTGCAGTTAAGATATAATCTTACCACTTGGACCAAAAATGGGAATGGGTGGAATAAAGATGAGGGAAAACCTCTGAAATTTTTCTTGTCCCCTTATCTTTCCTATAAATTAAATGGTCCATTTTTCTGACCAGAAATGACATTCTCATAGCTGACAGAGAACAGGCTGACAATCCAGGATACATTAGCAAAGAGAGAGAGATGCTGAGGGAACTCAGAAAATGCCTAGTTATGCAGCCTAAGGCTTGCAATCTTTATAGAGACCTCCAGAACTTTTCTAAACTCCCCAGTCTTTCTTTAGGAGAAGATAGGGTAAAATCAGAACCTCAAAGCCTCTAGCTAGGTCAGGATTGAGATGGAAGTCATGGGTGACTGGGGAATAACCAATATACCATGCTGCTACTTAACCTTTCTAGTTCACTGTGTTCCATCTCAATCCACTTTACTACCTGGAGCATTACAAAGTCATCAAAGGGAGAAAAAAAGGCTTATTATACTAAATGAACAATCATTTATTAATTTGCTATGCACCAGGCCCCTAGGTAATAGGGGTGCAAAGACAAAAATGCAATAGTTTATGCTCTCCAGAAACATATTCTAATGGCCCTCACAAGATTTTTTCTCTAGCTTTAACAAGATTCTGAAGACATCTGTACTATGGTAGGAGCCCCTAGGGTCATCATATTTTTTTAGATTGGGAAGGGACTGTAGAAGTCAGTTAGTCCAACAGACTTTTTTTACCTTATGACCTAGCTTGGAATTATTTGCATAAGTAAATTGTGGAACTGGCGAAAGGGAGACTCTCACTGCTGTGGAAATCATACTCTAGCCCCCTTAATGGTTTGTCTCCCAGGGTGGTAGATAGTGGTAAGCCCTGGGCTCCTGGCTTTCACTTGAGGAGGAGTAGATGAGGGACGCCTGTCTACAGTCTGTCTCTCCTGTGGGTGAATTCTTTGGCAGCTTTGGCAGTCATTCACAGGGGAAAGGCTTGGAATCCCAAAGCTTCCCAGAATGACAAGTAAAAGAGTGGGGTTGACACCATTAATTGTCTACCTCATCCCTCCCCAGTTTTTCTCATCCTGCTCCCTGTCCCCTCATGTGATCATGGTCACAGTGCTGCCTGACATCTGCTGAACTCGTTTGGCTCATTTCTCCCTTTCACACTTTCAAAAATAGATCTTCGTCCCTCCCAAGATGTTGTTTACACGAGGGGCTTCATAACGGATTCTAACGGAAGACACTGAAAAGGTAACTTGTCAGTGGGGGAAGGGGGCGGTATCTTGGGCAGGGTTTTAATGGGGAGTAGTGTGCTCAGGAAGAGGCACATATATATTTATATTCCCAGAAGCTTAAGTAGTGAAGTGCTTGGGTGGGGAATATCATGAACAAAGAAAACATAATATGTCCTTCCCTTGGCTGCTAGAATTGTCAAAGCACAGAGAGTTTTCAGAGACAGAGTCTAGGTGAGGTGACAGTACCATAACAGACTGAACTTCTACTCCTTATTCCTCGCTTGACCTTATCCAGGTCAGACCATCAATCTGTTCTTTAGTCATAGAATCATAGCTTCACAGCTGGAAGGAACTTTAGAAGTCATTTTAATCCATCCCCCTTGCTTTACAGATAAGACCACTAAGACCTGGAGGCATTTAGTGATTTGCTCACACATGTAGTTTCTTAACGATAGCACTAAAATCTGAACCCAGGTCCTTCAGGTCCAAATCCAGCAATATTTCTGTTACATGATGCTGTTTCCTGATTTCCATGACCTATTTTACAGGAGGGTTTGAAGGATTAGAGAAGGTATGTTCTAAACATCTTGAGAAACAAGGGAAGATGCTAGGCAACTACAAATTATTTTTTCTGGAACAAGTATCTAGATGAGTCAAATTTTGAAAGTTTTCAGATATTACTTTTAAGTGGAAAAATTAAACAAAGAAATAGTGACATTTAACAGAGCATGGCACAAGTGTAACCTGTTTTGGAAAAACAGATTGAAATAGTCATTCACTTGCACTTGTTAAAGCCTCTGATGTTGATGATGCTGTGTTGAATATTAGGCAAACAGGGACTGAAATAGAACATTCCCTGCTCTCAAGGAGCTTACATTCAAATTTCAAATTTTGAAAAACAAAGTTAGAAGGTGACTTTTGCATTAGGAAAGACAGAAGCAGAAGTCACTTTTAAAAGTAAGATTGTCTAGTGTATTTAACAGACTTAATGGAGCAAAATAAAATTTACACGGAACTTTTCAAGAGGCCTGGTTTACACAAAGTAAGCTGTACATGCATAGTCTTTGCTACTATTATTCAAGCACTGAGATCACTCTGCAAGTAAAGCACCCACCCTTATAGGTAACATTTTAGGACAGTGCTGCACATGTATGAGTTTTCTATGTGGAGAGTGATTTTGAGGGGGAAGACAAAGGATTGAATAACATTGTTTGTCAAAGAATTAGGAGACAGAATTACTAAATCTCAGCAAAACCCCTAAAAATTTCTTCAAACTCCTTGTCTGCAAAATTGATCTTAGACAGGGATCATGGAGTGACTTTATTTTTTAGCAAGTCTTTATTTTGGGAAACCTACATGCAAGAGTAGGTCCCAATAGCCATATTGTGTTTTCCAGTTTTAATTCCCTTCGAAGTCCAGAAGAACAATAGGAAACACTTAAGTTCAAACTTGAAGTTAAGCTAAGGTCAATCAGAATAAGATAAAAGTATAAAGATCATTATTACCCATCCCAACTTTTGCATTACTACATTATTTTTTTTACCACTGTATAGACAGGAGTCAGAAAAAATTGGCTCAATTTCTGGAATCTTCTTCAATCTCACACAAGTCAACTCATTAACCCATTCTTTCTATCTTAAAATAAGGCACATTTCCATAAGTGACACGTGCAAACAAATTTAAAGACATAATACCATGCTAAGTATCTCTTTTCTCCACATGCATATTAATATTTATTTACACCATAACCTGACAAAGTTAATATGATTCCACTGAACCAAGACCCAGACATGGTAAATGCTCTTAATCTCTTGCAAATACATGAATGTGAAGAAGATGTGACTGCCAATGTAGGCAACTCCTTATAAGGGAATTCTCTCCACCAACTCAGTTGGCAAACGTATCTACATTTTCGTGGCTGGCTTAGGGAAGTCTTAGAGACACACGAAGATTGCCCAAGGTCACATAGTTAGTAAATGCCAGATGTGATATTTAAACCTTGGTCTTCCAAATTCCAAGTCATCAACTAGACTAGATTTCAAATAATTGACAAAATTCAGAACCCCAAGACCCAAATAGGTAGCCAGCTGTCTAATCTGCTCAGCTGAATCACTTCTGCCATTCCTTTCACATAAGAACTTCAAGCTTGCTATACTTGAGTTTAGTTCAGCCTTGAAATTTCCTTTGTCCTGGACAAATTTGTTGACGCAACCTACTTAATTATTTTCAACCCCATTTCCCTAATGCACTCTTCAGGGTTAAAAAAAAAAAAAGAAATGTCTGGGTATAGTTTAAAACAAATTATAATCTCAGAACCAAATGTAATTGATGCTGTGGCCAAGGTCCCAGCTTTTCCCACAGAATTAAGTCATGTGTTAATTCTACAGGACAGAAGAGGAAAGGGAAATGCATTAATGGCTGAAATCAAGAGAAATGCATGGTTCTTATTAATAAGGCATGACGAAGACAAGCTCAGCTCCACAATTAATACTAACCAAGAATTCAGCTGTTTTCGTGAGGTCTTTTTAAATGTGTACTAAAAACAAAAAACAAAGAACCTTAGCCCAGGAACTTTATATGTAGAAAATGGTGGGTTTGGGCTGCTTTGGGATGGTTTCTTAGGGTAGGAAGACAAGATGAGAACATAATTAGTCATATCTGTGTGTTCCTGACTTGAAAAAAAAGTAAAATAAAATTAATCTCTTAAGCATTTTTTTCTTTCTTGAGAAAATACCATAGAGAAGGTGATAGCTTGAAAATCCAGTGGTCCTACATAGACCTTTTTGGATTGGTGAGTGTCCAATGCCTTCTCTAGCATTTTAAGAAGCAAGTTGTTTCCTTTCTACCCTTAACCCCCTTTTTAAAATGTCATTCAGCTAGAAGGCATCAAACATTCTGGAAACAGAATGCACACACTCCCCTTATCTGTGGATTGTGAGTGTTTATAAGCAAGTCAATAGTCTAAAGGAGACATTACTATTAACTAAAGGGAAGATGTAAACCCTTGTGGGTAAGACAGACTCTTGTGACATATCCAAAATACCACTGGAGTCTATAGGTCTATTGGAGGGAGTAACTGTTTTTCTAGTGACTTGAGCAGAAGTTTGATATTTCAGACTCTCTGCTATTGATTGGGTTGATGCTATGAGGTGTTCAGAGAAAATGGGTCACTTCTTTTAATTCTAGTTCATGAACTTATATGCCTATTTTGGTTGGTATCTGTGATTTTATTGATGTGGGGAACTTCCAATATGGAAATTCACCCATGGAAGTAGATTAGCAACTCGTCTTACCTTAGAGTCTTCTACAGTTGCCTGGGGACACTATAAAGTTAAATCACTTGCCCATGGTCACATGGTTTGTGTCAGAGGCAGGAACTGAACCCAGGTCATTTTGACTTTATTCACTATCTCTTGTCTGGCTTTCTAAACAACAGGAACAGAATGGAAGTTATACCATCTCTCTACCTAGAATGGAAGTGCGAAATTCAGTTCATTAACAATTTAAAAATTGCTTTGTGAACACTAACTACTATAACCACACAATACCACAGAATATTGGAGCCTTCATAAGTCACCTATGGCTGTCATTCCAAGAGAAGTGGCTACAATAAGCCACAATGATGCCACTGTTTTGAAATATTATGGGACCTACTGCAATAACTTTTGATGGAAATGTATTCTTTAGTACTAGTCAGTAATATCTACTACGATTTGGATGAAGGTGAACTCATGAGGCCGTATTCTCCTGCTCAAAAGATACACTTCATTTCCATGATTTTCCTTTAAGATAAAGAAGTGCTGGTCAGCCTTCATGTTGAAGAAAATTGTAGTGTGATACCTTAGTTAGAGAGAACCTTAGAACCATCAGAAAATGTACTATGGTGGTGTCTAGATACTTAGGTGAAAATATCCAGTGACAAATACAGCCAGTAATAAATAAAGTAACTTTGCCAGTTAGTTTCCTAGCCAGAGATCAAAATCTTCATCAAAATCTTAACACTAGGGGCGGCTAGGTGGCGCAGTGAATAGAGCACCAGCCCTGGAGTCAGGAGTACCTGAGTTCAAATCTGGCCTCAGACACTTAACACAACACAAACTAGCCGTGTGACCTTGGGCAAGTCACTTAACCCCAACTGCCCTCCAAAAAGCAAAAAAAAAAAAGAGTAAAAAATCTTAACACTATCATCACTTTTCAACAAAACTATTTCCCTGGGGGTCATTGATAGACTCTCCTTGCCCCCTTTTGATAGAGAAAGGAGCCATGATTTTCTCCTCTCATTGAAGTCTTATCTCCTGACCTCCCTCCCTTGCCAAATCACCCCATGAAAATGAAGTTTAAATGAGCAGAACTGATAGCATGAAGGCAAAAACAAACCAACCAAACCAAGTAAACACAAAAGGAGAACTTTGGTCTGTTCAAGTTCTTTCTAACTCTCATAAAAGAGAACTGGTATTCATCAATGCTACATAATATGAAAGTTCAACTCTATTACAAAGTCTCCTTTTATGTGATATGAGTGAGGTATCATTCATGTTTTCAAACGCTTTTAACTTTACCCTAAGTAGATTAAAAGGAAGCTTTATAATTCAAAATTTAAACCCATATTAGGCTGACCACATCACCTATGATGAGTATAGGTCTCAAATCCTGAGGCTCTCTTGTCTTAGTCCCCAGAGGAAGCAATTCCGGTAGCACCTGGTACTGGGATGTACTGGTTCACATGGGAATTCAAGACTATATGTTTGTGGAATTTGAAATTGAATAGGATTCCTTGGCATGCTAGGAAAAGCACAGTTTGAATAGTGGGATGAGACCTGCAATTGTATTTTAATGGTTCTTTTTGAATGGTACAACTACCTTTATAGCTATGACCATGATACTCAACAGTGACAGGTGAGAGGGAGGAAAGAAGTCTCATCTTCCAACACATCTCATTAGCACCTACTACTTGCAAGATAATTGTCTTTCTGTCTTTTCATATATATGTGTGTATAAGTATATATGTATATATACACATGTATATATGTATATGTGCATATATAGCTATAAAAGTGAGTACATACACACACATGAAATGGCTTGAGAGCCTCTTAGCCTAAGGAATGTCTGTCAGTTATTCAACAAGCAATTATTAGGTACTTAACAGGCACTATGTTAAGAACTAAGGCTACAAAGGAAGGTAAAAATATTATCCTCCTCTTCAAGGGCCTCACGTAGGAGAGATCACATGTCAGTAAATATCTACACATAAGATACATGTATAGATGAAAGGTAACCTCAAAGGAAAGGGCTTCAGTATTTGGGTGTAGGGGAAGGACCCAAGAAATAGTTCACAGAAGACAGGATTTGAGTTGAGTTTTGAAAGAAGCCAGGGATTCTAAGAAGCAGAGAAGAGGAGGGAGAGCATTCCAGGCACTCCAGGCCTGTACAGAAGACCTGGAGCTGAGAGGTGGAGATTTGTATTCAATGAAGTGCAATAGGCCTGTGTAGCTGGATAGTAGAGTCCATAGAGGGAAGTAACATGTAAGAAAAAGTAGGAGGAAGGGGCCAGTTTGTGAAGAGCTTTACATGCCACATAAAGGATATTATGTTTGTTTCCAGAGATAAACGGGGGAGCTGCTGTCTACATTGTGAGCCTTTTCTCTCTCCTCTGTCATCTTACAAATGAGTATTGATGATATATTCTATCTGTCTTGGGGTAACAGCCTTAGTTTCCTCTCTTTTTTGGTCTTACCACTTCAGCCTTGGAACAATAAACTCCCTGGTGGCTGACGGAATGCTGTTGGAATGTAAGGGACAGAAAAGCACATGTCATTCCATATATGAGCATCTTTTCCAGTTGAAAGGGATTTTGTTGGATTAAAAAAATTAGGAGCATTTCATTGAATTTAAATGTCTCCTTTTGAAGAGGTTAAAAGTGATGAATATTCCATAGCAAACTGTATAGACATTTATGTGGTGTGTTTGTGTATATGTTTTCTTCTTAAGGACATGTAAGTGCATACATGTGCATTTGCTAAACCTAACCCCAAACCGCTAATTACAAATTTCAGCAGTCTAGCTTTGAGGTCTTTGAGGTCTTAATGACAAGTTTTGACAATGAAATGCAAATTCATGTACTTCTCAGTGATGGGTGTAACTAGAAGGAGAAAAAAAAAGCCCTTGAGATTTTCCTGCTGTTGAATTCAGAGCTGTTAATGCTGGAGGAGACTTCCAAAGAATGTATTCAAAGGGAAGATGTTTGTTAGTTTGATTAGTAGTTAGGAAGGGTACTTTATAGACCTAAAATCCCTGAAATGGTGATAGTCTTAGGACCTGATTCTGGGTACAATGAGCTATGTGGACCCATCTTCTAAGGCAGTGGTTCTCAACCTTTGGGGGATGAACAGGTTAACCTAAGACCATGGGAAAACACATATTTCCACCCACATGCAGATACGTCCACATATGAGCGTTAAAGGGTCACAGCATTAGGAAGGTTGAGAACCACTGTTCTAAGGCATGCAGAACCACTGACAACATAGTTTTGGATTGTTGGGTGATGGTGGTTCATATTCTCGGTCCACTTGTTGTCTAGAGCAACGGTTCTCAACCTGTGGGTTATGTTCAATTTAAATACATCCTGCATATCAGATATTTACATTACGATTCATAACAGTAGCAAAATTACAGTTATGAAGTAGCGACAAAAATAATTTTATGGTTGGAGGTCACCACAACATGAGGAATTGTATTAAAAAGGTTGAGAACCACCGGTGTAGAGCTTATTTTTAAATACTTGGCTTCCCCCAGTGCTTCTTCCTAAGATAAGGAGTAGGAAGGGAGATTGAGAAGTATTTTGCATGGTTAATTGATGAAACACATTTGCCATTCAGCAGCAAGTTTTCCCTCTTGGAAATTAATCACTGCTCACTGGAGCCAACACAGCAAATGCCTTTCCTTCTTCTCACCCCACCCCCAGCCCATCTGTTCTCTCCACTCCCACCCCCAGCCACTGAAATTGGTTTCCAAGTGTCATATGGCAAAGACTTTGAGCTTCCTGAGACTAATGCCTCTTCTTCTCCCTGTTCTCTCCTTTGTCCCTACAGTGCCATGGCTACTTATCCTGCTACATGTGCCAACACTAGCCCTGCGCAGGGCATGAACATGGCCAACAGCATTGCCAACCTGAGACTGAAGGCAAAGGAATATAGTTTACAGAGGAACCAGGTGCCAACAGTCAACTGAGAAAAACAAACAAAAACATTCAAAAACAAACCTAAGAAGAAACCAGAAAGAAAGGAAAACAGAAAACCACCATAACATACCTATCTTGCTCCGTGCACTGCTTCGTCTGCTGAAGAAAACAAACACAAACAAACAGACAAAGAATGCAGAACTAAACATTGGGACCATAGCAGAAAAAAGCAGGAGAGGAGCAAACTGAAAAAAAAATTAGCTAAATAATGTTTCCCCTCCCTTTGGGATATCACTACCATTTGTTCCCGTATTTGATTATTTTTGTTTTCATTCATCTATGCTTTGCTCAGTATAATGCAAGCTTCTTCAGCTATGTCCACCCCATCCTTCATTATTCTAAGTTTTCTTTTTTAAATTCATAACAGCAGACCTATATAGACATGCAGAAAAGAGTGCCTAGCGTCATACTGCTGACCCATCTTGAGGCTTAGTGCCTTCCCTGTTCTGCTGCCCACCTCAGTGTCTAAAAAACTCAGAGGGCTTTCAAGATTGCCAAAGTTTTCTAAAGTGCCTGCCTATCTCCCCAGAAACCTGACTCACTCCCTGATTCTCCCTAGGTAATGTGTGAGCAGGTTTTGAGGGATAGCTTCTGGAAAAACAGCAGCAATGTCCAAAGCGGGTCATTGGCCTGTCCTGATCTCTTCCTACCTGGCTTATTCAGAGCACTAAGCCTTATTTAAAACAATAACAACATAAAACATGACCTATCCATTTCCCAAAGTATCAGCCATTCTGGGTTTAGAATCATCTATACATTCACAATTAGCTATTTTGAAGGGGGGAAATACCCTACATTTAAGAAAAAAGGAAAATGAGCCCTATACAGAATCAAAAACTCAGATCTGTAACTGGTGTTGCCCACTGCTTCCTTGGTGCCATGGATAAAAGGACAGCCAGATGCACATTTATATATATACTGTATATATTTATATATATTATATACATATATAATATTCTTACAAGCTTGGTTTTGTGGTTTATCAAGTCTAATGCAATGAAGATAAAAACATCAGGATTGTCAGTGGGGCTACCACCATTTTGTATAACTCTAATGAAGGGAACAATTACCAGTAATTAGGCTCCTGGTTTATTTTCTTTGCTATTACATAATCCCAGTTAAGGCAAAATAGAGCAACCCTTTCAAAATAGATTTCATTAATGCAGTGTGACTTTAAATGGATCAGAGCTTGATCTGAGAGTATGCAAATAAGGTCCTTTTTTGAAGAGGCTGGTTTCCTACAGAATGGTGAGGAGACCTGCTCTACTGTGGGAATTACTTTAAAGAGAAGAAGAAAAGGCATTTTAATCATCCATCTTTTCTTCAACCGACAATAATCTGAAAAATATTTTTTAGAAGTCAGCTCCTTAAAAAATAGAATAAACTTCCAGTTTTAAAAGGCCATTTCTTTAAAAGTGATTTTGCACCAATAATACTTGCAATCGGGAGCAAAGATACTTTTTATGGTTTTGTTAAATGATGTTGATTTTCCCAACTTACCAGGAAACCTCAACCAAGTTCTATCACCACGCTGTGCCTTAGTTTACCTGTTTGCAAAATGGGTTTCATAATACTAACCTACCTCACAGGGGTGTTGTGAGGTTCTAATTATTTGTTCAGTCATTCCTTCCTTCACTTTGTAGCACCTGTGAGGAAAGATGGTGCCCTTATTTTCCAGCAAGGAAATGCTGCCTTGCTATAAACAATTATAATTGTGTATTGGGAAATGGAGAGACTGATATAAACTCGCAGATTTCTCAACCACCATGTTTTTTGGCCAAAAGGGTAATTTGCATTGACTATATGAGAATCAATATAAGAATGTCCAGGACACATGGCTTCTTTTTATCAACCCTTGTTTTTCATTCATGCTTCTTCTCCTGAGCAGCTTGGCTCTAGCATTATAAATTGCAAATCATTAAAACACTTGAGATTGATCTGCAAAGAGTCCCTGGCGGAGGGCCAAAGTGGTGAAGACCATGCAGAGGATGCAACATTCTGAACATGCCCCATGCAGACCACTCATGTCCTTTATGCAGCAGGTAGAGTTCGTCATGACAATCTTTCATTCCTTCACATGGGCTACCATACAACCAAATACGTATTCCCTCATGCTGTCACTAAATCTTTCTTGTGATTCTGTGTGTATTCTGGCTGGTACAAAGGAGGTTCATATTACATCACCCTGTTTACAATTGAGTACTTTCCCTTCTCTCTCAAGCTGCTGGAGAGAATTCTCACTGGACCCCTGAACTGTCTGCTGGGGGGTGTCGAATGTAAGCATCTCTATACTCATTTCCTACTTAGTTCCTTGTTTTTATTTCTAGTAGCTTCTGAAAAATACCAAGGTCCATATAAGCCCAGGAATCTGATTTAGAAGGTCATGATTTATCTTGTGAAAAGAGATTGATCTTGGACATTTTGAAACCTCCAGGGAGGATGGGGGTGCTAAATGTGCGTTGGGGTAGGATGTGCAGTGATGCTGTTGGAAACACCATTATTTCTAAAAAGGTGTTTAGGTTTCTGAGGTAGGGAGAGAGAGGATCATTTCAAAATGAGATTTTTCTGAAACAGCTTGATATCCTTTGCCGGTAAAGAACAGACAGTCTTGAACATAAAACCAGAGTGCTAGTTGATTAAATCTTAAGACTGGGCCTATAATTCCCAGACACCTCAAAGTGCCACCAATGCTGATCAACTATGAGAATTTTTCCTGCTGGAGAAACCAAAGCGCTGGCATCCATTTTCTTTGCAGTTCACCAAGAATTATAACAGTACAAACACTATGGTCTTGTGCATTTATTTTCTTTTATTTTTAAAATGCAAGTATTATATGGAATTTAGAGGAGTAGCCCTCTGGCTCCTGGGTCAGGTGCCAACCGGGAACTTGGGCACTACAAAGCTTGAGGTATCTCCCCATTTCTCACTCTTACCATACCCAAATAATGATAATAATAATAATAATAATAATAATATATATAGACTATCTATCTGCCAGCCTCACCCCTCCACATAACAAGATGCTGGTCCATAATAGAAATTAAACCAGGAGAGGTGATGAAATGAAAAGGGAACAACACTGAGGGGTAGAAAGACCTCCTAAGAAATGTATTATGTAAATTATATCTTGCTTTATGTTGTAAAATATACAGTGTTTGCGCTAGAATAGAAATGATTCATTTTCAATAAAAAGAAAGAACACTCACGTTTCTTGTTTTATGCACTCGTGTCTTGTTGCCTTTTTGACGTCCAGATGCTCTGTTCTACAAAGCCTGAGATGGAGATTGAGGGGAATGGGATGAAGGTAAGAAGGGGAAGTGAATAAGAGAATTGTAGATATAGGGATTAGTATCTAACATCCAGAAGGTGTTTTAGAGGCCATTCTTTTTTTATAGGCCAAGAAGCAGAAGTTTCTAGTGGTTATCTGCCCAAGGTCACATGAGTAGTAAATGTCAGGAGGCAGGATTTGAACCCAGGTCCTCTGACTCTAGGGGGCAGCTAGGTGGTGCAGTGGATAGAGCACTGGTCTTAAAATCAAGAAGACTCATCTTCCTGAGGTCAAATCTGGCCTCAGACACTGACTGGTTGTTGGACTCTGGGTAAGTCACTTAACTCTGTTTACCTCAGTTTCCTCATCTGTAAAATGAGCTGAAGAAGAAAATGTCAAACCATTCCAGTATCTTTTCCAAGAAAATCCCAAATTGTGTTAGGAGTCAGATAGATACAACTGAAGAGTAACCTCTTACTCTGTAACCAAGGATTTTCCTACTGAACTAGTGTTTCCTCTGAAAAAAAGACCTGAGAGAATTACTGATCTTCATGAGTGGTTTGGGGAGAGAGTAAAGATGTAATTTCTTAGAGGAATAAGAAGCCACAAAAAGAAACTGACCTATTTTCTTGGTCGAGCTCACCATTGTCACCAAGATCTCAAAAGCCCATAGAGTACCAGGTACCATGTGGCCAAACAGAACCTAGCCTTCTGCCAAAAATGTTAGCTTTCCTAGCTCAGCTATGACTTTTCTTAAAACATAAGGATTTGATTACAAAATGAAATAATGGAAAATCCATTCCTCTAGAAATTATGTGTTAAGTATCTATTATGCATCCTATTAATAATCAATGATTAAGTAGCCTTAACTCCCTGAACTTCTGCCAATCTTTAGTGTTGGATAACCGTTACCATGTAATTCCTCCCTTATCAATCCTGAGCTGCCGAATATTAATGGGGGAAATCACAGTCTCTAGGTGATTCCATTGAGACAAAATATATGATGTGTATGTATGTGTGTAAGCATACACACACAGAGCTGGGTCCTCAGTGATGCTCAGTTATCCTTCCATTGTACTCTTATAACCTTTCCTCTGACACTGCCTTCACACTGAGACAGGCCCCCATCACCTTGGACCTGGACTATTTTAATACCTTTGGTTGGCCTGTCTCAAGTTTCACCTGATTTCATTCCATTCTCCACTCAGCTATAAAATTAATCTTCTTAAAGTACAGGTCAGACCATGTCTCTTCCTAACCAATAAAATCCAATGGCTACCCATGCCCTCCAGATTCAAATAGAATGTCCTCTATTTGGTATTCAAAGCCATTCAGACTCTGGTACTTTTCTACCTTTCCAGTCTTCTTATACCTTATGCCCCTCCATACACTCTCAGATCCAGTGACATTGGCCTCCTTGCTATTCTTCACACAAGGTATTCCATTTCTAGACTCCAGGAATTTTCACTGGCTGTCCCCCATGCCTGAAACACACTCTTTCATTGTCTCTACCTCCTGGCTCCCCCAACTTCTCAGCTAAAATTCCACCTTGTTCAAGAATTCTTTTCTAGTTCCCTTGAATGCTAATCCCTTCCTTCTGTTGAGTATTTCCAATTTATCGTGTCCACATCTTGCTTGCACATTGTTGTTTGAATGCTGTCTCTTCCATAAGATTGTGAGTCCCTCTAGGGTAAGGACTGTTTTCTTTGTATTCTTGGTGCTTAGCACAGTTCCTGACATGTAGTAAGCACTTAATAGATGCTTGTTAACATACTGACATCTCGTTTCCCAAATGGCTTTTCCAAACCTTTCCCTTTACCCTCAAACCCTTTACAAACCCCTGACCTCCCACTCAAGAGGATATGACTTAGTAGACCATTCAGAGAGAAGTTTGGAGTCATCAGAGCAACACACCCTTTATTCCTCATCTTCACTTGTAAAATCTTCTCAGCCCCATCACTTAATACTCTTCCTTTCTTTATCTTTCAGAAGAGACATCTTTATTTTTTGTCATGATACATTCCTCTGTCTTTAATTTCTTGCTCACTTTCCCTTTTTGGTATCTTGGGACAGTGGCATTTCCTCTGTCTTGCATCTTTAATCTCTCTCTTCCTGTCTTTTGCTTGCTCAGGTTTCCATAATCCTAAAAAACAAACAAACACAAAAAGTCCTTAATCTGCTTTCCAGAATCAGCTTACCATTCCATCCCTTTCTCTTACCCTTAATTGACAATGTTCTTGAGATCTTTGTCTACATTAGATATTTCCACTTTGTCATTGTCCACTATCTTCTCACTGCCTTGCAATCTGGTTTCTCCTGCCATCATCCTACTGAAAATACTTCTTCTGGGGTCACTAGTAACTTCTTGATTGCCAAAACACAATGGTCTTTTTTTCAGTCTTCATCTCCTTTGAACTCTCTGGAGCATTTGACAACACTGATCACCCTTCTTTTTCTACATACGTATCTGTCCAACTATTATTACCAGGTGGCAAGCAAGTAGTAGTCAGAAGGCTGAATGAAAGTGCCAAGTCCAGAAACATGTCATTGGTGAGAGAGTATCAGAATCTGAAGCACAAAGAGGGCAGATATGATCTGGTTAGTAAAATAGGTGCATTGGAATCCAAAGACCAAAATGACCCATGATTGTCTCAGGTCAAGAAAAAAAGCTAAGAACCTGCCATATGAATTCCATAGAGGTTGCAAGGGCAGAGATGAGATGGAGAATACTTTAGGGGATGAAGATTTGGTCAGAATTTGATCTCTAGATTCCATGATGGCTAAGGAGCACAAAGATATGCAAAAAGAAATCGTCTGGTTCAGGGGTAGGGAACCTGCAGCCTTCAGGCTGGTCTTTGGGTACAGACTTTTGACTGAGTCCAAATTTTACAGAACAGATTCTTTTATTCATGGGCTTTTGTTTTGTGAAGTTTGAATTCAGTCAAAAGGCTGCACCCAAGGACCTTGAGGGCCACACATGTCCTTGAGGCTGCAGGTTCCCCATCCCTGGATTTAGTGGTGGTTTTAGTGAGTTTAGAAGACAAGATCAGATGGTATAAAACTGAGCTCCAACTATATGTTTGTAGACTGTGTGCTTTCCCAAAGAACTTTGTAGCTTTAATTAAATTCAATAAACATTTATTAAGCACTTACAAAGTGCTGGGCACTATGTTGAACACTGGGGATATAAATAAGAAAAAAAGGTGGGGGGGGGGAATCCCTGCCCACAGGGAGCTTAAGATCCAATGGGAGAAGATAACACACAAAAAGAAACTGGAAAGAAGGGAACCTGCCTTGAGGGCATATTGTTCCATGGAAATAAAACTAAGTAGAGTTATATAGGGAAAGTAGAGCATCTGTGAAGTCTAGTTTCTGACTTCTATTTTTAAAAAAATGCTTTGGGAAGAGTTCAGCGTTCCACCATCCAGCTCTCCAATCAGAGGAAAGACTGAGGGAGGTGGAAAAGTGTTGGCTTTGGATGGAGTTAGCAGCCCTTTGATGAGATCTAAAGTCTTCAGCGTATCCTAAGCAAGTCATCTTGTTCCATAGAATTGCAACCAAGCAGAGCTGCAGATGGAAAATAGAAAATTTGTTCTCCCTCTCAACCCAAGTCTCCTCCCAGAATTTGTGAATTTCTGCTATTGACCCTGTTTCTGTGTTGGACACCATTATATGCCTCTGGCCCTTTCCAGACTACCGAGTTCCATTTGCACAAACTCCATGTCTCCAGGAATTTCAGTCAACCAATTAGAAATGGACAAATATTTTTAAGTGGCTACTATGTATCAGACACTGTGCTAGAAACTGGGCATACAAATATAAGGAATGAAACAATCCCTGCTCACAAGTAGCTTACATTCTAATGGGAAGACAACATATACACACATGTATGCACAGAATAAATATAAAGAGAATTATTATAAGTATAAATAATTTATAAATGTTATATATTATTTTATATTATGATATGTTACATAAAATATATATTCTACACTACATAAAATATAAACATAAATACACAGTACTTTAATACAAAGTAGTTTGGAAGGGAGGATAGTGGAAATCAGGTAATCAAGAAAGGCTTGATATAGAAGATGGCATTTGGGCTATATATTGGGAAAGAGAAATTTCCTGAGTCAGAGATGAGGAGGGAGCACATTCTAGGCATAGGACATGGCCAGTACGATGACCTGGAGATAGGAAATGGAGTGATGTTTGTGAGGAAATGATAGGGGCAGCATGGCTGGATCACCAAGAGAGGAGGAACATCACCCAGTGAATCTGGAAAGACTGGTTGGGGTCTTGTGGGGACAGGCTTTAAAAGCTGAGTAGAAGAGTGCCTATTGTATCCTAGAGACAAAAAGGAGCCTCCAGAGTTGTTTGAGTATCTGTGTTTGAAGAAAACCACTTTGACCTCAGTAGATACGATGGACTGAAAAGGTGAGAGATTTGAGACAAGGAGACCAATCAAGAAATTGTTGAGTAAAGCAGGCTAGAGGTGATGGGGGCCTGAGCTAAGGAGGCAGCTGTATGAACAGAGAGAAGGAATGAACATCTTCTCAATGATACATTTCTTTGATAGCATCTTGATAACATAATATAGTTCTCCTTCATAGTTTCTTTTCCATAGTTTGTTGTAGCCTATGTGCACCTGACCTATTCTTCATTGTCCTTTGAATGATGCTCATTTTCAGTTATTTGGATCACATGAAAACTTTTTAAACATGATAACTAGCATTTATGTAGTGCATTAAGGACTGAAAAATGTTTCCTATATGCTCTCTCATTGGACAGTGTTCTATGGCTCCAAGAAATACAATACGAAGGCTGTGTTTGGAACCAGAAGATGTGGGTTTCACTCCTGGGTCTTCAGTTTATGATTCCATGTCCCCAGACAAATAATTTAACTTCTTTCTTTTTCTTTTTTTTGGATGGGGAAGGCAGGACAATTGGGGTTAAGTGACTTGCCCAAGGTCACACAGCTAGTTTTGTGTTAAGTGTCTGAATCCAGATTTGAACTCAGGTCCTCCTGACTTCAGAGCCAGTGTTCTATTTTATTGTGCCACCTAGCTGCCCCCAAGTAATTTAACTTATATGGGCATTAGCTTCCTAATCTGCATAACAATGTTGGAATGTTGCCTCCTAAAGTCTTTTGTGGCTCTGAATCTCTCTGGTCTCATGAATAATACCTGAAGATTATTTATATCAAAATGATGAATCTTCATGTCAGGTCCATTTCAAATTCTACCTCTTCTAGGAGATGTTCATTTATCTCTCTACTGAGAGAGCCCAACTAAAATGGGTTGGCCACGTTGTTAGAAGGTCAAGGGTATGCTTGTGAAAAAGACTATTTGATGGAGAACTCACAAAGGGGAAGTGCTCACATGATAGTCAGAAGAAGTGACACAAGGACATTCTCAAGGTCTCTTTGAAGAGTTTTGGAATTGATTGTGTGACATTGTAGATACTGGCACATGACTGCCCAGCATGATGCACCCTCATCAGAGAAGGTGCTGTGCTCTATGAGCAAAGCAGAACTGAAGTAGCAAAGAATAAATGCAACATGTGCAAATTTAGAGAATCCAACCCAAATGTTCACATATGCCCAACCTCTGGTAGAACATTCCAAGCTCTTATTGGTCTGATCAGCCACAATCAGACTCATTGTAACTTGACTCTAATATAGTAATGTCATTTTGGTCCTCTTCAAAAAGGAAGGATGACAACCAGCCATTTCTCTTTCTAGTTGGAAATTATCTTTCTTCTCTCAAACTATGTGGAGGTTACCTCCAGAGATAATCCAATTCAAATCACCTAGGGCAGGGATGGCCCTTGGGTTTGGCCTTTTGACTGAGTCCAAGTTTTATAAAACAAATCCTTTTATTTAGGGGATTTGTTCTATGAAGTTTGGGTTCAATAAAAGGGATATACTTGAGGATGCAGAGGGTCACATTTGACCTTGAAGCCTCAGGTTCCCCACCCCTGCTAGGGTTACTCAGACACACACTGTGGGAATATACAGAAACATCTGAAACAGTATTTTCAGGAAGACAATAAAGGCATAGATTGCATGCTGGTTAGGGCTCTGCTTCTGAGGTTCCTTTTCAAGGACAATTCATGATTTCTGTAATTCTGTGAATGAATGCTATAGGAAGTGAAGAAGAAGGAAGGATAGAAAGATCAGTGCTGATTCCAAGATTTGAAACTTGTGTGAGCTAGAGACAGTGGGTGATAAAATTGGAAAGCTGACTGGGGTTAGATTGTGGTAAACCTTACATATCATGTAGAGAAATTTGGACTTTATCCTGTAAGCAGAGGAACCATCAAAAGTTGTGTCATGATTGGGGTCTTGGGAAAATAATTGCCTCAACATTGTGTAGGATGCACAATAAATGCTTACTGGATAGAGCTGAATTATAGAGGGGATTTGGCTCTGTATTGGTGCTAAGATTTAGAGAAAACAAACTGATGAAATGACTCATCTTTGAAGTACTGAAATCAGATACTTGTCCTACAAGGTTGTGACAGGACAACTTTAATCATAAAGAGCCATAAAGTTGTGGGTTGTTGTCATCATGCAAAACATGTTTGATTTTCAAATATTGGAAATCCAGGACAACTAAGAGACCACCTAGATAAGATCACTAATGATCACTTACCAAATTTAATGCTGTTCTTTTATTTGAGGCAGTGTTTTGCATTGGATAGAGAGCTATCTTAGAAATCAGGAAGAGCTGGGTTCAAGTCTAGCCTCTAAAAATACATTAGCTTGGGCAGATTTGTAAACCTCTCAGTATTCTAGGCAACTGTCTAAAACTATATTTCCAAGAAGGCAGCGAGCAGAAATCATAGAAGAAGCTTCATTATCTGGGAGTTCCCTACCAACACAATCACAAGTCCTCTCCTTACCACTTTTCAATTTAAAAACATGGGTCTGTATTGAGTTTAGAGATCTACTAGGAACTAGGGGACTTAATTTGTATTTATCACCATCCTTTTTTTTCTCTCTAGGTCTAGGCTGACTATAACACCATGCATAAGCAGCTTTATAGAAGAATGCTACTGTAAACAGCTTTTAAGGTTCTGATTATACAGTATAGTGAACACTCTATTCCATAACAAATTAGAGCAAAACATTCACAGAAAATCAAAGTACAGCATTCACAATGTTACAACCTATCACAGAAAATAAAAATATAGCATTCATAACAAATTATCACAGAAAATGGTGACATAGTTTCCACCACAGTGGTCACAGAGTTTTGAACAAAGAACAATCATTTAGTAACTCAATCATCCTTAAGGAGGTTTACCTCCTTAAGGGACACAATGTACAATAGTCAAAATTCTCCACTCATGGGGCACACTAAGTTACAAATTGATTACTTATTCAGTCATCATTCACTTAGTACAATCATTTAGTCAATGAACCATTCAATCAATTCAATCATTTAATCATCCTTCATCATTCACTATTCAATCATCAAAGAATACACAGACCCTCCACCCCTAGGTCACTAGTAAACTACAATTTCTCAGTCAGTACATAGTATCCAAGTAAAGTCTTCTTTCAGATTGACTCAGGGTGGTCTCTCAGATTCCTTGGATCCCCTTCCATGGTCCTAGATCCTACCTGGATTTACCAAACTGTAGAACATTCCAAGCTCTTATTGGTCTGATCACCTGGGTTCCAAAGCAGACAGCTCCCATGTCCTTGTCCAGCTCTCTGTGCAGTTTATGCTCCACATTGAAGCTTATAGTGTCCAGTCAATCTCAAATCCCTCACAGTCTCTGTTCCAGGGAAGAAAAGGCTTAACAAAGGCACAAACAGGTTCATACAAAGTACTAGCATCATGGTCATGCTTCCTCAGTCTTCAGCAGCTCTGGCTGGCCCTTGGAAATACTCAACAGCCTCAGCAGCTCTGGCTTGCCCTCAGCTCTGACTGGCTCTTAGAAATCCTCAGAAACTCCAGCTGGCCCTTGAACTCAGCAGAAGTTTTAGCTGGTTCCAAGAATAAAAATCACTACATCCAGGTTTTCAAAATCAAAATCATTCTCTCCAGCCTGGGGGAGGAGGGGTGGAGATTTGTCTTTCCTCTTCAGCCTTTTCAGCAGCAGTAGCTTCTGCCTCCATAGGGCTTGCTCCAAGAGGATCTGTCTCTCCCTCTCTCCCTCTCTGGGGCTTTTTCTTATATACAGTATTGTCCCTGTTCAGCCCCTTCCTGTTACATCAGCAACGGGGGTCACACCTTCCTTTTCTTTAACCAAAGCTTGATTTATTACTAAGTGCTAAGTACCTGCTAACTTTGCTAATAAAAAGGGATCTTCAAATTCAAATTACATTAGTATTACACTGACCAACCCAAATTGCTTAAAACAGTGACTATATTTCAAGTAAATCTTGAATCAAACTCATGCCAGTTGCCTGAGGTGTGATTAACTTTTAAGTGTTGTCCATAGTGTCTTTACCTCATTCTAAAAATTTTGGTTTAGGACAGTGCTTGATGATGGAAACTGTCAGTTTTAATTTGCCTGGCGTCATCTTTTTAAAGCACACTTGAATGGGATGGCTCTTGGGCTACTTCATTTTGAATTTCTATAAATCCAAAGTTGGTGAAACCAAAGACCCAAACTAAAAGTTCACATTTCACTTGGCTTGGCTCTTAGTCATCTGAATTTCTATCCCAGAGATGCAAAATGTGCCTTGGGTCTGTTAATGTTCAAAGTTCTAAAGTTCAATTTTAAAGTCATCAGTAGATTTTTTTCTGCTCAGATGAAGCTCCAAATTTGTGCAATGACTTGCTTAGCAGGGAGAAATTGTATAATTTTATTGTATAATTTCTATTTTAACATTTCCTGGTCTTTTGTGGGGAATGCACTATAGAATTCCTTTACCAGATCACTAATTCCTTTTTTTCTTTTTTTTTTAATTTAGTTTTTATTTGTTTTCTTGTTTACATGATTCATTTTCATTACATTTTTTGAATTACACATTTTCTCCCCGTCTTGCTCCTGCCCCAACCCCATGACAGCAATCCCACTGTAAAGCCCCTCCCCTGCTCTGCTCTCCTATTTTCTGGTAGGGCAGGAGGGCTCTCCCTATCCCAGCCCCTGTATCAGATCACTAATTCCTAAGAAGAAAGTAAAGAAATTTTGCCAGAACAACTTTTCTTCCTGGTCATTAAGTGGGGAAATTTGTGAGTGCTTTCATAAGAAAAGTTGATTTGGTGGAGGAATTTGGCTTCACAAAGAGGCAGAGGTAATTGTCTGCTGAATGAAATAGAGTAGGAGTGGATTTCTAGACCACATCATTTGAGGAGTGCTGGTAGGCTCCAGAGATAGCTTGATGTCTGCAGTGCTTAACTAAATAAAGGCAAACTTTGTGAGATTCACACATTACTTCCTTTTCCAGGAACAAAGCTGGACTAATACAGAATGGACTTCCCTTCAACAGTTTTCTGTCTTTTCAAGTGAAAGGAAACCAAGTTGGGAAAGACCAATTCAACACTTTTAAGAAATCTCAAGTACAAAGACATATTTCATCCATTAGGGTAATGTTTTCCTCGGGCTTGTCCAGGAATAAATCCCAACCTTCTCCCCTTAAGATCCCAAAGATGCAACTGATTTGTTTTCAGTTGGGGCAATGAAATGTCTAAATGAGAAACACATGTCTGTATGGTCCAGAGAGGACACGTTAGGAGGCTTCTTGTTTATGAGGCCCCAATCAGCAGTAATCTGACAGCCGTGGAAAGACTAAACAAGAAACTGACAATTAACTCCTAAATAATAGAGTTCTTTCTGGGGAACTGGGGCTTTCATTACAAGTGAAACACCACCTAAAGTAATGTTTAAAGGTCCCCTTCCCTGGAAAGAGAGGAAATGCCAGTAAAGAACTCTGAGACTCTCTTTTCCCTGTCTTCAGAGAACCCATCACTCTACCTACAGCTTCTCATCTGTCTGTGCTTGATGTGTTGTCTGTCTGGAGGAAGGTTAGATGTATCTATTTTAGGATGGAGCATAAACTGCTTAAGTTCTTTGACAGATGCCAGTGACCAAATTCCCTCAATTAAGCAAAGGATCTTATATCTAAAAATATAAGTAGTTGTCATAATAACAACCACCTGGGGAGAAATGATAGCTTTCATAGCTTGCAGGCACAACATTCCCTCTTTGGCCAGTAAAAGGGAACAGCATGGGATTGCTATTTCTGCCTGAGAAGATAAGGATTTTCCTACAGCAGAAGTTCTTGAACTTTTTGGTTGAAGGACTCCTTTATACTCCTAAAAAATTATTGAGGACCCTGCAAAGAGCTTTTATTTATGTGAGTTTTATGTATTGATATTTACCAAATTAGAAATTAAGGCATCTTAATTGTTGTTCAGTCATGTGCAACTTTCCATTTGGGGTTTTCTTGGCAAAGATACAGATAGTTTGCTGCTTCCTTCTCCAGCTCCTTTTATACATGAGGAAACTGAGGTAAACAGGGTTAAATGATTTACCTAGGATCACACAGCTAATAAATGTCTGAGGTGGGATTTGAACTCAGGTCATTCTGACTCCAGGCCCCTAGTGCCTCAAAATCATCTTAGTATTTATGAAAACAATTTTGGGCTAGTAGAACCCCTTAAAAGGATCTTTGAGATTTCCATCAGTTCCTGAATCACATTTTAAGAATTGGTACCATAAAGAAATATAGCCACAGAGCTCCTTCTGAGGATTCAACAGCTGAAGACATAATGTGCCAAAAGGAGCTCATCTAGTGGTGATCATTGTATTTTTCCTCCTTTCAGCTGAATGTTTTTCAATACATCCACATGGATCAGTTGAGGTCCTGCCATGCTGACACGGTGCTTGACACAATGGAAGACACAAAGGAAATGTCCTGTGCAGTCCTTACCCTCAAGATGTTTATAATCAGGTTGGGGTGTAGGTGAGTAGGAGGGGGAGGTAAAGCAAATAGATCTGAAACAATTAGAAAGATGGAAATTGCGTTCAATAAAGTACTAAATTGCATGCATGCTGTGTGCTATAGGAAATCTGAGATGGGAGGGATCAGGTATCCTGGGGGGGGGGGATCAGGGAAGACTGCACAAAGCAAAAGGACTTGATTTAGGCCTCAAAGGCTAGGCTGAGATTTGAATAGGCAAAGGGGAGTAAGGAATTCATTCCAAATGAGAGGAACAGCACAAGCAAAGTCTCAGAGGTAGAAATGAACATGGTGAAGAATAAGAAGGAAGGAGGTAAGTATAAAGCTTAGTGGGGCATTTTAGCCACAAAGATGTTTCACTTTAAGTAGAAGCATCCCCAGTGAATTAGGGTGGTTGCTTCAGTTCTATACTTTGGGGGTTTGCTCTTATGGGATGTGCAGGCACTAGCAGAGTCAGCTAGGGAAAAGAACAGAGCCATAAAAGATCTGAGACTAAAATACAATAAGCTCAGAATCCCTCATCATCTCTGAAGCAAAGAGTGAAATGATTCCGTGTCCCTCTCACCTCCTTCTTTATCCCTCCTTACTTCTACCTCCTTCCCCAACTGAGCCCACAGCAGTGCCAGCATAGATGAGAAAGGAAAGGAAGGTTCATGACGTGAAAGGATGGTTAGCGTAGAAACACTGGGAGACAAATGGTCATTCACCAATGCCTTGAGCAGCTCCCACGTGTTGACGAGTAGGGAACCTGCTGCCTCCGGGCCACATGTGGACCTTTGACTGAATCCAAACTTCACAGAGCAAATCCCCTTAATAAAACGCTTTGTTCTATAAAACTGGGACTCAGTCAGAAGGCTGCGCCCAAGGACCTAGAAGGCCACATGTGGCCTCTGGGCTGCAGGTACTACAGACTGTCTCATAGATCTCTTTAAAATATCCAGCCTGGTCTTTTCAATTTGTTTACCCTAGCAGGAGCCTGGTCAGGCATCTTAGTCAACATTTTGAACCATTAGTTGGGCCTTTTGCCCAAGGCAGGTTTTCTCCATCCAGGCCTGTGACATTGTCACTTATTACTGACAAATGGATTCCATCCCTCTGGCTCCTCCCCAGCCAGCAGGATCCAACCTTTCCCCTCCCTTTACACTTAGTCCTCAGGATAATACCCATCAGTGACTGATTTTCTGCAGCTTAACATTCACCTTAGCCTAATTTCACTCATGTATAAATAAATGATGGGGTCAGAAGGTCTACACAGTGCGATTTGACTCAGCCCCACATTTGTTTAGGAATGGCTCTGTCTTTACCTTAGATAGAGGACAGAAGCTGGAAGGACTCATTTAAGTCATGGGGAAGAAAATGAGAGAGGCGTCTATAATGACCCTGAAGGAAAGCCGAGGTTTAAGAAGTGGTGGAAATGATTAGAAGTAACATTCTGAGTAACTAGGAGAGTGAAAATCACAGACCTTGAAGGAATCCTCAGAGCACATCTAGCTTATCCCTTGCTACTTATGATTCTGCCTTCCTGCAGCTCTGAGGATTGTAGAATCTAGCTCAAGCAGAAGATTCTAATCCAACTTCCTCATTTTTCAAATGGAGAAACTGAGGCACAGGGAGCAAAGAGGCTTTCTAAAAGGTCCCACACAGAAGGATAGGCAACAGAGCTTGGATTCAAATCGAGTTCTTCTATGGGAGAAGGAGATTCACCACTTTGACTAAGACCCTAGTCCAACATCTCACATGCTTTTGAAGGAACACACTGGTGAGGTTGAAGGTACGTCATGCTACTCAAATTAAAATCTAGACATTTGGGAGGAACCATCACCTCACAAGGGAGACAGAGTAGAATCAGGGATAGTGAACCAGCCTCAGAACCAGGAAGTACTGGGTTTTTGAGTTTTGTCTTTCACACATTGGCTAAGTCACAATCACTGCTCTAGGTCAGTGTAACTCAAGAGAAAGAGAGAGCACCTGAAAGATCTTTCATATTCTGCTTTCTCATATATGTTCCTCTGCAACACACGTATTAGAACGAGTTTCCTAGGTTTGGTTTTGGTTTGAAATGAACATTT
>CM053593.1:51668905-51684819 GCA_028646575.1 Pseudocheirus occidentalis
GGAGGCACAGTAGGGAGGGAGAGCATTGATACCAATGCTGGGTCAAGATCTCTCTGCTGTTTGCTCCCTGTAGCTCCTGCCTTGACTGAATGAACATTCCACTAATTTCTCCTTGCATAACTTCCATTAGTTCTTCCCTCAGAAGCCTACTATCTTCCTTCAAGCTCCCTTCATTTCCCTCTCAGTCCAATCTGTTGCCAGGTGGTTGTATTTTTTAATGGTTTCGTATAGAATAAAGTTTCAATTTTGAGAGTCAGATGCCAATGTGTAAGGATAGCTCTGGATATATGTAAATGTAGGTTTTGTGAATGATAATGTTGCAATAATTCTGAATTAAATTACTTTTTTTTCTAATTAAGCATCAACTATGTTCAAGTCATTATCTTGCAAGGATGCAAAACTGAAGAAAACATAATCTCTGCCTGCAGTAGTTTACAATCTAGTTAGGGGTTAGAAACCATCTAGATGCTCATCATTTGGGGAATGGCTAAACAAATCATTGAACACAAATGTTAATAATAGCTCATAATTATAGCTAACATTTATATAGTGTTTATTTTGTGCCAGTGTTTCACAGGTAAAGACACTAGCATAGGTTCACTCTTGGTCTGGGCAGACAGGGAGATAGGAACAGTCACAATAAGGGCTTAGATAAACTACTTTATTCTAGTCTATTCTTCTCACAAGGAGTTTGCTGATAATGACAGGACCTCCTACAGGATTCCCTAATCACTCTTCTCAAAGAGAAGGATGAGAAGAAGTGGCTAAGAACCCCTATGTCTTGAAGGGGTCAGCAGAGATAGGCTTAGCATTCCAGCTTGTGCACTTCCCTAAATTCCCCCAAGCCTCAACTGGGCCGGTGGAGGCAGATACATGCATTCCTCTATGCATTACCCAAATCCCAAATCTCCACTTACTGACCAGTGCCCACTTGATTTATATATTGGGAACAGACAAAGAAGGCATCCTGCCAGCAATAGCCTCACAGTCTTACATGACCTCACACCTATATCTCACTGTGCAGTTGTGGTAGAAATTGTTTTGAACCATTATCATGAGAACTTAAAGGTAACACCTGGGAACTAGAGATTGTTATGGCCATGAATCCTGGGAACTAAGTAAGCCCTTAAAAGGATAACAAAATCCTCCTTACCTACAGCTGAGCACTGTGCTAAGCACTTTACGAATATTATCTCTGATCCTTACAACAACTCTGGGAGGTATGTTCCATTATTATCCCCATTTGAGGAAACTGATGCAGACAGAAGTTAAGTGACTTGCCCAAGTTCACACAGCTAGGTAAGTGTCTGGGGATGGGTTTGAATTCAGGTCTTCCTGACTCCACTGTTCCACCTAGTTATGGAATATTACAGTGCTATAAGAAATGAGGAATACAACAACTACAGAAAACCATGATGAGATCTAAGAAAACAGTCTGCCCAATGACTACAATAACATAAATGGAAACAATAATGAAGTCAAAGTGAATGTTACAAGTTACAAAAAACAAATGGAGATCAGAAGGCTGTCAGAAGGTGCCCCTGCTCCCGGGCTATACTGGAGCGGGTTCAGACCTTGCTGGAGCTTTAACTTTTAACTAAAGCTTTTGGTTTGTCAGAGTCAGTTGTTAAATTTTAGTGTAAGTATTTACACCTCTGAAATCACTAAAAGCTACAAATCAGAGCTCGATTTATTGTTTTATTGGTTTCCTCCACTAAGTAAAGCAAAGGAGAAAATGTTAATAATTCAGATTAAACTTAAAAGAGTTTCCTGACTATTAAAATCCTCTTCTTTCAAAGCCCAGCTTAGAAATTCAATCTTCTATGATGATTTCTCTGACCCCTTCCATCCATGGCTGTTTTGGAGCAAGCTCTAAGTGATTCTCAACAACTGATGGCTAAATTTTCAGTGTGAGCATTTGTCCCTCAGAAATTAATTGGTGTAAATTAGGGCTTGAAGTATTATTTTGTTGAATTATTGTTTATATTGATTTCTAAACTTAAGGATGCGATTAAGAAAATGTTAGTAATACAGATAAACTTTAAAGTGTGTCCTATGTATATATATTTTTTTCTGCAGTCAGGTGTTAAACATTGATCAGAACAACCTTTCCTCTAGCCCACCCCACCCCATCTCCCACTGAAAGTAATCCTTCCACCCTCAGATTTTCTCATGATCCTTTGTAAGGAGCTCTCTGACTTTATCAAGGTCTACTTTGTATTACATTATGGATTTTTTCAAGTATTATTAATATCTTTTTATGTCACCAAAATTTCTCCCAGTATTATTCCCTTCCCTCTCCCATAGAGACATTTGCTATAATAAGTAATATTTTAAGGACCCTCCCCCCCAAAAGCGAAAGAAAAGAAGAAAAACCAGTAACAATGCTTAATATACTGAAAAGGTTTGAAAATACATACCACACTCAAGGACCTCTCACCTCTACAAAGGGGCAGAGTGATGGCAGGGGTGAGCTGGCGAATTTTTTTACACCTGACTTTTCCAGTAAAATGAACTCAGAAAACTCTTTTAAGTTTAATCTGAATTAATGACATTTTCTCCCTTGCTTTATTTAGTAGAAGAAATCAACAAAACAATAAATTGAGCTCTGATTTGTAGCCATTAGTGGTTAGACATGCCATGAGTTGGTGCCCCCTCAATGCCAGAGCTTACAAAGCTACATAGATGTAATCACTTTTACCACACAGAAAGAAGGCACCTTCAGCAAATGTTTATTAAATGTGTGCTATCTATAAGGCATATGTAGGGGTAAGAAGAGAAAAAAGAAAAATTCCTGCCCTCAAGGAGATGATATCCACCTTGTCCTCCTCTGATTTGAAACTGAAGACATTTAAACAAATAGCTTAACAAACAAAGAGGGGAAGATAGTTGACATGGGGTATACTCTCTCACTGGTTACTATGGGAGAAGAGACATGTACAAAGAATGTACATAGCAGATTAAAGCAGACTTTTTCACTTTTTTATTTTTTGTACTTATGTGTATGTTTTCTTTTGTAACATAGCTAATATGGAAACATATTTTGCATGATTTTATATATATGTGCAGATATACATAATTGATATCATATTGCTTGCCTTCTCAGAGGATGCAGGAGGGAAGAAGAGAGCTTGGAATTCAAGAATTTGTTAAATGAATATTAAGAATTTTTAAAAATGAAATTGGGAACTTTTTAAGGAAATATATACATACATAGATACGCATAAACCTAAATGCATATATATGTGGATGTATACACATTTGTGTGTACACACACATGTATATGAATATGAAAGTACATACAGAGAATACTCATATGTAGGTAAAATTATTGGCCAGGGAAAATGTAAAAATGGTATCCATGATAGGAATTCATGTAGCTGGGGCATACACTTGGAGGGCACACACACGACCAGCACAAGTCATGCTTCTGACACATCGGAGCTTTTGATATGTTCTACTGTGATGTTATCACATTATTCTTGGCTAGTGTCACCTTTCTCTTCTCCATTGGGTGAGCTGCCTCTGCTGGTCTGTCTATCAATCTACTAGTCTCATGGTCTTAATTCTCTGCTACCAGCTTGGAGGTTTCATTTCTTCGTCTTTTATCCCATCTATTAAGGTGCAATGATTAGAAAGCCTCTCCCTGACAATGACAGACTAACAACTCTTGTAGTGAGACTATGAGCCACCAGACCTAGCTAAGACCATCAGAAAAAAAAGCAGAGTAGAATGTTACACGTTATAATTGACTCAATTATTGTTACTATTATGTCTACTGTTGATTTGAAGTGTTTTATCTCCCAATTTTCTTTTTTTCTCCCCTGTGGAAACTTTGTGTAAGCTGACACTATGAAGCCTAGTCAAATCTAAGAGCTTCTGTGATGCAAATTAAGTTGGGCAATAACCAAAATGGAGAATACAAGTTTATTGCCTTCCACTCTTCTTGTCCACATTCCTGTCTTTTGTTATTTGTATTTACCAGAAAAAGACTTTGTTATTTGTACTGTATCCTAAGCATGAAAATATCTTACCTGCATGACACCCCTACATTATTCTTATCTCACAATCTAAAAGTCTACAGGGAAAGTTGGGCCAAGTAGGAAAGCAATATGTTAAGGATAATATTATGATGACACAAACATAAATGATTACACTGAAGAAGAAAAGGAGAAGCGTGCTTTTTTTAAAAAAAGAAATTTATATTTATGCAAAGGAAATCTATCGATCAACTTAGATTTTTTTAAGTTAAGAAAAGAGAATGTAAAAAAAAACCAGTAGGGCAGAGTAGGCAGAAACCTGAGAGACAAAATGATATTTGGCAGAGAATTTTCCTTAAAATATCCAACAAATAGACATCCAGCTTTTGGTCCAAAACCTCAAATAGAGGAAATCAACTACTTCAGTATTCAAAATCCACTTTTCAATTTTCATATAGGTGTAATTGTTAGGGAACCTAATTCCACCACTCTGCAACTTCCATTAATTTTTCTTACTTCTGCCCCTTGGGACCAAGTGAAATAAATATAATTGCTATTCACATGCCCACCTTTCCAATGCTCAAAGATATCTACCATGGTCTCTACAAAGTCTTCTCTTCTCCAGGCAAAACATCACCAATTCCTTCCACTGACTCATATGACACAATATTGAGGTATTTTGGCATTCTGGTTAAATTCCTAAGATTATCAATGCATGTCCTAGAATGTTGCCCCTAGAACTGCACACAGTACCCTTGGTCTATCACACCAGGTGATTTTGGTGATTACTTTCCTATTCCTAGATACTGTAACTTTAAATGCTGTATTGGAAAGAAAGAGGGAAGGAAAGAGGATGGGAAGGAAAGAAGAAAGGAAGGAAGGAAAAAATGAAAGGAGGGAAAGAAGGAAGAAGGGAAGCATGGAAGGAAAGAATTAAGGAAGGAAGGAAGGAAGGAAGCAAGCAAGCAAGGAGGGAAGCAAGGAAGGAGGGAAGCAAGGAAGGAAGGAAATAGAGAGCCCTAGTATCATTTAAGTGTTTTCTAGGTTTAATGATAACACTCTCTGCTCGGCATTTAAAACTCTTCAATCTGGTCCCTTCTTATTTTTTTCAAGGCCTCTTATATATTCGTTCCCTGCAGACACTCTATAGTCCACTCATATTGACCTAATTGCTGTTCCTCACACAAGATGCTCAATCCCTGGCTTTTGTTCTTGTCCTCCATGCCAGAAATATTCTCCCTCCTCATTTCTTCTTCCAGTTTCCTTTAAGACTTGACTCAATTACTGCCTGTACAGGTGACTTTCTCAGGTGCTCCAGCTGTTAATGCCTCCTCTGTGAAGCTTCTTTTCCTCTATTCTGTGTTTATCTTGTATGTACTGATGTATGCATTTGTTATCTGCCCTGTGGAAACTTTAGCTCTGAGGAAACTGAGTGCATTGAGAAGTGAAGTGACTTGCTACAGATGTGCTGGTAGCAAATGAGAAAGCTGAAATTTGTATGTCGATAATATGATTCCAAATGGATTATTTCTTCTAGTGTGTAAGTATGAATAAAAAACAGAGATTTAACTCAACTTAACTAAAACCTTGAGGTTGTCCTTAGACAAAGTTTCAAAAATTAGAACATTTAAGGAATGAGTTCTGTCTTCAATTAGAGGTTGCTAACTCTGTAACATTTTGCTAATGTTAGTAAAAAAGTTTTAAAATTACAAAAGTAATTACATTATATTTGTATATTGCTTTACTACTCAAGTTGGAAAGGACCACAGAGGTCAGTTGGTCCAAATCCTACCCAAAACCTGAATCTTCCCTACAATGTCCCTTGGAAATGTTCTATCCAGCTCCCTCAATTATATAATACTACATACCTTCCCTTATCCTCACAACAAACTTATAATATAGAGAAGACTTAAGTAAAAATATTTAAAGTTTTTTCCTTGCTTCCATCTAAAAAGAATTCACACTTGGCAATGAATAGACATATATTTATTTATAAATAGTTAAAAGTGCTGCCCTTTTGAATGATCTATGTATGCAAAATATAGATTTTAAAATAGAAAGGATATTTATTTTCCTACTAAACTTAAAAAGAGCTATTCATATTTTCCTCTTCTGTTCCAAAGAATGACAACAAAAAAGTCACTATAAAACTCATAATTTCTCTTAGGCTAAGATGAGGCATGGAAACTTTGAATCCAAAAGGATATCCCCCACAGAAAAATAGCGAGAGAGAAAGAGAGAGAGAGAGAGAGAGAGAGAGAGAGAGAGAGAGAGAGAGAGAGAGAGAGAGAGAGAGAGAGAGAGAGAGAGAAAGAGACATGGTGAAACAAAGAGAGAAAAGGATGGAGAGATTGGATCTATGATTTCACTGGTATAAACATGTTTCTAAACTAATTTATGAACTATTACTCTCCAAGAATTGGCATTTGGTAGAACCATCTCCTGCTTAAAAGTAGAGAGGTTAATTGCAGATCATGCTGTGGACAAACCTGGCTTCCATGATGCTGCCAAGATGAAGGGCATGTTAGTAAGGGCATGTGGGATCCAATAGTGCCACCTGGTGGATTAATGAAGCAAAATATAGTATCAAAAAAGGTCCTGCTGTGACATCTAGTAATTTATCCAACAAACATTTATTTAACCTTTACCATGTATGGGCCCTACAGAGGGGGGAAGGAGAGAGAAGCAAGCATTATTAGGCAGCTACTATATGCTGAAAGGAACTTATGATATATACGTCTTGTCTCTCTTACTACAACTACCTAGAATACAAGGCAATATATAAGTGCATCGTCAGTGGGATATTGTTTTCCAGTACTTTACAACACGGAGTAGAAGATACTGCTACTTGGAGCAATCAGGGTTGGAAGGCTTTCAATAATCAGATTGTACAAATGCAAATGTTCCATATGTAGAAAAGAAAGGGTCACAAAAGGTGGACCATGTCCACGCAGGAAGCCAGCTGGCTCTGCCTCTGTTTCTTACCTCTTCCATGCCTCTCTGATTCTGTCTTCTTGCCTCCTCTCTCATATCGAGGTGATTTCTTTGAGGGTGCTGCTTTTGACTTAACAAGGTGGCTTGAAGGCACACCCTTTCCTATCTACAGTCCTATTGAGCTTCACAGGGGCTGGACAGTTGTGCTATTTCCAGAAGTCATTTAATTCACTGATTTGTAAACTAAGCTGGGAGCCAGACTGAGGATGCAGAAGTCATGTCAGATCACAATCGATGGGGCCCTCTTTTTTTTCCTCTTTACACTCTGATTTCATTAGCTCCTGAGGTAGTTTGAAAAATCTCTTATTTGGGGAGACTTCCACAAGACTGTCCTTTAGATGAGGTTTCTCATCTTACTTAGTACCTTATCCTCTTTCTAGTACTCCTTATATCGGGAAACTTCTATTCCCATGCTTCTTTAGTAACTTATACCTCCCTGCCTGAGACATCAGAGGTAAGAAACCAATCTAATGTACCTGCTAAACAGAATATGCCTCTGCCTGTAAGACACTTAGATCTTGTCTGTATTGCAAAGCATGTATATAGTTAGCAGAAAAGTTTAAAATGATAACAGTAATAATAATCCCTGTTGTATGGGTTGATGAAGGTATTTCCAGAGCTAACTAGGAGGAATGCTAAAACCATAGGATAGCTTGTGCATCAGCCCAGGAGGTTTGCCTCTTACAAAATCAATTATATCTTTCATGCCAAAGTCTGGAGCAGCAGACCTCAACTTTTTTCATCTTGACACTCCATTATACTCTTCAAAGTTATCGAGGACTCCCCAAAGCTTTTGTTTATGTCAATTATATTTATCAAAATTTATTGATAAAACTAATAAAATTTTAAAATATTAATTAAAAATAACCATTGTCAACTTATTACACATAAACAGAAATGGTATGCTTAGTGAAAATTAACTGTTTTCCAAAACAGAAATGGAGAATAATGACATCTTTCACATATTATTTGCAAATCTTGTGTCTAACAAAATAGAAGATAGCTAGATTCTCTTATCTACTTCTGCATTCAATTTGTTTTGATATTTTAGTGGAAGTATATGAAAAAATCTAATCTCACACATATGTAGTTAGAAAAGGGAGTATTTTAATAGGCAAATAACTTCTTAATGTTATGAAAATAGTTTCAACTTCATAGAGCCCTTGAAAAGGTATCAGAGACCCTCAGGGATCCCCAACCATACTTTGAGAACCCCTGGCCTAGAGATCATTTTACTGAAGGCCTAGCTACTGGCTATTATGGATATAATCTCTCACCACCAAAGATTGGGTTCTTTTTTCTGTTTCTTGAGTGACTTCCATATACATGTATCTTTGCATTTTCTTCCCTTGCCCTTTCCTCATGTGCCCCAGGCATCTCAGGCTAACGTACCAGTCTTCTAGGCTATGAATTAAAGCATGCTGAATTAAAGGCCTGTTGCATTTGGCATCACTAGCTAATCTGCCTCTTCTCTGAGAACCTCCAAATTTCCCCAAAACAGCTGCAATGGAATAGAACTGCTCCCATTTCAGATTTATATATCCAACCCTCATGTTTCTCCAGACCTATCCAACAGCACCAAAACTTCCTAATAAACAAAGTGTTCTTTAGTATCTCAACTTCAACATGTTCAAAATGGAACTCATCATCTTCCCTGAACTTGACCTTGCTTCCTTCTTCTTTTGAGGACATCACCATCTCTCCAATCAGACATATTTACAACCTCAGAATTATCTTCAACTCTTCATACCCCTTCACACTGTCCATTCTAATTAACTGCCAGCTCTTGTCAATTCTATCTTCACAACATCTCACACATCCACCCTCTTCATTCACATATCAGGACCCCACTGACTCTCTCTCAAAGTACTGATTATAATTCTTTCTTAATTAGCCCCTCTGTTTCCAATCTCTACTGTCTATGATCCATCTTCTACACAGCTGACAAAATAATCTTCCTAAATAATAAATGTGGCTATATAATTCTTCTACAAGAATGTTCAGTGGCTCCATATGGTAACCCTAGGACAAACTCTGACTATGAATGTCTTTCACAATTTCAGATACTTCTTTTATTCTCCTTCTTACATTCTGTGTTTTAGTCAAGTTGATAGACTTTTGTTCCCTCAATATCCAGTCTCTCTGTGCCTTGGAACATAGCTTTTCTAATCCTTTGTTATCTCTTTCTTATAATCCTTTTGCTTCCTTGAAAACTCAGATCAAATTCCCTGCCACGGAAAGCCTTCAAGTGATGTTCCTAGTTGTTAATGGCTTCTTTCTAAAATTATCGTGTTAACATATTATACACCGCTCCACCCCCCAACTTCAATCTAAGCTCCTGGAAGTAAGACAAGTTCCTTTGTCTTTTTATTCCCAGCCCTTAGCACAATGTATTGTATAGACTAAGTGCTTAAAAATTACTTGTTTTTGTTTTTTTTGCTTTTTGGAAGGGGGAAGGTAGGGCGATTGGTGTCAAGTGACTTGCCCAAGTTCACATGGATAGTTTTGTGTTAAGTGTCTGAAGCCTGATTTGAGCTCAGATCCTCCTGACTCCAGGGCAGGTGTTCTATTCACTGCGCCACATAGTCGCCCTTTAATAAGTATTTGTTGAACACAAATGAATTCATTGATGAACAGGATTGTTGATTAGAATGAAAAGACTACCCGAATCCAAAGCAAGGCCTTGGGATTCCAGATCTTATTTCACAACTGAAATAGCTATGGAATCTCCTAACTATCCCTAACTGTCTTGAATTTCTGAATAGATTTGAATTCCATAGTAGAGCCATTTGGGCCACAGTCAGAAAAGGAAAAGCATTGGCATCATCACTGAATATATAGACAACAACACACTTGGAAGAGTTCTTAGAGGTCATATCACCCAACCTTTTATCCAGTTTAAAAATCCTCTACCCAATATCTCCTTTCAATTACAGGCAACACCTTGTATCACAAGATTAATTTATAATAGAGGGATCATATTACAATTGACCACTAGATGGTGTGTGGGATCCAGAAATAATGAGATATAAACCAGCTGTTGGAGCCGTAGGTGCCAGGTTGGCTCAGTAGAATGAAGAAAGGTGTCCAGAGTTGATGCCAGATTGCCCAAAACAAAGGATCATACCGGAATGGAGAGAGGTAAGGGAAGAGAAAGTAGTCTGGGTCAGCCAGGGCATTCACAAACATTAGTCAAGAAATCTGAAATCAAACCAGGGCGTTTGAGCCAAAATAAGGAAAAGCCACTGGGGTCAGTGCTGATTCCCAAGGTTAGGATATTAGTGCATCAAAGTCAAGCCATAAAGAATGGAAAGTGATAGTTCCATTAAGCATCACATTTAACACTAGAGAATGTTAGAGACAAGTAACTAAGTTAGTGAAGAGTCTTTGAAAGTATGCCATATGAGGACCCATTGAAGTAATTTTTAGCTTAAAGAAGGCTTCCTTACACTGAGTGAAAGTCTCCCTCACACTAGCATGTGCCCTAGACCTGATGATTGGAATCATAAAGAAAAAAATATATGGCTTATTCCATGTAACAGTTATCATTCTTCGCAAGACTTGATTTCTAGACTTCTTATTATTGTCTTTATCCTCCAGTAGTTCTTTTCTGGTTTGCCAAGATCCCACTTGAAGTATAGTGTCTAGAAATAGACAAAATACTTCAGATAAGACCTGAGGAGTATAAAGGGGCTATTGCCTGGACATTGAACTTTTATTAATGCAGTTTTAAGGCCTTTTGTTTTTTTTATTGCCAAAGTCATGCTTTTTACTCATGAGTTCAACTAAACCATTTATGTCTTTAATTGGGGCAAGTATCCTCCACATTGTGCTTATGTATTTAGTAAGTTACATTTTATCTTGTTGGTTTTGGTCCATCAAAGACTATTGAGAAACTATTGAAGTCTAAGTTTGTTATGTTATGTATTTCTTATCTCAGCTTTGCATTATTAGTTATACAGAAATTTAATGTCTCTATTTTTTGTCAATGCCAGTCACTGATTTTAAAAATGTTGAATGTGATGGAGTTAAGCAAATAGTCCTGCGGGATGCCACAAAAGAATTCCCACATCCAGATAAACAAAGCTGAATTAATATATTTGAGTACTGTTGTTTAATGAACTACGAACCCATCTATTTGTAATATCAATTGGCCTTTATTTTGGTGAATACTTTACTGAAATCAAGATATAGTATGTCTACATTATTCCTTTTATATACCAGTCCAGTAACCCTAGCATAAAAGGAAATTTGGTTAGTGTGGGATGACTTTCTTTTAGTGAACCCATGTTGGCTCCCAAAGATAGTTGTGAAGAGAAGTGGTAGACGGGGAGTCAGCAAATGAAGGTTGTAATTCTATTTCTGATATTTATTAATTGTATTGCCATAGATAAGTCTCTTAACCTCTCTAGGAATCATTTTTCTTTTTTTCTTTAGGCTTTCACTTCTGGTTTATTTTTTTAGAGAAAAGGTTTGAGGGACAAAAATGGTCAAAATGTGGGTTTGGAATCAGGAAAAGGGGAGATGCTGTACCTATGAGGGATAAACACAGACGTGGTCACTGGTGAACAGCCAGGAGTTCAGCTGTGCAAACAAGCCAGGAAAAGGTACAATGACTAGGAATGAGAGTTGGTACAAGGTTAATCTAGATAGTATTCCAGGGAGAGAGAGGGAGCTGCTCTAGGGGAGGAATCAGTAGTGCTAACCTCCTGGAAAGATGGGTACAAGCAAATGATCTCTGTAGGAGGAGGTAGCAATGTAAGAGAACACACAGCCTATGGGACGGGTTCACAACCTTTACTGGTTGTAGCCCACAACTGTTTTTCTTATTCCTAAGGCTGATGATAAAGCCAACCCCAAGGAAGAATAGCACTGGCAGAAAGTCCCTGGCTCCATTCAACTTCCAAGCAGGTTCAAATTGTGCCTCTCTTTCTGAAGGCTGGAGTTCTCCATTTGGAAGGTATAAATTTCTCCATGCCTGGGGGTTATTTCTAGCACCACTAGATTTCTCTAAAGTCCATCATTCCATCAGGCCTTGAAATATAAGCCTAGCCCATAATATATATATATATATATATATATATATTTATATCCTCCTGCCCATTCTGGAATCACTGGATCTCAACGTTGCCAGGACAGGAACCAGTAACCAATCAGAGATGTTGATTGAGGTATTCCAGGGGAGTCATCTATGCAGGGTATTCAATCACTTGGAACTCATCCCTTCTCTGCATTAAAAAGGACTCAACTGTAGTTTATGAGTCCATGATCTTTCCTGTGCTTGCTTTAGTGTCTCTCTGGCTCTTCCATTTCTCCACACCTTCACCAGCACATTACTGTGGAATCTCAGGAGCTCCTCCATCCCAGTAATAAAGCGCCACTTAATCTTTATTTACCACACAAAGTACTCTCTGCAGATAGCACGGGAGGGGGGGTGTGTGTACAGCTAGGTGGCGCAGTGAACAGAGCACCATCCCTGGAATCTGGAGGACCTGAGTTCAAATCCGACCTCAGACACTTAACATTTACTAGCCATGTGATGTTGGACAAGTCACTTAACCCCAATTGCTCAGCCTTCCCCCCTCCAAAAAGCAAAAAAAAAAAATGAAGATGGCATTGGATGATGAAGGGTCAGTCCTGTTTGATAATGCAATCCTCTAATCACTGACCACATGTTGGGCCTGGCCAATAGAAGCCCGTATATCACTTTTCTTATCAGAAAAATTAAGGGTTCAGAATATATGCAGTCTAAGGCCTAGATAGATGATTTTTTTTTTTTACCAAGACCAAAGCTTCCTAGAAAAAAATTCTTGACGGCACTATGAATAAAATGCTTGGTCTAAAGTCAGAAGATCTGAGTTCAAATCTGGTCTCCATGATACTTAACCTTTGTCTGCCTCGATTTCCTTAGTTGCTGGTAACAATAGCTTCTACCTCATGTGGCTGCTGTGAGAATCAAATGAAGTAGCAACTGTAAAGTAGCGCAGTTCCTGGTATGTAGTAAATACCATATAGATGCTTATTCACTCTCCCCCCTCAATCTCTCAAGAGCCATTTCTTCTAGTCTTGACAAATGTTCATCCTGCCTTTTCTTGAGGAAAACCTTAAAAAGAAAGGGTGATCTCAATTCACCTCTACCACCACCACTGATTGAACATCTAATGTCTGTGCCCTGGATTATAGTAGACAAACATGAGATATAGGATCTCATACCTAGAGGTCAAAGTGACTTCTCAGGCCTTCTTGTCCACTCTTCCATCTAACAGATGAGGAAGCTGAGATCCAGGGAGGTTAAGGTTCTGCAGGTACTAAATTTCAGAAGTCTGGGGTTTGAACCCAGAGTCTTCTGACTCTAGAATCAATGTGCTTCCTGCTGTATCACAGCATGGCAGAGCATATTGAGAAATGGCCTCAGAATTGGGACATGATCTTCCTCTTATTGGATCCCATGGCCCTGTGTTTCTGTTTTGCATTTGATAGATTTCAGTTCGAATTATATTTGTTCTGTTTATGTCTTTTCGCCTTTACTAGATTATATACTCCTTGAGAACAAGGACTTTGTCATATTTATGTTCTGTTTCCTGCAATGCTTAGCGTAATAGGAGGTTTTCAAGGCTTGAGGAATGGGAAATTCTTTCATTCTATTTCATAGAATCATAAAGTGGTAGAGTTGGGAGGGGCCTGAGAGGACTTTTAATTCCCACCTTAAACAGGAATCCTCTTTGACCAGGACTAGGACCAGACACTAGAATGCCTATGTTGTAAACCGACTTTCCATTTTATAGAAGATTCACAGGGGATACTTTAATATGATGTCTTTAACCACTGATTCCAATGAGAGTCTAGGTCTTGGACATATCTAGTTCGCAACACTGAGTGACTGATTTAATAGAGGTGTTCATAACTAATACAAGCATCTTTTTAGCTACTTTAGGTGATGGTTGATCAACCCCCACCCTTACACTAAACATTTAGCAATCATTCAATAAATGTTGTAGATGTGGGAAAAGGCGCCCCTTAGTTGCCCTCCTCTGGATGCTGTCCAGAATATCAATGTCATTCTTAGACTATGGATCCTGAAATGAACACAATATTCCATATGTAGCTACACTAGACTGATTATTTCTTAGTTCTTGTCAGACACAATATTGATAGATCAGGGAAAAAGCTATAGATACAATTTACCTCAGTTTTAGCAAATTATTTCTTTTGACTAGAACAGAATATAAAGGGACTGTTACATTCTTATTCCTGGAAGCTGTGTTTCTTTTAACATAGTCCAACACTGAATAGATTTTTTTTGGCTGTTAGTCACATCACACTCAACTGTTTTGTGTTTGTTCTTCTTGAAAACCAAAGATCTTTTTGAGGTTAACTTTATTTCCTCTCTCTTACATTTGTCAAATTGATTTCTAAAACACAAATGCAACATTTTACATGTAGTCTTAATAATTTTCATCTTTAACAAGATTTCATAAGAATTTAATATTTCAGCACAGTGAACTGGGTTCAGGAGTTCTTATTCATTCCCACAATGAATCTGTGGATAGACTGAGCTTCTGTGAATTTGAATGAGTAAAATATTCCATCTTGATTTACATTAATTTTTAGCTGAGGGCGTAGAAGCAGCAAGGTCCCGCAGGTCCCACACTGCAACCCTAAACACCCATTAAATTATGAGCCCAGATAAAGTCTAGGAGTCTCAGACTCACAAAAATACAGAGAACCCATCTCTCACTGAAGGCAGTGTGGCAGCAGGGGCTCATCCTGGTGGCCAGGAATGGAGACTGAAACAGCCTGAAGCCAAGACGGGGGCCAGGCCTGGGATGGTGGGAAGGAGCCGGGCTAAGCTGAGCCTAGTGGGCACTGCAGCCAGCCTGCAGAGGTTCTACAGCCTCCAGCACCTCCACATTTGCCAAGGCATGAGAAAGGGGACGGGACAGGGGCAGCTCGCACCACAGCAGAGCAGAGACCCGGCCGGCCCAAAACCACAGCGGAGGCCACCAGGAGACTCCCAAACCACAGTGTGAGTCTGCTTCAAAGAAAATCTAAATAACCTGCCTAAGGGGAGCTTAAAATCAGCAGAGTCGGTTAGTGAAAGTGAAACTTTGAAAATTAATTTGGGGGTGGTATAGCAGTTTGGACACCCTGGCCCCAGGGCAAGGAAGCAGTGGGGGAAGGGAACTGCTGCAACCAGTGGCGGCCCCCACCAGGCTGCTTTAGAGCCCCTGGCCTGCGGACTCCACAGAGGGGCTGAATCGATTGATCAGGGCCAAATGCTCTTGCGTTGAGTGGCCTGGATCCGGATCGTGGTCTTGGGTGGTGGTCCTGGGGTGTACTTTCAGCAAGCCAAAGCTGGAGGTACTTGCAACACCCCCCATAATAGCTCTGGCAGTTGGGAAAACCCCAGCGATATGGAACAGAACTTCCCCCCACAGCCCCACACCCCCGTGAAACAGAGTTTCACAGACCTAAAAAAAACCCAACCAATTAATTAACTGGCCAACATGAGGAAAAGGAGGCAAAACAAAAATACCCATAAAACTCTACAATCCTTTTTTTGTGGATAAAAAGGGTCAAAGCATGGAACAGGAGGAAGAGAGCCCAGTACTCAGAACTCCCACACCAAATGCTTCCAAGACAATTGAAGAATGCCTAGAAGCTATACATCAACTGAAAAAGGACTTTGAAAACCAAATAAGAGAAGTGGAGGAAAAATTGGGAAGAGAAATGAGAATGATTCAAGAAAATCATGAAAAGAGAGTCAACAACCTGACTGAAGAAAACAACACTTTAAAGAATAGATTATTTCAAATGGCCAAAGAGGCCCAGAAAGCCAATGAGGAGAAGAATGCCTTAAAAAGTCGAATTTGCCAGATGGAAAAAGAATCTCAAAAGCATTCTGAAGAGAATAATTCCTTCAGAATTAGAGTGGAGAAA
>CM053593.1:51685319-51741170 GCA_028646575.1 Pseudocheirus occidentalis
ACCCTCCCTGCCCTACCAGAAAGTTAAAGAGCAGATCAGGGGAGGGGCTTTACAGTGGATTGCTGTTTTAGGGTTGGGGTAGGGGAAAGACGGGGAGAAAATTTGTAATTCAAAAATCTCATGAAAATGAATGATGTAAACAAGAAAACAAATTTAAAAAATTATTAAAAAAAATAAAATGAAGGATGACAACCAACCAATCCCGTTCTTATCCTCTGAACCTTTCCATGCTCCCCACACCCCTTCCAATTCATTTCTCTGTCAGGAGATGGGTGGCAAACTTCATCATCAGTTGTGTGAATTGGGGTTGATTATTGCATCAATTAAAATGCTTAAGTCTTTTTTTTATACTTGCATAAATTTTTCTCCTGGTTCTGCTCACTTAATTCTGCTTTCATTAATTTATGTCTTTCTAGATTTCTCTGAAACCCTCTCTTCAATAATTCTTAGGGCACAATAATAATCCACTACATTTTTATACCACAATTTCCTTAGCCATTTCAGAATTGATGACCTTTCCCTATTTTCCAGGAAAAAAAGAACGATTAGAAATGTTTTGGTAGGTATAGGTCCTTTTCTGCTTTTCTTGATCCCTTTAGCAGTATAAGCTTGGTAATGGTATCATTGAGTCAAAGGATATATACAGTCTAGTAACTTCTGGAGCATAGCTCTAAATTACTTTCCCGACTGTTAGATCAATTCACACTTTCACTAAAAGTTCATTAGTGTGCCTGTTTTCGCAGAACCCCGAACATTTGAATTTCTCATTTTTGGTCAACTTTCCAAATGCTTTAATTTGCATTTCTCTAATACTTTCTGATTTGGAACATTTTTATGTTGTTGTTGAAGCTTGGATTTCTTCCTTTGAAAGTTGCCTGTTCACATCTTTTGACTGTTTATTTATGTTTCTTGTTCTTTGGAATTTGAAACAATTCCTTAAGTATCTTGGATATGAGATCTCTATCAAAGAAACTTGCAGCAAATATTTTCCCTGGTTGCTTTTTTCTCATCTAATTTTAAGTGCATAGCCAAACATTTCCAGTTTTTAAAGTGGATATCTTTTGGATGCCTCAAATTCAACATTTACCCAATACCATTTATTACATTTTCCCTAAAACCTTAGTAGAGCAGGTTATGACCTTAAATTTTCCCCATGATAGAAGAAAAGTTGAAGGTGGGAGGTAGCAAGTGAGAAGATGGAAATGAGAAAAGGTTAAAAAAAAGTCTTGACTGTTGAATATGTCAAGAATATGTCTAGCATAGGGTAGACCATATAGAGGGTTTGCTACCAGAGAGGGAGAAGGATGAGAAAGATCTGTGATGGTGACAGGGAACCAGGCAAAGGTGAAGAGGCATTTTGAAGTATGGGCTAGAGGAAAACAGGGCAATAGGGTATGGGTGTATGGAATGTGTTTTCTGCCCAGGGACAGAGCTATGATCTATCTCCCTGCTCTGCAATGGGTGGAAGTTACAAAGGCAGTTTTCAATTAGCTATGAGCCAAAACAATAAAGAAACTTTCAAGCAATTAGTTACTGTCTAGGCAGCTCTCTCAGTGGATAGAGTCCTGGAATCAGGAAAACCTGAGTACAAATACAGTCATAGACACTCACTAGTTGTGTGATAATGGGCAAATCTTTTAATCTCAGTTTCCTTATCTGTTAAAATTCTGACGATAATAACATTTGCCTCCTGGAGTTGCTGGGAAGATCATATGAAATAATTTTTATAAAGTGCTTTCTAAACTTTAAAGTTCTATACTTTACTACTATTGCTGTTGCTGCTACTACTTCTGCAGCTGCTTCTGCTTCTACTGCAGCTGCTACTACTATTACTACTGCTCTGCTGCTGCTAGGGCTGCTGCTGTTACAAAAGTTTTGACAAACTTTAAAGTTCTATACTTTACTACTACTGCTGCTACTACTACTATTACTAACTTGCTGCTCTTACTACTACTGTGCTGCTGCTGCTACCAAATTTCTTAGCAAACTTAAAAGTTTTGTGCTACTCTCCTGCTGCTGCTGCTGCTACTATTACGACTACTATTAACTACCAACATGACTGCTAGGATGACTACTATGACTAGTATTATTACTACAAAGTAAAACAGGCTGCCTCTGGTAGCAGCAGGGTACATATCATTTAACATTTTCAAAGAAAGACTAGCTAACCACTTATCAGGAACTTTGTAGAGGGGAGCTTTGTCCCACTGCTTTTGGGACTCAGTGATCTCAGAAACCTTTGACCTCAGAGATTCCATGATGCTATAATAATAAATAACTAATTACTAACATTTTGATAGTACTATGAGGTTTAAAAAAAGTATTTTCCTCACAACACCCCAGTGAGACATATACTACAAGTATTATTGTTCTCTTTCGAAAGATAGCAAAAATAATGGACAGAAAAGTTCACTTACCTATGGCCACATAGTCAGGAAAGTAATGGCCCTAGTTCTATCAAAAGCAGAATTCACTGCTTTTCCTATTAGAGTATATATTATAATACGGTTATAATTAACACAACATATGTATATGTGTTCATATTGTATACAATGCTGCCTTAAATGAGAATGTAGAATTATATACATGTAGAAAAAATACACATGTACTACTACTCCTATTCTTAATTGATATTTATCATGTACATACCCATACACACAAGCACTCAAGTGCTTTTACACTTGATGTAAAATAAACATGCACTGATTTCTTGGCTTTACCAACTTGTACTTTTCCTCTAGGAATGAACCAAACTCTTCTTTACCAGAAATATTTTTCTGCTCTTTAATGGGAAGTCCACTCCTTCCCCTACCCCAGTTCCAACAATGAAAAATGAAATTTAGTCCATTATCATGATTGCCATTTCACTTCTTCCAAGTAGGAGACCATGAAGGGTCTCAAGTTTCATCTGGGAAAAGTTCCTCTACCCAGGATGGTTTGAATACTTCTCTGAACTCCAACTGACTTTTGCAATCCCATGACATGTGAATAAATTTGTGTGATTTCCCATAACTTTGGTCATGGACCTTGGAGAAAGGGTCACAAAAATATTTCATTTCAGAATGTGAGGGCAGTGCCAATATATTTGGAAACTAGTAAAAATTAGGTAACCCTGGAAACTTACTGCCAAATAAAGTTCAAATTCAAATTCAAATTTGAGAAAAGGATCAGTGTTTGGATCACAGTCATATACCTTTAGACCCAACCTTTTGCTATACTTCAACTGGCTGATGATGGTGGTGGTGGGAATAGGGACACGCAGTGGGTCTTTAAGTCATTAGTACAGAACCAATGAAAATGGGTTAGCCAAATGTTGGATTCAAGTATATTGAAACTCCCAGCTGAGGAAACTTCCTCTATCCATGCTTTTGGCATCTTCTGCAATTTATAGTCTTAGAGAGTTACCTGGGAATAGTGAGAATAAGGCTCTTTTCCGTAGGGTTGTTATAAGGAAAGGGCTTTGCAGACTGTAAAATGTTATACCCATTTAAGCTATTTTCATTATTATCACAAAGACAATATGATGTAATGGACAGAAAGTCTGCCTGAAAGCTACAAGTGTGGATTCAAGTCCCATTCTTAACACCTAGTGGCTATTGGGCCTTTGGGAAAGTTATTGAACTTCTCGTTACTCTGAGGAGAGAGGTGAAAGCTGGAAATAGAGATGTGGGAGTCATCTATACAGAAATCACGGCTGAACCCTGAGAGCTTACAAGAGAATGAGAACCTAGGACAGATCCCTGGAGTACATAAACACATAGATGTCACAGTGACAACCATGACCCATCCATGCCTGTCCACCCTATGGTACTTTTATTTTTATTTTTGGAGGACAATTGGGGTTAAGTGACTTGCCTAAGGTCACATGGCTAGTTTGTTGTGTTAAGTGTCTGAGGCAGGATTTGAATTCAGGTCCTCCTGACTCTAGGGCCAGTGCTCTATTCACTGCGCCATCTAGCCACCATCTTTGGCACTTTTAGCCATGTACTCCCATATTTTCCTTATAAAGCAAACCTAACATATGGGGCAGCAGGGCCTCTTTGAGCTCTCCAGATACCACAAAGATATATGTCAAGAGCGCGGACTAACATTTGTTCTCCTTTCTTATCATCATAATCCTGTATAAAAGCACATCCTGATATAGCTATATATGGACAAGAAATGAAGGAAAGAGGTTTGAAGCCATAGATATTTCTGGATGGATCCCAGGGTTAGGATGAGGGAACAGAAGAGGACACAGTATTGAACCTCAATTGGCTCTGGGCCAATTCAAAATGGAAATCATTTACTAAGCCTATTGGAAACCAGGCACTGAGGTTACAAATACAAAGAGTGAAGCAATCCCTACCCTTAAGAAGCTTACATTCTAACAAAGAAGACAAAACTGTGTATATATACGTGTGTGTGTGTGTGTGGATGTGGATATGGATGTGTAAATGTAAAGTGTGTATGTATATATATGCATTACATAAACATGTATATGAGAGGCAAATATATCATATATATGAGACTATATATATCATATATATGAGAGACAAAAGAATACATATCTTTAACATATATATGTACGTAATTGTTATCAAGAGAATAAACGCAAATAAATACAAAATGCTTAAAGATGAGGTTGCTTCAGAAGGAGGGCACTAGCAGTTGTGGTGAATCAGAAAAAGCTTTTTGTAAAAGGCAACATCACCTAAATCTTGAAGGCAGAGAGAGCTTCTCTGAGGTGGAGATGCAGAGGGAACACATCTTAGACATGGGAGACAGCCAACAGAAAGGCAAGGGAAAAGGAAACAGTATCATCTGTGAGGAATAGAGACAGGGTCAAGTTGTGTTGAATCAAAGACTTTGGGAGAGGAAGTAAGAGCATAATTAGGTTGGAAAGGTAGGATGCGGCCAAGTTTACACTTTATCCTGGAGGCAATAGGGAGCCATGGATGTTTACTGACGAGGGCAGTAGAATCAGACTCAAATAGAAAACGGATCTTTGTGGGCCACATATTAACTTAGAAAACCATGAACAATCATGTTGTATTTTTATTATTTTTGTTGAATATTCCCCAATTACATTTTAATCTGGATCTGACAGCACTGTGGGATTGTGGAACAGAGTAGTCATACGGGCAGAATTAAGGAAAATCACTCCAATATCCATATGGAGGAAGGGTTGGAGATTATAAAGAAGAATCCAGCACACAGTGTTCACCTGGCAGGGACCCTGGGCCAATGTGAGCTCCTAGGAAGATGCCAAGAATGCCTCTCTTTTTCATTCATCCAGATACTTTTTTGTTCCTTTTCTGTTTAGGGAAAGGAGAACAATAAGTTTTTCTCTATTATTGAGACTTAATTCACAAGTTTCTTCCTGTCCAACAGGAAAGTTTTAACTTTAGCAAATGTTTTTCTGGTGTGAAACACAGTGGATGAAAAAATCAAAAAGAAGTATGTTCTTTGTGCTCTCTATCTTTGCCCCTTGCTTTGCTATCCTTGACTCTTTCCTATCACACCTAACAATGCGCCCTCCCAACTTCCATTCTGATGGGACTGTGCCCAAAGCCAGCTCCAGCAGGGCTTTCCCCAGTGCTGGGGAGAAGTAGGAGATGTGGGACCGGTCTGGTGCCAGCACAGGAGGAGGGCCGCTCCAGACCTCACCCCAAAACTGTGAAAGGAAATGTTTCCTTCAAGTATGTTCCACATTCACTAGGAGCCTGTGGAGGAGCCTAATGAATTGAATTAGGGTGTTTATGCCCTGTCATCACTATGGGTACAAAGTAGTCCAGGAACCTCTAAGCCAGCGGTTCTTAACCTGTGGGTTATGTTCAATTTGAAACAATGAAAATACACCCTGCCTATCAGGTATTTACATTACAATTCATAACAGTAGCAAAATTACAGTTCTGAAGTAGCAACAAAAATAATTTTATGGTTGAGGGTCACCACAACATGAGGAACTGTATTAAAGGGTCGTGGCATTAGGAAGGTTGAGAACCACTGCTCTAAGCAATGATTTTTAGGAAGCCATGGAAAGATGACTGGCCGATAGGATGTTAACACTGTAACTTCCTGGAAAGAACCCAAGCACCACCTAGCTACCCCAAATTTTAGTTAAAGGGTAATGAAAATATAAAGATAATATTTTCTCATTTGTTATACCACCAATTGGGGGGCTTCTGTTTGTGACCATACACATCACCCACAAAGAGAATGTCCTGTGATACTTGTACTGAGTCCTTGCAGATCTTGATAGTCCACACTGATATGAAAAATACATGGAGGGGAAAAGGAGATTCATTCTTACTTGTAAGTGGAATTGGTAGAGCCTCAGAAAGGATGACTCCCCCTCCCTTCTCACCAATATCTTCCTCACCTGCTCTGCTGATGCCCACTGGAATTCCTCTGAAGAACTGATGCCTTCATACTACCATTAGAGAGAAAGTTTAAATCGTCAAGACCCTTCAGAGAGAAGAAGCATGACAACACAGAGTAACATTTAATTAGAGTCTTCTGTGTATAGTGCACGTGACTATATGGTGCTGGAGATAATACAAAGATAGGAAAACAAATGCCCTGCCTTCATAGTCTAATTGAAAGCAGTTTAGCCTAATGGATAGTGACAGACTCAGAGTCAAGAAGATCTGAGTTCAAATCCCACCTTACTAGCTGCGTGACAACGGGCAAATTATTTAGCCTCAGTTTCCTAATCTGTAATGAAGGACAACAATTGTCCCTCTTAGGGTTGGTGTGAGGATAAAATAAGGTAAAACAGGTTAAGGACTCCTCAAACCTTAGAAAGTCAATTAAGTGTTACATCTTATTAGCTATGTGTTATTAAAAATCATATGATTTAGATCTTTATTTTTCTTGCTTTATTTTAAAATAGAGAATGCTTCATAAATATGCATGCCACCTTCTGGTAGGGGCCATTCTAATCTCTATGTTGTTCCAATTTTAGGATATGTGTTGCTGAAATGAGCACTGGAAAGGACTTTGGAGGTCCAATTCTTCTATGAGGAAATTTGGATTTCTAAATAAGGTTAAAGTAGTTGGTCCCAGGTCATACACCCAGAAAATAGCAGAGATGGATTTCTGGACACCCAATCTACTACTCTAAATCACTCTGTCTCACACACAGATGAATGTTAGCAGTAGAAAGCCCTTCCAGAGAATGGGTTTTGATTGGGGAGAGGCAGCAGTGAGAGAGAAGGGAAGATTGCAAAGTGAGGTCAAAGACACTGGAGGATATGCAGGGAAGGAGTACCAGGAAAGACTAAAGATAATTGTAATTAATCTAATTATTTTTTCTAGCTCTGATCCTAGTGTGGGATACTATAAACAGACAGCCATGAAGAAGGGGAGAGGAGGGAGACCCATAAAATGTCAGTTTTTTTTATCAGTGAAGTATGAGACAAGGTCCTCACCTCAGAGTCAGAGAGTGTGGGAGGTTTAAGGAGGAGCAAAAATTTTGGAAAAAACCGCTGTGGCAAGTAGAACAGTGAATCAATTAGGAAGATTTAAAACCATTGCCTTGCTAGAGCAAGTTGAGATAATATAAGGGAATTTGTAAATCAGAATGATTTAGTGGTGGTTATCCAGCTCCATTCAGTAGCACATGAATGAATGGGAAGGGAGGGAGATGGTGGGAATTATACCCATTTGAGGTTTGACAAGGAGTGATCAGAGTGATAGGACAAGCAGAAAGGGCTTTGAGAATAAAGGATAGTTTTGTTGTTTGTCCTTTGTCTTCAAAAAAGACCAATGACGTGATGGGTGATGTCTTTTCTCATTCAAGAATTGGATTTAAATGGGGGTAGAGTTCAATGTAGTCATCAGTCTGTCTTTCTTTTCCAGAGTCATCAAAGTCCAATGGTAAGACAAAAATTTGGATGACTCATGATGGTCCAGGATGCAGTGGATGACCTTGGTGTCTTTGATGTTGGACTAAGCTCTAAGCCTAGGTAGAATGAATGGAAGTCATAGAGAGGACGTACAGGGTTAAAAACTGTCCAGCTCAGGGAAAGATGCAACAAAAACAACAACAAAATCTGTCACATCCTCATCCTCATTCCCATTAACAAATAAGGGGGTGGCTAGTTAGATCAGTGAATAGAGCAGTGACCCTGGAGTCAAGAAGACCTGAGTTCAAATCCAACCTCAAATGCTTAACACTTACTAGCCATGTGACCTTGGGCAAATCATTTAACCCCAATTGCCCTGCCTTTCCCCTTCCAAAAAGCTAAAAAAAAAACCCAAAACCAAAAACCTGTATCTTAGACCAGAGGAAGTACAAGGTTAAAGACTTTAGAAAATTCTTGAATTCCATAAAAATGAAAATTTTTAAAGTTTCATTTTCTCATTCTCTTCCTTACTTCTACTTTTCTCTACCATCCTTGTGTCTTCTGGATTCCTCCTTTGTGCTGTCTGGTCAATGACAGAGGAAGACAGATAGAATAGCATCATCTCTTTTTAGGAAATCACAATATTTCTATTTACTACCTCCAAAGAGATCTGCCCTAGATTTAGGAAGACCTGACTCAGAAACTTAGCTGTGTGACTCTAGGCAAGTCAATTAATCTCTGCTTGCCTCAGTTCCCTCAGCTGGAATAATAATAATAGCATCTCCTCGAAGGTAAGGGGTCAAATTCTGAAGCTGTTGGAAGCCTTGAGGAAGGGAGCTGATAATTAATCTTTGGTATATGATGCAAATTAACTTCTACACAAACTCTGACTTCACAGGACAGAAAATTAAGTAGGAGAAGAGAGTCAGAAAGAGAATGTCTTGTTTGAAAAAAAAACACTATTGCAGGGGCCATTATGTGGGACAAAACTACTAATAGTAACAGAGCAGTTGCAAAGTGTTTTCTGGAGAACTAGCACAGATGTGGTGGGTTTGGGGAGGCTTTGGAGTCAGGAAGATTTGGTTCAAGTTCTGAGTTTTGTGACCCTAAGGAAGCGATTTTTCCTCTGCTCCCCAGGCAGCTCTTTAAGAGCATAAATTATGGAGGAGTTGCAGAGTTGTGTCAGTGGAGAATGTCCCCACTCTAGAAATAACTTAGTGTTCCCAACCCCTCAAAAAAAGGATTCTATATTCTTCTTGTTCAATCATTTCAGTTGTGTCCAAATCTTCACAGCCTCATTTGGGGTTTTCTTGGTAAAGATTCTGGAAGGGGTTGCCATTTCCACTTCACCTTATAGGTGAGGAAACTGAGGTAAATAGGGTTAAGTGACATGTCCAGAGTTAAAGAGTTAGTAAGTGTCCAAGACCAGATTTGAACTTCAATCTTCTGAACTCCAGGACCGGCACTGTATCCATTGAGCTACCTCACTGTCCTTTACATATTCTAGGAGGGGTTTATCATTACCTCTTCCTTAAAATAAACAAGTTCTAGGACAGCTAGGTGGCATAGTGGATAGAGTAATGACCCTGGAGTCAGGACGACCTGAGTTCAAGTCTGACCTCAGACACTTATTAGCCATGTGACCCTAGGCAAGTCACTTAACCCTGATTGCTTTTCCAAAATATAGATAGATATAGATATATAAAATAAACAAGTTCCAGTGGGTGGTTGTTCTCATCATGAGTTTACAAGTCAGGATGTTGAATCATTTATAAGGCCAATGAAATGACTTGTCTAGTCTTAAAATATTCAATAAACATCCTAGGACTTGTAAGTCTCACTGTCCTCCTCAGTTTGGAGGCATCATAGCTATAGAGTCAAAAAAAAGAGAGAGAAGGGAAGAAAACCGAGCCAACAACTGTACTGCCATTTTCACTATTTCAATTGAAGGAGGCAGAAGGAAATGAACAGACGGGAATGTTGAAAGAAGCGTTTCTTTTGTCTTTAACAATGTAAAGAAGTGTCTAATGAAACAAATGTGCATTTCTTTGTCTCTCTGTCAGGGATGTGCACAGATGACTGGAAAGACAAGGCCTCAGCGAACTGGTCAACACTTGCCCCATGACCAGCCTGGCTGTGGAGGCTCTTCTAACGTAGTAACTGTATCCATGCTTTGCAGGAGCTGTTGGCCTTCCTTCCTTTGTTTTTGGAGTCAACACAAAGTTTTGGCACCAACTGAGTCGCTCCATCCACAGGGATTGCTTCATTTTGGCACCAGGCCTCTGCAGCTGCTATGGTCAGGCCAGAGAAGATGGAGCTTGAGTCAGATGGCTTGGATTTTAATCCTCACTCCTCCCTGGAATCGTGTTTGATCTTCGGGGGATCTTTCTCCTGCCCACTTTTACTTTCTCCATCCATTTTAATAATAATTCAAATTTATATGGTACTTTAAGGCTTAGAAAGTGCTTTCCCATATGATCCTCATATTAATCTTGGGGAAACCCCACTTCAGAGACGTAAAATGATTTGCCCAGAGTCACATATGAAGTGTCTGAGGCAGGATCTGATTCTAGATCTTCCTGTTTCCAGGTTTAGTGGCCTATTCCTTGTACCAAAGGGCTTCTATAAATCAGGGTTAACAACATAATAATAGCCTAATTAATTCATGGTGTTTTTGAGAAAATGAGGCAATTTAAGTGCCTTAAGTTATTAAGGGAATATATATTACTCTATATGAAATAAATATATTCCTTTAATAGCATTTATATTACTCTATGTGAAATAAATATGTTCCTTTAATAGCATATATATTATTATATATGAAATAAATAAATTCTTTTAATAGCATATATAGTTCTCCATACGAAATAAATATATTCTCCTTTTAATAGGATACACATATTCATATATTTAGTACTCTATGTGAAATAAAAGGACAGCTGGGTAGCACAATGGGTAGAGCACTGGACTTAGAGTCAGGAAGACCCAAGTTCAAATCCAGTTTCAGGCACCTACTAGCTGTGTGACCCTGGGCAAGTTACTTAACCTTGTTTGCCTCATTTTCCGCAAACAACTGCAGCATCTTTCCCCAGAAAACTCAAAGAGTTGGACACAACTGAAATGACTGAACAGCATTCACATTCAAGAAATAATTTGCAATCAATTATTGAAGTAACATTGCTTCAAATTATACTTTAATATATCCCTTGAGCAATGTTTGTTGCATTTTTTATATAATTGCCTGTACAATTCACATATCACAGGTGTTGTGTCAGCAACAAGAATAAACTTAATTTTATTAAATTCTTCAAGTATTTATTAAGCATGTACTAGTGGGCTCCAACACGGGCCTGGTGGACTGATATCTGGCCAGAAATAGGGAGAAATGTAGTTGAGCTAGGGTTGTGGAAAGCATAGTCAAATCAGGAAGACCATAGGGGGGCACTGATGAGGGGATCAGCTCACACTAAGTGTCAGCCTCTGATTGGCAGGATAAGATAAAGTCAGCTGGCGGGAAGGAATACTTACACGAGAACCTGGCACAACCCTAGGGCTGTGGCTTCTCTGACTTATGGAAACTTAACTCCATGCTAGCATGCTGTTACCCAAACCCAAGGGTCAGCACCTTTATGCCTAGGGAGAATAGGGAAGGTCCTGGACGCTACATCCAATCCTTCCACACACTGATTCTTTTGCCATGCTGTTTCTGTGAGGATGTTAGGTTATATAAAGATGGACTAATTCCAATAGATCTACATCCTATTCTTTGAGAGCTTTTGTGAATTTTCTCTTTTCACTTTCAAAATGTTCCAACAACCGCCACTAAATATAGTGAGGATGTGAATTATTCAACAAGAACAAAATATTAAACTATTGAAAAAATTGTGTATTTTTTACTAACCCATATGAGTGAGACTTTGGACTTGAGTCCTCATTGTGGTGACTCCTTGGTTGGACCTGACCTGGAACAAACTTATACGTACCAGATGTTATACTGGGTGCAAGAGACACAGAGACAAAAATACCCTCGATTAGTTTATACTTTGCTGGAGGGAAAATGCATAAACATTTAATTCAAAATAATTCATGTATATGTGTGTGGTAGGAGGAGGAGAAAGAAGAGAAGGAGAAAAGTAAGGAAGGAAGAGAAGGAAGGAAAAAAGAGCAAGGGGAAGAGGAAGAAGAAGAGGAGGAAGGGGAGAAAAAGAGATGTGCTATCAATCTGAGGAGGAGGATGGGATCAGCAAAGGTCTCCTATAGGAGATGACCCTTGATCTGAGCCTTTAATGGACATAGGGACTTTAAGAGATGGAGATTAGAAGGGAAAGCGTTTGAAGTATGGATGGGATGAGACCAAGTCAAAGAGCCTGGCACAAAAGCCTGATATCCTATACAAAGGTATAGAGGCTGGAGATGGAATATCTTATATGGACAACAGTAAGTAGGATGGTTTGGTTTGTGGGGTGAGGAGGAGGGATGTAATGCAAGCCCAAGAGGAAGATTGGAGGAAGATTGTGCAGAGCAGTAAGTGCCAAAAAAGAGGACTTTGTGATTTATTCTAGAGGTAACAGGGTGTCATGGAAGCCTATTGAGAAAAGAAATAGCACTGATCAGAACTGTGCTTTAGGATTTGTCACCTGTTCAGAGAATTCGTTATGAAGGAAAGAGACTGAAAAGAGGGTGGATAACAAGGAGGCCATGGCAGTGGTCTGGGAAAGAAGTAATGATGGTTGGAGCTAGTGTGATAGCAACATTGAGATGAGATGGTCTAGAGGAAGAAGATACAAAACTCAGCAGTTGATTGGATATGGAAAATGAGGGAGAGCGACGTGGATCAATCAATCAATCAATAGACAAGTATATAGACACAGCAAGTGGATGAAATGCTAGGTCTGGAACTAGGAAGACTTGAGTTCACTCTTGTCATCAGATTTATTAGCTGTGTGACTCTGGGCAAATCAATTAAAATCTTTCTCTGACTCAGTTTCCTTATTGGTAAAAAGGGGATAATAAGAGCACTTCTCTCTCAGGTTTGTTATGAAGATCAAAATGGCATAGCATCTGCAAAGCACTTAGCACCACGCCTAGCATACAGTAGGTGCTTAATAAATGCTTGCTCCTTCTCATTCCCATAAGCACTGTGATAACTAATGTAGATGCAAATACAATGAAGGAAACAATCCCCACTTGGTAAGAGTTTACTTTGTTTTTTTTTTTTGAGAGGCAATCAAGATCTAGTGACTTGCCTAGGATCACACAATTAGTAACTGAAGTCAAATTTGAACTCAGCTCCTCCTGACTTCAGGGTTAATGCTCTGTCTACTGTGCCACCTAGCTGCCTTCAAAGACTTTACATTCTAATGGAGGAAATCAATAAAATATGTGTAAAACATATGTATATTTATATTAGCATATATGTATATATAATTATTTGGGGGGTATTCTGTCATTTTAGTCATAGCTGACATTTCATGGCCCCATTTGTTGGGTTTTCTTGGCAAAGATACAGGAGTGGTTTTCCATTTCCTTCTGTAGCTCATCTGACAGATGAGGAAATTAAGGCAAACAGGATTAAATGACTTGCCCACAGTCACTCCGCTCATAAATGTCTGAGTTCAGATTTGAACTCAGAAAGATGAGTCTTCCTGACTCCAGGCATGGCACTCTATGCACTATGGTGCCACCTAGGGGTGCTGTAATGTATAGGAGTATACAAAAATGCTTGTTGACCTTGGACAGATCTACCAATGGCTGATTAGTATCTTTTGACAAACCCCCTAGCATTGGATACTCCTTCCCATCTTTTTTCAAAGTGGTTCTGCTATTTTTAAGTGATTTGGAGCATTTACATAAAGTTGTTAATAACTTGTAATTCTTTTGAGAAGAGTGTATTTATTTCCTTTGACCCCTAATCTCTTGAGAATGGCTTTGGGGCTTACATATTTCAACTAGTTGCTGATATATCTTGGATTTCAGATTTTTATCATAGAATTTGATAGAAAGGCTTTTTCTCAGTTGACCATTTATCTTCTTATCATGTTAGTATTAATTTTGCTTTTGCAAAAACTTTTCAATTTCACGTGATTGAAATCATCAGTTTTATTATTTGTAATTGCCACTGTCCCTTATTTGGTGAAGAATTCTCTCCCAAGCATAGTTATGAAAGATTCCCTCCTCTTCTTCTGGATGTTTTGTGACATGACCTTTAATATTTAGGTCTCCTATTCACTTGCAGTTTATTCTAAACCTAAATTCTGTCAGTCTAGTTTCCTTCCCCCCCACCCAGTAATTGTTGTCAAAGAGGCAATTCTCTTTTTAGAAAATTGAGCTTGAAAGTCTATTGTACCAAACTCGGTTGAGTTCAGTTGGTTCTGATTCTTCTTTTTCTAGTCTGTTCCATCGAGTTACTTTCATTTTTTTAACCAGGGTCAAATAATTTGGTGCTTACTGATTAATAACATAGCATGAAGCCTGAAAGCACTATTCCCTGCTTCCTTTTCTTAATTTTCCCCTTGATGCTCTAGACTTTTTGTTCTTCCAAATACATTTTGTTATTATTTTGTCTAGGTCTATGAAATATCTCTTTGGTAATTTGATTGATGTAGCTTTAAATCTACAAATTAATTCTGGCAATGTCACTTTTATGATATTATCATGGGACTTTGTCTTTTCTAAACAGTTCTAAGCTATTTAGATCCTATAGAAATAGAAACATAACCTATTCTCTGAATTAGATGGATGGTTCTTCTAATAGCTCTTCAGATGTTACTTTTTGGTGAATAATTTACTTCATCATGATTTGCCAACATTCCTCAGACACTTCTCATGATTGCCAAAAAAATTCTCTGATATTATGAAATATTCCTCTTCTCTTTGCCTCTAAGGCAGTACCGCCAAACAAATAACTTTAAGGGTCTAAAAATGATTTGTCGCCTGAGCATAGACTGCCCCTGAAGTTCCACAAAACATAGGGGAAAGGATCTCAAGCCTTAATTGAAGGTTTAGAAGGAGAGTAAAGCCATTTTCCATGTGTGAGTTTCATTTGGATAGTGGCTGGATATGCCATCTTCTCCCCTTGAACGAACACAATCTATTAAAAAAAATATGGACTGGCAGAACTGTAACTAGGGTGGGAGTGACTGAGGGTTTTCTCCAGAGTACCAAAATTTATTGGGTGCAAAAATTTAAGACATGCATACCAGAATAATGGAAGCCACTAAAATTTGCTTAATCCCCCTCAGTTTCTTAACTACTTCTTGTATTTTTTTTATATCATGAGTTACAAAGTTGATTCAAATTCAAGTCAAAAAGCATTTTCAAAGTACCTATTTTGTGCCATTGTGCTAGGCACTACAGATGCAATAACAAAAGTGAAATAGTCTCTGGCTTCAAGGAACTTATACTCTCTTAGGCAATAACCACAGACAAATGGTTGTGAAATATATACAAAATGAATAAAAAGTAATTTCAGGGTAACATGCCAGGTACTGTACTAATCACTTTACAAATATTACCTCATTTGATCCTCACAACAGCCCTGGCAGGTAGGTGCTGTTATTATCCCCATTTTATAGGTGAGGAAACCTAGCCAAATAGAGGTTAAGTAACTTGCCCAGGGTCACACAGTAAGACTCTGAGGCTAGATTTGAACTCAGATTTTCCTAATTCCAGTGCTCCACCTACTCTGCCACCAGCTGCCTCCTTGAAGGAGCTTCAAATACTAAATGGATGAATTTGCATTTGAGCCAAGAGTCAATAAGTAGATACTGAATGTTCAGGAGGAAGGGGGTGGAATGGTCAGGCCAGATTTGAGGCTATATTCCATGCTGATTTGTACTGTCTCATTTAGTGATCAGATCAATTCCAATGAGTTTAATGATTATTTTATGCAGATGATTCTTTCTTCTGCTGTCCAGACTTACATCACTCTAATACCAGATTGCCCATAGACATCTCACTATCCACGAGAGAACTCACAGTCTTTCCCTCAAATCCCTCCCTGCTTCCCTGTTAACACTGAGAACACCCCCACCCTCCTCCCAGTCACCTAGGCTCACAACCTCAATGTCATCCTTGATGCCCACTTGCACTCACTCCATATGACTAATCTGTTGTCAAGTCTTGTTATTTCTGCCTTCCTATCTCTCATATCCATTCCCTTCTTTCTTTTTTTTTTTGGAAGGGAGAAGGCAGGGTAATTGGGTTGTGACATGTCCAAGCTCACACAACTAGTTAAGTGTCTGAAGTCAAATTTTAACTCGGGTCCTAATGACTCCAGTACCAGTGCTCTATTCACTGTACCACCTAGCCGCCCCATCACCTTCTTTCTACTTCTGCCACCATTACCCTGAGGCAAGTCCTCCTCATACTTGCAGTGTTACAAATCACCTTCTGGTTGGTCACCCTGCCTTGTCCCTCCACACTACACTCCAGAGGTGTCAAATATCAATCAATCATTTAGCAAACATTTATTAAGCACCTACTATGTGCCACACACTGGCTAAGTGCTGCATTGCCCACAGCACTCCCAAGTGGGGTGAGAATCAGATTAAAATCTAATTGGTAATTATTTAACAAAATAACAAAAATACAATAATCATAGATAGCATCACATTTCAAACAAAATCAACTTGCATTCTATGAGTGTCTTTAGGTGACGATCAGTGGCCCCCATTTTTAGTTGAGTCTGACACCACAGGTGTACTTCTTCTTCCAGTCACTGCCAAAGTGATTTTTCTAAAATATTCAATACTTCTCTGCTCAAGAAATGCCCAGGTTCCTTATCACCTCCAGAATCAAACAAAATTCTCTAGCTTTTAAAGATTTTCACAGCCTGGTCTCTTCCTACCAACCTGTCTTCTTACATTTTATTCTCCCTATCCCCACTTATTCTGTGACCCAGTGACATTGACCTCCTTGCTATTCCTCACTCAAGATGCTCAATCTCCTGGCTCCTCCCATTTTCATGACTGTCCCCCACTTCTGACACTCTTCCTCCTCTTCTCTACTCCCTGGCTTCCTTCAACATTCAGTCCAAACCTCACCTTCAGTCAAAGTTCTCCCTTCCCAAATACCCACTGCTTGTGTCTTGCCTCTGAGATTACAACCCATTTAGAATTTCTCTATCTATGCGTGCATGTGTATATGTGTGTGTGTGTGTATACCCCATGTACATAGATGTTTACATATTTATCCCCCATTAGAGGGTGAGCTCCTGGAAGGCAGGTACCATGTTTTTGTCTTTATGTATTAGCAATGGTTCACACAATGCCTGACATATAGTAAGAATTTAATAAACGTTTGTTGATTGATCAATTACTTCCCCCAAGTGCCAAAATTCCTATCTATGGTTCTATGGGCTGGGTTCCCATCCGAGGCTGCTGTTGTTCCTTCTTTGTTTTAAAAGAGGACCAATGACATCATGAGGGTGATGTCTTGACTTCCTCATGAAATGGATTTAACTGAGGCAGAACCGAGCAATGTCATCAGCCTCACTGTCTCCTCCAGATTCATACAAGTATTTGAGGCACAGAGTTTTGGGGTAAAACAAAAATGCTTGTGTAATGCTATATCTTTCTAAATTATATTTGTAAAATGTTTAACACAGTGCCAAACATGTAGCAAACACAATATAAATGCTTAGTCCCTCCCTTCCTCCCCCATACGATAAGCCAGCTCCCACCAATATGTTGTACTCTTCATGCAACTTGGAATCCAAAGGCCATGCTGGAATTTTCATGGCAGTGTGTGTGTGTGTGTGTGTGTGTGTGTGTATTTAAAAATAAAACCAAACTCTGGATCTTCCTTCAAGTCTACCTCAGCACGTTTCACAAGATCCCAATTGCAAAGTAATAAGGGACCAATTCTCTGCAGAATCCTTACTTTTGCGGAATTTGTCACACTTACAAATGCATAAAATACTTACGAAGTATTAATATAAAGTAAATTCTTAGGAATAAAAACTCTATTTCTCATCAGTTTCTATTACAAGAATAAAAGGATATCCTCAGATACAATATATAGTCCCAAGATATTATAAAACTATAACTAGAATGTAGCAGAACCAGTTTTAATATTTTTCCTATTTATTACTCTACATTATTTTATTAGCAATGAGTAATATCTCATATTCATAAAGCATGTTTTCTAACAACAACACTGTGATGTAGGTGATATGAGTGCCCATTTTACAGATAAGAAACTGAGGTCAAAGAGAAAAAGTAACAAGTACTGTGCCAAACTAGAGATCACATTTAGAGATCTTTCCAAAGTCATGGAAAATACCTACAACCACAATTCTTTGGTCAATGAGTGTCAATGAGCATATAATGTTATAAAACAGGACATGTAAGAAAAGATTGAAGAGATTTCATTTAAGCCTGAAGATGTGAGATTTAAACTTATTATAAGGCAAACTTAGAGGAAAATATTCATAGAAAAAGAAATTGTCTCGAGGGTGGCTTTTTCTCATATCAGGTATGTGGTGTGGGCTAGTAAGCAGGATGCATTTTTGTAATATTTCGGTTCCCAAACGATAAGTTATAGGCAAGAGACATCCCCTTCCTCCTCCTCATTATTGTTATTGTTGGGTTTTTCTGTTGTAGTTGTTGCTTTCCTGAGGATCACATATCACTGGTTTTGTATGTCATTCAGCTTATATTCCCAAAGATGAATATTATTACCCATTGGGGATGCAATGGGTCACAAAGAATATTTTTATTTATGAAATCGTTGCCTTTGCTTCTTGGTCAGAATCTCTGAAAATTAATTGAAAACAAAGAGACCACTGAGTCTGGTTCACAAATTCCATAGTAGTGAGTAGTGAGAAATCTGGTTAAAACCCAATTCCATATGTGTCCTTATTGACTGTAGTCTTTAAATCAGGGTATGAAATTCCAGTGTCAGACAACTTGGAGTATTCCATCCAAGCAAAGCAAAAACAATGGGATGATGTTGCAACAAAGAATGTTACCAATCAAGTGAATAAAAGAATCCCGAGCCATAAGTGAGGAGTTTAAGCTGGAGAAAGTCACAGTTGGTAAAATTCCATGACTGTTAGTGAACTGACAGCATTTGTCAAGCATTTGTCACAACCAGTACGTCTCAACCTTCCTTGCAAATTAAATTCGGCTTGGCTCTGCCTGTTGACAAAGCTTGAAAATTGGCTAAAGATCCATCCCTAATAGTATGAACTGCAGAACTCAGGGAAGATTTTAAAGGCTGTAACAGAGACCAAGATTGGATCCAAATTTCTTTATTATGAAAACTTTAAAAGAAACAGCATGTTGATATATGTGAGCTCTACCGACACTGAGGAATTAATGTTCAAATTGTGATGGAGAAGTGCTGTGGTAAATAGACTAGGGACCAGGAAGACCTGAGTTGGAATGCTGCCTCAAATACTTATTAGCTGGATGATTCTGGGAAAGTATCTCAGCCTCAGTTTCCCCATCTGCAAAATGTGGATGATACTATCATCTACCTCCTAGGGTTGTGAAAATTAAATGAGATTAAAAAAAATGAGTTGGAACTTAAAGAATCGCCTCTTCTTTCCCCCTTCCTTTTTCTTTTAATGCAAATTGTTAGTTAACTTCCATTACATTGTAGCTCTCCAGCAAAGAACTCAAAACATGGGAAGGATACCTCCACAGAGCAGAAAGTTGCAAAGATATGTCACAGTATAATTGTTGTTCATTGGTTTTCAGTTGTGTCTGATACTTTGTGACCCCATTTGGGGTTTTCTTGGCAAAGATACTAGAGTGTTTTGCCATTTTTTTTTCTCCAACTCATTTTACAGATGAAGAAACTGAGGCAAACAGGGTTAAGTGACTTGACCAGGGTCACGCATGTATAAGTGTCAGAGGTCAGATTTGAACTGACAAAGACAAGGCTTTCTGACTCCAGGCATAGCGATCTAGGCACTATGGCGCCACCTAGCGCCGTCATAGTACAGTACAGTAACTTTAAGAAGGGGTATTTCTGATGACCCACAGTCTCGCAGTGCACCTCAGATTCAGTGACTTAAATATTAGTTATCATTGGTTAGTGGTGCAGAAGTTAGAGGAATCAGGGAAGAATCGTGCCCTCGAAGCAGCTTTTTTGAGTATTTTAACTTATCATTTGCTTACTTTCCTGAATCAACGCAACACATCAAATATTTACTGGATGAACTGTATTGCATTCTGCCCTTTTTGTCCAAAGCCAAGAGCTAATAATCAATTCATTAGAATTAAATTCATTTACATCTGCTAGGGTGGGACTTCACAAACAACTTTTTAAAAGGGGAATCAATATAATAAGTATGAAAAAAGTTTTAAGAAAATATAGTATTTTTCTGCTTTCTCATGGTCAACCAACTCCAGATATATTTGATTTTTAATGTCACATGTAATTTTTTTTCAGGGAAAGTTGAAATACATTTATTTATTTATTTAAAAAAATTTTTTACTGATTTATTTTAAACTTGAATATAAAAAAAATTACCACGTATACAACACAAGAGAGGATTCAAAATATGCAGCAAGAAATTTCCTTGTCAAGAAAATTTATAATAAATACTACACATTGTGTTCAGAGATGCCCGCCTCTTCTTTGCTTTCTTGTATATTTCTTTTTGTTTTCTGCTGGGCACTTTTAACTTTTTTCTTTTTCCCCCTTTCCCCCAAGGAGGCTATAATTAAACATGGACATATTATTATATTTATAGTAATTTTATTTTAAAATAATTATACATAATATATAATGTATTATATATAATATATTCTAGCATATATATGTTGTATATATATTATATTACATGTACAATATAATATATATGATAGCTTATTTTTTCCCTGTATCTCTGCCCAATCCAGCCCTCAGAGTCATCACGTAATATTTTTAAGAAAAAAGGAAGCAATGAAAAAAATCAGCATAACTAATTAAAATAACAACAACAACAAAATCTGACAATATAGGCAATGTTTAATATCCATGGGTCCATCCCCCCCTCCCCCCCGCTAAGTAGTGAGAAGAGGTACCTTCTTCTATCTCTTCTTTGGGGCCGGGCTTGTTCTTTGTAATTTTGTACTATTTGTAATTTTAGCTCTTGTTTTATAGTTGTCGATCTTTTAACTTGTATCATTGTGGTCGTCCTGCGTATTGTTTTCTCATCTCTGAGAGCCAATTGTTAAATTTTCAGAGATTTTGCAAGCCTTTGTTAAACAGAACTAGTGCACAGATCAATCAACTCCTGCATATGTGACATTATTTGTTGCTTTTTAAAAAATGGTATCAATCACAACAGAGTATATTTTCAATACATTATTTTCTACTTTCTTTCTCTCTCTCTCTCTCTCTCTCTCTCTCTCTCTCTCTCTCTCTCTCTCTCTCTCTCTTTCTCTCTCTCTCTCTCTCCCTCTGTTTATTGCCTTTTGGAGGGGAAGGCAGGGCAGTTGGGGTTAAGTGACTTCCCAAAGTCATATGGCTAGTTTGTGTGTGTATGTGTGTGTGTGTGAAGTGTCTGAGGCTGGATTTGAACTCAGCTGCCCCTATTTTATACTTTAAATGATAGTGGCTTTAATAATGAATGTTGTTGTTGTTCAGTCATGTCTGAGTTTTTGTGACCCCGTTTCAGGTTTCCTTGGCAAAGATACTGGAGTGGTTTGTCATTTCTTTCTCCAGCTCATTTTATAGATGAGGAATTGCAACTAACGAGATTAAATGACTTTCCCAGGGTCACCCAGCTAATAAGCATCAGAGGCTGGACTTGAGCTCAGGTCCTCCTGACTCCAGGCCCAGTACTTTCTCTACTATACCACCTAGCTACTTTGATAATGAATATTTGAAAACAATTTCAGTTGCATTTTATTTTGATGGTACCATTAAATACTAGGAAGAAAGTCTGGAGTGGTTGTGAAATTGTTAGAAAATTTTCTTTTAAAAACATCATCATTTAGCACTGTTTAAATAATCAATTATTACTTACTTGATGGTTTAATAGCTGCAATAAAACAAGTTTGTCATATATTTCTGGATAAAATTTATTCTTCTTGTGAACAATTTAATACAAATTAGACTGAAGTGGAAACTAAAGAACTTGAAATTAAAATTATTTGAATTGAGTGAGTAGTGGACCTGGTGTAGGTAGTATGTAATTTACAGGCTACCACTGCTGCATGGCCACATATCCTATATTTAAGTAGACTTTTTTTGCTTTCTTCTAGTTTGACGATAAGATTCTCTAACATTAAATTATTGCAACATTTTGCTTTAATGATTAACATTCTTGAAGAATTTTCATCACTTCCAACTGCTTTGCAATCAAGATCAGCTAACATTCAAAAACTACAAAAATTAATCAAGTGAGCCATAAGAACTTTGGGAAATTTAAAAATTGGCATTGGAAAACAGGGTTCTTAATTTGAAGATTTAAGTGAGATAAGTTTAAAGGCATTCCATTTAATAAAAAATAACAAATTTAATGCTCTTGCTAGGAATATGTTGCTAGAAAATACAATTCAACATATAAACTTAGGTCTTATTGGACAGACAAAACACTGAAATCATTTTAATTATTTTGATTTATTGGAAGCATCTACTGAGCCTCATGAAGATCAGATCTCACCATGGATAGCTGCTGAAAAAATTGGATCATTTAAATGAAATTTTAACCACAGAACTGATTTGGATCATTTTCTGGATTTTGTGACAATGGTGTAGCATCAAACAATAGTCCAATCCTTGCAATTACGCAAAAAGCTAAAAAGACAGTACTGTTGTAACCTATGGTGCTGGAGCTAAAAGATATTTCAATTTAAATGAATACAATTTGTATGAGGATGAGAAATAGTTTAACAGTAAATCACAGATCAAATTTAATGAAAACAGATTTGGGAGAAGAGCAAATTGGGCTATGACTCCATTTATCAAATTAGGGTGGAATTGTAATCATAAGGAGTTAGCTAATGATGTAAGATTAAAGATGATCCCAATTCATTTTGTAAACTGTACTACAGTCCTTTATATCAGTAAAATTCAATATTTTATTTTATTTTATTTTTGGGGAGCCAATTGCTAAACATTTATGAGAGCATTATTGGACAAGTTGACTTCCCTTATCATGGGGGCAATGTAATGTGGTGGGCAAAATCTGGGACTTGGAGTCAAGAAGACATAGGTTTAAATTCCTACATCAGACTCTCACTAAATATAGGACCATGGGTAAGTTACTAAAGCTCTCAGAGGCTCAGTACTATTCTGTCAAATGGGCATAATAAGAGAACCTAGCAGGGTTAAATGGAGATCAAATGGAAATGTAAAGGACTTTGTAAACCTCAAAGCACTATATAAAAGGGAGTTATTGTATGGTAGCTAGTTTCTAGTATTTGAAAATCTGTCATGTGAAAGAGGGATTAGACTTCTTCCATTGAACCAAAAAAAGAAACAAGGAACAGAAGGTTTTTTTTTAAGGTTAATTTTAGGGTTGAGGTAAAGAAAAAACTTAACAATGTAGAGCTATCCAAAAGGGTACTGGGCTGCCTCATCAGGTGATGGGTCTCCCTGACAAACCCTCCTGGAATTCTGTCAAAATGATCACTCATCTGATAGGTTATATTGTAGATTTCTGGTGTGTGCGTTGAACTTTTTAGTCTCTGAGGTCCCTAGAAACTCTAAAAGTGAATATAATTGAAGCCTAATGTGCCATCCTTCAATTCTCCAAACATTTTAGATTGTATAAACTTTATGGAAATGTTCATTTTTTGATGGTGGTAGTGGTAGTGGCAGTGGTGGGGAATCTTCCTTCCCCATTCTGTATGTCCCATGCCCCCTTTGCCCAATGCTGTTACAAAGGAAACTCTACTCCCGGGAACAGAAGCATCTCATCATATTCTGTCCATAGATCCATAGAGGATAGAGCTACCATGAGTGTGTGTCTTAACCCTCAGTCCCATTGCATGAACCAGGGTGTAATGGAACATGTGTAACTAATTCCCCATAATTTGCACCTGGGTGTAGTAATAGGGCAGTCTTACTGCAATAAATACTCTCTTTCCTTGGGGATTCTTCATTTAAAAACCTTAGCAAATTCCCTTGTGTGATACTGACATCCTACATGAAAGAGTTGGGTGAGCCTTGGGCGTTGAAGTGCCACAGATGGGCAGGCACCTTTAGGTCCATCTGCAGTCTTGGGACACTTACAAAGTCTGCTTTCTTTATTATGCGTCCAATATGTTGAAGATTGGCACAGAAATGTGCATCCCCAATCCACCCCACAGACATATGTTAAGTACAGCCCTATCCTTGTTCCTCCTTGGCAATCTTTTCTTTTCATTGTGGATGCCTAGGAACATTACCACATTACATTACACGAACATTACAACTCCTTTGTGCCCTGATTGTATCTCAACAATCCCCCTACCACATCACTTCATCATCTATTTTATATTGAAGCTTCTTCATCTACACTCTTCTCTACTGCAGTCTGCGTGTGTGTGTGTGTGTGTGTGTGTATTCATATTATTCCCTCTAGTTTCAAAGGAAGAATTATCAAGTCTCCTTATACCTTGGGCCATTTTAAATCTCTCCATTTACAGCTTACAACTAGCCTTTTCCAGCTCCTGAGAGACCATGCTTTCCATCATGCACCAATTTCATGACCTCTTCCTATTTACTGATTCTTTTTGTTCTTCCCTCTAAACACTTTTAGTTCATTCCCATCTTGAAAGTAAAATCTTGGCCCATTGCCCACTTAAAGTATCACACAATATTTTAGTGGCATACCTTTGGAGCTGATGCGTTTCCCTTCATTGTAGGTCTTTGTATAAATGTTGGATGACTGTTGGGTTTTTGTACAGGGAGGAAATTCTTGTTCAGGTCCTGAACTAATAGCCTTTTCATCCTGAGATTCTATGATTCTTGCCTTCCTTTCACTGCCAAATGATTCCAACTAGTGATCTACAGTGGCTTTCTTCAACTTCCATCCTAGACTGCCTTCCATCTTTCTCTTGTCCTCATATCTATGACCCTCTATGTCACTCTATATTTGAGGCAAGGGCTTAACAATGACTTCCTGGTAGATTGATCATGCCCATAGTGACTCTTTTTATATTATTTTCTCTACAGCATAATTTTCTGTGACATGGTATATCGAAGGCTAATTTCAGGAATCAATGAATCGACAAGCACTTATTAAATACCCAGTACATGCCAGACACTGCTAGGTTCTGGGAATACAAATAGAAAGAATCAAACAGTCTCTACTCTTTTCCTGAAGTTTTATTTGTTTTATTTTTCATTTACTAAATAAAACAAGCATTTCCATAGCATGATAGAATAAAAAAGACAATTACACACGAAATTACAGATCTATTATGTAAAACTTGCTATTCCTTTTCAATATATAACAAAGCTGTCATGTCAATTTCTTTTCCCCTTTTTTCTTCATATTTACAAAAATATAATATATAATTATATTATATATATTATATATAGAAGAGAAGTAGAAGAGTAGAAGTAGAAGAGAAAACAAGTAGAAGAGAAAATATATTAAGTAGTTTTTATTTTAGAAAAAGAAATTGAACTGGCTATAAATGAGCTTCCTAAGAAAAAAGCACCAGAATCAGATATATTTGTAAGTGAATAATCTCCTCTATTAGAGAGCTTATATTATAATGGAGGAAGATGTGTGTGTGTGTGTGTGTGTGTGCGCGCGTGTGTTCATTGGCATGCATATATACATTTGTGCATATACAGAACAAATATGAAGAGAATAAATACAAAGTAGTTAAATATAAGATAGTTTGTATGAGAGGATCCTGACAGTTGAGGGGATCAGGAAAGGCTTCATCTAGAAACTAAGGCTAGAATTGCACCTTGGAGGAAGAAGGATTCTATGAGTTGGAAGTAAAAATGATTGTAAAAATGTTTGATGCCACAGATTTTGTGGTGGTAGAAACAACAGACTGGGTATGTGGGGTGAGGGAGAGACAAGAGTTGAGGACAACTCCAACTTGCGTTACTAACTTGGGAAACTGGAACAACGGGTGGTGCTTTTGACATAAATAATAAAGTTTGCAAGAGGAAAGGGCTTTGGAGAAAGATAATGAATTCAGTTCTGGACATAAATAAATACAATCAAAGTGTCATGTAATAAAGCAAACTAAACCATTTTGTTATTTTAAAACATCATGTGGAAAAATATTATGAAATTTTCTAGTACTCTCTTCATTCTAGTCTCTTCTTTCATTATTATTCATTCTTTCTCCATCACATCTTTTCTTTTTCTATCTTCTAAATAAGCTTCTTTTAATTTTCCTCCTCTGTCTTGGCATTTTCTGTTTTAGGGTCTTTTCTTGCCTGAAGCTTTCTTAGGTTTTCTAAGCTAAGGTTCCCACATCTGAAACCTTATGTTCAACAAAAGTGTGTGTGTGTATGTGTGTGTGTGTGTGTGTATGTGCAGGTGGATCCATGAGTTTGGGTGGTGGGAGTAGACAGCATGGAGGCAAGAGGAGAAATAGCTCAAAGTCTGATTTGATTGAGGGAATGGAGGCAGTAAGAGTTATCTGTAAGCTTTAGAGAGGGTAGGTTGATCAAGGACACTTATGACCACCTTCCCTTTCCTATACTCCCCCAGAATTACTCTTATTTAGGTTGAACATGGAATTAAAAAAATTTTAGTGGTAGAAATTCAATCAATAGTGAAGTTGGTTATTATAGGAAAGAAGAAGAAAGATGCTCAAGAGGAAAGGATAGATAAAAACAAAGCAAATTATAACTATGGTGGGTTGAGTGCAAAAAAAAATTTATAAGACTCAATGATTTAGCTCTGGACTAGTAGGAGAGGAAGAGGGGAGAAAATTGAACTCGGATCATTCGAAGAAATACAAACTATAGATATTTATGCTGATTTAATTTCTTGTTTATCCTTCTCTTTTTTATTTTCAGAGATGGAGATGGAAGAAATAGAAAGAATATTATAACAGGATTTGGTAGAGAGAAAAACAAACTTAAAAATCACAACCATGAATGTGAATTAGATGAACTTGTCTATATCACAGTGGAGGGTGAAGAATGGATTTGAACACAAAAACTAACCATTTAATGTTTTATCAGAAACTCAAAACAAATATTCAGGCAGCAATAAAATGAGACATTGGAGAATTTTTTATGCCTCAGTTAAATCTAAAGAGATATGAATGCCAATCATATCAGATACAGAAATCATAAAAAGGTAGTATTAAGATTTAAGTAGGGAAATTACATTTTAGCTAAATGTACCATAGATAATTGAACAGTACTCAAATGGCTTTTGATTTCATTGATGTGAATATTCTCTTCATTGATGCAGATCATAACTCATTCATGCTTGGCTTTCTTCTGAAGCTTGTTTCCCAATGAAACAAATCAGTATTAAGCATTTATTGTACAATGGCATAGTATCTAAGTATTTAAAGGAAAAGTAGCTAAAATATAGGAAGATATAAATAGTGAAATTATAAACTGTTGGGAACTTCAGTGTTCTTCCAGATCTGGACAAGTCTAACTGAAAGATAAAGAAGAAAGAAATGAGGTATGATTGGCCTTCAGCAATTAAATGGGAATCCTAAAGAGCATATATAGTTTTCAGTATTGGAAAGCACCTTTACCAAAATTGACCAAAGATATGGGTATAAGGAGCTCAAATACCAAAAGGTACAAATATTAGATAAATATTTTACAAACTTAAACATAGTTAAGTTATATTCATTTAAGAAAACATGAATAAAGAATTTAGACAAATGAAGACAACCTAACAGAAAACTTGGAAGGAAAAATAATCAAAACAATACTTTTAACAAAGCAATAGGATATGAAATTATACCCTGGAAGAATTAACATTTAAGCCTTAAAAAACAGAAGGAAGAGATAGAACTAAAAATTATATCCATATTAATCACAAAATCTATAAATGTTAGAGAATTAACCTACTAAATCACACAAAAGATTTGCAGATTTAAAATGTTTTGCTAACCTTAAAGCTATATGAGGAATTGATACAAATATATAAAACCAAGAGCAATTCCTCATTTTTTTCCCACTTTATTTTTGAAGAAACTGTACTTAAACAAGGCAAATGACTTTTCCAAGATCTCATTGATGGTCTATAGTGCAAGGGAGAGACTGAGAAGAACCTCTAGAGATTAATAGCGATTAGGATCACTATTTATTATTCCATTATTTAAAGAAGCAAGTTTGCTTTTAAAATCAGGATGATAGCATTGCTGGGACTTTGCCTATTTTGCCTAGTTACTCTTAGCTTCTGAGTCAATGAACCTGAAGGAAGTAGTGAGGTTATTTGAGGTGAAGAAAGCTTGTCATTGGATTTCCCAGTTTTGCATTCCTTCTCCCTGCTGTTCCCTTCTTTAGACCCAGGAATCACTCTCTCTTCATCAGATTTTGGCCTCAAAAATGATCTGTGACTCATTTGTACTAAAATGGAAATATTTTACTGTTACCTTCTTCAATACAGCATTTGTATTTTTACAGAAACCACAGCCTTAAATAGTTCAGTTCAAAAGTTGTAGGTTGTAGGTGGGGACAGGGAATAAAGATATTGACTCATGTCACCATTTGTTTAGAGGAATTTTGCTGTAGTAAAATAGTTGCCACCAAGACTAGAAAGGCCAAGAGAACCCAGACACCACCTCAACCAGCAAGCATTCAGTCTCCCTGCCAACTGCCTGAATGACACCATACTCAGTGGAAATACTTTACAAACTATAAAGCTCTACAAACAAGTAAAGTATAATTAGTATTAAGATGCTTTTTACTTCTTGGTACTATGAAAAAGAGAATACTTTCCTAGGCTCTAGTATCATTCCTCCCACCCCTGGATATGTGAGGCTGACTGAAATGTCACTGGGTGGAGAAGAAAAAGGCTTGGGGGACAGAATTAAGAACTCCAGGAAGTAGTTCCTTCTACCCTTTCATCTTTCTTGACAATTGTACTTCATGTAAAAATCCTTGTTCATTTAATGTTAGAAGGACAGAAACCTGCAATTCCTACTTAGGTCTGTTAAATGTATGATCCACCTAGAGATGGGACTCTTTAAGAAACTTTTTAAGAAAAACAAACCAGAAAAACAGCAAGAAAATGTCAATTACATTTAATTTGAGCATTAGCATTTTATAGCGTCACAAAATAGAACTGAAAATTCCATAGAGGAATCATAGCCTGAAGTTCAGGGGAGACTAACTTACTAATTTTCAAGGTTTCTAATACCTTCATCCAAAAGAAAATTGGAGTCTGTGACTCTTTAATGACACCAGGCTGACATTCAGAAATCCCTGACTGATGAGAAGAGAATAAATTTTCTAGATTACAGTTACCATTTTAGCAAGAGAATTTTGGGCAGTCTGTTTCAAAAGACTTGTTGACCTATCCATTAATGATCCATCCAGATGGCAGCTCTGGGAATTCTGCTTGGTCCTCAGAATATCTTACAAAGGGGCATACTTGTTGGGGTGGGATATATGTGGGAGCATAGCTCAGTCTTTTTTCCTTAGTTCATCAGTAACACATCAATGATATATGTGTGTGTACACAGACACATACACACATATGTTATATATAGACATGCATGTATATATGTATATATGTTTTATATGTGTGTATTATATATTATATATATATAATTATTGGAGAACTTTAATAATGTGTGTAAATTTCTCTGCAAACTTTAAAGCACCATATAAATGTCAGTTATTACTGTTGTTACTATAAAAGTATAAATCCTGTGATTTTTTTTAGTTTATCTAGAAATTACTAGATAGTTCATTGACAAGACCTATTTGATTCTTTCTATATATACTTTAACGTGCCGGTTCTTGAGTCAGGAAGACTTGGATTTGAATTCAGTGTTTGATGCCAGCAGAGATTCAAATCCAAGTCTTCTTGACTCAAGAATAAGCACATTAAAGTGTATAGGGAAGGAATCACATCGTTCCTTCCAGAAGCAAGTCCCTGGAGCCTTTGGTTCCTTCAGTTTCCTTATCTGTCTAGCTCCCACTAGGTGTCAGTATGGAACACAAAGAGAATAGCCTTGACTGAACTCACTCCTCAGGAAAGTAGTGGGAAGGTAGTCTGAAGAATCTACTTTCTCTTCTATAGGACTTAGCTTGGGGATGGGCCTTCACTCGGGCTCTCCACTTTCTCTCCCCTTTCTCTCTCTGAAGAGTGAGGAGAAGGGAAACCCTTAGACTCAAGGGCTCCCAGATCTGCCACTTATAACCAATAGAAATGAAAGGCAGGATCCCTTGGTCTCTCTCTTCCTCTCTTTCTTTCCTCTCTCTATGTTCTTCCTCTCTTTTCTTTCTCTTTCCTCTTTCATTTAGCCCCACCCACAGTAACTGGCATAGAAGCTACTCTACAGGTATTGATTATTGAGAATTAATCAATAAGAGTTTATTAAGTGATTATTGTTTGCCAGGCACTGTGCTAGATGCCAAGGATACAGAGAAGAAGAAAAGCTGCTGCTCTCAAGTACTTTACATTCTTTAGGGAAGACACTATTTGTTAAGACCCAGATAAATAAAGAGTAGATGGGAGATAGATGTAGAAGGGAAGGCATGAGTAGCTGCCAGGAGAAGTAACATCTTCCTGGAGGAAGTTGTCCTTGTGCTGAGTTTTAATGAAACTGAAGATTCTAAGAGGCAGAGGGTTGGTGGGAATAGCATTCCAAGCATGAGAAACAGGTCAATGCAAAGGAATGAAAAGAGGAGGTGAAGTACCCTGTTTGAATAATAGAAAAGAGGCCAGTATAGTAGGATTGTACAGTGGGAAAGGGAGTAATGTGTTAAAGGAATAGAAAGTTAGGAAGGGGTCAGGTTGGGAAGAAATGAAAATGTACAAGGAGTTGCTAGTTGATCCTAGAGGGAACAGGGGTCATTCAAGTTTATTGAGTACTAGAAAGACATGGTCAGACCTGTGCTTTAGGAAAATCATCTTGGCAGCTATGTGGAAGATAGATTAGATCAGGGAAAGGGAGTCCAATTAGGCTGCCATTGGAATAGCCCAGATGAGAGGTGATGAGAGTCTGACCCAAGGTGTGTCTATGTGAATGGAGAGAAAGAGACATAAATTAGAGATATTGTAGAGGAAGAAACTGACAAGATTTAGCAACTGAATGAATATGGGAAGTGCACAAGGGAAAGGCCTCAAGGATGACACTAAGGTTGCAAAACTGGGTGACTGGAAGAATGGTGGTATCCATGACAAACATTTGGAAGAGGAATGGGTTTGATTGATGCCCATGATATTGATGTGCCCTTGTTTGCTGCCATCACAGAGCTAAATATAAGATGTTCTACCTATTCTTTCTCAGCAAGTGTACTCTTTCCAAATCATTGTCTAAGCCACCCAAACCCATGATGGAAATTTATGTGGATTTGTTGAGGATCTCTTGGCTGCTGTTATGTATGTGGGACCATGACTTTTTCTCTTTCTTCATCACAGAATAACAAAATGTGAGAATTGGTGGAGATTTCAGAACTGTAACATCCAATCCATGCATGAAACTCCTTGTTTACTCTTGTCATTTCTTCCTTCACAACTTCTCTTGAATACATCTCCTCCTCTCTATGGACACAGCTACCATCCTGCCATCAGCCCTCCTCACCTCCCATCTGGACTATTGCTTTAGCTTTGTCTCTCCACCTCAAGCCTCTCCCCTTTCCAATCTTTATTCAATAATTTGTCAAAGTGATTTTCCTAAAGTGAAAGTCTAACCATGTTATCTACCTGCTTAATAAATAAATTCTAGTGGCTGCCTATTACCTTAAGGACCAAATACAAAATTCTCTGTTTGGCATTTAAATCTTTTCACAATCTGTCCTCAACATACCTTTTTAGTGTTCTTAGATTTTACTCCCCTCCATATAATTTCTTGTCCGTATGTACTGACTTATTTGCTGTTCTTTGCACAAAGTGCTCCATTGACTGTCACTTCTTTATCCTCCTTGGCCTCCTTCAACAACCAATTCATACATCACCTTTCTGAAAGAGATTTTTCCCAGTCCCTCCAATTCTTAATGTCTTCCCTTTGAGATGACCTCCCATTTACATTGTATTATCTTTTATGTTCATAGTTATTTTCATGCTTTCTCCAACATTAGAGTGCAGGTTCATTGAGGGCAGGGGACCATGATTTTGCCTTTCTTTGTATCTATGTTGCTTAGCATGGTGCCTGGCTTATACTAAGCCATTAATGAATTCTTATTGTCTAACCAACTGGTCAGAAAAGGGACCTAGAATGGCAATGAGAAGTTCACTAAGACCTCTGACATCAGTTTCCCCAAAGCTGAGCCTTGTATGTCTCAGGCAGCAAGGAAGTTCACCCCATTGTTCCTGGCCCCTTCACTTTCTTAAGGGGAAGCCATGATAGCCTATATAAAACAGTTATTGTTTCTACCATACCCCTACTCAAACTGGCCAGAGGAAATCTGTTTAAGGACTGTCTAAGAAGCATTTGTAGAGACACTGACATGAACTGTTTATAAAAAACAGGTTCTCAATGGGATATAGTTTTCACTGTAGCAATCAGTGACTAAGATTATTGAATTCTGCTTTTCACTTTTCCACCAAAGGAATGGTGGAAAGAACCTTGGCTCTGGAATAAAAGGAAATACGTTCAAATGACACTAGCTACTTAAGTGAGCTTGGGTGAATTATTTATTCTTCCTGGGCCTTGGAGAATCTATAAAATAAGGAGGTTTGCTCACAAAGCCTCTGGCTTTCTTCTTCTATGTCAGTGGTTCTCAACCTGTGGGTCGCAACCCCTTTGGGGGTTGAACAACCCTTTCACAGGGGTCACAGGGGTTGCCTAAGACCATTGGAAAGCACATATTTCCAGTGGTCTTAAGAATCGAGACACCACTCCTCTATCTGTCTCCAGGTGGGTCTGTCCACATGCAGATACTCCCATGTAGGAGTATTAAAGGGTTGTAAAGTACTAAATTAAAGAGTATTAAAGGCGTTAGGAAGGTTTAGAACTACTGTTCTATATCCACGATCTTCAGATCTTATCCAAAACTGGAATATTATACCTTGGGAGACAATGGGTTACTCTAGTAAAGACTGGAAGATTTTAAGCAAAGATCGAATAACCACTTATTGGTGAGGTTGTGCAGGTGATATTTTGGGGGGATTGGGTTGGACTAGATGTCCTCTAAGAGCCTTTCCTATTCTGAAAGACTGTGAAAAGAGTAGCTGTAATAAGGACTGATCTGAGTGTCATTCATTTCTTGGGTAAGCCCAAACCTGGGAAAATCTTTCCTCTAGTCAACACCAAAAACTTGGCATCAACTCAGTCCTTGTAAACACATTAGTCACAATGTAAGTGGAAGTTTTTATTAAAAGAAACAGAATCCATGAGTATGACACATTCTGTAATAAGTAACTTACTGTAATATAATCTCAAAGGTCCCATAGTGAATATATCTTAATGTCACTTTCAGTGCTAGTTAAAGATTCTTCTCCTCTTGGGTTCTCCCCTCCCCTAATATAAATGGCATCAGGATCTGTAGGTCTCTAGGCAGTCCTTAGCTGGTGTTTTATCTACACCTTCATTAATACCTCTGGCATAATTTGGTTCTTATTTCTTACCCAGAATTATCTCATTTTCACCCCAGGACATGGGCAAGGCACAGGGGGCTCAGAGAAAGAACCTACTTTAGCCAATTTCTACTGAATATATATTGAAATTTTCACATAGGGATTTACTGGGGGAACATGATCTTATGTGTTGGTTTCATAGAATAACTCACTCATCTTCTTTTAGCCTTCCCCGTTTAGAGTTTTGTTCCTCCATGTTTGCCTATGTCTACCAGTGACCAGGGTGAGAGGGAGAGGTGCCAGTCACTAGGCTGACTCTCTCTACTAACCATGTCTTACTTCACATGGCTCATTTGTTCTTCTAAACTGATTTGGAAGAAAATGGTTGATCTTTCCCTAAAAAAATTTCCAGGGTCTGCCAGACAGCCTCCATCAATTCTCTCTTCATTCCCATGAGGCCTTAGAGGCACATTATGCAAATTAAGCTCATGCACAGGAAACAGAGAGCTCTCAATAACTACCATGTGTAACTGATGCAAAATGTATGCAAATATACACAAAATGAGCACATAACCCTATTAGGAGAAAACTCTCCAATAAAACAGCTACTTTGATGAGAAGTGAAAAGGCTATAGCTATTTCTGACTGACCTTTACTATTGCCACTCGGTGTTTTATATTTTGAAATACAGTTTCACATATGGACCTGATGCTGTACCTACATTTCCATGACAAAATTAACCCTTTGTTTGGTTTTGTTTTGTTTTTCTGTCATGTAAGGAAAGCAAGTTGGCAAGGACCTGTTCCTTATTTGCTCATAATAATATTTATTTGTTAAACATTTGCAGAACAAAGTACACTTGTTTCAGGGAAGTACAGAACCCAGAACGTCGCTGTCTACTTCATCTCTGTCTCTTTCTAGTTACAATATCTATCAAAATAGACTTTGGGAAATAATCATAGATATAATACAAAAACAGCAGTAAGTAAAAATATAAAAGAAGTATATCAGAGGGTCTATGGTCTTTCTTTATAAATGCATGTGTATAGTATGCATATGCCCACACATGTAATAAAATGTGAATATACTTAGTATGCAAGTATATATGTATATATGTGTGCACATGTAAATATACACATGTGCATGCAATCATATACATGTTGTGCATATATATATGTGTATGATATAAATGAGAACTTAGGTTTTCATATGTAATGGATATATATAGTTCTAATATATACATAGGTAAGCTAAGTGGCTCAGTGGATAGGGTGCCAGCCTTGAAGTCAGGAAGACCTGAGTACAAATGTGACCTCAGAGGCTTACTGGTTGTGTGACCTTGGGCCAGTCACTTAACTCTGTTTGCCTCAATTTCGTCATCTGTAAAATGACTGGAAAATGTAACCACTACAGTATTTTTGCCAAGAAAACCTGAAATGGGGTCATGAAGAATTGGACACAACTGAACAACAATATGTATGCATATGTACATACAAACACTCATATGTGTACATATATATACATCTGTATCTATGTGTATAAAACTACAGACTGGAGGGTTATATACATACACACATACATGTATATATGTGTTTGTATGTATATATATGTATATATTTCTATCTATCATCTATCTATCTATCTATCTATCTATCTATCTATCTATCCATCTACCCACCTTCCTACCCATCTATCTATCTATCTATCTATCTATCTATCTATCTATCTATCTATCTATCTATCTATTTATTCATAGATTTCTACAGAGTCCTTGGAAGAAGACATCTTAGAGGTGACCGCATAGAGCCTTTTTATGTTCAATAGACCCAGTACTTTTTCAGAAATTAGCTTAACTAAGACTTACATCTGTTCATTATCCTTTAAGCGGAAATGAAATTCAGTTCCATAGAATCAGGACTGGTTCAGCCAAACCTTTCAGATTACTCTTTGCCTGTCTTTTTTAAAAAAGTAGTTTGAGTTTTTGGCAAAACCCAAAAGTGTTTTACTTTGGGTTTTTATTTAAAATTTTTTTTAAATGTGCATTTCAAAGGAAATGTAGCCCAGCTGTTTCTAATTCATTTGCACTTAACACAAAGTGACTTTGTAAAAGCCATTTGATGTCCAAGAAGCCTTGAGCCCCTTAAAAAAGTTTAATCCTTGCTTTTCTTTGAACCAAGAATTCAAGCCTTGCCAGCATTAAAAATCTGGAATCAAGAAAGTCTGGGGTTTGGTTTAATTTAAATTTAGAATTTGTAAGTGAGAGAAGGATTTGAACCATGGCAGGATGTGGGTATTTTCCAGGTAACTGGAGTTTAACTCTTTTATTTATGAGCTCTGACCACATTCAATAGTAGAACTTTTATGGGCCTTGCCCTGAGAATTTCCTAGAAGAGAAAGGCATGTCTGTTGGGAAGGGTGACCCAACATTTGCAACCTTCAAAGTAAAGCAAAAACAGTCAGACATTATGAATTTGAACTCCCCTAAGTGGAAAAGTTGTGACAATTCTGAATTCTGTTTTTTCACTATCTATGAATAAAGGCTTGCTTAAGTTAGTGATATAAATCAATCAAGTTATCAGTCAGTCAACACACATTTATCAAGTGCTTACAATTGTAGAGGAAATGCCTAACCTTGTTGAAATTCCAAATATTTTGAAACTTGTTACACAAATATAAACAGTGGAAGCTGATTTAAAACTATTCTTTGTTAACTAAGCTATGTCAATCAATCAATCAACCAATCAATCAACAAATGATGAATAAGTACCAGTATTTTCAGGTACCTCTTGTTTTCAAATTCTGTGCCTCTATGTGGGTAGAGGGTTTTGTATAAATGTATTATCTGCTGAAGGATTTTTTTTCAATATACATCACTCATCAATAGAGTGTAGAAGCAGAAGGAGCTTTAGATATTGTCTCCTACAAACATTATATTGTATTATATTATATATATATATATGTATTATATGTTCATTTTATAGATGAGGAAACTGAGTCTCAGAGAAATGAAGTTATGTACTCATGTCCATAATGTAGTAAATAGAAAAACTGACTTACTGTCCCAAGCTTCCTGAAAGCCTAGATGCTAGTGGAACTACTCCCCTGGGAAGGAAGGGGCATGAGATATATAACCCTCCCCCAGAATAATAAGGTGATTGAAACCAGTAATGGAACAAGAATAGGTATCCAGAGTCCAAAGTCTATAGGTTTGGTTGTTACCTGAGATCTTTCGATGGCCTAAAGCAGGCCATGACCACTGAAGGAGCACTGCCAGGTTGAGGGGAACAGAAAGGAAGTTTGAACTAGAAGGATGGGTGAAGTCCCATTTAGCTGTTTTTTTTGTATTCCATTTTTGAAGCTGACCAATGACATCATAAGTGATGTCTTGACTTGCAGGTGAACTGGATTTAATTAAAGTAGAGTTGCACAGTCTTCAACCTCACTCTCTCTTTTTTTTTTTGCTTTTTGGAGGACAATTGGGGTTAAGTGACTTGCCCAAAGTCACATGGCTAGTTTTTGTGTCAAGTGTCTGAGGCTGGATTTGAACTCAAGTCCTCCTGACTCCAGGGTTGGTGCTCTATTCACTATGACACCTAGCCGCCCCTCCTCACTCTCTTTTCTAAAGTCATTGAAATCCAGTGACAAGACAGAAGCCAGGATAACTTGTGATGGCCCAGAAGGCAGTGGATGACATTGGCATCTTTGATGTCTGACCAATCTCTAAACACTCTACTGCACCTGCTTCAGCTGCCTTTGCGACCATTGGAACAAATTGTTTTCATCTGACAATTCCTCCAGGTGAAGTCTTCACATGCTTGAGGTAGACACCCCCCCAGCTAACCAAAGAGTTTGAGGCCTGTCAGTTACCCTCAACCTGGTGTGGCCTGTCTGCTGATATGGTTTACTGAGGTGTGACCATTGGGTATGTTATAGCTTCTTGGAGCCACAGGTGAGAGTTGGGTGAAGGTGGACACCAAAGGTGAATGGAAAGCCCTGAAAATCTAGTAAGTTTCAAATGTAGGATTTCAAGTCAGATTTTTCTGACTTCAGTTCTAACACTCTATGCATTTTGCCACCTAATATACTATTGTCATGTAGTTTCCAATATTTCCATCAATTCCTAACACTTAATGTGTTGACCCAGAGGTTTTGCCCTTTCATAATTTAGTCATGGATGTAGAGTCAACTCAAAAAGTTAAAAATAATTAATCAAACTATTAAACATTCTATGTATGGAGATTAAATTCGAAGAGCTTGGGGATCTACCTCTTCATAAAGCTTAGATGAGTGAAGAGCCCAAAGTAGCCAATATAGGGAAATGGGGGTCAAGAAGTATAAAAGCTCTGCCTTTTTTAAAAAATAAAAATTAAAAAAGGTTAAGTTCTTGTTAGAAAGTAGTTTAAGAATGCTCAGTAACCTACACAAATAAAAGTTTGCAACTGAATGTTGCTAGTAGGGGAGTTAGGTAGATGCCCTTGTGAACAGGAAGACAGGAGTAATGGGAAACCAGGACAACAGGCTCCTAGAAAGCTCATACACAAGTTGCAAATGGGGAGTTAGTGACAAATTTTGGTACATATGGGGAGGTTGCAGGTCAAAATCCAGATGAAAAGGAAGTTAAAGGTTGGCATCTATTTGAGGATGGGGAAACCTGCCAAGACTGCCTGATCCACTGGGGGAATCAGGCAAAGGAGGCAAATTGAATATTGTAGGATGTGATCCTTGAGCAGCACTTGGAAAGAAGCTGGAGATTCTGGGAGGTAGAGGTGAGGGAGGATTGCATTCCAGGCCATGGGGAACAGATGACAAAAGACAGGGATGAATGAGAGTGAAACCAAGAAGGCAAATTTGGTTGGACTATGGAATATGTCAAGAGGAGTAATGCATCATAAGCCTGGAAAGGAAGGCTGTTCAAAGTTGTGATGGGCTTTAACACTAGAAGGATCAGCCCCATCAATTGACAAAAAGAATAGTTTGATAACCTGGAGAACTTTCAGAGCAGAGCAGCCAGTACAGCAATAGACTATGATGGTTCATGTGATGTCAAAGGTGGAAAGAATTAGCCACAATATTTATGGGGGTCATGATAGATGTCTTCAATTATTTGAAAGTTAATCATGTCAAAATGCTATTGGAACTGCTTTGCCTGGCTCTAGAGAGGAGACCTAAAAGTCATAGGTGGAAATTGCAGAAAGGCAGATTTAGATTCCATGAAAGGGAAAACAAATTGAAGAGAGGAGCTATCCAAAATGGTCTGGGCTGCATCAGAGGAGGCTGAGTTCCCCCTCGGGCAAAGACGATAGATAACCAGTTCTTGGAGATGTTGGAGAGAGGATTCTTGTTCAGGAATTAATTGAATTGAAAGGTCTTTGAGATTCCTTCCTTCTGAAATCTGGTCATCCTGTAATTACATGAGCCTCATGTAAAAGCAAAAAAAAAAAAAACCAAACCTCCCCCCCCAAAAAAAACCAAATACAAAGCCTACTAGGACTCAATCCATGTCCCAAAGGGAGAGAGAAATTTGTTTATTATATTAGCAAAAAAATGTGTTCACAAGTCAGCAAACCCGAATATTGAAAAGAGGCTAAGCTGATTATTATCAGGAATATATGCAGAATAAAAGTTAGGCCAAGAATATTGAAATGAGTAGCAATCACACCAACTTTCCTCAATTTCAGGCTAGACTAGTGGACCTTGGTGCTTTAGCTAATGGAATGCTGGACTTGGAATCAGGAAGGCCTGAGTTCAAATCTTCCCTCAAACACTTACTAGCTGTATGACCCTGAGTGAGTCATTTCTAGCCTCAGTTTCTTCATCTGTAAAATGGGGATAGTAATGGCACTTTCCTTATAGGGCTGTTATAAGGATCTAATATGTAAAGTGCTCTACAAACCTTAAATCATTAACTTCCTATAAATTCTAGCAATTACTGTTATTTTGACCACTGGGAGGGCAACTCCCTACAAACACTGTCTTACACAGGCCTATCCTCCTGGCTTAATGAGACCCAGTTGTAGATGTGGGCCAGAGTTAGTTTAACCAGATTCATGGCAGCCAATTGTTACATTTTCGGTTTTAGTATTTATCCCTTGGTATTTGGTGAATGCTACAAATCAAGGCTTCATTTATTGTTTTATTGATTGTCTAGACTTAAGTAAGTGATGAATACAATGTTAATAATTCAGATTAAATTTAAAAGTGCATCCTGCGTACATTCTGTACCTCTCCCCCTCCCCCAAGTGATGGTTGTGGAACATTTACTAGCACACACTTGTCCAACTGTTAATTCATACTGTAGCAGCTTGTAAACTTCTTTGTTAAATTGATGTGGTATCTTTATATATGTGGTTCCCTGTGATGTGTAGATATAAATCTTTTAAAAATATCAAATACTATTTTCTAGTTGGGCAAGGGCAGAAGAAAAATGGTTTGGTCTTATTACTGAATGACATAATTTTAGAGTTGGAAGTAACCTCAGTGATCCACGGTAAGAGAAGAATCCTCTCCCTAATATTTGTGACAAATGTTCCTTAAGCCTTTGCTTTAAAGTCTTTATGAGGCCACCCTTTTCTCTAATCCTCATTACTTCTGTATTCTCCTGTTGGCATTTAACCCTTTTAACTCCCAAACTCCTGCCCTTGGGCCCCCAGACCCTCATGGGTAAGACTCTCTCATGAGGACAACTATATGGAGCATCCATGCTTTGGTCATTATTCATTCTACTCCTCTGAAGAGATAGGAGGAGAGGGAATAGCTATCTTCAGTTATTTGACAGACTTCCATGTTAAAAAGGGAATAGGCTAACGATTTGATTTCAGAGAATGTAGCTGAGAGCACTGGGTGGAACTTACAGAAAGGTGAATTGAAGTGAGACATAAGGGAAACCTACATAGTAGGTAGAAATGTATTAGTGACATCCTCAAGATACAATGAGTTCAATAGAAGACTCCAAGGGAAGATTGAATGACTACTTCTCAGTACTGGCCAAAGTTCCTTCCAGATCTAAATCTATGATCCTGAGTCATAGAGGGATATCTTGTTCCAATACAGGTTAAAATAGATGAACTCTGAAGTCGCTTCCAACTTTGAGCGTCCAGCATTCTGTATTTTAACTAATATTTTCTGGTAGACTATAAGCCTCTTGACTACTTTACAAGTCACTGGGTATTGTGCTGTGGCTACCTAGTAATCTGTTGTTTAGTAAATCAATGTCATGTCATTGATCTAGAGCTGGCAGTCACCTTAGAGGTGATCTAGTCAGGGGTGTGTTGAAATAGTTTGAACTAGAGTACTAGAGCTGAATGTTAAATTTTCAGTGCAAGCATATATACCTCAGAAAGTAAGAAACACTGCATATCAGAGCTTGGTTTATTGTTTTATTGATTGTTTAGATTCAAGAAAACGATGGATAAAATGATAATAACCAGTACTTTAAAGTGTGTCATGACTTTTCATGGTTTTTGTTGTTGTTTAAAAAATTACTAAGGTCTTAAATACATTTATTGAAGTGTAATTTTTTTCTTTTCAACTTTTTTAAACAAAACTTAGAGATCTAAATTTTCTCCCTTGCTTCCTCACCTTCCTTCTCCCCAAGGTGTATAGAATACATATATAAATATATATTATGTGTGTGTGTGCAGTTATGCAAAACCTATCATGTTATGAAAGAAGAAATAAAACAAAAGAAAAATACTGTGAAAAAATTAAGGAAGTACAAATAGTACGTTTTGATCTGGAGTTGGACTCTATCACTTCTTTCTCTGGATGTGGATAGCTTTTTCTATAGTGAGTCTTTTTGTAATTTTCTTGGATCAGTATATTACTTAGAAGAATTAAGTCAATCAAAGTTGGTCATTGCACAATGTGACTATTACTGTGTACAACGTTCTCCTGCTTCTGCTCATTTCACTCAGCATCAGTTCATGTAAGTCCTTCCAGTTTTTTCTGAAAGCTACCTGCTCATCATTTCTTATAGAACAATAGGATTCCATTACATTCATATACGACCACTTGTTCAGCCATTCCCCAGTTGATAGGCCTCCCCTCAATTTCCAATTATTGGCCACCACAAAAAGAGTTGCTATAAATATTTTTGTACATGTGGGTCCTTTCCCCTTTTTTATGATCTCTTTGGGATACAGACCTAATAGCAATATTGCAGGATCAAAGGGTATGTATAGTTTAATAGCCCTTTAGACATGGCTCTAAATTGCTTAACAGAGCTGGTTGTTAAACATTTATTAGCACTCCCTTGACCCAGTCCAATCCCTTTTATTTTATAGATGTGAACAAACTCCAAGAAGTTTAGCAACTTACCCACTGGGATTATGGGGCAGGTAGGTGACACCATAGTGCATAAGACTGCCAGACCTTGATTCCAGAAGACTCATTTTCTTGAGTTCAAATCTGGCCTCAGACACTTACTAGATGTGTGACGTTGGACAAGTTACTACATTCTGTTTGCCTCAGTTTCCTCATCTGCAAAATGAGACAGAGAAGGAAATGTAAACCATTCCTGTATCTTTGTCAAGAAAACCTTAAATACAGTCATGAAAAATCAGACATGATTGAAATAACTGAACATCAAGAACCAATGAGATTTTATTAAGTGGCAGAAATGTGATTTGAACTCAGATTCTATGACTACAAATCTAGCAGTTAAATATCATAAACATATTAGATGAGCATTGGGGAAAATACTTAATAAGATCTACAAATAGAAAAAAAATTGCTTATGGCCAAATGAGGCACAGAGAGGATCACAGAAGATAAAATGTGTAACATTTACTGTGGAAAAGTTAAAAGATTTTGCACAAATAAATCTAATAAAGTTGAGATTAAAAGGGGAAATAAATAGGGGGAAAATCTTTGCAGCAAATTTCTTTGTTAAATGTCTCATTTCCAAGATATATAAGGAAATGATTCAAATTTAGAAGAATAAGAGTCATTGCCCAAATGATAAATGGTCCAAAGATATGAAGAGACTGTTCTCAAAGGAAGAAACCTAGACTGTCTATGGCCATATAAAAATTATAACTAATTAGGAAAGTGTGAATTGAAGCAGTTCTGAGATTCTGCCACTTATCTATCCATCAGAGTGAGAAAAATGGCAAAGAAGGAAAATGATAAATATTAAAAGGGCTGTCATAAAAAGGCACATTAATGAAATATTGGCAGAACTGTGAATGTTTAGAACAGTGGTTCTCAACCTCCCTAATGCCATGATCCTTTAATACTTGAATGTGGGCTTATCTGCATGTGGGCTGACCCACCTGGAGACAGATAGAGGAGCCGTGTCTCAGTTCCTAAGACCATTGTAAATATGTGTTTTCCGATGGTCTTAGGTGACACCTGTACTCCTGTGAAAGGGTCATTCAACCCCCAAAGAGGTTGTGACCCACAGGTTAAAAACAGCTGGTGTAGGACCATTATGGAAAGCAATTTGTGATGATATGTAAAGCATCACTAAAAATTATATGCCTTTTGATGTAGCTATAACACAGCCAGGCCTCTATCCAAAAAAGGAATATGTTCTACATATACAATTATATATAATTAGAACAATTCTTTTTCTGGGTGCAAAAAATTAGAAACTAAAGGAATGTACATTAATTGATTAGAGACCCAAATTTTCTCCCTTGCTTATACCTTAGTATGCCTTAAAAATGAGAAAATAGATGATTTCAAAGAGACACAGAAAAGTTTATATGACCTGATGCAAAGTGAAGTAGGCAGAATCAAAAGAAAATTTATACTATAATATCAACATTATAAAAAGGAACAATTTTGAAGACTTTAACAAACCAATAAATGAATTTAGTAGAACCAGGAGAACAATTTATACAACACTAATGATGGGATAGAGACAAAGAAATTTGAAAGCTACAAGAACTGTGATCATAATTCCATGGGACCAATGATGAAATCTCCTTTCCATATCTTGACAGAGAGGTTTGGAATTCTGAATGAGACATGTATATTTTTGTAAACAACTAAGGAAGAAATTTGTTTTGCTTGACTATGCAAATTTATCATAAAGAAATTATTTTTCTTTCTCTTTTTTTCCTCCAATGGTGTAGGGGAGTGGGAGTAAGTGAAAATGGATCTCTGTTCATGAACACACACACATACACACACACGACCACCCCCCCCAAGCACACAATAGAGTGTCAGTTTTATATATATATGTATATACGCTTTCAGATGAAGTCATAGTATTATTATTTGCACCTAATTGCTTTACTTTGTTATAAGAGAAGTTTCATGGAGTAGGTATAGTCTAGAAATGTTTGTAATATAAAACCAAAACACATCATGAAACTAAAAAGAAAACAAACAAACCAAAAAACTTTAGTTTGTCCTCTGTAATATAGTTGTTCATTTGCATTTTTAAAATACCAAACCTGCAATTTCATTGCCTTTACCAAGACATATTTGCTCTGCTCTGCCACTTAAAGCCACAAAGTACTGCTTAGAGCATTGATTTTGTGACTTACCCAGGGACACACAGACTATAGATTACTGAGGCAAGATTCTAACTCAGGTCTTCCAGACTGTGAAGCCAGTTTTTTTTATTGCCTACCCCATTTGCGTACTCATCTTTCTAGGTTCTCAAAAAAGCAACTAGAAATTTAAATGCATTCAATTGAAATTAGTCAATAAACTTTACATAATATCTGAGTGTTTATCTCAGAAACACAGATCTTGAACACAGAACAGTGAAAGCTAAGCTTCTCTCTTGTTTATGTTTGCCTAGCTAAGTCAGAGGCATTATGGAAGAATTGGGGTAATTAACTGGTGTCTGAGTATCTATGATTGCTTTCATCATTTTCCTGGTCCAAGAAAGATTTGGAATTTGTAGAAATCACTAATGGAAACCAGGGTTATTGGAAACTTTTGTATTTTTTTTCTAGAGAAATAGGAGCCTGTTCAAGACTTTTAGCTTTTCCTAATGAAAAACTAACAAGGAAATATGTCAGGGATCTAAAATGTGCCATCTCTCCTCCACCCCCAGTGGAAAACAGGCCAGCAAGAGACACTTTTCAGGGCGTCTCACCATTCTCTCATAACTCTACCACTGACATGGGGCATAAATCATTCACAGATTGCCGATCCGGCATAAATCTTTCTAAAACCACAGTACTCACTAAATGTTATTGTGTTATTGAGACATAAATCCTGTGTCAGCTCAACGAAATGTCTGTGGCTATCGAGTTAAACAAGCCAAGACGACTACTTAACGATTCCCAAACATTCGTTTATTAAAATTCAGACCAGAGGCTCAAGAGGAGGCCCATATTAGAGATGGGATTTGAAAAACCATCTATCACATTTGCACAGTAAGCAATAATAGCAGTGTCTCCTGAGTTCTGCTCAGCTTCCCGGGAGGATGAGAATAGTTTAGAAAAAGTGAGTCTGCGTTTAGAGAAGCCTGGAGATCAAAGAGCTATCCTCTACTTCGCCAATGTTGCCATTTGCTTTATGCCAAAATTAGATCTTATTTGTCCCTCCTTTAGCTTCTCCTTGGGTCAACTTTTGGAAGGGAGTAAGGAAATCACACTGAAGGCATTTCTCAGTGTAAGCTGCTCAGTCAGTGAAAGCAAGTCCTACATCCTTTCTTTTTCCCCTCTATTGCTATGAAAATTCCATGGAGGAAGCTAGGGGGCACAATGTGCTGGACTTGGCATGAAGACTAGAGTCCATTTCCTCAGATATATACTAGCTGCATAACTTTGATCATGGGCAGCTAGGGGCTGCAGTAGAGTGCCCATCCTAGAGTCAGGAAGACATGAGTTCAAATCTGACCTTAGACACTTAGTTAGCTGTGTAACTCTGGGCAAGTCACTTAACTCTGTTTGCCTCAATTTCCTCATCTGTAAAGTGAATTAAAGAAGGAAATAGAAAACTACTCTAGTATCTTTGCAAAGAAAATACCACAGAGTTGCACACAACTGAAAACAATGAAACACCACCACCAACAACAACCCTGATCAAGTCACTTAATAGCTCTGTGCCTCAGTTCCTCCATATGTAAAATGAAGATGTTAAACTTGATGGTTTCCAAGATAGCTTCTCATTCTAAACCCAGTAGTATGCTAGTAATTATTTAGCAACTGACTTTCTGGGGAAAAAAGTAGTTCGACACACTTTTAAGTTTGATCTGTATTAACATTTTATTCATCACGTTTTTACATCTAGACCACCAACAAAAGAACAGATCAAGCTCTGATTTGTAGTGTTTGCCAGTTTCCGAGGTGTAAATGCTCATGATGAAAACTGAATCCATGAGGTGAGCCAGTTCTATTGCTGGCTATGCAGCATGCTCTTCATAAGATGCAACAACACAGAGAACTGTCAATACAGGGTAGTGAATGGGTATATGAATGAGTGTTCAGACCACGTAGGAATTGTCAGACACTGTAGCCAGTGACAGCTACAGCCAATGGCTACCTCCATGAAATCACTCAGAGATCATAGATCTACAGCTGGAAGGGGCAATTTAGAAGCCGTTAAGTCTAAAACCTTTGTTTTACACATGACGAAACAGAGTGAAGAAATGGAGTGATCTTTTCCAAGGCCACATAGAAAGTAGTCAACAGAGTGAGGATCTCAAAATCAGTAGTTAAAGACTTTCAGCTTCAATACCATCCTGACAGAGCAGCTGGGTGGCACAGTAGAGAGAGCACCAATCCTAGAATCAGGAAGCCTCATCTTTCTGAGTTCAAATAAGCCTTAAATGCTTGCTAGTTGTTTGGTCCTGGGCTAGTCACTTAACCCTGTTTTCCTCAGTTTCCTTGCCTATAAAATGAGCTGGAGAAGAAAATGGCAAACTGCCCCATTGTCTTTGTCAAAAAAGCCCCAAATGGGATCACAAAGAGTCAGATGTGACTGAATTATGACTGAATAATAATACCATCCTGACAGTACAGAAAAACACAGAAGTGGATTCTTCTGACATTGATAATCAGTAAATTTGTAATTTGTTCATTACCGGTAAAACATTCTCTAGCATTATCAAATTGCAGAAGGTCATTTTTTCCTCATGAGGATTTATTTCCTTCATCTATAAAATGAGTATATTGGATTAATTGATTGATACGTTTACTTCCAGGTCTATCATCTATAGGGTATAGTCTCTAAATTCATGAACAGTAGACTTTGGTCATGGGTGAATTTAATGTAGGTGAATTCTTGCCCTCATCATAATTTGGGGGTTTTATCCATTGGTTCCCTATTCTGCAATTAAAAAAATCTTTCTGAAATTCCTTTCTGTGAAACTCAGGCCCCAGGAAGGTTGTCTAGTCTATTTGTTTCTGAGAGAGCAGTGAAATCTAGAGATTTTCACTTGTAGAATTGCCTGGATTAAAGTAAAAAGAAAAGAAAAGACACAGGCTGATCAGATCACACATAGGATTAGCTTTTAATGAAATCTAGTTCCAGATGCAATTGTCAGAACCTTCATCTGCGAGTTCTTTTCTCAGGCTTTTCTTTCTTCACTCATAAGAAATATTCCCTGGAGGAGGAGGCAACTTTCCTGACACTAAGAAAGTATTTGTAAGTTTATTTTTTTGTAAATAAAATCTCTTCCAATAATTTTTGCCTGGTGATTTCAAGATCACTTTGATTTCACATATGTCTTAATTTGACAGCGGCTTCTTTCTCCTTCCAACCTTCCTAAACTGTTCTTAATCTGAAGACCACCACTTAAATGTACTGGAGAGGGCCATTTTAGGAGCAAGGATTCTTTCCTTACAGGGAGGACTCCTTTTATTACTTAAATATTATTTCTTTAGTTCATCTGCCTCTTAGGGAGGCAGCAACGGTACTCTGAAAAGATGGCTGCATTTGGAACCTTGAATTCTAGCTCTGCCACTTTCTACCTGTGGGACTTTGGATCATTCATTTCATCTGTTTCCTCATCTATAAAAGGAAGGGTATGGGCAAGATGGCCTTTCAGTCCCTTCCAATTCTAAATATATCATCCTAAATTTAGAATGTGATAAATTGAAATCAGAGCTGGGGCTAAAACTCAAGTAGAATTTTCCTAGATTACTGTAGTGATCTACTGAGCTCTGTTCAATAAATACTTTTTGATTGATTATATTGCTTTCTTAAAGTGGGGGCACCTGTATTCACTCACCAAAAAACCTATACCACACCCTAGTTGCCTTAAGTTTTTTTTTGAACATTGACTTAGAGTTTTTATTCCTTTAGTTGCCAAATATTCCATGTATGGATGCTGTAAATAACTTCTCTCAATCTATGCCTTTGCCTTTAAGGTATTTATAGCCCTCTCCAAATGTTCCCTGGGGCTGTTGTCTTTCTGGGTAATACAGATTGGTCTTAAAATTAGAACCCTTTCTGTAAGACTGGCCTTTCATACCTCATTTCCCATCAGGACTCTAACTCATGTCTGTAGTTTCCTTAAAGCTTTCCTTTGGGAACATGAAAGTCTTTGAAAATGGTGTGGCCTTGGGACAGGAAATCCCACTGACCATGTTTTTAGGGGGATGTCCTAAATCAGTTATTAAACACATATATGTGTGTGTCTGTGTATATAAAATACATGTATTTTTATTTTATTCACATAAAGAAATATATATTTTATGCACATATATCTCTCTATATATTTACACACATATGTATATCTATATATGTGTATATAGATATACATATATGTATGTGTGCATATATATGTATATACACACAAATGTATATTTTATATATTTTACTACTAAGACATTCTTCAGAGCATAATGGATGAACCTGAAAAAACTCAGAGGTTTTGTTTGGCTATGAAGTCACATAAGCTCAGATTCTTAGTAGTTCCAAGTTATGCTGATTGAAAAAAATAATCAATTTTAACATAATTCAATGATGCTTTATTTAGTATTATGTCCCAAGGACATAAACAAAATCCCTGATAAAAGGATAAAAAAAAAACTTGAGACTAAAAAAATGAATGTAGGACCTGCCCTCAAGGAGTTTACATTCTACTGCAGGACTAAGGATAAATATATGCACAGTCAGAGATTTCAGAAGAGAATGAATGGGGTTATGGGGTGGAAGAGGACTAACAACTGGAGAGATCTGAAAAGGTCTTTTTTTTTTTTTTAAGATAGCAGTTGGGCTGAGTCTTGAAGGCAGCTAAAGTTCCCAAGAAATAGAGGTGAGAAGGGAAAGCATTCTAAGTATGAGGCAAAGTCTGTAGAAAAGAATGAAGATGGGAGAAAGAATGTCATTTTTAGGAGATACATAGGTCAGTCTGGCTCTAAAACAAAGTGTATAAGAGATCATACTATAATGGGAAGTCAGTCTGGAAAGATAGGTTTATGTCTGAATTTTATCCCAGATCATCTTACTCTTCTGACTTTTCCACATACTTATCAATTGTCCTCCTAATGTGGGAAAACCTTTGCCCTATGCTTACTCTAGGGATTGGTGAGTCCCTACCCCAGAGCCCCATTTCACAAGAGTTTCCCAGTATCCTTGCTTTACTTCTGGCTCTTCTGGATCTCCTGATTTTTCTACCTCCTTCCCACATTCCTCAGTGATTTAATTCTGGGGCTTGCAGTCTTCCCCTCCTTCCCCTTCCCTCCCTTTATCATTGGCTATTTTTTGTATTCAAATTAATTACACCTTGGCCTCTGAATCCCTTAATCTTAATTCTCATGACCTTCATCTCTACTCTGTTTCAACTAACCAAAAGGTAAGTCCTTCAGTCAGGAGGTTAACAACTGACATTTATTAAGGAGTTACTATGTGCCAAGAACTGTGTTAAACTCTGATTACCGTATTTGCTGATTAATATATATATATATATATATATATACATATATATATATATATACACACACATACACACACGTGTGTGTGTTGTGTATGTATGTGTGTATGTATATGTGTATATGTGTGTGTGTGTATATATATATAATATATATGTATGTATATATATATGTATGTATGTATCTTTGCTGGTTCCTTAGAATTTTCCATATATATTACATATGTAATATAATATATATAATATATATATAATATAATGTAATATATATTATATATGTGTGTGGAAAATCCTAGGGAACCAGCAAAGATACAATTCTCAACATTTATAGCTTCAGTAAAATTTCAGGTTACACAACAAACCCTAAAAAATCAATAGATAAGAAAGAATGAGCCACAATGGATATCAGTAAGCCAGTGCTTGATAAAATAGAAAGCATAAATTACCTAGGAAAGAACTTTTTTATAAAAATTTGTCTGAAAAACTAGAAAGCAGTGTTTCAGAAATTAGGCTTAGACCAACATCTTATACCATATTCCATAATAAATTCTAAATTGGATGTGTCACTTTAATATTCAAAATCATAGTATGAATGAATTAGAAGAGAAATAGATCATACACCTCTCAGGAGATGCATTCTTAACCAAAAGAAGGATAGAGGCAATTGTAAAAAATGGATAATTTTGCACAGACAAAATCAATGTACTTAAGATAAGAATGGAAGCAGTTGAATGAGAGGAAAATGCTTTGTGTCAAATTTCCCTGATATGGATTTGTTATTCAATAAATATAAACAACATATGTAATTGTGTACACGTATGTGTACATATGTACATAAATGTATTTAGCCATTCCCTGATAGAGAAATGGTCAAAGGATATAAATGAACAGATCTCAAAGAAATTTCAAAGTATTCACAATGACATGAAAGAATGCTCCAAATCAATAAGAATATAAGAAATTCAAATCAAAGCCACACTGATATTCCTCTTTGTAACCTTCAGATTGTCCAAGATGACAAAAAAAAATACGTCATTAGTGGAACTGTGAAATAGTATAGTTATTTTGGAAAGCAATATGGAATTAATTATGTAAATGAAGTGGCTAAAATGTCTGTACCCTTTAACCGAGATACTCCATTACTGGCCTTATATTGTACCACCAAGGAAGCCACCAAAATATTAATAGTAGCACTTTTTGTGATAGTTAAGAATTGGAAACAAAGTAGTTGCCCATCAATTGGGGAATGTCTAAACAAACTGTGTTACTTGAATGCAATGTGCTGTAAGAAGTTATGTATGTGGTATTAGGTTCTCCCACAATCCTCCACGCCCTTCCTTTTCGACCCGGTCCCAGGCAGGGTGGCTCCTGCGAAGAAGGGCGGAGAGAAGAAGAAGGGGCGCTCGACCATCAACGAGGTGGTGACCCGGCAGTACACTACCAACATCCACAAGAGGATCCACGGTGCAGGCTTCAAAAAGCGAGCTCCCTGGGCTCTAAAGGAAATCCGCAAATTTGCCATGAAAGAAATGGAAACTCCAGATGTACGCATTGACACCAGACTCAACAAAGCTGTTTGGGCCAAAGGAATAAGGGACGTCCCATACCATATCCGAGTGTGTCTGTCCAGGAAACGCAATGAGGATAAAGATTCACCAAACAAGCTGTATGTGTTGGTTACTTATGTGCCTGTCACCACTTTCAAAAGCTTACAGTCAATTTGGATGAAAACTAAATTGAACTTCATTTAAATCAAGTTATAAAATGACAAAAAAAGAAATTATGTATGTGTGATGCCGTGTGTGCGTGCATGCATGTGTGTTTGTGTGTGTGTGTATGAAAGGCATGGAAAAACCTAAGTGAGCAAATGCAGAATGAAGTAAACAGTCAAGAAAACAACCTATATAATGATTAAAACAATGAAAATAGAACAACCACACCCCCCAAAACAAAAGTGAATTCATCAAAATTATAAAGAAGAAGCAGGATTCAAATGAAGAAATATGACAGGAAAACCCCAACCCACCTCTTCATGTGAGGAAAGGTTCACAGGCATTACACATTATTAATGAATTCTTGAATTTATTATTGTCTGTGCTGATTTTTTCCTCTTCCTTTTTTTGTCTCAAATTACTTATTGTTTCATGGAATGGCTCTCTAGGTGGGATGGGGGGTGAGGGTTCCTGGGGAAAGCTATGATGATACAAAAAACAGAAGACATCAGTAAAATGTCATTTTTATTCAAAGTGCTGGGGATTCAAAAGAAGGCAAAAATATGATCCATTCTCTTAAAGCTCAAATCTTAATGATGAAGTCAATGTGAAAGTAACTATGTAACTACGAGCTATGTACAGCATAAATGAAAGGTAATTTCAGAGGAAAGGGCCTGGAGTGGGGTCGGGGAGGGTGAGGGTGGAATACATTAGGACAAACCTCTTCTAGAAAGTGACATTTGTTCTTCTTTGAAGGTAGCCAGGAAAGCAGCATAAGTGAGTTGTAGAGTGTGTGGAGTGAAGTGTAATAAGACTGGAAATATGGGGAGGGGTTAGATTGTGGTCATAGCCAAACTCTCATCATCACCTGAAACTCACAAAAAATTTATAGTGGGAATAATGTTGGATTTGGAGTCAGGAGAAATCTAGGTTTAAACTCCACCTCTGTGACCTTCCCAAGAATAACCTCAAAATGTACAGGATCTCATTCTCACAGGGTCAATGCCTTGACTCTCTGCCCCCAGTGGAAGTGGATATCCCACTCAGTCAGTCAGTCAGTCAGTCAGTCTGTCAACAGGCATTTATAATGTGCCTATTCTGTGCCAGGCACTGTGCTTAGTACTGTAAAAGTTCCTCTTTTGACTCAATAAAATATTCTCTATATTATACTCTCTATATTTGCAATATTTCACATCATGAATTACAAATTTTTTCAGGGTACATATCTTTGCCCCTGGCACTGAAATTACTAGTTAACATTTTACTGGAACTTTATAGATAAAGTTTCATTCATTTTGCTTTAATTCTCTTGCTCACTATTAAAACGAAAACATTCTTGGAAAAATAACATGTTAAGCTTTGTTATTTTTCACCATTATATAAGAATGCATTTATGAGGTCTTTTCAGAAGGTTAAGGTTTTGCTAGGCGGGGAAGTGAGAAAACTTAAGGGCATTAGATGCCTGCTATAAGAGAAAAGATTTGGGGCAGGGCACCCCACCAAGGAGAAAGAGGGCACAGAAATCAAAGACAAGGAGCAGCAAAGACAAACTTTACCATGATGTTCCAAAGGCTGACTCTGCATAGGAAAATGCTTCTGACCCCAGAAACTATCTACTTAATCTTAGTTACTAGTGATTTTCAAGGCATAAACTAAACAATTTTTCATGTTCAAAGACTTATAGGCATCTGGGAAGCACTCTCCAATAATGCCCTTTTGTCATTTTGTTGGGACTTTTTTTGAATTACACACAAGCTCTTTTCTTAAGGAGTTTACTGGTGTAGCATGCATAGGGTAGTGAATGGAATGCTATATTACTTGGGAGACACACAACTATTTCAACTCAACTAATAACTTTAATGATAAAGTACCGTTTTTATGGATATTCATTGAGTTAACTTAATTTTCCTTACAACATGAGACTTTGTGCTCTGTCTACATGTGAAAAGAATCATTCAACATACTGATTTATGGATAATCTTTCATTTTGAGAGCAGTCATTCTTTTTCCCAGTTCTGCTGCTCTAAGGTCCAGTCTACCACTTCCTTGGTTTAGGGAATTATTTATTTCTAGCAATGTCTTTCTAAATTTGAATTTATTACTTTGAGCAACCCAAGTAAAAAAGTTACCATTTTTATTCCTTTGCTGAATTAGGTATTTATTCCTCTGTATACAAATTCTGACTAATTATAGATGTCATAAAAATATGAAGTTTTCAGAAATAAAAAAATACCCTTTAGCAAAGTGGACATTGGCCATACAGGATTTTTTTCTTCAGATCTCATCATGTTTCAGACTAGATGTGTGAACGGATTCAGCCTTCATAACAGAAGCCTAACTTGGAATTCTTATGCTTGGGGCAAATTCATTTGAGCAGAGTTGGACCATTTTTATGTATGGCTGAGGTTGACTGAAGATAGAATTTACGGGAACTGAGGAAACTAAGGACTTGGAAACCCAGTGTTTGAAAGGAGAAGGATATGGGGAGGAAAAAGACAGTCATTTATATCATAAAATTCTGAGGATGAAGGAGAATACCATGAAAGTGAGGAATGTCTCCAACATGCCGGGTGGATCCTATTTTAAGCTAATCAAAGGATATGAACAGGAGTTGCACAGAAAGGCAAATATGGATGGGCAAATATAGAAAGGCAAACATACATTTATAGCATTTCAGGGACTGTCCAAATTGATGCAACTTTGGATTCATTTGAGTATGACTATTTGAGAGGGATAATGACCTAGAAGTCTTTAGGTGGCAGCACTAAGGATCTGTCAGACTAGGCAGAATTCTGAAGGAGGGCATATGGAGTTACTGAGTGGCAGCGGCAATGGGGAGCAAGAAGCATATCAACTTGGATAGCACACCAGCCCTGGAGTAGGACCTGAGCTCAAATTCAGCCTTATACATTATCTATGTGACACTGGACAAGTCAAGTCACTTAACCTTGGCTGAAGGAGGAGAAGAAGAAGAAGGAGAAGGACGAGGAGAAAGAACATATCAACTCCTCCCCCTAGCTCTAACTCTCAAGAGTGTGAGAAAAGAAACATCCAGCTTTGGAGAGGTCATCAAGACAGGTTTAAAGGTCTCCAGAATAAAAATGGGTTTCAGTGCACAAGAGTAAAAATTCCCTTATAAGAGAGAAGACATTATATCATTCTCAGTAATTCATACCTTGTGTAAATTAATTTGAGTTCTCAGCTACCTGAGTAGAGAGTGAGGGCTCTAGGGGAAGTGTATAGGTAGGTTGTGATTGAGGGTCAAAGAAGAGAAATCTACAGAGAGGAGGCTAGAGCAGTGTTCTGGAAGAAATGCTTACTTAAGGTATCTGGAAATAGCAGATAGGAGTGCAGAAAGAGGAAGGGTGCTGAAGATAATCAGTCAACAAGTATTTATTAAGAGCTTTCTAGGTCCTTGTGCTAAATGTTGGGAATACAAATACAAGTATAAAGAAAGACAGATCTTGCCCTCAAGGAGCTTACATTCTAAGGAGGAAAGACAACACATAAAAGAATGAGATCTGGAGAGGAATGAAGATCTGGCTGGCCTGGGATGCCTCCTTAAATGAAGGTTATGAGAGGAATCATCCAATCACAGGGAGAGACTGAAGTGTAGAGGCTACTTCCAATGTGTGAATTCCATGACTAACCACCATTTTGATTAGGATTAAACTTGACAGGCTAAAACATTGAACTGAATAGAATGAGATTCAACTCAATAGAAGTAAATGGCAAGCCCTCCATGATTTTTTTTAAATCAAGCCAAAGTATATCAAATCATTGGTAAAGGATGAAGGGAATAATTAGGTTAGTAGACTTAAAGGTCACTATGTATTGAGTGTGACATGGTAGCCCTGGTAAGAACACCATGAAGTATTGTGTTCAGTTTTGGGTGCTGCATTTTAGGAAAACCATTGATAAGGCAGAAAGTGCAGAGAGAAGGAAAACCAATATAAAGGGCTTTGAATTCATGCCATGTAAGGACGGGGTAAAGGAATAGAGGATGTTTAGACTGAAGAAGAAAAGACTTAAGAGATATGATAGCGAGGAGAGTGGGGCGGAACCAAGATGGCAGTGTAGAAGCAGCAAGGTCCCGCAGCTCCCATGCCACCATCCTAAACACCCATAAAATATGAGCCCAGACAAAGTCTAGGAAAGTCTAGGACTTACAGACTCACAAAAATGCAGAAAACACATCTCTCGCTGAAGGCAGCTTGGCAGCAGGGGCTCATTGCAGTGGCCAGGAGTGGAGGCTGGCCCAGCCTGAAGCTGAAACCGTGGCCAGACCAGGGGTGGTGGGAAGGAGCCGGGCTGAGCTGAGCTGAGCCACGCCGTAGCCAGTCTTCAGCGGTTCTACAGCATCCAGCACCTCCACATCTGCCAAGGTGTGAGGAACAGGGACAGGAGAGGGGCAGCTCGCACTGGAGCAGAAAACAGCCAAGCCCAAAACCACAGGCACCAGGGCAGCCAGGAGGAGCTGAGCCTCCCAAGCCGCAGCTTGAGTCTCCTTCAGAGAAGATCTAAAGCACCTGCCTGAGGGGATCTTAAAATCATCAGAGACAGTTAGTGAAAGTGAAACTTTGAAAATTAATTTGGAGAAAGAAAGCAGTTCGGCCAGCGGCAGCCCTCACCAGGCTGCTTCAGAGCCCCTGGCCTGCGGACTCCGAAGGGGGGCTGAATAGATTGACCAGGGCCAAGTGCTCTTGCGTTGAGCAGCCTGGATCCATATTGTGGTCTTGGGTGGTGGTCCTGGGGTGCACTTTCAGCAAGCCAAAGCTGGGGGGACTTGCAACACCCCCCTAATAGCTCCAGCAGCTGGGAAAACCCCAGTGATTTGAAACAGAACTTTCCCCCCTGGAAGCAGAGTTTCGCAGAGCTAAAAAAAACCAAACAATTAATTGACTGGCCAACATGAGGAAAAGGAAGCAAAATAAGAACAGCAATAAAACTCTA
>CM053593.1:51741670-51757116 GCA_028646575.1 Pseudocheirus occidentalis
GCAAACAAATAAATAAATACATAAAAGGATATAAGAATAGATACATATTTTGGGGGGCTTGAAGAAATTAAAAGATGAAAGAATCCGGAAAGGGAAAGCCCTTGGCTACCTGACCCTCATCTATCATTCCAAACTTATTATGTGTTAATCCCTTAGTGTGTATATGCTGTAGTCCAGTCACACTGGCCTTCTTACTGTTTCTTACACAGAATGTTCCCTTTCTTATCTGCTGGCATTTGCATGGCAACGGAATGCACTCTTTTTTTTACCTCTTAAAATCCCTAATTTCCTTCAAAGCTCAATTTATGTAGTATATAATGTGTATACACACACACACACACACACACACACACACACACACACACCCCTTCTCTATAAACACTTTCCCTATTTCTCCCACTGTTAATTCCTTCTCCTAAAAAAATGACTTTAATTACAGTCTATTTTGTATATGCTGGTACACACATGTGTTCTCTCCCAACAGAATGTAAATTCTTTGATAGCAGAGATTGTTTCATTTTTGACTTCATATCCCCAGTGATATTGTAAATAATAAATATTTGTTTTGTGTTTGATTGGTTTGTTCATCATCTATTAAGGACATGAAGAGTAGTACTGGGGAGTGAAATGTGAGTTAAAATAAAGACCTAGTAAAGTACTGCTTATACCAGGCATTTCCTAAATGCTTGTAGAGTGGAACAGAATAGAGCTGGGAGTTGAATTCTGGTGCTCATTATGTTTTATGAGTGAGCAAGGGTGTCTCAAGTTGTAAATGCATGAGGAGAGTATATTCTAGGGCTGGGCAGAAACCAGTCTCCCTTACTGTGGAGCTGATGGGAGAAATCATGTAGTCCAGGGTACTTGTGGTAAGTTCCACAGAGTAATTCCAGGCATTGGGGAGCTTTGGTGAGAGAACTCTTACTGATGCTGCACAAGAAGTGGTACCATTCTGGAATCACAGTTATCTTCCTAAAGAAAAAGAAAGCTCTACAGGAGAATCTATGAGAATATAATTAGCAGCATTGATGAAATGCTTATGGCCACTTGTAAGTGTCTCTGCATCAATGACAACTTGAGGAAAAAAAGGCATGTAGTGTGTCAAAAGAAGGTGGCAAAGGTTGATTTGAACAGGGCTGTGCTTAGGGATTTTCCATTCTGTGTTACAAAAGACATCCTCCCAAGCTCATGATAATAAGTTACATTCATATAGTGCTTTAAAGGTTTGCAAAACCCTTTTGTGAAAATGTAAGTAGATATTACAAGGATTTTTTTAAGTTTCTTGGTCTAGACATATGATATATTTGTTATAGTTAATGGACTTTGAGAAACTTCTTCTACCAATGCAGCTACAAATTATTCCACAATTCATTTTTGTGGAATATTGCATAGGTCACTGAGAAGTTAAGTGATTTGCCCAGAGTTACATAGTCAGTATATCTTAAAGGAACTTGGACCCAGGTCTTCTTGACTTTGAGGTGGGGTTTCTATCCACTACACCATGTTGTGTGTCATTGTAAGTATCATTATTTCCATTTCACAGAAGAGGAAACTGAGGCTTACATAAATGTATAAGACTCTAGGTGGCAGAGCCAAGATTCAAAGTCAGCTTTTTCCTAGCATAATGGAAGGAGTCAACAGTGTCTAGCCTTTGTCCTAGTCACCATATAGGAATAGTAACATTTCCTTTCCAAAGTGACCTAGCCTGTAGCAAAATCCTAGTTTCTTTATAAGAGAGAAAACATAAGACAAAAGGAATGGGAGCTGAGAGTGATCTTGACTCTCAGGGGGCTTAGGAAGAGGTAAAGACTTCTGTTGCTACCATGAAAATAAGGAATCTTGACTGTGGGGCACAAGATTAGGACCTAAAGCACTAGCATAAAATGAAAATAGTACTATTTGTAAAATTTTGTTCGATGCCAAAGGAGTCCTGGTTGTTCAACCAAATACTAAAAAATGTGGAAGGCAAAGTACCAAGGCACTGTCCCAGACCATGTTAGATGTACTGATTGGAAGCTGTCAGGAAAACAAACCAACAACAACAACAAAAAACTAAAACAAAAAAGAGCAAGAAAACAAACAAACAAAAACCAGAACACAATAAAACAAGCCCTGAGCCTCTTCTTCAAAATATTCTCTATTTTCTGTCCACAGGAAATCTATGTTGTGGTTGCTGTAAGTCAATAACTTAATGATTTCTCCAGCTGGGTCATTATCAGTGTATCCAGAAGATAATTATTATTCCAAAACAGACCCTTCAGAATCCCTTATACTAACTTGAAATAAGAGCCTGGAAGGGATTTTTGTTTTGTTTTGGGTTATTATTTCCTCTCCTAACCCCCAAGGGTTACCAGGCAAGGGTTACCTTGCAAGACGATTCTGTTGCTGGAAGCTCAACTGCTTAATAGGGAAATCTCCTCTTCCATCCTACCACCAATGGGTCCATCCAAAGTCTCCTAAGCTCCAAGGGGAATACTTACTTTTTGCACTTCCTTCATACACTTAGTATGCTTCTTAGTCCCTAGATGGCTTTACCCCAGTCAGGTGGACAGGGTTTATTTCCTCCTTGAAGATGTGGGAAATAGATTGTCCAGATACTGTGATCCAAGTTACTTATGTGGAGCCAACAGAGAACAAAATATCAATGTAGAAGGAATTAATGTTGGCTTTGGTTTCTAAATCTCATCATTTGAATGTCCTTGTTTCAGGCAATGAGAAAGAGCATATAAGACTTTGCAGGAGCAACATTGCCCTCAGAGGAGTTGTTGGCTTAAATATTAACTTGCCGATTAATTTATTCCAAGAGTAAAATTTCAGCAGAATGATCTCTGATGACCACGTGCTCTCTTTTCTGCAGGGCTTGAATATAGGATTGTGGATTTAGAGCTGGAGGGGACCTTTGAAATCTATCAGCACAATGCCTTTTTATTTTACAGGTAAGAGAAAGGTCCAGAGATATAAAGTGCCTTAGGTCAACAGACTTGAAACATTGGGGTTTGTCTCCTAGAATACTCCCTCTAGGCTCAAAGATCTCTGTGTCTTTTCATTCACTCAAAACTCTAACTTGTGAGCCCTCACAAGTGTCTACTGTTTGATTCATCAGTTACAGGACACAACTTGTTTGAAGCAAAGGCATTTAATGAAAATCACTTAATAAAAGAAATTATAATAAAATATTTTTCTCCTTAATGTAGAGCCCTCTTTCCTACAAGTGTATATACCAGTGGAGAGAGCGGCCATGTAAAGGGAGAATAATGCCTGAGCACATACAATGGAAATCCTCGTCAATTCACATACCTCAGATGGTACAGAACTAGAGATGCCTCACCACTCATTCTGAGCCTGTTCTCTCTTGGACATGGCATCTCCGTTGGGTACCTTTGCTGAAATGCTGAAACAGTCTGCTGTCCTGTATATCCCCACTGTTATTGTGGTTATTTCTGGGCAAATAGTCTCAGCTGAGCATTGTTCCATTGGCCTTGTTGCATCTCTGCTGGGCATATTGTTTTTCTGGTTGTTGGTAAATGCTGGATATCACAGTCTGCGGCTTTATTCTATATTACTATCTTCTGAACTGTTTTCATTAAGGCTACCTGTGGAGCATCTCAGTTCCGATCTCGAATGATTTAGTAGCTAGAATCTCTACCATGTAAACTCTTTAACTGTAGCCATCGCCCCCAGTTAATAAGAGCCAGGCAGGCTAGTATTTTTTAAAGTTAATTTGTGTACTTTTAGTTTTTGACATTATCTTCCATAAATTTTAAATTTTCTCCTCCCACTCATTCTCCCTCCCTAAGACAGCATGAAATCTGATATGCGCTCTACATATACATTCCTATTAAATGATTTTCACTTTAGTCAAGTTGTATAGAAGAATTAAAATGAATGGGAGGAATCATAGAATGAAAAAAAAACAAAACAAAGGAAAAGAAAAAAATAGTCTTCTTTGCTAAGCATTCAGACACCATAGTTCTTTCTCTGGTTGTGGATGGCATTTTCCATCACAAGTCCTTTGGAATTATTTTAGGCCCTTGCATTGCTAAGAAGGGCTAAGCCTGTCAAAGTCAGTCATCACACACTGTGGCTGTTACTGTGTACAATGTTCTCCTGGTTCTGTTCCCCTCATTCAGCATCAGTTCATATAAGTCTTTCCAGGTTTTTCTGAAGTCCACCTGTTCATCATTTCTTGTAGTACAATAGTATTCTATTCCATTCATATACCACAACCTGTTCAGCCATTCCCCAATTGAAAGCTATCTCCTCAATTTCTAGTACTTAGCCGCTACAAAAAGAGATGGTGTATTTTTGTACATGTTGGTCCTTTTCTCTTTTTTACGATATCTTTGGGATATAGCCCTAGAAGTTGTATTGCTGGGTCAAAGGGCATCTACATTTTTTATAGCCCTTTTGGCATTGCTCCAAATTGCCCTCCAGAATGGATGGGTCAGTTCACAATTCCACCAACAATGCATTAGTGTTCCAATTTTCCCACATCTCCAACATTTATCATTTTCTTGTTTTGTCATATTAGCCAATCTGATAAGTATGATGTGGTACTTTAGAGTTGTGTTGATTCGCGTTTCTCTAATCCATAATGATTTAGAGCATTTTTCCTTATGACTATAGATGGCTTTAACTTCATCCTCTGAAAACTGCTTGTTCATATCCTTTGACCATTTATGAATGGAGAACGACTTCTATTCTTATAAATTTGACTCAATTCTCTCTATATTTTAGAAACGAGACCTTTAACAGAGACACTGATTGTAACAATTCTTTCCCAGTTTTTTTGCTTCCCTACTAATCTTGGTTGCATTGGCTTTGTTTGTGCAAAAACTTTTCAATTTAATCAAAATTATCCATTTTGCATCTCATAATGTTCTCTATCTCTTGTTTGGCCATAAATTCCTCCGTTTTCCATAAAATTTGACAGATAAACTATTCCTTGCTCCCCTAATTTATTTATAGTATTAACCTTTATATCTAAATTGTATATCCATTTAGACTTCATTTTGGTATATGGCATCAGACATTGGTCTATGCCCAGTTCCTGCCTTACTATTTTCCATTTTCCCCAGCTGTAGGCATGTTAATATTTAGTCTTTTCTTAGACCACTGTGTCTGTACAAAGATCTAAGCTCTCTATTATAGATAACTAATAGTCTTAGTTATCCAAATTCTTGTCTGATTTAGCATCAATCTGCCAAAAAGCATTTTTTAAATGTGCCAGGTATTGTGCTAAGCATGAAATTAAGTTTGGATCAGAAAAAACAGAAAGCAAAGTCTTTTTTTCTCCATCCATTTAGCCCCAAACTTGTCTTTATTATGCATATATGTTATCGGTATATCTTCATTTCTTTGGTGCTGTACTTTGACCAGTGAAAAATCTCATCTTATCCCTACATAGGTAGTAGGCAGCAGAGCAGGGATTTATTCCAAGGTCTAATATTCCAAATCTAGTACTTTTTCTGTCATGCCACTTACTGGAGGTAGTTGTCTGATCTTATCGTCAGTTTGACTTTAAGATCTGGGATTCTTTAAAAAAAGTTTTAGAGGAATCCTAGAATAGTAAAGTTGAAAGGGACCTTAGAGGCATCTATTCCAAAATATTGGTTTTTTTTTAAACAAATTAGTACAAAGAGGAAGGACATTTAGTAGGTTCAGTGGATAATGCAGTAGATTTAGTATCAGGAAAATTCATCTTCATGAGTGAAAATCCAATCTCAGACACTTGGTGGCTGTATGTCCCTGGGCAAGTCACTTAACCTTGTTTGCCACAGTTCTTCTATAAAATTAGTTGGAGTAGGAAATGACAAACCATTCCAGTATCTTTGACAAGAAAACACCAAAAATAGGGTCTTGAAGAGTTGGACATGACTGAAATGACTGAACTACAACACAGAGAGGAAATTGAAGCCAAGAGTGAGTGGAGAAGTGACCAGATATAAAATGCTTAATGAATGGAAAGCCCTATGTAAGTGTGAGCTTCTATTATTTCTGCTATTACTTCTCATGGTCATACACATAATGAATCTACATGGTCTTTATGTTACTGCCCAATGAGAGAGCTGTTTTACTGGCTTTAGACAGTGTCAGTATTATAGTAAATCATCTTGTTTTATCATGTCAGTAAGGATAGGGTGATGAATCTGGGGTTGGAAAGTATTTTTAGGCCATGTAGTGGTACCTGCTCATTTGGCAGCTAAGGAAATAGAAGCTCACCCAAAGACACATAGGTAGTACCCATCAGAGACAGGGTTTGAGATTAGGTCCTCTGACTTCAGAGACAATGAAAAAATCAAATTATAGAAAAAAAATCCATTTTATTTCCATCAGTTAATGGGTATTTATTAAGTGTGTTCTATGTGCCAAACACTGTGCTAAGTACTGGATGATAGAAAGACAGGCAAAAACATGATCCCTCTCCTCAAGCAGCATATATTCAAATGGTAGAGACAACACATAAACAATAAGATCTGTATCTATAGGTATATAATGTAAATATGAGAGAGACTGAGGTGATCCCAGGAGCCGAGGCTGAGGCCTTGTAGGCGTCAGCAGCAATGGGTGCGCACCTGACTCGGCGCTACTTTTGGGACTCGGAGGTGGAGCCCGACCCGTTGCACATGCCCACCTTTCCCCCGGATTATAGTTTCCAGGGACGCAAGGAGCAAGTGATGGTGGCTACGTAGCAGGAAATGAATGATGCACAGCTGCTGCTGCAACAGCGGGATTACTGCGCACACCACCTCATCTGACTGCTCAAGTGTAAGCGGGATAGTTTTCCCAACTTCCTGGCCTGTGGCCACGAGAAGCGCGTCTGGGACCTCTGCGAGCACCAGGACTATGTGGGCCGCATGAAAGAGTTTGAGCGGGAACGGCGTCTGCTGCTGGCACGACAGAAGCGGCAGCGGGTGAAGACTGAAGCTTCAGAGTAGAAACACCCAGTTTCACTGAGACCCCAGGTCTTTCCCCATTATCATGTACCAGCTGGATAAATAAACACTGTTTTGACCTTCCAAAAAAAAATAATGTAAATATGAAATAATCTCATAATGAAGAATCTACTGCCAGAGTGAGTAAAAATGATAAAAGGACTCCTTCATGAAGCACCATTATAAAGGATACGCTAATTTAATACATGTGTTACCATGGGCAATCACTAATGGAGGGTGGAGGGAGCTAGGAAAGGTCCCGCAGAAAAATGAAATTTGAGCTGATTCTTGAAGAAAACTAGAAGGTGGAGATGAAGAGGGAGAGCATTTCAGGCATTGGAGACAGTATGTTAGACATGGTAGTATTGGAGTGGGCAGAAATTTGAGCCAATGAGACCATCAGGAGACAGTGGCAATAATTCAGGTGCAAGGTGATGGGTGCCTGCACCAGGGTGAATTCATATGATCAAAGTATTTAGAACTGCAAGAAAACTTAAAGAATTATGCAGGTAAAATTCAGTTGTTTGATTTAGTAATAATTTTCCTGCTTCCTTTTCCTTTTCTTTCTTTTTCCTTTTCTTTCTTTTTTCCTTCCTCCCTCTCTCTTTTCCTCCCTCTCTCCTTCCCTCCTTCCCTCCCTTTTTACTTCTCTTCCTCCCTCCCTCCATTCCTTCCTTCCTTCTTTCCTTCATCTTTCTCTGTCTCTGTCTCACAAACACACACATACACACACATATTCTTTTTCTGGTTCTGTGATTTCATTAATAAAGGGGACTCTCAGTGGGAAAGTTCCCAGTGGGATAACTTCCATCTATGAAAACTTATAGGCAACTAAAATTTACAATCTTAGAGAGATTTCCGTAGAGTCATAATCTTAGAGGAACAGTGAGAGGCAGGGACAGATCCAGAGGAGGGTCTTCTTGGCTTCAGGTCTACCCCTCTGTCTACATACTGCTATTCAAGTGTTTTTAAACCCATTTATTGTGCTGGCTGCCCAGTACAGGTGTTAAGTTCTGTGAGATAGCCAGAAAATACTCATTACTCCTTACTGAATGAAGTTTATAATCTTGTCAGGGAGATAAGATTTGCAACTCTGCCTTATCTAAATCCAATTCAAGCATGAGTCAAGAAAGACATCATCCCATGATGTCATTGGTCCTTTTTGAAAATGAAGGATCAACAACACTTTCTACAGTACTATAATGGTTAATTTGAATTAGTGCTGTTTTTCTGGAAGTCTCTTCTCCCCCACCACTTGACTTTCTTATTCCTCAAGTTCCATGCTTCTCCAACAACTGTTCTTTTTCTTTCTTTTTTGAGGCTTAGGGTTGGCTTGATTCATGGACTTCAACAGACTCTGGTAGTGAGGTTCTCCTTGGGAAACTACAGAGATGTAATTTCAAGAGTTGAGGACTTAAAATTGCTGTAACCACATTATTGCACAGGGCTGGGTGAATTCAGGCTGTGCCAGCAAGTGGGAGGGGGGGAATATGTCCTTTATGAATTCTTCCTATTCTATCATATTGATAATGACCTTTTCCCTCAGACCTCACATTGTACTTTGTTGTTGGAAGCAATGGAAGTGTAAAGAGAAACAACAGAATGGTGATTGGTCTTCAGTTACTTTTTTCCATAAGAAAAAAAATTGTGCTCGGTTCTTTGAATTTTTTTCTTTTCTTGTCAGTGTTGTATTGTTCCATTTTGCAGTATTTTAATAGTTTGGAGTTGTAGGGGGCAGCTGTGCCCTAGGTTTCTTCTCACTACCCAGTCTTTCTAGGATTCCAAACTAGTTGTCTCACTCTTCAAAGGCAAACACAGCCCAATGGGACCCTTACCCAGAGTTCCTTGGCCTCCTAAGAATAGAAGGCAGGGTGTGTGTGTGTGTGTGTGTGTGTGTGTGTGTGTGTGTGTGTGTGCGTGTGTGTGTGTGTGATGCATGCACATGTGTGTTCTTGCCAATAACAAACAGCTTGGTCAAATAAGAAATACAAATTTACCCACTAGGGCAGTTAGGGAAATGGACATCAGGTTACTTAATAAGACACTAAATGTTCAGAATTCCCTAGTATACATGGTCTTTCCTGTCTCATTGTTACAGTTATTAAATTGTGCCAAGTTCTTACTCTTTAACAACATAGCCTCTGAATGACAGCCAGTGTTTGATCTTCAGAGGAAACTTTGACCCTGATTCAATTAGGCTCTGGATGACTGTCCCCAGCAGGGTTGGCAGCCAAGTACATGTTACATTCTTACATTGTACCTTTTACATAGTTATTCTCCTTTAGCTAAGTGTCCACACTTTCCTGAGAACATAGGAACATATATTAAAAGGTAAAGGGAACCTATCAGTAATTTATTCCAGCTCCTTTGTTTTACAGACAAGGAAACTAAGGTCCTAAAAGGTGATTTTAGGTTTAGATGAGTTGTAGACTAATATTTGTACCCAAGTCTTCTGACTCTAAACCCAGTGCCCTTCCTATTGTTTTCCTCTGTTGAACCTGCCCAGTTCTGAAGACTGGCTTCTGAGTAAGTGTGGCAGATTGTGAGCTGCTTGAGGGCAGAGAGCCTCTTTTGCCTTTCTTTGCATCTTCAGTATTTAGCATGGTGCCTGCAACATAGTAGACACTTATTTGAATAGACTTGAATTTATTTATCTCTTATTGGGTCCTACATCCTGGAACTATGGGATATATCCTGGTTATCAGCTATTATGAATTCTTGCTAGTTTCTGTAGCCACCATGATTGTTTCTTCAGGGTTCCAGCCTCTTACTTTCTCCTCCCCACATATACCACACTGTGCCATATTGGACTCATACCCCCAAAACCTAGATCTCCATTTTCTGCTTGGGCCAGTTTGCCTCTCCTTAGTCGGTATTGTAGCCACCTGTTCCTGAGGGCTCAATATTGCTGAACTTAGTATAGACGTCTGATCGGCTTGGTCCATTACTGCCTAGAACTCTTGAGTTCAAGAGATCTTCTATCCTCTGACTCCCAGTAACTGGGATTACAACATGTACCACTATGCTAAGTGGTATAGATTTAATCTTTAAATTTTCTTTTATGATAAGAATAAGCTTGTTTCCTTTTCTCCTCTCCAGATTTGTGATGTTGGTAAGTGTGGGGACCATAAGTCTCTTTCCCAAGGTCACAAGGCCAGAATGTTTCAGAAGCATATTTCTCAAGGTCCAAGGTGGGTTTCCACTATACCACACTGTCTCTCAAAATAACCTTGAATTGGATCTGTTATTTCATTGTTGATTTCATTGATAAAGGGAACTCCCTGGTGAGGAGTCACCCTCTCTACCAATGCATATCTCTGACTTCTCTGTGATTTGTTGTCTTGGAGAGATGCTGAGGCACTTAAAAATTTATTGACTTCATCATCCATGGTCACATAGGTAGTCTGAGGATGCTAGCAACCCTCAAACAACAAGAGAGAGGAGTTAACTATAAAAATGAACTTGGCATTGAGGATTAAAAAATATTACTGAAGAATGTGTGGACTCATCTGCCTGGCATGGTTTGGGAATCAGTGCTATCAGAAGGTAGGGAAGTAGAAACTTAGGAGAAGCAGCATGCTGTCATGCATTGAGGGCTGGATTTGGGATTATGAAAACCAGAGGACACTTAGAAGTTCTGCGAATTTGGGCAAGTCGTTCAGCTCTTAGGAATAAGAACTCTAGCATCTCCAGGATTATGCAGCATGGAGCTGCAAAATGTAAACTGACATATAAGGAAATGTTATGTAACATAATCTAAGTCATTGATAAATGGGCCTTAGTTCCTTGAATTTTTGTATTATATAAAAATGGTGTTCTCTAGAAACAACACCCCAGTGCTTTGCAAAACTCCATGTATTCCAAATACTTAGAAAGATTTTATGGATTTCTCTCCCCTTGAAAGATTTCTGGAAGAGAAAGTTTGGTTAGGTTAGGTGAATGGCATTCTTTCTGAAATATGCATTCCCTTTCTTTTTTATCCCGTTAATACTGTATTGAAATGTCAGCACGTAATTGTACCATATGCTGAGCATGACCATTAATAAGATTTATATTTAATAATTAGCAAAGCAATCAGTTTTCCATCAAGAAACAATCACATATGCCATTTGCACTATTCCCCAAATGTCCAAACATCCACAATCTCACCTCTTTGGCATGCCAAAATGTTGCAAAAAAAGGATGTCTCCCTGACTGAGAAATAATACATATGCACAATTGCTTTGAAGTTCCAACAGTGAAGCCCAGGCCAAAATTATGAATAATTTAAACCAAAGTGTTGGGGAACTGAAGAGAGAGTTGTGCTCTGACCTCAGACATCTCTATGCTTTAACCTGTCTTGGAAGGTATTTCTATGTTAAGCTCATGGGAAGAATGCCTCTCAAAAGAAGTCACAGAATCAGATAATGACAATCCACTTAATTTCATAAGATGAGTTTATTATTATGTGAAGCCTACAAAAGGCATTGGAGGCATGATCATAAATATAATTAAGTGCTCTCTTGTTCAAATTATTTATTTTAAAAAGTGCTACATTAACGAGATTTATTAGTGGCAATTGTCAATAAAAACCCCTCAAAATTAATTAAGCACTTACTAGGTACCAGAAGACACTGTGCTAAGTGCTGGAAATACAGATACAAGTAGAAAGCAAAATTGTCCCTGTCTTCCAAGAGCTTACATTCTAATAGAGGAAAACAAAACATAAAAAGAAGGTTAAAAGGAAGAGACACAAAGGTACCCAAGGGAGTTGGAAAAGGAAGTCTAGAAGGCAGCCTGGAGAGGAATGAGACATAACTGGCCTGAGTGCCTTCCTTAAATGGAGGTTCTGATAGAAGCCATCTAATCAGAGGGAGAGGCTACAGGGACAGAAGGCATTTCCAATTCAAGAAGGAATTCCAGGGTTGGATTGTGGCTTCAAGATGAAGAGCTGGGATATGGTAGAGGAAGTCTAGAGTGCATAGGTTCATAGATTTAGAGCTGGAAGGAACTTGAGAGATAATTTCATGTGACCCCTCATTATATTATATTTGAAAAAACAAAGGCCCAGGAAGTTTAATGGAGGCTTGTCCTACATAGCAGAGCTGGCTTTTGAGCCCTACTCCTCTGACCCCCAATTCAGTCCTCTTTGATCATACTCTTCCTATTCATGTGTGCTGCTGAAAGACGTATCAGTAATAGCAGGTTTTCTTGTGACCACAAGCAAATGAATGTGATGATTTGTTAAAACTTGAAGATTGGGTGAAAAGATGGCACAGGTCCTTCTAATCAATCTCTGTTCATCTGTATAACCTCTGCTTAGATATTTTCTTTCAGCATTTTGGAGGTTTTACCAAGAACTTGAGTTTAGGTTCAGAGCAGAGAAACTTACCAGATAGACACCAAAAGAGAAGGCTATCAAGAATGTGACCCAAGAGAAATGGTTTTAAAATAATTCTCTACTATTTTGATTATCTTACAACTTAGAATCAAGGGATAGGTTTGATCTAGCCTTTTTCCCCTATAACTACCACATGCTCATTCCTGGCAATATTTATTATGTCCTATGCTAAAAAAAAAAAAAGAGAATGACATTTTACACTTTTGTCACCAATGGTGGGAAGGCTAGGATGGTAAAACATTTCAGTTGTATAGTTTTTAATATATCATCCATAAAGCTGGTTTATAATAATAACTCGCTAATTTTTCTCACAATCGTTTTAAAATTATCTTTTTTCATGATAAAGTTGGGTACACAGTCAGGGAGTTTTCAAGCTTTTTTTACAAATATGTATGTGTATATATATATATATATATATATATATATATATATATATATATATATATATGTGTGTGTGTGTGTGTGTGTATACATATATACACATATGTGTGTATATATGTATGTGTGAGTATGTGTGTGTGTGCATCTATATCTATATAGATTTCTCTTCAATTCAACAACAAACATTTATTAGACTATAAGCTTTTTGAGAACAAGGACGACTTTTGCCTTTCTTTGTCTCTCCAGTCCTTAGAAAATTGATTGGCACATGGTAGGTGCTTAATTATGGCTTGTTAAATTGATGTGATTTGATATTGGGCACTTGGGTGACAAAGATAAAAAACAAAACAATACTTACCCTCAAGGAACTTATAGTCTTTCTACCGAAACCCAGAAATCCCCCTCACCCAACTTTCATAGGTAGGACCTCAACTTAACGATTATTGAAAAAAAAATGGCCAGTACAATCCAAGAAGGGCCAGGACTTGATAATATGCTCTTGGGTGACAAAGATAAAAAATAAAACAGTACTTACCCTCAAGGAACTTAAACTCTTCCTACTGAAATCTGGCAATCTCCTTCCCTAAACTTTCATAGCTAGGACCTGGACTTAATGACTATTGAAAAAAAATGGCCAATACAATAGCAAGAAGGGCCAGGACTTTCAACACATAAGCCATAGAAGCCATGGAAGAATCTTTCACAATGTGTGTCTTCAAAGGCTTCAAAGGCCTTTGCTCCTGGGTAAAGATGGCATTTCTGGCTTCCTTCCACTTCCCAGGGCCATCAAGGCGATACTGATATGGATTGCAAGGCCCAAAGTAAATTTTCAGGGCCAGTTTAGGGTCTTTTATAAAGAGTGAGAGAATATCGGGCTTGACTCCTATCTCTGTGACAAGTTCATCCAAGTAGTCAATGTGGTTGATTTGCAAAGTCTGGCTCAGGCTTCTTTCCAAACCTTAATGAAGAATAAAAAGCATACAAGTATCATAGTTTATAATCAGAAGTTTTCAAAAAGATTTAATGCTTTTGCTTACTATTTTCTGGTTTTTTTTAAATAAGCAGTGGAAAGTGTGAGGCATAATTACAGCGTATAATGGATACTTTTCTCTAAGGAGAGAGCAGCTGTTTCTCTGAAATAAGTAACGTGGTAGCCATGAACTCAATTCAGTTCAGTTAAATTCAATTAAAATCGATTAACTGAAAAATAAATAAGTAACATTATTTAAAAATTTAAAAAATCAATTAACCAGAATATATTAGTCAATACCTATGTGCCAGATAACAACATTTAAGAGATCTGCCTCCCTTTTTCCAGTCTTGATGAAATCATCAGAGAAAACCCAGTTAAGTCCTCAATAGTTGAGAACTTCAGAAAGATGTAGCCATCTGTTTTTTCTATATCAAGAGGAGGTATGACTGATCCTAAGTAGGCTGGTCATCAGTAGTACTGTGTGTCCAATCAGCTGTCTTCAAAAAATGGCCCAAAACCAATTATCTCCTCAGTTTGATTCAGGGAAACTCTTTGCAAGGCGATTATAATGGCTGACACCTTATATTCTTTGATCAGGGACTCCCATGGTCCACCCTTTTCACTTGTATCATATGAAAATTTCAAAGACAGTCACCTTTCAAAAGAACCTCAAGGCCAATAAAGCATTTTCTATAGGCAGCCAAATTCTTACCAAATAAAGGCAAAGATGGTCATGCTACCTGAAAGTTTAATCCGAAAGCCTAAAATATCTGACCCCAGCTCTCTACTCTTAATGCCTCATAACACCCAAAGGTCTACTTTCTTGATACTTTATTTTAGCCTTACCTCCCTCCATTCCCCAAAGGTCTAGGAGATTTTCCCCCAGGGTAGAGCCAAGATGGCGGTGTAGAAGCAGCAAAGCTCCACAGCTCCCACACAACCACCCTAAAAACCCATAAAATGGGACTCTAAACAAATTTTCGAGCTCCAAACTCTCCAAAATACAGAAAGCACATCTGTTGCTACAGGCAGCTCAGCAGGTGGGGCTCTTCACAGCAGTCTGGGAGCCATAGCCGGCCCAGCCCAAAACTCCAGCCCAGCCAGGCCCCAGGGCAGTTGGGCAGAGCCGAGCCTATAGGAGAGCAGATTGGCTGCACTGGAGGCACAGTTACCACATTTATCAGGCCAGAAGAAAAAAAAAGGCTAAGAGAAAGGTCAGTGGATTTTGCTGAATTTGGGAGAGAAGAGTGGTCTGGCCAAACTGCTCCCAGGGCAAGGAAGCAGCAGGAGGCCGCTGTGGCAGCAGGAATGGCTAAAAGCAGCAGCGGCCTCCACTGGGCTGCTTCAGAGCCCCCGGGCTGCAGATAGCGGGGGGCTGAGGTGATTGATCAGGGCCAAGGGCTCTTGCATTGAGAGGCCTGGATCTGGATTGTGGTCTTGAGTGGTGGTCCTGGGGTGCACTTTCAGTGAGCCAAAGCTGGGGGGGGGGCTGCAGCACCCCACTAATAGCTCCAGCAGCTGTGAAAACCCCAGCAATTTGGGACAGACCTCCTCCCCCCCAGGAGGCAGAGTTCCACAGAGCTAAAAAACGAAGCAATTAATACACTGGCCAAAATGAGGAAAAGGAAGCAAAGTAAGAACAGCAATAAAACTCTAGAATCCTTTTTTGTGGACAAAAAGGATCAAACATGGAGCGGGAGGAAGACAACACAGAACTCCAACACCAAATGCTTCCAAGACACTGGAAGAATGCCTACTAGCTATGAATTGACTTAGAAAG
>CM053593.1:51757616-51778227 GCA_028646575.1 Pseudocheirus occidentalis
AGTGAAGGAAAACTCTGTGGTGTTTAAGAATACTCCAGAAGAAGAGCCTATTGATATAATTGTCTTGGCCACAGGATACACTTTTGCTTTTCCTTTCCTTGATGAGTCTATAGTGAAAGTTGAAAACAATCAGGCCTCTTTGTATAAGTACATATTCCCTGCAAATCTGGAAAAACCAACACTGGCTTTCATTGGTCTCATCAAACCTTCAGGATCCTTGACGAGCACAACAGAAGTACAAGCCCGATGGGTCACACGGGTGATAAAAGGTATGTTCAGGGAAACCATGAAGGGCAAAGCAGCAAGAAGGCAAAAAGCAAAGATGGTCAGAGGACAAGGTGGTTCTCAAACTTTATCTAAGTTGAAACAATAGCTGATTGATTTTAGAGACTAGAAATATTCATAACTCACCAGTTCACATTTAAAACAGAAACTCTAAGAACTGGATTTATATGACTATTAACTGAGTAATGATGACTTATTGTATCTCTGAGTGCCAAGACAGTTCAAAGTATAAAATACTAGTTTTATCTATGTAAAAGCTCATCAGCCATTTTAGTGAAATGAATGAGCCTAATTAAGACACCAAAATGGTGACTTAGTGAAATTATTTTGGTTGCTTGGTACAGTGATAAGAGAGTTAGGTAGATTTATAACTACTGATTAAGACGTTGATATCAGAGTGGAAGAGGTTGCTAAGGTAGTACCCTCAGAGATCTCTCCTGGATACTCATTATTTTTCTTAACGACTTGGTTGAGGGCATGGATAGCATATTCAAATGCGCCAATGATGCAAAAGTGAGAAGGAACAGACAGCACAATCATTGGATTGTGAACCAAACCAAAAACATCTTGACAGATTAGAACACTGGGACAAATCTAACAAGTAAACATTTAATTGATATTTAAAATACTACCACTGGGTTGAAAAGTCAACTACACAAGTACAAGATGGAAAAAATGTAACTTGAAGCAATTTAGGTAGAAAAACAAAGAACTGGCAGGTTTCATACTAAAAACTTAATGAGTCAAGAGTGTGACAAAGCAGTAAAAAAAAGTTTCTGTGATTCTGGCTTGCATTAATGGAAGCATGACGTCCAGAAGAAGAATGGTGGTTATCTAAGTGTATTCTGCCGTGATGAGAATATATTTTACATGTTCTGGTTACTTCTGGGTAACATATTTTACTAATAACATTGAAAAACAGAAGAGCATCACAAGAAGGATGATAAGAATGGTGTAGGTCAGACCTTGATATTCTGCCATATAAGAGTCTCTTAAAGGCACTGGGGAAGTTTAGCCTAGGAAAAAGAGACACAGAATACACATGGTGACAATATTTACACTTACAAGAATATATGAATCTTACCTGGCCTCGGAAGATGTTACTAAGAACAATGAGTGAAAGGTGCAGGGAGACATATTTATACTTGATTTCAGGGAAAAAATTTTAACAACTAGAACTATCCACAAATGGAATGAAGTGCCTTAGAAAGTAACAAGTACCCTCTCACTGGAGGATGACCAAAGTGTACTGCAGTGTACTGCAGAGATTTTTATTTAGGTATTATTTGGTTCATACATTCTTTTATACACATATTCATTCATTAAGCATTCCCTAGCTCTGAGATTTGGTGATAAATGACAAACAAATGGTCAGTTGACTTAAATTTTACTTTTCTGCTGACGACTTTGACATCATACAAAGACATAGTAAGACTAAGTCACAAGGATTGACTTGTGACCTATGAAACACAACTTGCCTTTGTGGAAGGTTCCAACAGCCAGGAACCTAAACCATTGCTTTTATCCCTCTCTTGAGAGCAACAAAAACGTTGACCAATCTCACCAATTATAAGTCATAGTACTTCATATGGTTTGTCCAGAGTTCTAATACATGACTAAAGGAAACCTTAAATTTTTATTTTGTAGGCTTGAATAAACTACCACCACCAGAGGTCATGAGAGAAGACATTAACACAAAGAAAGCAAATAAAGCCACTGGGTAGGTTATGTCTCTGAATTACTTGCATATACTATTTTAATTTACAACTAGAGCTTTCAACACTTTTCTGTATTCACAGTAAAGCATTTCCATAAAGGGTCAGTGATTGGTGTCATAACCAGAGATGTCAAAAAGTAATGAATTTCAAGCAGAAGAAAAATCCAGCATCAAGACCTCTGGAAGAGTTCCAGGGGAATCTTTATTAGGAGTTGTAGGTGAAAGAGGAAATGAGGTGATCCCGCATGTCATGGCAACAAGGTCACTAGATCATCACTATCTGCCATGCCAAAGAACTAAGAATTTCAGAACAGGGATAGAGTCTTTACCTGTTTGTTTACATAATTTACATAAAGTTTGTTTACCTTATTGTTTACACAAACAATACCAAGGAAGCAAAAACAACACCTTCTCTGAAACTTAGGATTTTAGAGAGTTGTGTGGAGAAGTGAAAGGTTAAATGATTTTCGCAGGACCACATAGCCAATAAGAAGCAGAACTCTTAACCAAGGCCATCCTAAATTTAAAGTGGATAAAGTTCTTTATCCACTATACCATACTGACTCTCATGGACCTAGAATTTCAGAATACATGACAATAGGAAGAATGTCAAGGAATTTAGCATCATGGTTTGGTCTAGGTCCAGTCATATGTAGTGCATTATCACCTTTCTGGACAGCATGGTCCCAGGGTAGCTGTTCCATAGCTGAGTGGCCTGTCTCTTCCAGGGCATGATTTATGGAGTTTCACTTGAAAGATTACAGCAGTATCAGGAAGGATATCAAGAAGAAAACTAAGTTGAAGCATGGGGCTGGGTACACAGAATTTGACTCTTAGCAATTAGAACAGTCTGACACTAGGGCAGTAGTTCCAAAGTATTGTTTTTTAAAGGGAACACTTTAGAGTAAGGAATAGGAGACATATTTTGGGACTAGAAGATATATTAGTACATGTTAGAATGAAAAAGAAATCATAGATATGATTCTGAATTTTAGGAGGAGAATTTCAGTTTTAATTATAATAAGATGACCTTTTTTCCTTCTTTTCTTCACAAAGGTTTGGTATATACTTCAATCAGGTTTTGGAAACAGATTATACCACATACGTGGATGAGCTCTTATCCTTCATCAATGCAAAACCCAACATGTTATCTCTGCTTCTGGAGGACCCACTACTGGCTTTCAAGGTTTTCTTTGGCCCACTTACTGCATACCAGTTCCGTCTGACTGGCCCAGGGAAGTGGGATGGAGCCAGGAATGCCATTCTGACCCAGTGGGACCGGACAACCAAGCCAACAAAAACTCGAGTGGTACAAGAGCCTCCAGATACTTTTTCCTATCTTCTCAAAGTCCTCAGCTTTTTGACTCTTCTTGTGGCCTTATTTCTTATTCTCCAATAGCTGAGGCCTTTGGTTCCTTGGAACAAGTGCACAGAGCAGTAGGGTAATCTTCTAGATCCTCCACCAGGGCAGAGTCTTCCCTCCTGTGGGTCTTTTAATTTGAGGCTTTATTCTTCCCACCTGGAATCAACTTTATGTAAGCCCTATTGGCCAATAGTCTCCAGTGTGTACTTTTCCTATCCTTATCCTTCTTCAGCTCCTTCTTGATTTCCATATTCTACCAATCTATGTGGAGGAACACTTTCTGCAAACCTTCAAACACTATATAAATGTGTGCTATGATTATGGTAATTGTTTTCATCTTCATTATCTGCATTTAATGTCAGTGGAGTAAAATCGTTTTCCTGATTTTGGCAGTTTCAGAAGAGATACTAATCTAAGTAGCTATACTCCCCTCTCCTTTGTGAAATCTTGTTCATTCAATTTATGTACCATAGGCAGTTAAAGCTTTAGCAATACTAGGTCTTTGTAGAGGTTATAGGCTATGGTTTTTGCTGAAGAACAATAAAAGAAGCAGTGAACATTTTCAAGTGTTCTTTTAATCTTTTTATTATTGGAAAGAGGAAGAGGGAGTATTAAAAAAGAGGTGAATTAGGGGTGAGGTAGAGAGAGAAGGAAGGGGAGGTAATGTCTATTCAGGACCAACATGAAAGGTAGATGGATTAAGTTAATATCTAAGTGGCACCACACACACACACACACACACACACACACACACACACACACACACACACACACTGAAGTTTCTCAACCTGTATTAACCCCAGTTCAACCAATATGAAATAATTTCCCCCCATGATTGTGAAGTAATTTAATACATCCAAATAGTTTCAACTGAATTCTATACCCCAGGAAGCCAACAGCTGTAACTCAGTCCCATAAGTCAAAGTATATGATTTTACTTCCTATCAAATAAACACTGACTCTGAGAATTTCATTTTGTGACATAACTGTGAGCAATTAGGAGAAATATCTCTTGAGATTCCTGACAGAAACAACATTTAGGCTCAGGACTTATAGAATAACAATGCAATTCTCCATGTCTCTTAGGTACTGGGTTTCTATAATACTTTTTTATGACAAAGTTCACAGTATCCTGCCCATAAGAGACATCATTTATGACTGTGATGGAGAGTGAGTGGCAAAGAGAAGTACTCAAAGGAGGAAACCTGGGAGAGAGAAAAAGAAGAAAACAGATTAGGGAAGCAAAAGTAACTGTGGTCTCAGAGAATAGAAATTATATAAATTGGACTTAGTATCAGCTAGGTCTCCACAAAGTCTACCTTGGTCATTGAACTAGAAGATCATGGGTTTAGACCTCGAAGAGAACTAACTGATGGGGGTTCTAATCCAACTCCTCTGACTTTACAGATGAAGAAACTGAGGTAAAGTGAGATGCTCAAGGTAGTATGTGGCAGAGACAAGATTTGAACCTGGGTTCTCTAAATCCCAAGCCATTGCTCTTCCCATTGTGTTATGCTCTTCCAGAGTTGGTTTAATTGTGCATCTAAAATCAACAAGACAGATCTTTTCATGGGACACTTGGCCATTTCATTTTGCTGTGTTTGTGGTCGGCATTTTCTAAATGACCATTATGAAGATAATTACAGTTTATCCACAAATATTTGTTGCAGAGAATGAGGAAATTGAGAAATACTATCTAGGACTCTTTAAGATCCTCTAAATAAAATTAAGATATACCTTTGTAGGAGACACAAATCTTTCCAACCCCAACCACCCTCCATAGATGCTATGGTGGAAACCTGATGAGTCAGAAGTAGCTGTCTCACATAGAACAAAAGATGATACATGGGACCAGAGAAGGGGAAATGCTTCATCTTGAAATAATGGAAGTTGTTGAAGTGTGCAAACCCTAGGCCAGTGTGGTAGACTTTGATTCCTGACAAAATTTCATATATATTAGTAGAGGAATGTTGAGTAAATATTTAGAAAGGCAAACAATAAGCACTAAGAACCAGCATGGCTTCTTCAAAAATAGATGTGCCTAGAATAACTTCATTTCCTTTTCTGATATTAGACTGGTAGAACAAGGGGATGCTCTAGTCATAGTAAACCTATCTTTTAGTACAATTGACTGGGCTTAAAAAGGAAAAACACCAACAGTACCAGAGTGTGAGACACACTAATATCCCAATTAGAGAGTTTTTTAAAGGAATGATTTAATATTCTACATTTAGATAGTTGTTTGAAAGGAATGATTTCCTATTATACACTGAAATTATTGACATAATTTGTTCAGTCCTCTTTCTACCACACCAGAGATGCCCAATACTCCACCACACAGGCAGCATTATTCCACAACACTCCTAAATTTAGTTGAGTCAGATTAAAATGTAATTGAAAAATAGCTAACAAAAGAAATCAAAATGCAACAGAACATAATGTTAATCTGTATGTGGATTTTTAAGTCAATATGCCACCAGAAGGTATTCTTACCCATGTATTAGTGGTCCCATTTCTAGTTGACTTTGACATCACTGCATTCCCTCTGCTTGCTATGTTCTTGAGTAAAATTGGGGGCCATCAATGCAACAAAAAGAATGCATCACAACTCCAAAAAGTTTGAGAGTAACTCATCCAAATGGTTGTCTAAATTGTACATTTCTTTGCAGAGGCAGAATAGGAGAGGAAAGGTGACTGAAACTATCTGTCATAATAGGAAGATTGAGATTCTGAAAGAATTCAGAAATTCAGCTCTCCCTAGTGGTCTACTTTGGAAATGAATTGCTGACCATGTTTTACCCTAGACCAAAGCTTCTTAAACTTAAACCACCCCATATGGGGTCACATAACTGAATGTGCGGGTGGCAAAAAATTTGGCGACAGTAAGTGGTTTCTGAACATGAAATGATCAAAAATTAATTCAAAATCAAATGCTTAATGAATTTTAGGTGTTTCTGCCAGCACTCGCCAGTGTTGCATTGCACAACTTGACTGCAGCCTTGGTTCGAAACACAAAGCATGCACGCTTTGCACAATGCAAGTTGTAATACCATACAACACCAATGAACACTGCCTGAAACACCTTGGCTCAGATTCGCGACCACTGTGTTATGAATTGCAATGTTTTGGATTTTTTTTTTACTGTTTTTACAAAGTTTTCTACTCTTACAGAAACATAATATTTTAATTACAGTAAATAAAGAGTTTTAATATCTTCCTGCCAGCATTCTTCAGCATGTAAATATGAATTTAGTATATCTTCAGATTGTATTGTGTTAGAATGTTAGGTTTAAAAAACTGGAATCCACTTCTTTTACAGAAACTTAAGTGTTTAATTGCAGCAAGTAAAGACAAAAGCTCTTTAATAATATTTCTCTACCATGCCAGAGTATGCATATGTAAGTGAACATCAATTTTTTAAATTAAGCACAAACAAATGTAATTTCATAAACTAAAGCTAATATTTATTTGATAAATTATTACCAATATTTATTTTCATTTTAGGGCAAAAATATATTTTTTTGTTAAGGACAAGTGTCTAAGTTTAGGCAGAAGAAGTAAAAATACTGATGACAGTGTGGCAGAGCCTTAACTAGCAGGTTATAACACACCTAAATTGACAAGACAAAGAAAATATTTTGAATCATTTTTTCAACATGGATTTACTTCTAATAATGATGATGGTGTAAAAAAGCCTTTTTGCTTAATTTGCAATGAAGTTTTGACTGCAGAGAGCATGAAACAAAAATGACATCTTAATACCAAGCTTGCAGCATACCACAAAAAAACCAAAGGAATATTTCGAATGAATTTTAAAATCTTCAAATAAAGAAAAGTCATGTTTTGGAAAACTTGTTATTGTCAACAAAAAGTATTTACTTGCATCTTATGAAACTTCTTATTTAGTTGCAAAAAACTAAAAAGTCCTATCCAATAGGAGAAATCTCATGTTACCTGTTGCTATTAAAATGCCAGAAATAGTCCACTGGAAAATGCATAGGGATGAAATTTGTAATATTCCTATATTGAATTATACTGTTTCCAAAAGAATTTCTGAACTTAATAATGATCAATTCCAGCAGCTTATTACCAGGCTTAAGGGCAGCCCAAAGTTTGCCATTCAGTTAGGTGAAACAACTGATATTTCTAGCATGGTATAGTTGCTATTTTATGTAAGACTTGTTTACAAATGAAGCACATGCAAGGAATTATTGTTTTGTTGTCTTTGAAAGTGAACACAAGAGGAGAAGATTTTATGTTAAAGATGATGAATTTTTCACAAATGAAGTTTTACAGGGGAAAAATTGCACTGGATTCTGTACAGAAGGTGCTTGAGCAATGATAGTGGAAAATATTGAATTTGTAGCAAAACTTAAAGCTAGTGGCAATGGACATTTCACTTTTACTCAATGCACAATCCATCAGGAGGCACTCATAACCAAAAAACAATCACCAGAGTTAGATGTTGTACTTTGTAATAAAATAAAAATTATTCACTTCAATAAAATTTGTACCCTTAATAGTCATTTGTTTTCAAACATTTATAAAGATATTGACTCCAATTACAAAAGCTTATTATTACATGCAGAGGTAATGTGGCTCTCAAGAGGGTGAAGTTTAAACAGATTATTGAAATTGAAAGATTAAGTTGTTTTTTTTTTGACTGAGCAGAAGTCTGATTTGTAATTTTTCATGATGGCTTTTGGCTTTCAAAACTATGTTATTTGTAGGATATTTTCAAAAAATTCAATGAAAACCCAACATGTTGCCTCAAGGAAAATATCATAATATATTTTTGTTAAAAGATGAAATTGAAAGCTTTACTAAAAAAATTAACATATGGAAGAATAGGGTGGAAATGGCTCTTTAGAAATGTTTAAGACTATGGATGATTTCATAATTGAAAAGAAGTTCCCCAAAGATTTAGCTGTAAGAGCATCAATGGATTATCTGAAGTGCCCAGAGACACAGAAATTTCCTTCAAATTTTGATTCCAAAAAACTAAATCAGGTTCATAAATCATACTCAATTGAAATAAAAAAATGTCATTCATCTGCCATTAAAAGTTTAAGAAGAATTTTCCAAGTTAAGCAAAAAAGGTTTAAAACTTCAGTTTCCTAAATGATTACTAAATGAATATTGTCTTGGGAGTAGGATAGAATTTCTAATCATTCCTGAAATGGTCCTAAACATATTTCTGCCATTTTGTACTATGTAATTCTGCAAAACAGCATTCTCAGCCCTGGTGATTATAAAATCCAAATATTGATTAACTCTAAAAAACACTGTAGATACACCATGTCCTGCAGTATCAAATAGTCCACCAAGATTAAATTCTTTCTGTAAAAATAAACAAGTACATTCATCTCATTAGTATGCAAAATCGCTTTCTTCTTTAATAGTGAAATTATGTTTATACCAAAGAATTTGTTTAAAATAAATTTCTTTATGATTCATTATCAATGAACATTTGATTTGCATACCTATTTATATGCCTCCATACCCAGGGTTGCATAAAAATTTCTCAGACAAATAGGGGTCACAAGTAGAAAAAGTTTAAGAATCCCTGCCCTAGACCACTATCTTTGACTTAGGTATCATGATGTAAGCTGAGGGTAGAGATTGGGGAGGGTTGAACTTCCTTCACTTTCTTTCACAAGTCTGTAAACCAGATTTAACAATTCTGGAAGTAGCTTGTCTGTTCTTTACACAGCTAAAGAAATATAATAATAGAAAGGCAGTGTGGATATCCTTCAACTACTTTAACTAAAAAGAATGTTTCATTGTTCTTCTCTGATATAGCTAAAAGGTACCACGTTTAGTGTATAATTTTAACCAAGAACTGGTTATTAGGCCTTTCAATACTTAATGCTTTTGTTTTATAAGTTCCCTGATAGACAAAGATACTGGTGTCTGTAGGACAGAGAGCCCCCAAATGAAACTTTCTTGCTATAACTGTCTCCCAGCATGATAGCCTCCAGAGGCTCCTATCCCTTGTGAAGCCCAGGAACTATCAATATGGGAAGGTGTGTGGCCACTGCTCATGCTACCGCTTCTTGGAGCCACAAGTGAGAGTTGGGTAATAAGTGAATTTCAAAGGTGGATGAGCAATCCTGAAAAGGGCTGAGCAAGCCCTCACACCAGAGGTGCTCATCCTCCCTGAATGCCCATGGAGGATATAGGTAACCAAAAAAAGGATTGAGAGTAATGGGGACAAATGAACCAAGGGCAAAGGACTCTCAGGGCTTTTTTTTTCCCGACAGTGTCTTAGGACACTCTCAACTGATGCCAGCGCCTCTTGTTCTATAAATTATGCTTCTCTTCATTCATCTGAAGTCCACAGTAGCTTTTTTAGTGGTATTATCACATTTTAAACTCATATTGCCCTTGCAGCTTTACTGAAACAGCATGGAATATTTTTCGTGTGCCAATTTCTTTTTAATTTTATTTTTTAAATTTACAAGCATTTCTTTTATCTTCCATTGAGAAAGAACAAAGAAAAACAAAGCCTTGGAAATAAATATTCATAGTCAAGCAAAAACAAATTTACACATGGGACATGACCCAAAAACATATGACTCATTCTGCATATTAAGTTTACAACCTCTCTGTCAAGAGGTGAGTAGCATGCTTCATCACTGGAACCCTAGAATCATGTTGTTTGATCACGTCTTAAATCTTTAAAAATTGTGAGCAGAAATAGGAAAATAAGTTGTACAGGAACAACACTGGAGACATGATGGCCTATGAAAAACCTACATCTTTTTTCAATTAAATCACTTTCTAGCCATATTTCCCCTATCCATTAGTTATGTCTAATATTTGAGCCTGGGGCATTGCTTGCTGAAAGCAGCCTGAACCATCAATAATTCTGGTTGCTATGCTTACCTAATCCAAATGAAATATAGAGTTGGTTTTTAAAAGCAGAGCCAAGCAGAGGAGGCACCATTGAAGCTTTCTTTTTTGGCCAGGAAGTATTTAGTCTTGTAAAAGTTTTATCTGTCCCCTCCTTACTGCTCCACACCATCAAATACAACAGCTTTGCCAATGGCACCCTCTGTTCCCCTTAACATTTAGTAATTATGAGATAAGTAGGAAGTAGCATATGCTCAAAAACCAGGTTACTGAATACCATGGACTGAGGCACAATGTAAGGGCCCAATACTCCAGATTCTGACCCAACCTATAATTTGATTCTAATGCAAAGACCCTCCCACAAGTTCAGGACTGGAATTTCTCCTCTCACTGCCTTCCCTTTAACATCTGGTGCCTATATCAGGCATTATTAGCCATCGTTCTAATATATCTTTTTGGGTAGTTTTAAAAATTGCCTTGTTTGTGTAAATCTCATCTCCCTTACAAGATTATAAACTCCATTCAAGAAGGTACTGAGTAATGAGCATTTTCTGGCTATTTCACAGAACTTAACACCTATATTGGGCATTCAGCATAATAAATGGGTTTAAAAACAACTGAGAAGTAATAAGTAGATGGAGCTACAGCCTTGGAGCCAAGAAGACCTGCCTCTGGACCTACCTCTGCATCTCAGTGTTCCTCCTAAGATGATAACTGTTTAAGGAAACTTCTCTAAGATTTTAAATTGTAGCTGCCTATAAGCTTCAGTAAAGGGAAGGTACACCACTGGAAACTTTCCCACTGAGAGTTCCCAATATAAATGAAAGCACAGAGCTAGAGAAAGGAAGAAAGGAAGAAAGGAAGAAAGGAAGAAAGAAAGAAAGAAAGAAAGAAAGAAAGAAAGAAAGAAAGAAAGAAAGAAAGAAAGAAAGAAAGAAAGAAAGAAAGAAAGAAAGAAAGAAAGAAAGGAAGGAAGGAAGGAAGGAAGGAAGAAAGAAAAAAAGGAGGAAAGGAGGGAGAAAAGGAGGAAAGGAGGAAGGAAGGGAGGAAGGGAGGAAGGAAGGAAGGAAGGGAGGAAGGAAGGAAGGAAGGAAGAAAGGAAATATTACTTATAAAACCAACCTGAAATGAATTGAGCTGCATAACTCTTTAAATTCCTTGCAGTTCTAAATAGATTGATCTTATGAATTCACCCTGATGCAAGTATCCATCACCTTGCACCTAAATTATTGCCATAGCTTTATGATGGCATCATTGGCTCAAGTCTCTCCCCACTCCAAATTCGTCTTCCACTCAGTTACCAAAGTAATCTTTCCAAAGTACATGTCCAATTCTATCACCTCCCTCCCCTATTCAGTAAATTCCAGTGCAGCCATATTACCTCCATGTTTAAATCTAAAATCTTCTGTTTCGCTTTTAAAACCTTCCATAACCTAGCCCCTCCCTTTCTATTTTTCAGTCTTCTAATGTTCTATCCACTACACTACCTAGCTGCCTTCCTCTCTGTACTCATCTATCAAAAAAAAAAACCCACTATGTTAGAGTAAATGACCTAGGTCTCTTTCAGCTTTAGCATTCTAGGATTCTTCTAAAACTTTTTTTTAAACAATGACAGATCTTAGTCAGACTGATGACAAGATCATGCAATTACCCCCCAATAAATGACATGGCAGAAAGAGCTCTAGATTTGGAATACAAGTTTTCTATCTTGGTTTGGTATAAATTCTAGCTCTGCTACCTACTACCTACATAGGGATATCATAAGATTTTTCACTGGTCATAGTACAGCACCAAAGAAATGAAGATTTGCTGATAACAGGTATGCATAATAAAGACCAGTTTGGGGCTAAATGGATGAAGAACAAAGATTTTACCCTCTTAGCTTACTGTTTATTCTGATTCAAGTTTATTTTCATGCCTTGCACAGTGTTTGGCACATTTATAAATGCTAGTTGGTAGACTGATGCTAAACCAGACAAGATCTGGGATGACTAAAACTATTAGTTATTTAAAGCAGAGAGCTTTGATCGTTGTGCATACACAGGGGTCTAAGAAAAGGCTTAATATTAGCCTGCCTGGCTCTTCTGAGTTGGGGGTTGTGGCTGTGATTAAAAAATTCTCAGTCTGCCTTTATATGGTAGAAGTTCTAGCTGTTAAATCACTGGAGATTGGAAATGAGTAGAAGCTCTAATGAAAATAGCACAGATGATAGTAGTAGGAAATAAAGACCCTGATTGTGATGGCCAGCAGTCAGCCACAACCAGCAGAATAATGCAGCCAGCAGAGATACAGCAAGGCCAATGGAGCAATGCTCAGTTGAGACTATTTGCCCAGAAATAACCACAAAAACAGTGAGGCTAAACAGGACAGCAGACTGATTCAGCAGTTCAATGAAAGCCCCCAACAGAGCTGCCATGTCCACTAGAGAACAAGCCCAGAATGAGCAGTGGGGTATCTCTGTACCATCTGAGGTATGTGAATTGGCCCTCCGCAGGGATTCCCATTGTGTGTGCTCATGCATTAGCCTTCTTATGGCCATTCTCTCCAGTGGTGTGTACATTTATAAAAAGGGGGGCCCTATATTGATGGGAAGAATACTTCACTATAGTTTCTTTTATTATGCAATTTCATTAAATGCCTTTACTTTGATCTAGTTGTGTTCTCTGATTGATGAAATAGTAAACATTGTGGAGGTTTCATAAGTTATGGCTCTGAGCGAAGGAAGATACACAGAGATCTTTGAGCCTAGGGTGAGTATTCTAGGGGGGCAACCTCAATGCGAAGTGTGGTAGCCTAAGTTACTTCATATCTCATGACCTTCTTGTTACATGTAAAATGAAGGGGTTGTAATAACAGACTTCAAAGGTCCCTTCCACGTCTAAATCTATAATCCTATATTCAAATCCTGCAGAAAAGACAGTACAGTGTCATCAGAGATTGTTCCTCTGAAATTTTAGTCTTGGAATAAGTTAACCAACTAGTTAATATTTAAGCCAACAACTTCTCTGAGTTCAATGTCTCTCCTGTTGAATCTAAAAATGTTATATGTTCTTTTTCATCACCTGAAACAAGGACTTTCAAATGAGGAGATTTAGAAACCAAGGCCAACATTGATTCCTCCTAGGCTGATGTTTTGTTCTCTGTTTGCTCCATGTAAGTAACTTGTATCACAATAGCTGGACAATCCAATTCCCACATCTATCAGCAGGAAATAAAGCCTGTCCAGTTGATTGGGGCAAAGCTTGCTGGAGACCAAAAGCAGGAAGTGTAAAAAGTAAGTATTCCCCTTGGAGCTCAGGAGCCTTTGGATGGGCCTATTGGTGGTGGGATGGAAGAGGAGTTTTTCCCATTCAGAAGCAGAGCTTCCAGCAGCAGGATCACATTGCTAGGACTCTCTCCCTGTCTGATAATCCTGGGCGGGGAGGGGGGGGGGGGTGGGGAAGAAGGGGTGGGGGAGGAGGAGCTGGGTAATAAAAGCCCAAAACAAAACAAAAAACCCTTCCAACCTCTTGTCTTAGGATAAGGGATTTTGAAGGGTCTGTTTTGGAATCATAGTCAATTATCTCCTGGATACATTGATAATAACCAAGTTGTAAAAATCATTAATTTATGGGATTAAAGAGCCACAACTTAGATTTCCTGTGCGGAGAAAATGGAGAACATTTTGAAGAAGAGGCTCAGAGCTTGTTTTATTCTATTGTTTTTTCAGTTTTTCTTTTGTTCGTTGGTTTGTTTTCCTGAGAGCCTCCAATCAGTACAACTAACATGGTCTGCTTGGGACTTTGTCCTCTATATTTTTGGTATTTGGATGAGCTTCCAGGACATCCTTTGGCATCAAACAAAATTGTACAAACAGACAATACTATTTTTGTTTTATGCTAGTGCTTCAAGTCCCAATCTTGTACCCTACAGTCAAAATTTCTTATATTCATTGTAGCATCAGATGTCTTCTGCACCTCCTAAACCCCCTGAGAGCAAAGATCACTCTCAGCCCCCATTCTTTTTGTCTTATATTTTTTTCTCTGGAATAGATACTAGGATTTTGCTACAGGCTAGGTCACATTAGAAGCTACTTGTTACCATTGCGACGTGGTGACTGGGACAAGGAATGGATACTCCTGACTCCTTTCATTTTGTTAGGAAATATCTGGCTTTGAATCTTGTCTCTGCCACTTAGATTCTTACAAATTTATCTAAACCTCAGTTTCCTCATCTGTGAAATGGGAATAATGATACTTGCCATGACACCGAACATGGTGTAGTGGATAGAAAGTTGAGTCTCAAAGTCAAGACTTGGGTTTAAGTTCTGCCTCTAAAATATACTGACTACTTAAATCTGGGAAATCACTAATCTCTCAGTGACCTAGGCAATGTTTCACAATTATGAATTGTGGAATAATTCACATCTGCTATGGTAGAAGGAGATTCTCAAAAGGTGTTAGCCATACCAAATAAATCAAAGGTCCAGAGCAAAAAACACTGTTTGGAGTTCTTGCAATATCTACTTGAAAGAGTCATTGTAACAAAAGGGTTTTGCAAACCACCGAAACACTATATGAACGTTAGTTATTATTGTAAACTGGGAAGGATGTCTGTCTTCACATGGGCTGGACAATCCTAACTATTACTATCTTCTTTAGCCAGACTACAAGACTTTTTTCTCAGGTTCTCATTGATACAGATATACTTACATGTGCTCCTAGGCATTTCATCAGTGCTGCTAATTACATTCTCATTGATTCTCCTGGAGAGTTCTCTTTTCCCATAGGGAGATAATGGTGATCCCAGAATGGCGCCGTTCTAGTGTAGAGAATTGCTAAGAGCTCTCACCACAGCTCCCCAGTGCTTGGAATCATTCTGGGGAGCTCATCACTGGTAGCCAGGACTGCATGACCTCTCCAATCAGCATCACCATAAGTGACACCTGCTTCTCTGCCTGGCCTTAGAACTCACTCTCCTCACAAAGCTACAACATACACCTCACTTTCCTGCTCAGAAAACAAGATGAGCACCAAAATTCTACCCCCAGTTCTATTCCATCCTATTCAACAAGCATTTAGAAAATGCCTGATATAGGTAGGAACTGTTCTAGATCTTCATTTGAACTCACATTTCAGTCCCCAGTACTACTCTTTATGTACTCAATAGCTGACCAATGAACCTATTAAACATATAAGCATTTATTATTTACAATATCACTGGGATTATGAAGACAGAAATGAAACAATCCCTGCTCTCAAAGAGTTCACAGTCTATTGGGAGAGACAACACATATGTGTGCCCGCATATACAACATGAGTTCAAATTAATGTAAGGGAATATCTTTTTGGAGAAGTAACTGGCAGTGGGAAGAATTAGGAAAGTCTTTATAGAGAAGGTACTGTGTAAACTGAACATTGAAAAAATTTAGGGATTCTAAGAGGCCAAAAAAAATACCATTCAGAGGCCAGAAGATGAAAGATGAAATCTTTTGTGTGAGGTACAGCAAGAAGGCCAGTGTAGCTGGACCAGTATATATACACTAAGGTATAAACATATAGTAAGTCTGGAAAGGTAGGTGAGGGTCAGGTAAAAAAGAGCTTTAAATCCCAAAGAGAGGATTTTAAAGTTCATCCTATGAGCAAAAGGGAGCCTATAATTTATTGAAGAGGGAAGTGAGGTGGTCAGATGCATGTTTTAGAGTAATCGTTTTGACTCCATGTGGAAAATGGATTGGAGTAGGGAGAGATGAAGCAAGTAAACCAATTAAGAGCCTATTTCAATGGTACAGTTGAGAGGGGAAGAGGGTCTAAACAGGGTGGTGGTTGTGTGAGTTGTAAAGACACCCATGAGCAGCTTTCAGGAGAATGCTTCTGTGAATAGCTCTAAGGTTCTGACTACATAGTTTTGTGAATACTCTATTTATTCACTTAACAAATCAGGGCAAAACATTCACAAAAAATCAAAATACAGCATTCACAGCAACTTTTCACTAAAATGGCCACATAGTTTTGACCACAGTGATCACATGGTTTTGAACAAAGTACAATCATTTAGTCAATCAATCACTTAGTAATTCAATCATTCAATTAACTCAATCATTCAATCATCCTTTAAGGGTCACTGAATACAAAAGTCAAAGTTCTCCATTCATGGGGCACACTAAGTCACTATTCAGTCATCATTCACTATTCAATCATCAGAAAATACACAGGTCATCCACCCCTCAGTCACAAATAAATCATAATCTTCTCAGTCAGTACTCACAGTATCCAAGTAAAGGCTTCTTTCAGCTTGTCTTGGAGTAGGCTCTCAGATTCCCTGGATCCCCTTCCATGGTCCCAGCTCCTACCTAGATTCACCAAACTGTCACCTGGGTTCAAAGGCATACAGCTCCTAGCTCCTAGTCCAGCTCTCTGTGCAGTTCCTGTTCCTTCACAGTCTCTATTCCTGGGAAGTCAAGGCTTAACAAAGACACAAACAGATAAAGTACAGATACCACAGTCCTGCTTCCTCTAGCACCTGCAGATGACCCTGACATATCTTCAACAGCTTCAGCATCTCCTTATCAGCTATCCAGCAGCTCCTCACCAGCTCCTCAGCAGTTCCAGCTGGCCCTCAGAAGAGGCTCCACCCCAACAAGTTCCCAGGAAATTTTGCCTTGCCTAGTTGGGGTTTTTTCCTTATATATAGTATTGCTCCTCCCCATTTAGCCCCTTCCTGTCATGTCAGCAACAGGGATTCATACCTTCTGTTTCTTTAACAGAAGCTTAATTTGAAACTAGGTGCTAAGTACCTGTCAATTTAGCAATACAAAGGGATCTTCAAATTTCATTACCATTATTACCTGAGTATAAGAGAAAAAATGTGAGTGATATGGAGGAAGAATCACCAAAATAGCAACTAATTTAAGCTGTAAGAGTGAGCAGGTGAGGACTACCTATAGGTTATGAATCTGGAAGGATTGTAATTCCCTTAAAAGAATGAATCTAGGTTAGAGAGTGGTGGGTTAAAGACAAAAGATAATGAACTCTGTTTGGGGCATGTTGAATTTGAGATGGTAATGTGACATCTAGTTGGAAATGTTCCCTAGGGAGTTGGAGATGCATAACTGGATTTCCAAAAGAGAGAGTGGAAGTCTTCTGCATTGAAATGATCATTAAGTCCATGGAAACTAATGAGGGGACCAAGTGAAAGTGTAGAGAAAAAAAAGAAGACCCAGGACCAAGTCCATAACCTTGAGCTACATTCAGAGTTAGAGGGTGTGATATGGATCACTATTCAACAATGGATCCATAATACATCTTCACCTTTAGTAGCATCAGAATAATTTCTTATTGCTTTTTAATAACTGTGTGAGGGCTAAGGGGTAATAAATGAACCTAACCTATTAAAGCCATAGTAAATATTACTGGGTATATAAGTAATGTACTTCAGGTGAGTTTGCAGGATAGTTTGATAATTTGTGGCGGGTGTCTCAGTGTGTACTGGCAAGTCCATAGGTAGGTCACACTCTGAAAAATATTAGGAGGAACTGTTTTAATGGATTTAAGGAAATGTTAGGAAATGACAGGCTTGTAGTATAAGGGGCAATGCTGTATAGTAGAAAAAAAATTGGACCTGGAGTCAGGAAGACCTGTATTCAAATCTAGCCTTGGACATTCATTAGCTGTGTGCTCCTGGGAAAGTCATGTGACCTCTGTCAGACTAAATTTCCTCATTTATAAAACATGGGAAATAATAGGTACACAACTGAATCACAAAGATGATTCAACAAAGGAAGAAGGAAGAGGAAGTGGAGGAGTAAAAGGAAGAGAAGGAAAAGGAAGCTGTTCAAGATTCTAAAGGTCAGAGTTTAGATTTGGAGTGAAAAAATGTGTGAGGACTTCAGAAGTTGAAGAAAAAAATAACTCATCCTTAAAGAAGAGGAGATGGGTTGAAGAAGGAGAAATTAAGAAGGAGCCTGGCAGAAGTATATGGAGGGAAGAAGCTGAGCAATAATACTCTAGATGGAAAAGGAAAAAGGAAAAAAGAGAAGAGATGTGAAAGAATACAAAGAAGGACTTAAGGAAAAGATACTAAGTAAGACAAAGAAGTAAAACAATTTGGTGTGAAAAGAAATCAATGGGAGAAAATGTAATTCTCAAGGCACTAGTAAGGTAAAGAGAGGAACCACTTTGAAGCTGAAGAGCCCTGCAAGTAGGTTGGCCCAGGCATACTGTAAAAGTAATGATAACCAGACACAAAAACCAATGACCTCACTCCAATGAAGTATAGAGAGTAAAGAAAATCAGTACGGTTTTTGTTTCACTGACTGAATGACAGCTTCCAAATAACATTCTCCAAGATCAAACTGATCTCGTTACTAGAAGAGAAGGTAAATGGTCTTGAAGAGACCTTTCCAGTCTCCAGGTTATCAAGGAAGATTGAGTGTTCCTTGTTAAAAAAAGAATGAAGGGTTCTAATGTGAAAATTAAAAAGAAGTTTCTGAAGAAGCAAAGGAAAAACATGACCCATGTTAAGATTTTGGAGAGTGAAAAATGCTATACAAATGACAAAGGAGGGCAGAAGGACCCTGAAGCTAACAAGTAGGTATTGGACTCCTCTAGGAAAGAGCTGGGAATTTTGAGGAACAGTGGCCTCCAAGGAATTATGGTGTGGATACACAGCTGTCAGCCAAGAGAGCATCCTCTAAGCACCAAAGGTAATAGAAATAATGGTTTGTGACTGATGGGCATGGGACCAAGTATCTGCTGACTTAAGGAAAATGTAGTTGTCTTCTGTCTTCCTAGGGCATGCTTCTAAAGTGGGATAAGAGTACTTCTCAAGATTTGTTGAACTGAATTCTAATACCCACTTCTGGAAATTCTCTTGGGCATAAATGGTATTGGTGGAAGGAAACAAAGAGACAGACTATCAAATCTAAGGCAAAAATTTCACAAACATGGGTATGGTTTACATCACTGCTATCCCTGAAATGCAAAGGATTTGGAAAACAGAAGAACACTTTGGAAGGAAGTACATGGTTAAAAACATTGCATTTAGGAATGGAATTTAGATTTTTGGATCACAGCTTTTTAAATCTTCTGTCTTGGAGTGGAATTCATCTAACAAAAGGCTGCTAGGAGTACTGGAAATCTTACAAATCTAATCAAAATTAAACTGAAAACAAAGGGGAGAGAGAGGAAACTCTGTTTATGCACTAAATTAAATACTAGAGAGTGACTTCAATGTAGAATGAAGATTAACAGTAAAGACACATAGAAATTGGAAGAATGGAAAACTTAAGACTAGTCTGATAATAACACATAGCCTCAGATACCTATCCCCCAGATATATTTCCCCCAAACCCTCTCCTCTTAAAAATTTTTCTAGTACCGTAGAAGGCACCACCATCTTCCCAGCCTGCTAAACTGGAAACCTAAATCTCATCCTTGACTCCTCACTCTCTCTCACCAACCACCTCAGTTCCTCAAGTCTCTCCCCACTGCAATCTATCCTCTACTCAGCTGCCTAAGTGATCTTGCTAAATAAAGCACAGGTTTGACCATGTTATGTCACCCCATTCAATATGCTCCAATGGCTCCCTATTGCTTTGAGGATCAAATACAAAATCATCTGTTTGGCTTTCGGAGCCCTTCATAACTTGGACACTTCCTTACCTTTCCAGTCTCCTTCCACTTTACTCCCTTCCACATATTCTATCCAGCAACACTGGATTCCTGTCTTCCTTGCACAGGAGATTCCATCTCCCAAGTCCCAATATTCTTACTGGCTGTCCCTCATGGGAATAATGTCCCCCCACCCCATCTCTGCCTCTTGGCTTCCCTGGCTTCAATCAAGTCTCAGCTAGAATCCCACCATCTACATGAAGCATTTCTCAACTCCCTTAATGCTCATGCCAATAATGTAATCTCAGAAAAAGAAAGAGAACTAATTGGCAAACAATTATCAGTGGAGTAGAGAAGCGCCAACTTTTAAAGAACAACTAGTTCTAATACCACATAAATTATCCTCAAAAATTAAGAAAGTCCTTTACCAGATTCCTTTTATTAGATAAACATTGTCCTGATGCTAGTGTCTTTCTTTTGAGTGTATTTCCAACTTATCCTGTGTCTATACATACGTGTATATATGTGTGTGTATATAAAATATTGTCTGTACATATTTGTTTGCATGTTGTTCCCTTCCCCCCCTCCCAAGACTGTCACCCCTTGAGGGCAGGACTGTTTCAGCCTTTCTTTGTATCCCAGCACTTACCCTCATGCCTGGCCCATGGTAAGCACTTGATAAGTGATCTAGACACGTGAGATACAGTAGACTACAAGCAAGGTGAACTAAAGCTCCTAATGAAAGGAGTCAAATTTAAACTGACAGATATCACTGTGCCTGGATGATATGAGACCCATGAA
>CM053593.1:51778727-51794679 GCA_028646575.1 Pseudocheirus occidentalis
GGACTTTGAAAACCAAATAAGAGAAGTGGAGGAAAAATTGGAGAGAGAAATGAGAATGATGCGAGAAAGTCATGAAAAGAGAGTCAACATCCTGACTGAAGAAAACAATACCTTAAAGAGCAAATTGACTCAGATATCAAAGGACAAATGAAAGAATGTACATCTTCACATATCCTGTAGTAAACTTATAGAGTTCTACCTCGGGAGGTGGCACAGATGGAAAATATAATATAAAAGAAAGGTTAACCAACTTGCAAATGTCAAATATCATAATGAGTCATTAAGGGAAACAAAGATAATTTTTGGAGAGCTATGGGGGTTGGGTTAAATATAATCTTTAAAGTTAATAAATGTCAGGACACCACAGCTTCTATCTCATATATGCATGCCCAAGTGAAAGGGAAGGACTCAAAATGCAGCTATTATTGACCTTGGGGCAGAGAGTTACCATAGTCAGATCTTAGGTCTTTTCTGTGCCCAAAACCTTAGGCAACTTAAAGCACAGCCTAGTGCACTGCTCTGCCCATGACCACACAATATAGGAAGAGAACCCTTACAAACACAAACACAGAAGGGAAATAATTAAGGAATATAATACTCATAGGCCTTTGCTATAAAAGGTCCTTGACCAATTTATCTTGTTTTCCTTCTTATCAATACAATCAGCTCCACAGTTTTGAAGGTCCTAGGTCTCCTTAATTTCATCTCTTTGTGTATACATATTCAAAAGGTGAGATGTTAGTGCTACCCCTTAGAACTATAGGAAAAAAGCTACTATCTATTCTCATAGCTTAACTGTTTACTTCTATGAGAATAGTAATCTTCAAAGGATTTCAAAAAATTATCTACTACAAGGTGAAAGAAGAAGAAGAAAAAAGAAGAAAAGAAGAAGAAGAAGAAGAAGAAGAAGAAGAAGAAGAAGAAGAAGAAACAAGACATCACTTATCCAAAGGGGAAAATGTGTTCTACAACTTGTTCCTTTGTACATTTGTCAGAGACAGAATACTTCACTCACTGTAATCCAATATGACCATCCTGCTCTTAATAACACAATGCTAAAAACCCTTGGCAAAATAGTGTCAGTCTTTTCCTCCTCGAACACAATTTGTAATCCATCCATGATGTTTTAATTTTGGAAAAATTAGTCTTTACTATCTTTCTTCTATTAAACTAGCTCTCAGATAGATTGACCTTGCTTACTTTTCCCCAAATGTCCCTGTATTTTTCTACTTCTTTAATCACTTTGCTGTTTATTTCACCATTCCCCTAGCGATAGTATTCACTGTGGAAACATTTTTGTCTTGGAAAGCTTCACCTTCAGCTTAATATATTGTGATGGCAATTGAAAATCTCATACTCTATTTTCCATCTCTCAAGCATCATTTTAAAGTATAATTCAGTTGTCAACAAAGAGAAGATACATCCATTTTATGCCATCCATACTGATTCCTGTTCCTGGTTAAGATTCTCCACCCTTGATTATAGTGAATGGTTTTTATTTGGCATTTGTATCTTCTTCCTTGATTCCTCCAAATAGATTTATGTGGCATGAACTGTTGAATGACATAATTCCTGTTTTATGGTTGTGGAATCTTTCTTCCAGATGATTTATAGGACTTTGCTATGTTTCAATTTTGTCCTGTTATATAAAAGATGGCATCACCTTCCCTTGGGTCTATTGCTTTCTTGTAATTAAGGAATGTAAAGTATATTGGAACTTGATGGTTCTATCAGGTGGTAGATAGAATGAATATGGTTACTAATCGGGTGCCTAAAGTCTTGCTTGTTCCTTCTCAATAATCAGAGGCAACTAATGAATACAGCACTGGAAATGGAAGCAGGAAGACCTGAGTTCAAATCCACTCTAAGACACTTGGTAACTGAATTAGCCTGCAAGTCACTTTATCACATTTTGTAAAATGGGGTTTAATAATAGCACGTACCTCACAGGGTTGTTGTGAGAATCAAATAAGAAAATATTTGTATAAAGTGCTTAATAGAGTGTCTGACACATTATCGATGCTACATAAATGCTTGTTTCCTTCCAGTTTTTATGTCTTTCTTAATGTGATTAAGCATGATTTTGGTGAAGACTTTGTGAGAACCAGATAATTAGGCAGTCGTTTTAAAACTCTCCTGAGATTGCTTTATTCAATTAAAGCATTGTCTTTCATCTTTTTATTTTTGCTCCAGCAGAATTCATTTGTTCCCCTCTCCCCTTTAAAGTAATGCTTCTAGAGTCTCCCTTCTGTAACACTTCCATACTGCTGCTGAATTGATATACCCAAAATACAGATCTATGTCACTCCTTTACTCAGAAATCTTCAGGGGTTCCATTCCTTAAAAGATACAAAATTCTCAACTTGGCATTTAAAGCCCTCCACAGCAAAGTTCTCTCTTCCCTCTCCAATCTCATTTGGTATTAGATCCCTTCAGTTACTCTCCAGTCTAGTCGCCCTGTCCTGCTTACTTTTTCCCATAGACAACATCCCATTTTCCATTGTCAAGATTGTGCAAAGGCAGTACCCCATGTCCAGAATATACCTTTACCTGTTGAAGGTAGTTCTCTTCAAGCCACAGCCCAGTTCAGGTATACGATTTTCATCCTATGTTTATATGAAGTTTAAAGTATCCATATGTTTATATAAAGTAATTTCAGGGAGGAAAGACCTAACAACTGGAGAGAGAGGGGAAAATTATTTTATATTTACTTTGTAATTATCTCTCAAGTCCATTCTCTTCTCTACTCTCACTTAGTATCCTAGTACAGATTTTCATTAGCATTTTCCTGGACTATATAGTAGCTATATAAAAAGGCTCTAACATAGCCTTTCCTCTCAGTTCTCTTCACTATCCAATTCGCTCTTCAAATACTCTGCTGACAGCATAATCTTTTTATCCAAAGATTATATCATGCCACTCCTTCACTCTGGGACTCCCTGTTGTTTCCCTAATCAAGTACAAACTCATCTGCCTGGTATTTATGATGTTCTAGGACCTGGTGCCACCATCTTGTTCCCATCCTATCTCATATTATTGCCTTCCATGAACTCTATATCCTAGCCCAAGTGAATAGCTAATTCCTAAACATATTCTGCACTCATAGTCTTTCTTGACTTTGCTCACCCTCACACCTGAGATATTCTTTCTCTCCATCTTCACTTATTAAACACTTAGCCACCCATTAAAGTTATCATACTCTCCTCTACATAAGTCTTCCATTATATTCAGGACTGATAATGACCTTCTCCCTCTGATGCCAGAGCTAGCTCAGTGTATGGGAGGCTCTGAAGAAGAGTATGGGAGGTATTAGAGGTATTAGAATAACTACCAAACTGAAGATCTATAGAGCCGTTGTGCTGACCTCATTGTTGTATGACTCTGAAACCTGGACAGTCTACCAGCACCTTGCCAGGAAACTGAATCGCTTCCATTTGAATTGTCTTAGGAAGATTTTGAAGATCACTTGGCAGGATAAGGCACCAGATAGTGAAGTCCTTACTTGAACTAAACTGCCAAGCATTCAAACTCTGTTTCTGAGAGCACAACTCCAAATAAGCTGGTCACATTATTTGAATGCAAAACATAGGCTTGCTAAAAAGGACAATTTTGTGGAGAAGTCACACAGGGCAAGGGTTCACATGGCGATCAGAAGAAGCCATGCAAAGACTTTGGAATTGAATGTGTGATATGGGAGGCAGTGGCACAGGACTACTTTGAAGGTGTGCCCACGTCAGAGAAGATAACTGTGCTCTCTGAGTAAAGCAAAATTGAAACAGCTCAAAGGAAATACAAGATAAGTAAATTTAGAGCATCTGCCCCAAATGTTCTCATGGACTATTTGTACCCAACCTGTGGTAGAGCATTTTGAGCTCATGCTAGTCTGATCGGCCATAGTTAGACACACTGAAACTTGACTCTAGCATAGGGATGTCATTTTTGTCCTATTCGAGAATGGACAACAACCAACCAAACCAACAAAGGCTCGATGTAATATCATTTGTTTTTTTCCCCTCCCTGCCCACTAGACCATAATGATTAATTTCTTACCTAAGCTTTAAGTATCTTCCACCATCTAATGCAAATCTGCATTCAGCGGACACTTAGTAAATTTTGTTTTGTTTTTGTTTGGGTCAAACAACTTATTTCATCATTGTACAGAGATGTAAATATGGAACATCTCCCCACCAATCCAAATTGTTGACTTATCAGCAACTTTAATTCTTAATTATCTGGGGGGCCTTGAAGGCCTGTGTCACTGGCCGTACTCACACAGACTATGTCCAATGCAGGATTTGAGTTCAGATATTCCTTTAAAAAATTTTCATATTCTTTTATTTTGTTTTTAATTTATGGAATAAATTAAGTATAAGGAAACAATATAAAAAAATGATTGTTCATGAAATTGCAAATCTATTATGTACAACTTGCTATTCCTTTTAAATATGTTATCATGTAAATTGCTTTTTTCCCCCTTTTTTCCTTCCCCTCCCTAACTTAGAGTTGGCTACTATTAGGCGAAAATATGTACAAATACATACTTCTATTTATCAGTTCTTTCTCTGATGCAGAAAGTGTCTTCCTTTATATATCCATTGTAGCTAATTTGTGTATTTATAATAGTAAAAATGACTTATTTTCTTAGCCTCCGTGCCTCAAGTCTCTACCCTATCCAATACATCTTACAACCAGGTGCCAAAGGACTTTTCTTAAGGTTCAGGTATGGCCAATGTCATTCTTCTAATCCCAATAACTACACTAGATCCTGATATTTAAATGTTCTTTGCATATGGAAGCTCCTGTGTGTTCTCAGTTCAGTTCTGAAATTGGGTGGAGGAGAGCAGGAGTATGTGGGTGTGGTAGGGGGAGCAAGGCTGGAAGCTTTTAGAAACAGTGACCACATAATCTTTTGGTATTCTACTTTACCATTCAAGGCTACTGAAAATTTGGTGTGGGGTTTCTGGGCTGTGCTACAGACTTTTCCACTAGTCAATTGTTCCCGTATCCCAATGGGGTCTTAAATCTCCTTGGAATAGTTCCTGATATTTACTTTGACATATAATGTCATGGAATATGTCTATTTATGGACTGTTGACCACAAGAGACATCCCCAACCTCTCCTCTCACAACTCCCACAAACCCCAAGTAAGAGACCATAAAAATAAATGTCTATTGTTTTAGTGGCTTTATTTTATTAGAAATATTTACTTGACAAAAACCAGGCAGAATTTTCTTTGGCTTAAAAACAGGAGCTTGTCTGATTAATAAAAACACTAAGAATAAATTAAAAGCAAATATGATGAAAACACTTTACAAAAGCTGGTGAAGTTTTCAGAGGCAGAGCTAATAACACTTACCTTCTCAGCTAGCTTTCCATGGACAGGCAAAGGCCACATCTCTTGGTTTCATTGATCTCATCATGTCTAGGACTTGAAAGGTGCAGCTGCATAGTAGATAGAGTATTGGATTTGGAGCCAGAAAGATGTGACTTCAAATTCTATCTCACTTACTTACTATATATGTGGCTATGGGCAAGTCTCTTAATCTCTCTCTGCCTGTGTTTCCTCACCAACAAAAAAATGAAGGACTTGGAACTTTTGGCTTTGATGAGCCATTTTTTCTTGAAATCTATTATCCTACAACATCAGGTGGGAATATAAAGATAACAGAATTATTCCCATTTAACCCAAATTTTAGATACCCTCAAACCTCCTGCCTTTGAGACTAAAAAAGGAAAGGGAATATAAAAGGAGGTCCTTTGGAAGAATAAATGTCTACTGAGAGTAATTGGGATGAATTTAAAGTCATCACTCTTATTTCTCTCAAATGCAACCTTGAACTCTATTCCTGGAATTCCCTGGCTCTGACAGGTAAACTTTTACATTATCTTTCTGGGAATCAAACCTTTTCAGCACTTCCCAGCAATACCCACACCATGTCCCTCTCCCTTCTATCCCATCTTCCTAACTTTCCTTCATGCACTGTCTCCTCTCATTAGAATGTAAACTCCTTGAGGGCAGGGACTATCTTGCTTGAATGTATATGTGTCCCAGCACTCAGCACCATTTCTGGCACGTGGTAAGTGCTTAATAAATGCTTTATTCTCTATCTATAGCCTAGATATTCACTCTCTTTCATCAATTAACAAATTAAAAATCCCCAAACCACCAATATAGACCTCAATGTATCCCAGAGAATTCAACAAATGAGCAATACTGGAACTGGAGCATTATCAAAGATGATACTGTTGCCCAATTTAATCACCCAGGCATAACAATGACATAAAAATTGAATAAAAAAATTCTAACGGCTGTTGTCATGCTGAATATTCCTCTAAGTCTAAACTGTGTCAAATAAAAAGTTCTCTCCCCAGAGTGACAAAAGCAAAAGAAATCAAAACCACGTGGCAACTGGATGAAGAATGTATCTTTCTCAATATCCTGTCTGCTACTGGAATTGTCCCAAGGATGCTTCCAATGAGTTGCCTGACAAGAATCAAATCCTGACACTTTTTATTCAATTACAAGAAAGCAATAATTCTATCCACTTGTGCAACAGTCCAGGGTAAAAGGAATATGAATCTTATCATATTTTAAAAGTGTAGGCCTAGGATGGTTTTGATTTGCCCAAGTCCTCATAGGCCATCTGAATCTGAGATAAAATTTGAATTTCATTCCTTTGACTCCAGAACTAGGGCTCTTTTCTCTCAAACTTGCTAACAATAGCAGGGTAGTGACTTGTTTTTGTCTGAATTTCTACCAGACATAAGATGGAAAGGATGAGAATGGTAGTCATAACTGACATTTATATCATGCTTTGTTCAAAAATGCTGTATATTTCTTCTCTCATAGGGTGGGATAGGTCTGAACAGAGATTTCTTTGAGTAGTTTTGAGCCAGAATCCACACTTTATGTTCGAACAATAGCAGATTCCATGTTTTCTTTGCACTTTTTCAGCAATGTATTTGGAAAGTTTATTTCTAGTGACATCTAGTGATTCTGTGTAGCAATGCAAAGAAAGATGGGGTCTGATTTAAAGGCTTCTCTAGCTCAAAATGTATGTACCAGGACAAAAATGAGAGAATTAGATGTTTTTTCCTAAACGAAATCACTTTAAGCAAGTGACTTCATATGACTTAGTTTCAGATTAGTCTTCATCTGCACAATGGAGAGAATATTTGCCCTCCTTGCTTTGCTGATATGTTATGAAGCACTCGGAGAGAAATACATCATTTTCTTTCTGTTAAGGAGTGAATATCCAGATATAACTAAATGATCATTGTTTAGGGGTGGAGGATTGGGGGAAAATTTGACCCCTCCTCTGAAGAAACTATAAGAAAGATAATGGGTCACACATTAAGGTTCTACTAAACTTGGTTGTATTGGATTTGAGGAGATGCTTCTGTTTGTTAATTTGTTTGAAAGGAAAACAAAAGCAGAATCTGGATTATAATCACTGAATTATAATCACTTTAGAAGTCTAAGGAAAGTGACTTCCCCAAGGTCACCTAGGATGAATGGAAAGTGGTAATGAACTCATTACTCTCTGATGCTAGATCCATTGTACCACAGGGAATATAATCACACACAGAATATACATATATATGCGCATATATATATATATATATTTATGTATGACTTATCATTGGATATGTTTCAGCTATACATCAAATAGGCAAAAATATTTTTTAAACAAAACAAAAGCAAAACAGCAGGAAGAATAAAAACAAAAGAACAATTTTGTAGACAAAAAAGGAAAAAATAAGAAATACCTCTTACCTTATCTTTTGCTTTTAATCATATCCATACAAACCAACTATTTATTATACGGCTAAGTACAGACGTACACACAGAAGTCACTGGAATGCTGGGGATAAGATTTTATTTTTTGTTATTGTCTCTTTTTTTGTCATCTGTCTAGAGATTACAAAGACGGGGGCAGAATTTAAAAACTTCCTAATCAACAACGGTAATGTTGAAAGTCTGAACATAATTTCCTGTGCTGAAGACTCCCTGAAAGGTCTGGCAACCAGAATCTCCTTCTCCTGTCGAGGCCAATGACCGCTGAGAATCATCAGGTAGGCTACCTAGGTGAGTATTATAGGAGGTCAGTTATAGGCCTTTCAGAATGGAATCCCAGGGCCAGGTGGCTGCCATGACAACTGACAACAGCAGTGGGGGGTGTTTTTTTTTTGATTGATTCAAGACTCAGAGAAGTCTGTCCAAGGAAAAGAGATTGACTTGCTCCTCCCTCCATTGCCCTAATAGTGATGGAGAAAAGTAAGTGATATGTTTCCCACTTTGCCAAACGTTGCTAATCTCCTCTACCAGAGAGCAATGGCCCCATTCTTCTTCAGGGACCTCACTGACTTCTTCACCTCTCTGTCTTTTGTCCCCATGAAAGGAAAGCTTTTGGGAAGGAGTCATACCATAAGATCAAAACCTGTAGGACTAGGAGGAATTTGTAGATTATCTAGTTAATTTAAATGAACAAAAATCTATTGCGCATTTACTAGATACAATGCTTTGTAATAAGAGTTGTAGGTATATTGACAACAATAAGAAACAGTACCTGCCTTTCATTTGTAAATGAGGAGACTGAAGTCTAAAGAAAGTGACTTCCCCAAGGTCACCCAGGATGAATGGAAGGTGGTAATGAACTCATTACCCTCTGAAGCTACAGCCATTGTACCACAGGGAATGAAAGCACAACAATCTGCCTCACAGTGGACCCAGAACAATTGTTGGGCTTAACAACCAGCAGGACTCTTGTCTAAATTGTAGAATAGCTTAAATCGGTCATAGTTCTGGTCCTGCCCACTGTTCTCCATTCTCCTCTACCCAGTGTGTCCAGTGCCTTCACTTTAATCTTCAACTGCCCGATGTATTCCATTGTGGTAAATACACGAAATCTGTTATAGTAGCTTCATGAGCCTACTATATAACCTATGACCTCATCCTTTCTCCCAACAGGTCTCAGGGCTTAGCTCCTTGGCACCCCCACCTGGCTTCTTTCTACCATCTCCCCTCTTGACTCTAGGCTCCTGTTTCACTCTAAAAAAGAGTGGTGGGAGTGGCAGGGGTTGGGGAGCCAGGCATTTGGTGTCATTCAGATTAGAGAGAGATGCTGTAATTAAGAACTGATAGCTCTTGTCTGCTAGTGTAGTTCTGAATGATTCCCTATTTCTACTTCATCAGGATATTTAGAGAAAAGTAAGTGCCTTTGTAAAAAAAAAAGAATTGGAAAAAGGCATACTCATATTTCACTTTAGTAAAACACAATTAGATTTGTAAATCATTACTTGGCCGTGTGGCAATGAGAAGTCACCTAGTGTTTTCTAGTTCTCATTAGTGCCACCTAGTATCATCTTTCAAATGACAGGTTCATTTTTTTAATTGAATCACTACATTTTAAATAATGAATTTTTAAAAATACTATTAATACCTAGGATATATATGTATATATGTGTGTAAATATATGTATATATGTTTATATGCATATACATATATACGCATGTATATGCATATACATATTTATATATGTATGTATGTATACACACACACACACCTTTAAGGTTTACAAAGCGTGTTGCAACAATCTCGTGATCCTCACAAAGACTCTGGAGGGTAGCTGCTGTTAGCTACATCTTACAGATGATAAATCCTAGGTAGACAGAGATTAAATGATTTGCCCAGATTGGTTCTGAACTAAGGTCTTCCTCACTCTAGAGCAGTGGTTCTCAACCTTCCTAATGCCACAACCGTTTAATGTGGGCGTTATCTACATGTGGGCAGACACACCTGGAGACAGATAGTACAGCTATGTCTTGGTTCCTAAAACCACTGGAAATAGGTGTTTTCTGATGGTCTTAAGCGACCCCTGTGACCCCTGTGAAAGGGTCACAACCCACAGGTTGAGAACCGCTGCTCTAAAGGCTATCTATCACATAGAGTTATGCAATTTCATCTATACTGGTAGAGGAAGTTCCTATTGATGAAATCACAGGTCTAATCAAACAAGAAAAAAGACTTTAAAGTTGACTAAAAGGTTGAACTCAAGACTTCAAAAACTAAAAATTTGATATTAGGGTATACTTCCTTCAAGAGGAGGGCAGCTAGGTGGCATAGTGGATAGAGCATTGGTCCTGGAGTTAGGAAAATTCCTCTTCTTTAGGTCAAATCTGACCTCAGAGACTTACTAATTGCAAGTCACTTAACCCCATTTGCCTCAGTTCCTCATTCATAAAATGAGCTGGAGAAGGAAATGGCATGTCACTCCAGAATCTTAGCCAAGAAAACCTCGTTTGGGAATCAGACACAACTGAAACAAAAGAACAAGAGCCATCAAGATGGAATCATCTTTCAGTTAAAATCAAAGGACTACATTTTTTCTATAAAAATGGTTCATCTGACATGGAAATATGGCTTTTTCTCCACAAAAATGGATACTTCAAACAAACTTTAATAGGGAGTTTGTTATTTTACAAACATGCCTGAGCTTTATAAAGTGTTGCCAAACACAAAATTTTAAAATAACATCAAACCTTTAAAAACCAAAAAGTCTGGTATACTTCTGTATCTTTATGATAGGTCCTTTACCAATTATCACATTTCAATCTAGTTGAATTCAGAGGCCTTTGTAGAATATCCCTTTGTGTTTCACTATTTATCTTTTTGCTTTTTTTTGGAGGGGAAAGGCAGGGCAATTGGGGTTAAGTGACTTGCCCAAGTGTTAAGTGGCTAGTAAGTGTTAAGTGTCTGAGGACAGATTTGAACTCACGTCCTCCTGATTCCAGAGCCAGTGCTCTATTCACTGCACCACTTAGCTGCCCTCTGTTTATCTTTTTGATGAAAGTAGGTGATGCAGTGAAAAAAGCAATGAACTGGGAATCAGGAAACCTGAGTTCAACTCCAGCTTCGGACACTTACTGGCTATGTCACCCTGGGAAAGTCACTTAACCTCTCTTTGCCTCGATTTACTCAACTGTAAATTACGGATTTTACTCTTCTCTCTCCACACTCTTTACATTTCTTATAAAATGAGGTTTGTTGTAAGGATTAAATGAGATATTTGTAAAATGCTTAGCATAGTGACTGGCACACTAAGCACTTAATAAATGCTTACTGCACTTCTTCTTTCTTTGAAAGTTCTTCCTGGGCATGGATTCATAATTCTGAAGCTTTGAGGTTTCAAATAACCCTATGATGAATAATGGCCTTCCAGGTGTATTCATTCATCTGACAGTGACTTCCTTCTCCTAGTTAACCAATTAGTAAGCATTTGCTTACGTTCTGATGGTCTTAGGCGACCCCTGTGACACCTGTGAAAGGGTCGTTAGACCCCCAAAGGGGTAGCAAGGCTTGTTTTATATATATATATATATATATATATATATATGTGTGTGTGTGTGTGTGTGTGTGTGAAAATATATGTATATGTATATGTTTATATATATATACACATATATATGCACATATACACATACTTTAAGGTTTACAAAGCATGTTGCAACAATCTCATTTGATCCTCACAAAGACTCTGGGGGGTAGCTGCCCCAGGAACTATGCTAGATGCTGAGAACACAATAGATAAATATGAAATGGTACCTGTGTCCAATGAGCTTACCTTCTTTCCAAGGAGACATTATGAACACATACACATATATATGTGTGTACATATACGTGCATGATTTGTACACAAGGTGATTTCAGTGAGAAGAACATTTGGAGGTAGGGGAATTAGAGAAGACCTTTTACAAAGGTGGCATTTGAATTTAATCTCAATTCAGGAAGTAGAAGCATAACTGGCATGGAGATCAGCCATTACAAAGTTTCAGAGGTGGGAAATGAAGTACTCTTCCTGCATGGAAGTCAGTTAGACTGATTAGTAAAGGGTGTGAGAAAAGAAATATTGTGTAATATAGCCCAAAAGGCAGGTTGAAGCCAGGTTATGAAAGGCTTTACATGTCAAGAAGAGTTTATATTTGATTCTAGAAGTAGTAGGAAGTAAATTAGAGTTTATTGAGAAGGGAAGGATAAATCGTATTTTAGGAAAATAATGTTGGCAATTTTATGGATGACTGAATGTAGTTTGGAGAGACTTGAGGCAAGAAGAGCAACTAAAAGATGATTTCAATAGTTGAGGTGAAAAGTGATAATATCCTGAACTAGGGTGGTGGCCATGTGAATGGAAAGGATGGATGTAATAGGTAATGGAGGTGAAGTCTCAAGAACTGGCAAATATGGGGACTGAATGAGGAGTACACTATATTAGTATCTACCTCTTTTTGCTTATAGCTAATTAAAGAAAAGACTTATCAGTAATTTTATCTGCCATACTTTTCTTTTCCAAATTTTTCAGAAGCCAAAAGGGATATTGTAATCATGTTGGAGTATCTTGTCAGTGCAAATAGTGCAAAAACCTGAACTGTTTCCCTGTCCCCACCCCAATAAAAAAGGAGTGGCTTGCTATCTTCAAAGAAGAGAACCCCCTCTTCCTAAATAGCATTCTATAGGCTAACCATATTAGATGACACTTGCATCATAATACAAACATTTAATATGGAAATAATTTACCCAAATCTCCCAAGAGAAGCCTCTATAGTAAGAAAATTGCCTCAATAAAACTACTTTCTATTAGATGGATTTTATCTCTTTCCACCAAACATTACTTGGGGGAACAGGGGGGAAGCCATCACTTATACAGAAAACTTAACAGAGCTTTTAAAATGAGATTTGCTCTAACTTTGTGATAAGCTGTTATTATTTTCCATGATCCAGACTTCCCACTTTAACTAAGCTTTCTCTCTCTCCTCCTTATCTGGCAGTCTCCAGTACTTTCATGGCAGTATAAAATGGTGTCAGGTGGTAAATGAAATTTTGTGGAATAGTGAATTGTCAGGAATTATTTGGGAAATATGCAGTAGAATAGAACTTGCTCTTGTCTTACAACACGGTTTCTATAATCAGTGTTTGATGTCTTCTCCATGTATAGATGTAGATGTAGACAAAGATATAGAGACAGTTGGAGATAATAGAGACAGATGTATGAGGAAAATAAAAATCCTTTGGTTCTACATGACCTCCAAGTCATCTCTCTCTTCAATGTAACTACTAAATGTCCTCTTTCATCCTAGACAATGAGTTTACCTAGTACTAGTCCACATTCACCCAAAAAAGTGAAAAGAGTAAGGAGAACTAGAGAAAGTAGAAAAAGATATGGTAAGAAATGCCCAACCAGGATTTAAGTCTGTAGGTTTGGGGATGGCATTTCATCTTACCCTCTCCTCTTACAGGCCTTGGCTCCTTGGCTATAACAGAAGGCATAGGAAGTAATTTCGACCAGTATTTCTTTTAGTTCTACCACATGACCTTTTGTTCACATTGTAAGGAGTTATTAAGTGGCACAAAAAGTGCCAAATTAGGAATCAAACATGCCAAGTTCAAATTCTGGCTCTGCTTCTTTCTGTATGTTTGCTCTGGATCAGGCAATTTAAAATTTCATTACTTCAGGTTTCTCATTCGTGAAATAGATAAAATTATTTCTAGTCTCATTTTAGTTTTTATAACTATGATGTTATAGAAGCAGATGGGTGGCAAATGGATAGAATACTTGATTCAGAGTCAGGATGACCTGGGTTTAAATATTGTCTCAAATTCTTACTATTTATGTGACACTGGATAAGTCACTTAATCTTGTTTAGTCTCAGTTTCCTCTCTCTGAAACAGGGATAACAATGACACACCTACTCCACAGGGTTCTTGTAGGGATCAAATAAGATAATGTATGTAAGGTATTTTACAAGCCTTAAAGTGCTATATAAAGAATCCCTATAATAATGCTGATGAGGATGATGATTACGATAATGATGGTGGTGACAACAACGATGACAATATGGTCGTTTAAATGTTTCCTGAAGACGGTGGTTCACAGCAAGGAGATTATCTTGTGGCCTAAGTTAGAGAGGCTCTCCACCATGGATCCTCTGCACTTGGAGAGTAGAGGAGGTTGGCAAGAATTATATATTGCAATTAGTTCTGTGTCACTAATGAGTTATGTAGAATGGCTCATTTGTATGAGTGGATAGATCCATCTTTAATTTGCCTTTCACCCAGGCTCCAAAAGGCTTTCTAAAGCATACTTGACCAGGTCACTCCATTCTCTGACTTGAAAACCTTCAAGAGCTTGACATTTAAAACCATTCACACTTGGGCTACAGCCAGTCTTTCTATGCTCATTCTATATTATTGTCATACACTCTTACATTCCAATCAAATGACTTACTAGTGACTCCTCAAACTGAACCTTCCATATCTCACCTTCTATTATTAAACCTTTGCACTGGACATCCCCTGCTCCAGAAACTTTAGTGGGGCCTCCTCTTCCATGTGACAAAGGAACACTTTCCTATTACTTCACTCCTCCCTCTGACTTTCATTTGCTCTTGATTTTCCAGGGAAATGACAAAGTCTTTTTGCCATTGGGGGAGGTGCTGTGGAGATGACAATTCAACGTCACCATTTTACCAAATTTAATTTTAGCCTTCTCCCAAAAGCCCCACCTTTACAAAGTTACATGTTCACAGAGGAAGCGTGGGAACCACATTAATGCACAAATACATTTCTCCATCCCATTCCTTCTTGAAAGCCACTCCTTCCTCCCCTGGCTTCTGGAAGTCTTAGGCACAACTTAGGTGATGCTTATTACAGGAATCCTTTGGTGTCTGGTTTGTCTCTCAGTCCCTTCTCAAATTACAACCTATGGGGGTGGTAATCACCAGTAATCTTATGTCTTGCCACTGGACTCCCATGACTCTGGAGAAGAGTGAGGCTGCTCTCTGCCTCACTCAAAGACAATTCACATGCAAGTCAAGACATCACACTCTTTTTTTATTTATTTTTATTTGTTTTCTTCTTTACATTATTCATTTTCATTACATTTTTGAATTACACATTTTCTCCCCATCTTGCTCCTGTCCCAACCCTAAAACAGCAACCCCACTGTAAAGTCCCTCCCCTGCTCTGCTCTCTTATTTTCTGGTAGGGCAGGGAGGGTCTCCCTATTCCAGCCCCTATATATCTTAATTCCTAGTTGCAGGAATTGGAGAACTTTGAATTCTAGATTCTTTCAATTCCTCCCTTGTCACCCACCTCCACTAGAAGGACACTCAGTTCAATACAAGCTATGGATGTGTGATTATACAGGACATATTCATACTGGACATATTGTGACAGTGATCAACTGTCTCTCCTTCCTATCCCTCCCCCTGCCTTGTTCTGTTCTCTACACTGTCCCTCTCCATTTACTGAAGTGTGTGCTTCCAGCAACCCTCCCCCATACCCTGCCCTCCCTTCCGTCCTCCCCACTCTCATCCCCATGCCCCCTGTTCTTCTGTGTGGCATGATGCCCAGTTTAGAGTTTATGCCATTTTTTCCCTAAGCCAATTTCAATGAGAGTAGTTGAAAGTAAAATTGTAATTGTTATCCCTTGCCTCTTCTCTATGGGATGATTAATCCCATTTTGTCTCTCCCTGTCTCCTCTCATTCTAGTCCTCTCCCACCTCAGAATTTCGCCTTTTAAAGTATCATCCCTTCACATTTAATTCGTCCTATACCCCCATATACACATATACACACATGCTCAGATATGTATTCATACGCATATATAGCCTTATATATGGACCTATGTGTAAATAGACATATATATATATATATACATTTGTATTCTCTTCACCTATCCTCATGCTAGGAAAAGTTTCATAAGTTACTATTATCGTTTTTCCATATTGGCATGTAAATAATTCAAATTTGACAAGTTCTTTATGATTTCTTTCCCATGGTTACCTTCTCATGCTTCTTGGGTTTGATTGTCAAATTTTCTGTTCAGCTCTGGTTTTTTCAGCAAGAATGCTTGAAAGTCCTCCACCTCATTGAATGACCATATCTTCCCCTGG
>CM053593.1:51795179-51810406 GCA_028646575.1 Pseudocheirus occidentalis
TAGGTGCCAATAGAAAGGGGCATGGAAGATCTTCTGATTTCATTAACATTACAGATGACAAAACAGGAAAATGACAAGTGCTAGAGAGGATGTGGAAAAAGTGGAACTCTGATGCATTGTTGGTGGAGTTGTGAACAGATACAACCATTCTGGAGGGCAATCTAGAACTATGCCCAAAGGGCTATAAATAATTGCATACCCTTTGACCCAATAATACCACTTTTGGGGTTGTATCCCAAAGAGATCATAGAAGTGGGAAAAGGTCCCATATGCACAAAAATATTTATTGCAGCTCTATTTGTGGTGGCAAAAAACTGGCAATTTAGGGGATGCCCATCAATTGGGGAATGGCTGAACAAGTTATGGTATATGAATGTAATGGAATACTATTGTGCTATAAGAAATGGGAAGGAGATGGACTTCATAATTACCTGGAGAGGCTTATATGAATTGATGCTAAGTGAGAAGAGCAGAACCAGGAAAAATTTGTACACAGTCACAGATACATGATATGTGTAACGACCAACCTTGAAAAACTGGACTCTTTTCAGCATCACACAGTTAAAAGACAACCCTACAAGTCTCAGGATGGGAGGAGATATCTACATTCAGAGAAAGATCTAGAAAGACCAGAGTTTAAATGGAGACTGAAGCATTACATGCTATTATTCTTTTCTATGTTTGGTTTTGTTTCTCTTTTCCTATTGTTCACTCCATTGTCTACAATGCTTATACAACCAGTTTGCGGACCCTATACATAATTGTATGCCACCATGGTGGGGTGGGAGGGTGGTGAAGAAGGGGAGAAAAATCTGAAACTCAAGTGATTCTGGAACTGAATCTTGCAAACTAAAAGTAAACAAACAAGTCATTTAAAAAAGCAAAGAAAAAAAACCAAAGCATTAGAAAAAAAGAGCATTTGCTCTCATGTCCTGGCCAAAGAGGCATTGTTCCAGGTGAGAGGTCTTTTGATGCTCTACACTCTATTTAAATTATTATTCCATTATAGAAGGACTTTTTAAAGCACTCCCAAAATAATACCACTACTGGTAATATCTGACATTTATTTAGAGCTGTAAGATGTAGAAAGGGCTTCACTTACAGGAGAAACTACATGACTTACTTACTAGATAGAAAATAGCTGGTCTCAAAGCCAGGAAAACCTTGGTTCAGTCTTGCCTCTGACCCATGCTGACTATGACCCTAGGAAAGTCAAAAACTTTCAGTCCTTCAGGTATCTCCAAGACAATAGCTCTCTGCACTGGTGGCTCCTTCTACCAATAAAGTCACAAGTTTAGTGCCTATCCCTTTAATTAGTATATATCATTTTATCCTCACAAAAATGCTGCAATCTGTAAATTCTACAAGGTTTCTTGTCCTCATTTTACTGATGAGGAAACTGAGGTTCAGAAAGATGAAATGACTAAGGTCACATAGGTATTAACTGACAGAGCTGGAGTTTGAACCTAGGGCTTCTGACTCTAAATCCATTCGTTCATTTAATACACATTTATTAAGTGCCTTCTATATGCTAGGATCTATTCTAGGGACATAAAAAGAAGACAAAAGGTAGTCCCTGCCCTAAAGGAGCTTATAGTCTAATAGATCCATCAGCCTGTCTCATGGTTAAATTTATTTCCAAGTTTTTACATGTTTTAGTTCAATTTCAAATGATTAACATCATGATCATAGGTGCTATGCATATCACTTTTAACTGTGCATTTGTACCTTCCCATGCATTACCTTATTTGATTCTTATGTAATGAGAGTGTTCTGATCCTATACTCTCATGGCTATGGGTACTTCTTCTCCGTATGGTTCTAGGGGACCCTGAAGGGTTTGTGGGTTTCTTGCTTCTCCGTCATCATCTTGAACCTCCTATGAATGTGGTGCCCACATGTTAAGGGTCTAGTGACTAATACTCAAGTTCTGAATAACCATTTAATATCAGGTAGTTTTTATAAAAGTATATTTATTTCAAAGATATAGCAAAAAGATGCTATCAAAAAAAAGTTTCTATGCAAGGGGATTATGACTTCCCCATATCACCTCAGTTTGGTGTGTGTGTGTGTGTGTGTGTGTGTGTGTGTGTGTGTGTGTGTGTGTGTGTATAGGAGGGAAGGGAGACTTAGTCTAAAAGCTTGTCTTGGCTCCTGCATATCATTAGTACAACCAAGTTTTGCCCAGACACTGAATGACTGTTGGACTATCTGTTATAGTCTGACTACAGACTATCTCTGTTATTGCTGGGAGGGGTTCCTGCAGGTCACTCCCCAAAATTATACCTTGCTCCTTAGGGCATCAATGCTGTGCTGGCTGAGAAACTCAAATTCTGGGATGGGATGGGAAGGAGCCCTTGGGAACTTTTAAATGAACAGGGTAACATGTTCCATTCTCTTCATTAGTTGTTGAACTCCCCCAAGATCACTGAGGCAAAAAGGACCATAGCTAAAAACAACATGGTTTTTTAAATGACTCTGTTGGGGGGAAAAGAAAACCTGGCTGATTAGAACTAGTTACAGAATATATCTACTCATGCTTTTTAGTGTGTCTCTTCAAGGCATTTCCTTTATATCACCATCATGATTCTCTGGAAAGTAACTCTCCAGAAATCTTCCTGCAGAGATGCCATCTGAGGCATTCTGGGTGTGGGGCAGATGCCCAATAACACTGTGAATTGGGCAGTATAATCAATCCAATTTTGCATTTGAAGAAACTGAGGCACATAGAGATTGAATGTCTCCAAAATCATGCTGCAAATAAGGGGCAGGGCAAGGATTTGAACATAGGTCTTTTGATCTCAAGTCAAGTGTTTCTTCTGTTCCTTGACGCTGTCTTTAGATTCAGTGTTTACATTCTTTTAAATTATTCTTATTTGCATTCTTCTCTTAACACTCCCTCGACTCCCCATTAGTTACAGGAAGGATACTAACATTGTCCAGAAAAAACAACTGATCTGTTCCCAATAGGTTCAAGTCTGATCTGGTCATGCCTACAGGACAGAGCAAATCACATTGATTCTCTTCTCCTTCAGCATTTTTATTCTGGCAAAATCTGTATAAATGAACCTCAAGGGAAACCTTGAGTTGAAGAGAAGAGAAAGAAGAGAAGACATAAGTCAACATGGTGGCTGTTTTTAAGTATCTGCAGGACAATTGTATAGAAGAAGCATTACATTTGTTCTGCTTGGCCCCAGAGGGCTGAACTAGGGACAAAGGGTCGAAGTTGCAAAGGGGCATATTTAGATGTGATATAAAGGAAAGCTTTCTCATGGTAAGAACCAGGCAGGAGTGAGTGCCCTGCTTTGGGAAATACTGGTTTACCCTTCTCTAGCAGTCTATTCACCTGGATATATGTATGTATGTATGTATGTATGTATGTATGCATGTATGTATAAATGGATGGATGGATAGATAGAGGATAGGCAGATGTTAGACAGACAGACAGACAGATAGGTAGATAGATAGATAGATAGATAGATAGATAGATAGATAGATAGATAGATAGATGGATGCATGGACAGATGATGGATGGATAGATGGTAGACAGATGAATGGATGGGTAGATCAAGAGATGATAGATTAATGGATAGATAGATGCTAAATGATAGGCATAGAAAGGTAGATGATAGGCGGAGAATCTATTAAACATTTACTACATGCCAACCACTGTCCTAAGTGCTGGAGACACAAATACAATAAAACAAGGTGGTTCCTACTCTCAAGGACCTCACATTCTAGGTAAATTGTAAAAGAGATTCTTTGTTGTTGTTGCTGTTCTAGTTTGGACTAGATTACCATTGATGTCTGTTCTAGTTCTGAAATTCTATACTTGTATAATTCTCTAACAAGCATGGAAGTCTAGTAGACACAGTTTCAGTTGTTTTGACCTGATGTCATTGGGGAAGCTATGGGTTAATTGGGATAATTAGATACATATGAAGAAGCAACTAGGTGCTCAGAGGATAGAGCACTGGACCTGGAGTCAGGAAGACCTGAGTTCAAATCCAGCCTCAGACACTTAACTAGCTCTGTGACCCTGGGCAAATAAAGCAAGATTGATCCCAATTAACACTGTGAGTCAAATAGCATTAAGTATCATCATTTCCATTTTGTATTTGAAGAAACTGAGGTACATGAAGTTTGAATGATATACCAAAAAACATACCACAAATAAATATTTAGCCCAGGTGGGGAAGACAATCAGTCAGATGACTAAGACCCTGGGACCTCTCTGGTGATTGTTTATCTGACTTAAGCAGAATAAAATAAATTCCAGCCTTAGCAAGCATTTCCCTTTCCTTTCCCCGGGGCACATAGGAATAACATTCTGTCCACCAGCTACAGTTCTCAAACTTAAGTCATTCATCTCTAGAGGCATTTTTGTGACTCTTTATCTTTGACCTTGAGTTCTCTCTAGTTTGCTCTAGGGGCTCTGAGCTAAGAATGTCTAGGGTTCAGTAAGGTTTGAGAGTGTGGTATAATGGGCAGGCTTCTGAACTTAGTAAATTCTAATCTTGTTCCTGATGCCTGCTAGCTTCGTTAAACTTTATGAACCCCAGTTTTTTTGGTTATTTTAATGGGGGTGGTGGCATCTGTAATAGGGCAGCTAGGTGGCACAGTGGATAGAACCTTGGTCCTGGAGTCATGAAGAACTAAGTTAAAATCTGGCCTCAGACACTTATTATCTGTGTGACCTTGCGCAAATCACTTAACTCTGTTTGCCTCAGTTTCCTCATCTGTAAAATGAGCTTCAGAACAAAATGGCAAACTACTCCAATATCTTTGCCATGAAAATCCCAAATAGGGTCATTAAGAGCTAGACCTAACTAAAGTGATTTAACAACAGCAAAGCATCTGTTGTGTTTGTTTGTCCTTCATTTTTGAAGAAGACCATGGCATCAGGGAAATGATGGCATGACTTGTAGTTGAGTTGGATTTGAGTGAGGGAGGACTGTGCAAGGTCATCAGCCTCACTTTCTCCTCCAGAGCGATCTGGGTCCAGTGACCTGATATTCTCAGAATTACTGGAGATAACCCAGGATGCAATGGGAGAAAAAGCATATGTAATAGTTACTAAAAAATTGAGTCTCAAATGAGATAATGCAGGTGAAAGCTTTTGTAAAACTTAAGCCTATATGAATTTCAGTCATCATTATTATGTCTTTATTAAAGGGAAAGTCATTAATTTGGTTTTTTTTCCTTTTGTGGCAGTCATTATCCTTGTGTAGCCCCAATCTCTTTCTTCCCTCTCTCCCAATTCCTCATCCCCTTTTTTCTTGCTCCATGATAACCTTCCAGTACTTTACTCAATATTTGCAGTCAACGTTCAGTTAAGGATGCAACTTTTTAGGAAGGACATCGACAAGCTTAAATTTGTCTAGAAGTGGTAACCAGGATGGTGGAAAGATTGGAGATTGTGCTATTCAAGGTTTGATTGAAGAAACTTTGGGTGGTTAATAGGGAGAAGAGAAAATTAAAGAAGGTCAAGATAGGGACCATCAAATATTTACAGGAATGTCAGATGGGAAAGGGATTGGTGACTCTCTGGAAAGGGACTATCTTTTTCCTCCTTTTGTAGCCCCAGGACTTAGTACAGTGCCCAGCATATAGTAAGTACTTAATAAATGTTTGTTAATTGGAGTTGTCTGAGGGCAGATGCAAGAACTGATAGACTTTAATTGGATATTTCTAATATTTAGAGTTCTGTCAAAGTAGGACAAACTAACTTGTTTACAAATGAAATTGAATGGCTACTTCTCAAGCATATTAGCCTTGCTTTTTCATTTGTGTATAGGTTGGATTAGCTGATTTATGAGATCCCTTCCAAGTCTGAGATTTGCTGTGAGTGTGTGTTTTGTCTCCTCTTCCTCCTCCTTCTCTTCCTCCTCCTCCTTCTCCTTCTCTTTCCCTTCTTCTCTCACCCTCTTCCTCCCTTCCTCTTTCTCTCATGGAATTTTTCATACTGCCACTCTCTTAGCTTTCTCAAAAATTGCCAGTTAAAGCTTCCTTTCCGATGAATATCTGGCCCAGAGGTCATTTTTTTTAACATTCATTTTTCCAAGTTGATGGTGAATTTTCTCACCACATTTCCAGCCTCTTCAGCAGCCTCCTTATAACTTCTTTGTCCTGATCAGACCTTTACTTACAAATCAACTGTATTTTCATCTGTCCTCTGGGGAGCACGTGTTCTTGCTCTAGCATCTACTTTCCAAAAGTCCTTTCAGTGTTTGAAGGTTCCTGATAGTAGGGGAAACCTCCTTGGAAATTTTTACTTTGATTCAGAATGTCAACTGACATATCCACATGTTCCCAGTTCCCATCTCTCCTAAAGCATGGACAAGGCAACAAGGACATTTTGGCTAGAGAAAGCCAAGTTACAAATAAGACTCATCCCTCCCCTCCAAGTTTTTATTCCCTATCTGGAAAAATAGGAGATTATATTTTCATTTTCTTCACATTCCCCAAGGCCATTAGGAAGAAATGGCCACAAACTAATAACTTTGGTAGCTAAATGACTTTCAATTTAAACTTAATATGGACTTTAAAAACCTTCTAATTTGCCTTTTTCATTCTACAAATTACACATACCTCACCTCTTCCTCTTGGCTTCCATCAAGATTCACCTCAAAGTCTGCTTCCTACAGAAAGTCCTTCCTCAGGCCCCTGATCATTAATGCCTTACCTTCTCAGATTGTCTTCTGTCAGTTCTGTATGTTTCATATGTGCCTAGTTATTCACACAATGTCTCCCTCATTAGCTTGCAATTCCTTTAAGATAGGGATAGCTTTTATCATCGTTGAATAGCCTGTGCTTATTTAGCACAGAAGTGAGGACTTAATTAGAGCTTGTTGACCTAGTACCAAGACCCACAAGATGTAATTGACTTGCCCTGATTCTACAGTTCTACGGTGTATGCCATGGGACTTGAATATATTTAGAATTGGAAATCTGACTTTCATATTTAACTCTATGGAGAACAAACATCTCAATTTGAAAAATAATTTTCTATGACCCACTGTGTGCCTTGTACTCTGCTCAGTACCCAGAAGGATATAAAAATGTATAGTGCCTTTTCCCTGCCCATAAGGAGTTTACAGCAAAGTAGATGAGGTGCTATCAACATAACTGCCTAGAATATGAAACACAATGAAATAGGTATATTTAGGGGTAAAAAATTGAAGTGATTTTAGAGAGGGAGGGCTCATCTGTAGCTGGAGAGGATCAAGGAAGGTTGCATGGAGGAGTCAGTATTTGAGCTGGGAACTGAAGGATTGGTAGATGAATGTGGGGAAGGAAAGAATTCCAGGCATGGAATGATATGGGCAAAGGCTTGAAAGGAAGAAAGCTTGGAAAATGCTTGAGGAGCAGTGTAATGTGGTACAATTTAGCTGGAGGAAAGGAAACACAATGCAGAAGAGTGAGATAAAAAGCTGGAAAAAAGAATCTAGTAGTACTTGAATATTATAATAACAAAGCAATTTTCATTCTCTTTCTTAATCCCTCTTGGGAAATAAGAAGAACTCTTTAACCTAGTGCCTCATATCCTACTCAGTCAAATGCAATGAATTAAAAATCTATTTTCCATTAGGGAATCACTGAATAATAATTTCTTACACATGCATAAATAGGGCAGCTAAGTGGCACCGTACCTAGAGTGTTGGGTCTAGAATCAGGAAGACTCATCTTCCTGATTTCAAATTCAGCCTCAGACTTAGCAGAGTGTGTTACCCTAGGCAAGTCACTTAATCCTGTTTGCCTCAGTTTCCTTAACTATAAAATGAATTGGAGAAGGAAATGGCAAAACCACTCCAGGATTCTTGCAGAGAAAGCCCTAAATGGGGTCAGAAAGTCAGACACAATTACTATCTGAACAACAAGACAATGACACACATGCATAATGCTTTACTTGGGAACAGGAGTTGAATCCATGTTTACTGATAAAAGGAACTTCCAGATGAGGTGATTCCCTCTACTAATTTACTAAAGTCTTAGAGACTTTCTTAGAAATTCATAGCTTTAGGTACCTAGAGCAGTGACCTCAAAAAAGAGAAATGGTGCCAGTAAACTGTGTATAAAATCCCTGCAGGGTGCATACTAACTTAGAAAAATCACATATTAATGTCACCTATGTTATATTGCATTTGATTTATTTCATTAAATAGTTTCCAATTATGTTTTAGTCTAGTTTGGTCCATTTTCTGGTATTATAGGCCACATGTTTGACATCTCTGAAGTAAAGCACTAAAAAGTGAAGTGACTTGTCCAGGATCAAATAGTCAGTTGTGCTAGAGGCAGGACTTAAGTCTTCTGGCCAATAAACATTTCTTCAGCACCTACTATGTGACAGGCACTGTGCTGAGCTCTGGGACTTGAATTCAGGTCATCCTTGCTCAGGGACCACCTCTGTACCTACTCTGCCAGGCCACCTCTCTGTACTTCTCCATCCATTGTCTCATCTGAGACTCACAATGATTCTGAAAGGTACATAGTACATATATGAGCATCAATTCCATTGGTTAGTTGAGGAAACAGAAGCTCAGAAAAGTTAAAGGATTTGCCCAAGGTACCACGCATAAAGCCAAGACCCAAACTCTTCTCCCTCTAGACACAGATCTCTCTCTCTCTCTCTCTCTCTCTCTCTCTCTCTCTCTCTCTCTCTCTCTCTCTCTCTCTCTCTCTTTCTCTTTCCCACTTACTGTAGACAATCCAGAGGTCAAACTATGGATGTCAGCTCCTAAGGCTATCTTGTTACAGACATAGATGTACAGATGTACAAGCTACTTAGAAGTTTCTCACCCTCCTCACCCCAGACCATGCCAGTAATGAATGATGTCTGCACCCAACGTACAGAAACTGTATGTCACCACTTAATTAGCATACTTGGCACAACATTCACTGTGCTTTTCCTATATAAACTTTAGCATCCCTCCCCCTTATTAAGTAGTGAGTTCCCCAAGGAGCTCTGCCTCCTATATTAGTTTTACAACAAACTTTTGCCACTTGACTGGAAGACTGTTTGAGTCCATGAATTCCTTCCAGATGACTCCACCCTGTACTTCAATAGTTTTGGGGTCCCTGCACCCCTAAACCACATCAGCACTATTGAATGATTTTAAGATTTAGAAAAGGAGACAGTAGGTAGTATCAGCTCAAAATTACTAAGAATCAAGAACAGCATGGTTTAAAAAAAGATGCTTAAAAATGATAGAGATATCTTTATTTTAATGAGTAGAAAGGATAACCTGAGGTTGCACCACTGTTATTTATAGCTTTCCCTTCTATTGGATCATATTAAGCTTCATAAGAACATGGTATGAGACTTATAATTTGTATCCCCAGTGCCTCATGTGTTGCAGGAACTTTTAAAAAAGTGTTTATTGAATGAATGAATGAATGCTTATGTAATCCTGAGCTAACCGGAATTGGCTTATTCTGACATTAAATTTATTAAGAGGCTAGCATTAAAAAAGAATTTTAGTCTAGTCAAAATTGCACACTATTTCATAAACTAAAAAAAGGAAACCACTTGGGTAACTGAAGATTCAAATACTAAAAGAAGAAATTGAGAAATAACCAGAAATAAGTTCATTGTAAATATCCAAGGACTAATCATAGAGCTGTTTCCTTATACATTGTCAGTCAGCTAAATTATCTATACCATCCCAGTATGGAATTTGTAGGGAAAATCTATCCATTTGTTTCTTTGATGAGGCTAATTGGGGGCAGAACTGGGAAAAATCTTTTTAAACTTTTAAAATTTATTTTAGGAATTGGAAATTGATCTGGAAAAGGAAGGTAACAAGCATTCATTCACCACTTATTATGTCCCATTCACTGTGCTAATAAGCACTTAAAAATGTCTTATTTGACCTGTAAAGCCAAGTGCCCAAGATTCCCAAAAGAATGCTACTGTGAACAGCTTTTAAGATTCAGATTACACAGTAATAGTGAACACTCTCTTTATTCCATTACAGATCAAGGTTCAGTCCAATATTCACAATATAATATTCTCTATATTACATCTTATCACAGAAAGTCACAATATAGTGTTCATAACAGCTTAACATTGGAATGGCCACACAGTTTTCACTACAGTGGCCACAATATTTAGAATAAGGAACAAAAGAAGAATCACTTGGTTTCCCTAAGGGGGAAACCCTTTTCACTTAAAGATTCAATCAATCAATTAAGAAAAGAATAATCGCCTGGTTTCCCAAAGGGAAAAATTCTTCTCACTTAAAGATTCAATCAATCAATTCACAATATACCAATCTTTCACTCATGGGGCAACCATTAACTTAATCAGTCACTCATCTAGGAATCAGTCACTAAACTAGATTCCCAATTACTGAATATCATTAGTCATTAATACATTAGTGACCTTAGAAAACCACACAAGCTTTCCACCCCTCGGTTTCCAGCAAACCTCAGTTTAGTTCAAGGGGAGGCCTTTTCTTCATCTTGACTTTGGGTGGTCTCTTTGATTCCCTGGATCCCCTTCCATGGTTCCAGCTCCCTCCTGAATCCACCAGTCACCTGGATTCAGAAGCAGACAGCTGCCAGGTTCTCATCCAGTCTTCAGAGGTAGACAGCTCCCAGGTCCTTGTCCAGTCCTCAGGGCAATCCCCAGCACACACTGAAGTTCACAGGGTCCAGTACATCTCAAACCCTTCACCACTTCTCTTGCCTGGAAGTCAAGGATCAGCCAGGCCATGAATAAGCAAAGTCTTATCTTGTTCGTGTTTCTTCAGTCTTCCAGCCGTGTAGCTGGCGCTAGGACCCAGAAGGAATATCAGCCTTCTGGGTGGCCTTCACCAGATTCTGGTCTCAGGAAAATTCCAATTCAGTTCTCAGTCAGCTTCCAGATACTGGGAGAGAAACTAACTCTCTCTCTGTCTCTCTGTCTCTCTCTCTCTCTTTCTCTCTCTCTCTCTCTTTTTCTCTTTCTTTCTCTCTCTCTCTCTTTCTCTCTCTCTCTTTCTCTCTTTCTCTCTCTCTCTTTCCCTTTCTCTCCCTCTTTCTCTCTCTCCCTCTCCCTCTTTCTCTCTCTCCCTCTCCCTCTTCCTTTCCCTCTCTTTCTCTCATCTGTCTTCAGTCTCCATAACTTCCTTCATGAGGAGCAAATTCCAATTCTGTGTCTCTGTCTCTAGAATTCTTCTTTATATGCAACACTGGCCTGTCCCAGCCAATAGCCTTCTTCCACTTCAAAGGGGGGGGGGAATTCATGCTTTCTCCACAATGGACAGGGTTCACACCTTCCGTACTTAGCCCTAAGTTACTAGGTGCTACTTAGCCTTAAGTTACTAAGTGCTACTTATTTGATAAACTGATTACTATTACACCTTCACAACAACTCCAGGAGGAAGGTACTATCACTATCCTCATTTACAATCTAGGAAACTTAAACAGACAGGGTTAAATACTTTGCCAAGGTCACACAGCTTCCAACTATGTGAGGCAGGATTTGAATTCAGGTCTTTTTGACTCCAGATCCTGTACTTTATTCCCTGTACCACCAAGGTGCCTGTCTTTCGCTTTTAAAATGCACTGAATTCTGGCTCTGCATTTCTTCTAATTAACTACATATGAAACCTTAGGCAAATCATTTAATTTATCTCAGTCTAGGTTTCCTTGTTTCTAAAATCAGAGTTAATCATTCTTGCATTGCCAGCCTCCCAGGGTTATTATGAGGAAAAGAATTTTATAAGCCATAGAAAAGCTATAGAAATGTGATTGTGGGGGCAGTTTTGACTCAGTGAATAGAAAAGTGGGCCTGGAGTCAGGAAGACATGAATTCAAATCCAGGCTTGGTCCCATAGTACCTGTGTGACCTTGGGCAAGTCATTTAACTTATTTGCCTCAGTTTTGTCAACTCTAAAATGGGGATAATAAAAGCACATATCTCCCAGGGCTTCTGGGAGGATGAAAGAGGTAATTATTGCAAAGCATTTAGCAAAGGGCCTGGGCCCTAGGAGGTACTAAAGAAATGTGGAATCTCCTCCAAGAGCATTGGTCATTAATGCAGACACCACATCAGAGGAAGTGTATACAGACCTACTGTAGTGGAAAGAGTTCTTGGCCAGAGAGACACAGATGCAACAAGTCTTCATGCTCAATGGCCTTGAGATGGGGGCAAATCACTTAAGTTCTTTGAATCTCTATTCCCTCATTTGTAAAACAGGGTTGGTAATATTTGTGGGACCCACCTCCCAGGGAGACTCAACAAAGACAATGGGGTTGGTTTTGTTGTTGTTGTTGTTGTTTGGTTTTTGGAGGGGGAAAGGTACAGAAATTGGGGTTACAAGACTTGCCAAAGGTCACACAGTTAGTTTTGTGGTAAGTGTCTGAGGGTGGATTTGAACTCAGGTCCTCCCGACTTCAGGGCCGGTGTTCTATTCACTGCGCCACCTAGCTGCCCCTAAGACAATGTTTTAATGCTCACTTTGTAACCTTTAAATTTATGTATGTCAATTATCTTTACATAAGGAAAAACATTCTAAAATGGTATGTAGCTGAGTTAACAGCTTTTTGTTGTTCTTGAGTCATGTCCAACTCTGTCTTGGCAAAGATTACTGGAGTGGTTTGCCATTTTTTTCCTACATTTCATTTTACAGCTGAGGAAACTGAGGCAAACAGGGTTAAATAGCTTGCCCATGGTCACAGAGCTAGTAAAGGTCTGAAGTCTAATTTGGACTCGGATCTTCCTGACCCCAGGCCCAGGGCTCTATCTCCTCTGTGCCACTTGGCTGCTCAAGCTATGCCAATCCCTTTGCTTTAGAATTATTTGGGAAATGCAGGAGAACCTAAGTGAGTATGGAAAGGTAGTGGTGAAATAGCATGGATGGCATGCTCAAATGGCATCCAGCTGGGTAGTCACATCAACAAAGATTTTGATTGTCAGTATTCACTGGGTATTGAAAAGGTGAAAAAAAAAACACTTTCCCACACCAAGCAGATCCCAATGGAAGTGTTTGTTTCAATCATAGCCCTGAAAGTAATGAAAAATTTTTTTATTAGTTTTTAAAATTTTTCTGAATGTCCAGCTATTTGAACTCATTCTCCGCATTGAGAAAGTACAACATGGGGAAAATATTTGGACCATAATGTCAATGCAAATATTTTCAAGCAATATTCTTTGAAAAAAAAAAGCAACAAATCCTTTGTGGTTATGTTTTGATTCAGATCCTTTATTCTCCCTCAGCATTCGTGTGCATTTCTGTGTAATAGTTAATTTGTTAATCTAACTGCAGCCCCAAAGCCTAGAAATGTCTCACTATCAACTCACTGGAACTGTTTATTTTGTATCCTGAGATTATCAGAGAAGCAGTCCCAGGAACAAAACCAATTATGACCACGTTATCTAGAAAATATTCAGTGATTTATGAAGAAAATTTTTTCACATCTATTATTAATCTCTTTCATCCCCACCAGCTAGGCAGCCTCAGTGTCCCCAACTGAAGAATAAAGATATTGGATCATATGATATCCAAGGCTCTCTTTGTTATATGTCTCATATACATTGCTTTTTCTCATCTGACACTGCCACAACCCGGTGTAGGTCCTAGTCACCTCATATCCAGACTATTGACATAGCCTGTTGGCTGGTCTCTGCCTCAGGTCTCTCTCCATTACAATCCACCCTCCTCTCAGGCATCAAATTAATCTTCCTAAAGCACAGGTCTGAGCATGCTACTTCTTTTCCCCTTTACTAAATCTAAAAACAAATAACATTATATAATAATATCATTTAATATTAATACAATATATATTATATTATTATAATATATTAAATAATAAATAACAATAAATAGTGATTGCCTATTACCGCCAAGACCAAATATAAAATCCTCCATTTGGTTTTTAAAGACTTTCATACATTGACCCTTTCCTCCCTGCCTAACTTTCTTATACCTTACTTCCTTTCATGTACTCTAAGGTCAGGTCCAAAGATAATTGATTTCCTTGCTATTCCTTAAACAAGACACTCCATCTCTTGAATCTCTACATCTTCACTGACTGTTGCTATTCCTGGCATTGCCACCTTCCTCTCATCATCTCCTGGCTTCCCTGGTTTCCTTCACATTCCAGATAAAACCCCACCTTCTGCAGGAAGGGCTTTCTTGAGCTCACAATGTTAGCCTTCCCTCTAATGCAGGATAAATGTCTGATTTATCCTGTCTATACAGTGTTTATACTCCTTGTTTACATATTGTCTCTCTGGGAGCTCCTTAAGAGAAGGATCTTGTTGGTTTTGGGGGATTTGGGGGAGGGAGGAGAGGTGTTTTGTTTTGTCATTCTTTGTAGCACTTCAGTGCTTGGCACATGGTAGGCATCTAATAAATGTGCATGGATGACTTGATGGAAGTCCTTTCCAGATCTAGTGTTTAATGTTTGCATTAAACGACAACATTCCACCTTTTATCCTTATGACATCCCAGGGAGGCAGGTGCTATTATTATCCCAATTGTTGTTGTTCAGTTCTGACTCTTGGTGGCCCCATCTGGGATTTTCTTGGCAAAGATAATGGAGTGATTTGCTATTAAATTCTCCAGCTCATTTTACAGATATGGAAACTGAGATAGAAGTTAAATGCTTTCTCTAGAGTCCCACAGGTAGTAAGCACTTGAGGCCAGATTTGAACTCATTAAGTTGAGTTTCCCTGACTCCAAGCCCAGGGTACTATCCACTATACCATCTAGCTTCCTATCTCTCATACCTAACAATTGTATGTACAATTAAGTGCTTATAAGTAGATTCTCTGTAGTAATAAAAATAGAATAGCAATAGTAACTGGACTTTTGGTTACATTGCTATTGGGAACTATTAGGAGGGGAAACTCACTTCATCAATATAGGTGGTCACCCTCTCTGCTATTTATAGTCTTAGAGTTGCCCATGTCAATGAAAAGATTAAGTGACTTGCTAGGGTCACACAGCTTATAGTTGTCAAAGGTGATACATGTTGAACATAGTAGGTCTGCCTGATTCTGAGGCCAGTTCTCTATGACTATACCCTATTGTGTTTCACAGTAAACAAAAAAAAGTAAGAAGAAGCTTAAAAATTCTTTTAAAAATACACTGGGAGGGGGGCGGAGCCAAGATGGCGGCGTAGAAGCAGCAAAGCACCACAGCTCCCACACAAACACGCTGAAAAACTCATAAAATGAGATGCTAAACAGATTTTCAAGCTCCAAAACTCTCCACAAGACAGAAAGCACTACAGGCA
>CM053593.1:51810906-51827277 GCA_028646575.1 Pseudocheirus occidentalis
CATCCCATATAAAAGAGGCAAGGGATAACTGTTACAACTTTACTTTCATTTACTCTCATTAAATTTGGCTTAGGGAAAGAATGGGATAAACTCTAAACTGAGTATCTTGCCACACAGGAGAGTAGGGTGGATGGGGATGAGAGGGGGGTGATGGAGGGAAGGGCAGGGTGGGGGGGAGGGTTGCTGGAAGCATACACCTCAGTAAAGGGACAGGGACATAGTAGAGAACAAAACAAGGGGGGGGGTGCAGGATAGGAAGGAGGGACATACAATCAGCTTCTCACAATATGCCCACTATGGAGATGTCCTGCGTAATTACACGTTTACAGACTGTATTGAATTGCTGCTCCTTCCAGTGGGAGTGGGTGAGAAGGGAGGAATTGCAAGGATCTAGAATTTAAAGCTATACAATCAAATGCAACTGAGAAATAAGACATACAGGGACAGGGATAGTGAGACCCTCCCTGCCCTACTACAAAATTAGAGGGGCGTTGGAGGAGGACATAAAAGGGAACAGATTGTGGGGCTTTATGGTGGGCTTTATGGTGGGATCACTGTTTTGGGCTTGGGGTAGGGGAAAGAAGGGGAGAAAATTTGTAACTCAAAACTGGAAATGAATGATGTAACCAAGAAAATAAATTAAAATTTAAAAATTAAAAAAAATGCCAAGACATGATTACTGTTTTCTAGGAGGTTACATTGGAATCAGGGGGGTGGCATACAAATAACTGAACACACAAGATTTACACCATGCAAATAGAAGGTAATCTCAGAAGGAAGGAACTAAGATAGAGGTGGGTGGGGACCAGGAAAGGCTTCCTGAAAAATATGAGATCTGAGTGCAGTCTTAAAGGAACAGAGGTGAGGAGGAAGAACATTCTAGGTATGGGGGCAGCCAGTGGAGTTATTTGTGGGAACAATAGCAAGAAGGTCAACATCTTTGAGATTGTAGAGTCAATTGGAGGATAGAAAATATAGAAATACTACATAGTTCCATTGTATCCTGCCCTGATCAAGTCTCATTTATATATTTAATCCTCTGTAATCAATATATGACCGGGTTGTCAGAGTTCATTCTGGGGCCAAGCCTCAGCTTTGTTCCTCAGCCTCCACACCCATTTTTAACATGGGCAGAACAAAACTCATCTCTTCTGTGTTTTCAAGTCCCTCCCACTTAATGGAATTATTCAAGTGAACCAACAGGCATGGAGTGTTATTGCAAGGAAAATAGACTCTATTAAAGGAAGGAAAGTTCTACAGCTGAGTGCTGAGAGCATAATTTCAGTTTTTAGGGACTAGGAAAAGCCACACACAGTGAGTCCTTTGAGCCAAGACTCATCAGAGCTTACGAATTGAATTTAGCCCTTCTCCCTGTAGCTTTGCTGTCTTTTCTTGTTAGTCTCTTGGCTTATTCTCCCTTTTTTTAATTGGAAGAAAGATTGGACCCAGGATGACTGCATTAATTTAGGGGATGGGGAGAAGTAGGAAGTATGATTTTTGGTCCAGGCAACAACCTTTGTGTCAGGTGCCTGATCAGAAGCAGGGGGCCAAAGGGAGAGGGGTGGCTCAGATGGTGTTTGAGCCCTGGAAAAATAGGTCGTCATCCTTTGGCATTACATTCCAGTTCTTCCTTAAGGCACTTGGGTGGAAAATTTTCCCTTGGTTCATCAGTCCATGTGTATTTCAAGGGAAATTCAATCCTTATGTTTCTGATTCATTTACACTTAAATCATCACAATGTTTTGTAAGAGAAATTTCTGGTCCAAGAGTCCTCATAAGGCTTTTTAAATGTAATCCATTTAGTGAGACTACAAGTTTTAAGCCATGGTCTTCCCAGATTCAATGATATAATGAGCATTTGTTAAATGCTTAACATGTGCCAGACACCATACTACGCACTGGAGATAACAAAGATAAAATTGAAATAGTCACAAACCTGAAGGTGTTTACATTCTATTGGGGGTGATAGACACTGGGGTTGGAAGGATGAGAACACCATATGCCAGATAAATAAATACAAAATGTAAACATAATAAATGTAATTTCAGAAGTAGCAATCTAGCAAGTGGCATGAATCAGGAAAGGTGTTTTGTAGAAAAAGGCACTTGAGCTGACCCTGGAAGGGGACTAGTACTAGATACAGAGGTGGGGGTGGGGGTAGAACACTGTAGATATAGAGACAGCCTGAAAAATGGTATATAACTGAGAGATGGAATGGCATATAAGGAAAAGCACTAAAAGGCCGGTTTGGCTGGAGTAAAGACTGGGTGAAGGGAATTGGGTACCAGACTTGTCAAGCCATTGACATAAGGAACTCCCAGGGGAGGAAACTTCTCTACTTCTCAAGTCAATACTTTTTTGACAATTTAAAGTCCTAAAGAGTTTCAGAGAGCAGAAATGTCAAACATTTAGCCCATGGAGATGTAAACTGGCAGAAACTAGTATGAAATGTAAATGGGAACTATCTAAATAAAAATACAATTGAATATAGATAATGTTCACATGTGTTTTCCTAAGGCAACATGAGGCCTCAAAGAATCCCTATGTTCAGTTTGGTGGCCCCTGTTTCTATTTGCATTTCACTTTACTATCTAGAGTATTTGGGCATTTGGGCAACCTGCCTAGGGTCATGCACCTAAGAGTCCCTGCCTAGCTACTCAGAGCTGATACTTGAATATAATTCTTTTTTTATTTTTAGATTTGCCCAAGATCAGCTAGCTTCTTTTAAATTTTTGTAAAACATTTTTATTTAGAGTTTTGAGTTCCAAATTCTTTTTCTCCCTTCCTTCCCTACCCCCTCACTGAGATGGTAAGCAATCAGATATAGATTATACATGTGCAATTATGTATAACATTTCCATATTAGTAATTTTGTACTCAAATAAAAGAAAAAAATTGAAAGAGTGAAAAATAGCATGTTTCAGTCTGTATTTAAACAATATCAGGTCTTTCTCTGGAGGTGGATAGTCTGCTTCATCACTGGTCCTTTGGGATTGTCTTGGATCATTGTATTGCTGAGAATAGCAAGGTCATTAATGATTCTTCATCAAACAATATTGCTGTTACTGTGTACAAGGCTATCCTGGTTCTGCTCACTTCACTTAGCATTAGTTCATCTAAGTCTTACCAGATTTTTCTGAAATCATCCTGCTTGCCATTTCTTATGCCAAAATAATATTTCATTACAATTGTATGTCACAACTTGTTTGGCCATCCCCCCAATTAATCTTTTCATTTTCCAATTAATAACCAGCATAAAAAGGGCTGCTATAGATATTTTTATGGGTGTTTTTGGGATATAGACCCAGCAGTGGTATTGCTGAATAAAAAGGTATGCACAGTTTTATAGCCCTTTGAGCATAGTTCCATATTGCTCTCCAGAAAGGTTGGATCAGTTCACCACTCTACCAGCAGTGCATTAATGTACAGATTTTTCCACATCCCCTCCAACATTTGTCATTTTCCTTTTTTGTCCTATTAGCCAATATGACTGGTGCCAGATGATACCTTAGAGTTGTTTTAATTTGCATTTCTCTGATCAATAGTGATTTAGAGCATTTCTTCATATGAGTATAGATAGCTTTGATTTTGTTTATCTGAAAACCGCCTGTTCATATCTTTTGACCATTTGTCAATTGAGGAATGACTTATTCTTTCATAAATTTGACTCATTTTTCTATATATTTGAGAAATGAGGCCTTTATCAGAGATATTTGTTGCAAGTTTCCCCCAGTTTTCTGTTTTCCTTATAATTTTGGTTGCATTGGTTTTGTTTGTGCAAAAAACCTTAAATTTTATATAATCAAAATTATCTCTTATATTTTTAAGTGCTTTCTATATATTCTTTGGTCCTCAATTATTCCCGTATCTGTAAATCTGACAGATAAACTATTTCATGCTCTCTTAATTTGTTTATGGTATCACTTCTTAGTGTAAATCATGTATCCATTTTATCCTTATCTTGGCATATGGTGTGAGATGTTGGTCTATCCTAGCAGTTCTCAATCTGTGGGTCACAACCTCTTTGCGGGTCGAACAGGGTCACTTAAGACATCGGGAAACACATATTTCCAATGGTCTGAGGAACCAAGACACTGCTCCTCTATCTGTCTTCAGGTGAGTCTGCCCACATGCAGATACGCCCACATACAAGTATTAAAGGTTTGCAGCATTAGGAAGGTTGAGAACCACTGGTCTATACCTAGTTAATAGGAATGGGTACTGCATTTTGTCAAAGACTTTTCTGCATCCATTGAGATAAACATATGATTTCTGTTGGTTTTGTTATTGATATGGTCAATTATGCTTATAGTTTTTCTCATATTGAACCAGTTCTGTATTCCTGGCATAAATCCTACCTGGTCATAGTATATGATCCTTGTGATATATTGATGCAATCTTTTAGCTAGTATTTCATTTAGAAATTTTGCATCAGTATTCATTAGAAAAATTGTATCCCCAGTGAGGAAGGTGGTAATCCCAATCTATTCCTTCTTGGTCATATAAATTCTATGATTCTATGATCTTATGATTCTGGGTTATTTATAAGTGAATGTCTTATTGCCTGTAGGATATGAAATAATCATATGCAGTAACAGCAATATTGTTTAGAAACAACTTTGAATGAATAAGTCATTTCTATTATTATGAATACCCAAATGAACTACAAAGGACCTATGAAGGAAGATGCTATCTACATCCAGTGAAACAATATATAAATAAAAGTATTCATAAAATGATTTTATATGCATATTTGTGTCTAATGGTAGCCATCTCTAGGATGGGGGAGGGAGGAGGGAGAAAAAAAGAAACTTAAGTACCAATTTAACTGTATATTTAAAAGAAGAGCTTGTACATAATAAATTTGTAGTTTAATGCACAATCACTTTTTTATTATATTATTATCTTGTGGGAATGTTTGTTTTATACCATAAATTAAAATAAATAAAACTAAAAATTTTTCTTTAAGAATGTAAAAATAATTGTTGTGTTCAGGTTGTTTCAAAGCATGTCTCAAAGGTATAGTTCCCCGGTGAAAGGTTTCACAGGACTTCAGATAGAAGAGAGTTCAAAACCATCTAAATAAAAATTCCATCTGTAGCCAATGGCCTGCCAGCCCCTGTTGGAAGCATTCCACTGAGGGGGAAACCCACTCCCTGCTTAGATAATGCATTCCATTTTTTGGATAGTTAAAATTCTTAGGCGACATACACTTTGTACATTGTGTATATTACTCCTGGTTCTGACCTCTGAAGCCAGGTGGAGCAAGTGTGACCCTCTTTTGTGTGAAAAAAGCCTGAAGCAGAAAAGACTCAAGGGAGAGGTTATAATTGTCTTCAAGTATTTAAAAGTCTGTCATATAGAAGAGGGATGATACTCTGTTTGACCTGAGAGATATGAACTAAAAGCAATGGGTGGAACTGTCCAAGTTTTTTCGGCTTCAGTTCCTTTTTAGCTATTTTTGTTCTGACTTTTCTGATAAAAACCATTTTCAAGGAAGCACATTTAGGCTTGATGTAAAGGGGGGAAAACCACACTGCCTAAAAATTAGAATTATATGAAGGGGAAAAAGACAACTTCAGGAGGCAGTGGGTTCACTCTTCCTGGACATCTTCAAGCAAAGGCTTAATCCCTCCTTGTCAGCACATTGTAACACACATACTTTTGGGGTGTGTTGGCTGGACTGGTTGGAGCTGCTGAGAGGTTCCACCCAGCTCTAAAACTGTGTGATTCTGTGCAACCTTTCAGATTATTGAAAACCTCTATCATGTCATTTCTAGACTAGACATTTACATTGTCTACCATCAATCCTCAAATTATGGGAACTTAAGTTCTCTCATCATCTTGAATGTCTTGCTGTGGATATGCTCCAGATTTTCAGTGTTCTTCAAAAAAATTGGTTCCAACAACTGAACACATTACTTGAGATATGGCCTGAAGCAGATATAGTATAGCCAGACCATAACTTCCCTAGTTTCAAACACATGAACTGTCTGAAATCACCCTAAGTTTGCAGTCATTTCTTGTCTGAATCAAATTCAGCCTGTAGTTCACTACCCCCATCCTCACCTTTTCTGAGTCTCAGACTGAGGTCTACCATTTTGTACAATGACAGTTTTTTTTTACCCAAATACAACATTACAATTATCCCTATTAAATTTCATCTTATATGAAGTGTGCCATTTAAAATTGTTGAGATCATTTTGTATTCTGACTCTGCCATCCATTGTATTAATTGGTCCTTTCAATTTTGTGTTATCTGAAAATATGATGAGCCTATCATCTATGATTTTATTGAAACCATTGATAAAAATGTTGAACATCACAGATCCTTCAGACAAAGCACTATGAATTACCCTCTGTGTTAAATATTTAACCAATAATTATTAATGCTCTGTTTGGGATTCAAAAACCTTTATAACCTAGTCTCCTTCTACCTTTTCAATCTTTTTTTATACCTTACTCCCTGACATGCACTCTTCGATCCAGGATCCAGTGCACTGGCCTTTTGGTTATTTCACAAACAAGACAGTCCTTCTCTGGCTTGTCTTGGATAAACTGAAGATTGAGGAAGTCAGCATCACTGGATCCCAGAGTAGTAAATAAGGTATAAGAAGAGTAAAAGGTGGTGGTGGTGGTGGTTTATGAAGGACTTTGAAAGCCAAATGGAGCACCTTGTATTTTATCTTGGAAGAGATAGGGAGTCACTAGAGTATATTGAGTGGGATGCAGAGTAGCATATGGTAGGATCTGTGCTTTTGGAAAATCAATTTAACAACTGAATGGAAAATTGACTGTTATAAGGAAAAAACTAGAGGTGGGGAGACCAACCAGCAGACAACTGCAGTGATTCTGGCATTAGGTGATAAAAGCTTACACCAGGGGGTGTTAGTGTCAGAGGAGAGAAAAAGCCATATACAAAATAATTGACCAGTTTAAATCAACACAATGTGGCAAAATATACTTGGTAGGATTGGTGGAATGATAATCATGTGACTAATTTCTTTTTTTTAAAAGCAATTGATTTTTTTAACAGACAAGAACGTTCACTAACTTATTAGGTAAAAATCAAAATTGATAGAATAAATAGTCTAGCAACAGAAAGAAAGAGATATAATGTGCAATGAATACAATTTCAACATGACCTATTTAAAGAAATTTTTCAAGCTGGTAAAGGGGAAATGACTAACAGAAGTGACTTTATCACTTAAAGATTCTAATCATTTACTAAAGCTGATATAGTGTAAATTAATTGCTATGATGTAGACATCCAAAGAACGTAGTAATTGCCTCCCCAACATACACTTGATCTCTGATCTCCTGGCCAAGTGGAGAGTTATGGAAGCCAAAGACAACACCAATTTAGAATATAATTCAGTTGTAAAATCTTAAGGAAAAATAATGATAAAATTATAATAACAATAATTATACTCATAATAATGATAACATGCATATAGTGCTTTAAGGTTAGCAAAGTAATGTATACGTATAGATTTATATCATGTATGTGCATCTGTATACTCTCATTTGCTTCTCACAACAGATGAAGAAGCCAAGGCTGAGAGGGGTTGTGATATCCCAGGGCAATATAGCTAATACATGTCTGAAGCTGGATTCAAATTCAGCTCTCCATCCTTCTACATACAGCATGATATCCATTCTGCTACCACATATTGTCTCATAAAACAATGAGAAGCAATGGAAGGAAAAGCAGATGTCAAGAAAGCTTGGTGAGATATGTGACTAAATATAATCATTCCAAGGGCATTTAAGGACAGAACTCAACAAATAGCAAATGGAGGAAAAGAAGTATTAATATTTTTAGAATAAGGATTTTTTTTGTCTCATGAAAAGTAAAGCATTGTTATTTAGATTCTAACATCATTGTCCTAGACGTGCTACATAGGAAAAAAGAAATGTCACTGAAGAAAACCAAAATGGAAAAAAAGAATCAAACTCTTGCTTCATACAAAGGAGGCCTGAAGAGAACACAATAATGACAGTATTATGGTTTTTAATTTTTCTGAAAGAAAAGATATCAAAGGCACAGGTAAAAACATCAGACCTTGTTATTCCTGAAAAAGGTACCACCACCACCTTTCATCCCAAGTATTCCTGAAAAAATATCAGTAACTATGGACCCATATTCTTACATGATTCTATCCATAAAGGATTTATTAAGTGCTTGCTAGCTTCCTGCACCACCATGGGCATTGGGAATATTGAATAAACACAGAACAGTTTCTGCCCTCAAGGTGCTTATCTTCTGGTAGAATTCTATTAGTGTACAAACTGCTACTTTCCTATCCAACAGCCACATAGAAGGATAACAGGGAGGCTTTCAAAAATTGTATTGCATAGAAGATCACATATTTACAGTCAGAAAATTGACTAAAAGGTGTGGCAAAAAGAAGATCCTTACTTATCTACTCTTTAATTATAAATGAGCATTTGACTCAATGGAGCAAGATGTCCCCTCAAAGACTTTTCTCCAGAAATGAATGTCAAAATCATGAAAGATTCCTTGAAAGATGCAACAACAGAAATACTTTGTTCAGTAAACCTCTAATTATTAAGATCAAGTGAAATATAAAACGAAAAAGACAAAACTACCACTTTTGGAGGGCAATCCAAAAGGAAGAGAGATTCCTTGGAGGTGGTAAATGTTGTTGTTGTTGGTTTTTTTTTGGTTTTTTGGAGGGCAGCTGGGGTTAAGTGACTTGCCCAAGGTCACACGGCTAGTTTTTTTTGTGTGTGTGTTAAGTGTCTGAGGCCGGATTTGAACTCAGGTACTCCTGACTCCAGGGCCGGTGCTCTATTCACTGCGCCACCTAGCCGCCCCTTGGAGGTGGTAAATGTGTCTTGATTCTTCCTTTTTTTTAAGGTTGATAGTTCTGCCTGTATCAGGCCCTGGGGAATGGAATAGCTTCCTAATTTAGAGTCCTAAACAATTAAAATAGTTTTTTCCTAACTATTCAAATAGAAAAAAACCCACACAAGTGGATAAAGAATAACCATTTTCTGATATGCAATTCTATAGATAACCAATAAAGGTCATCTATCAGTCTACCTCTACACCTAAATTTATATCTATCTAGATATGAATGGCTAGATCTATATTTATACCTATTTATATCATCTATATCTATGTCTGAATCTATAACTATGTTAATATCAATATTGATATAAATCTCTATTAATATATACACATATACATATTTACATATGTAAAATATGTATATTTATACATGTAATGTGTATATAATACAGATAATGCAAAATAAACTAGGCCCACAATGTAATTGGAGGGAGAATTGGCTAGATTACCTTTGAGAATTAAGACAGTCCTTTTAACGACCCCAAAATTTTATTCAAAACCAAAGCCCATCACTCTAAAACCAATATTCTTCTGGTAATGTATGGATGGAAGTCAAGATACTAAAACTTTGAAAAACTGGAGTAGAGGATCTCATAAAGAACAATGGGGAAGCATGTGGTAGGTATAAGTAAGGCTGATGCACATTAGAAATGAGGAAGTATGCAGAAGTAGTATAAGAGATACCATCAAAGCCTGAAAAATAAAAAAGATAGACTAGTCAAATGGTGTCAGGAAAGCAAAAACAATGGACAATCCATAGGCCATGATGGTACTCTTGCAATGTAAAGAGACTGGAACAAAGAGCCCAAGAATTTTAGGTAGATCCCCATGGTGGGTCTATGGGGCAACATGGACAAGACTCTTGGGTCATGATAGGCATCACTGGAAGGAGCACTATAGCAATGAAATCATAGACTCATTGTAAGACTGGGGCATACTTTACTCTCCTTGGTAACAGATGTTTTTCAAATTCCATTACATTATCTTTCAAGAGGAATAACAGCTTTAGGAAAATAACTGAAAAGTTCTCCTTGCCTTGTGGAAGCTCAGGATATTGAAAAGACACCAGAATGACTGAAAAAGCATTGTGATGAGAGTCCAAAGAAGTTCAAATCCTGACCCACCACTGGATGAGCTTCACTACATTAAGTCATTTCGGGTCTCTAAGCTTCATTTTTCCCATCTGTAAACTCAGTAATTTGAAAGTGATGATCTTTAAGATCCCTTCTAATGCTAATATAGGATTCACCCTATGTGAATAATGAGTCCATTAAAATGACCCTTTCCATTGTCTCCTAATTGTTTCAATTCTCTGACCCAAGCTTAGGAGGGAAACCAAACCTTTCAAAATGAGAATGGTGAATTTTGGTGAATTTTTGGTGAATTATGGAACCATGGTGAATTTATAAAAGCATCACTCCCAGTTTACAAATGATCTATGGTAATGGGAGCATAAAAACCCAACTCCTGCAAATAAGATGTTGCTGAGACATTAGGGGTGCTTCAAGGGTGAAGAACATAGTCCTCCATGAGTAAATACTAGCTCCTTCCCCCAAGCATGGCTGTCCCTTATAGTGATGGCTAAGCTAAAACAAATAGAGCCACAAAGGAAGAAAAGTATATTCCAAGCAAGGTGTGAGTATAAACCAATGAAATTGTTTCACATGTGCAAGACCTTGTATAACCAAATGAGCATTTCCATTTTTAATGGTCAACCTGGGAGACTACACACTTAGTCCAATTCTTTTTTCCATTGCCAACACTGTTCTGGTAGTCTCTTTTAGAATTCCCTTCTTTGAATACCTTCAGTGATGGAAAGTCTTCCTTTGAGTCTGGGTTTAGCTTTTGGAAATAGTAAAAAAAAAAGTGATTCATCCAAGTGTGGTGAATGAGGTGAGTGATCAGGCTAGCTGGGTAATGACATGTTTGTAATGAGGTGTGATTATAAGCTAATGGTATTCTTATGTGGCTCATAAACTGCTTCTGAAGATAGTTCCAAATGAAGAAGTCCAAAAAATGTTTTGAAGAGTGGAATCATCTCTGGACTTAAAAGATATGCTCCCAGGGGACCCACTTTGAAGGATGATATTTCTTTGTAGGCATGGGACATGATACATACTTGGAAAAAATGAGCTTTTTTATTTTTTCAGTTGCATCCTCCATTTCAAGTGCCATGTTCTGTATTGGAAGCTTTAAGCCTTGACAACATCTTGGCATGGCTGTCTACTTCTTAGTTCAGTACCTTTTCCAAGCCACCCAGAAATGTCCATAGTTCTATCCAGATGGTCAGAATGTTAAATCTGGCCCTATAATGGCTAAATGAAAAGGGGTATCGGAGTGCTTGGGAACTGACAAAATTCTCACACTATTCAGTGACTGCAGGAAAAAACAGATATGACTCCATGTTCACCTCTATATCCAAAGGCAATAGATTTGAGAGTAAGGCGTGCTCTCAACCCAGTTCCTGAGAAAGATTGGGGTTATTCATATGAAACTTTATTATAGCTATTTGTATATATGGGCAGTATCCCCCATGAAGTAAATTGTTAGTGTTCTAAGAGTCAGATTATATATTCCCCCAAATGCCTCACACCACACCTAATAAAAGATCGATACATATTTGTTTTAACTCATATGCATATAGTGATTTAAGATTTATAAAACATTTTCCTTCAACTAATTCTGTAGAATAGATATTGCAGCTATTAATAGCCCAACTTTACTTATGAGGAGACTGAGACTCAGAGAAGTCATTGCAATTGCCCACAGTCACAGAGGTAGTTGAGTCCAGACTTGAGCCAAGCCTCCTGATATATAGTGTTCTTTCTACTATGCCACACTGGCTCTTGTTCATCAAATAAATAAGAGGCAGTGGAATGTAGAGAACGTGCCATCACTTGGAGTTAGGTAGACATGAGTTCAAATCGTGTCGCAGATACTTAAAGCTATGTGACCATAGGAAAGTCTCTTTACCTCTCTGAGTTTCAGTTTCCACATTTATTAAATGAGGGAGTTAGACTTAATGAGCTCTAAGGTCCCTTCCAACTCTAAATCTATGAAACTGTCATGGGAATAAATAATATTATCTCTTTCTAAAAAACTAAAATACTTCCCAGACCCTCACTCTGTTGACAATTTTAACTGATTTTACTTATATAAAATGTTATTAAAACACTAGAAAACATAAGGATAAATATGACAATACTACCTAATTTATTTTATTTATTCAATGTCATGCCAATCAAACTGCTAAAAAGATTACTTTATTCAACTAAAAAAATGAAATTCATATGCAAGATAAAAGGTAAACAATCTCAAGAGAAATAATGAAAAAGAAATGAGAATGAAGTGGTCTCAGTACTGCCAAACCTCAAACTATACTTACAGTTTGTATAGAACAATTGCAGTATAACAATTTGGTATTGGTTAGAAAAAACCCAGGAAGATCAGTGGAACAGATTAGATATATAACATATGGAAACAAATATACCTAGAATTCTAATATGTGATAAACATGAAGACTCCAGCTGCTAGCATAAAGACTCACCACTTGACAAAAACTGTCAGGAAAATTGGACAGGAGTATGGAAGAAATTAGATTTAGACCAATGCCTCATACCATATATGATGATAAGTGCCAAACAGATTTGTACCTTGGTCACATCATAAACAAATTAGAGAAATAGAAAAAAAATTACCTTATCAGATTAAGAAAAAGGTCATGACTAGACAAGAGAGAGAATCACAAAAGATGAAATGGATAATTTTGGTTACATAAAATTTAGAAGTTTTTGCACAAATCCAACAAAGCTAAGATTTAAAGAGAAACATTTTTTCTTTTTTTAAATTGATTTCTTTATTTACTTTTAGTTAACAAGATTCAGTTCCGCAGTCCCTTGAGTTTCAAATTTTCTCCCCTCCCTCTTCACCCCGCTCCCATGGCGGCACGCAATCAAGTATAGGATCTGCAAATACTTTCACACTGGACATTAGTCTGGTTGTATAGAAGGTATGTAACCAATGGAATGGACAATGGGAAAGAAAAAAACAAAACCAAACATGGAAAAGAATGATAGCATGTAGATTGCTTCAATTTCCATTTAAACTCTGTTTTTTCTAGATCTCTGAATGTAGATATCTCCTTCCATCCTGAGACTTGTATAGTTGTCTTATAGCTGTGTGTTGCTGAGAAGAGTCCAGTTTATCAAAGCTGGGCATCACACATACATTGTGTCTGTCATCGTGTACAAATTTCTCCTGGTTCTGCTCTTCTCACTTAGCATCAGTTTGTATAAGCCTCTCTAGGTAAATATGAAGTCCATCTCCTCCTCATTTCTTATAGCACAATAATATTCCATTACATTCATATACCACAACTTGTTTAGCCATTCCCCAATTGATGGGCATCCCCTTGATTTCTAGTTTTTTGCCACTACAAAGAAAGCTGCAATAAATATTTTTGTACATGTGGATCTTCCTCCCACTTCTATGATCTCTCTGGGATACAACCCTAGAAGTAGTATTACTGGGACAAAGGGTATGCAATTATTTATAGACTTTTAGGCATGGTTCCAGATTGCTCTCCAGAATAGTTTTATAAGTTTACAGTTCCACCAACAATGCATTAGTGTTACAATTTTTCCACATCCTCTCCAGCATTTGTCATTTTCCTATTTTGTCATCTTACCCAATGTGATTGGTGAGATGTGGTACCTCAAAGTAGTTTTGATTTGCATTTCTCGAATCAATAGTGATTTAGAGCATTTTTTTCATATGCTTTTAGATATCTTTAATTTCTGAAAATTGCCTGTTGATATCCTTTGACCATTTATCAATTGGGAAATGACTTGTAGTCTTATAGATTTGACGTAATTCCCTGTATATCTTAGAAATGAGGCCTTTATCAGAGACACTGGTTGTAGCAATTCTTTCCCAATTTCCCACTTCCCTCTTAATCTTGATTACATTGGTTTTGTTTGTACAGAAACTTTTCAATTTAATGGAATCAAGATTATCCATTTTGCATTTTATAATACTCTCTAACTCTTCTTTGGTCATAAAGTCTTCCCTACTCCATAAATGTGACAGATAAACCATTCTTTGCTTCCCCAGATTACTTACAGTATTAGCCTTTATACCTAGATTGTGTACCCATTTAGACTTGATTTTGGTGTACGGCATTAGATGACGGTCTGTGCCCAGTTTCTGCCATACTATATTCCAATTCTCCCAGCAGTTTTTGTCAAGTAGTGAGTTCTTATCCCCAAAACTGGTCTTTGGGTTTATCAAGCAGTATATTACTATAATCATTGACTACTGAGTCTTTTGTACCCAGTCTGTTCCATTGATCCACTACTCTGTTCCTCAGCCAGTATGAAGTAGTTTTGATGACTGCTGCTTTATAATACAGATTAAAATCTTGTACAGCTATGCCACCTTTCCTAGCATTTCTTTTCATTAATTGCCTTGATATTCTGGACCTTTTGCTCTTCCAGATGAATTTTGTCAATATTTTTATAGCTCTATAAAGTAATTTTTTGGTAGATTGACTGGTATGGCACTAAATATGTAGTTTAATTTAGGTTAAATTGTTATTTTTATTATATTAGCTCTACTTGGCCATGAGCAATTGGTGTTTTTCCTGTTAGTTAGATCTGATTTTATTTGTGTGAAAAGTGTTTTGTAGTTGTATTCAAATAGGTACTGGGTTAAAAGGGAAACATTTAGCGGGGAAAAACCTTTATACCAAAGTTTCTCTGATAAAAATTTCATTTCTAAGCTATGTAAGAAATTGATTACAATTCATAAGAGTAAGAGCAATTCCCCAAATGATAAATAGTCTAAGGTTATGAATAGGTAGTTCTCAAGGGAAGAAGCTCTGGCTATTTATAGCCATATGAAAATAATTCTCCAAATCAGAACTAATTAAAGACACAAATTGAAACAATTCTGGAATTCCACTACTTACCCACCAGAGTGTCAAAGACAACAAAACAGAAAAATGATTAATGTTGCAGACTATAGTAAAATAGTTACATTGGTATACTCTTAATGGATCTGCAAATGTGTACGATCATTCTGCAGAATAATTTGGAATTACATGAAAAGAAAGTTATGTGCCCTTTGCCTTGATCATACCACTATTAAGTTTAGACCCAAAGGATATCAAAGAAAGAGAAAAAGAAAATGTACAAAAAGAAAGTGTACAAAAGAAAATTATAGTAGCTCTTTTTGTAGAAGCAAAAAACATGGAAGCTAATGGGATGTGTACCTATCAATTGAGGAATAACTGAATAGGTTATGGTATATGAATGTGATGGAATACTATGGTGCTATGAGAAGTGAGAAAATGTGAGTTCAAAAAGACATGGAAAGACTTATATGAACTGATGCAGAATAAAGTGAGAAGAGCCAGAAAAGCAAATTACACTATAACATCAATGTTATAAAAATGAGCAATTTTGAAGACTTGAAATCTGATTAAGAATGAAAAGAGTAGAATAAGTAGAACAAATTGCGTAATAACAACATTGTAAAGACAAACAGCTTTGAAAACTGTCAGAACCATGATGAACATGATGATCATTCATGATTTCAGAGGACCAATGATGAAACAAAGGATCTTGACAGAGAGATGATGGATTTAGGGTGTTTAATGAAAATAATTGCGAAGAACCATTTATGGAATTTGTTTTGTCCAATTATGCACATTTTACCAGGAATTTGTTATTTTTGTTTTGTTTTTTATTTTAATTTATTTTCTTGATTACATCATTCATTTCCACAAGGTTTTGAGTTACAAATTTTTTCCCCTTCTTTCCCCTACCCCCAAGCCCAAAACAGTGATCCCACTGTAAAGCCCCTCCCACAATCTGTTCTCTTTTATGTCCTCCTCCAATGCTTCTCTAACTTTCTAGTAGGGGAGGGAGTGTCTCCCTACCCCAGTCCCTGTATGTCTTATTTCCCAGTTGCATGTGGTTGATAATAATGATAATTATATATGTATATATATGTATATATATATATACACACACACACACACACACATACATACACAGACACAGACACAGACACACACACACACACATATATATACATGTTTGTTTTAACATTTGATTGTATAGCTTTAAATTCTAGATTCTTGTGGTTCCTCCCTTGTCACCCACTCCCACTGGAAGGAGCAGCAATTCAATACAGGCTGTACATGTGTAATTACACAGGACATCTCCATGGTGGCATATTGTGAGAGGCTGATTGTATGTTCCTCCTTCCTATCCCACTCCACCCCCTTGTTTGTTCTCTACCTGTCCCTGTCCCTTTACTGAGGTGTGTGCTTCCAGCAACCCTCCCCCCCACCCTGCCCTTCCCTCCATCACCCCCCCCTCATCCCCATCCACCCTACTCTCCTGTGTGGCAAGATACTCAGTTTAGAGTTTATCCCATTCTTTCCCTAAGCCAAATTTAATGAGAGTAAATGAAAGTAAAGTTGTAAC
>CM053593.1:51827777-51845435 GCA_028646575.1 Pseudocheirus occidentalis
TTCAAATTGTCTCTCGTGGATCTATTTTCTAGGTCAGTGGCTTTTTCAAGGAGATATTTCACATTGCTTTCTATTTTTTCATTTCTTTGTAACAGTTTAATAGTATCTTGGTTTCTCATAAAGTCATTAGCTTCTACTTGCTCCACTCTAATTCTGAAGGAATTATTCTCTTCAGAATGCTTTTGAGATTCTTTTTCCATTTTTCAAATTTGACTTTTTAAAGCATTCTTCTCCTCATTGGCTATCTGGGCCTCTTTGGCCATTTGAGTTAATCTATTCTTTAAAGTGTTGTTTTCTTCAGTCAGGTTGTTGACCCTCTTTTCATGATTTTCTCGAATCATTCTCATTTCTCTTCCCAATTTTTGTCCACTTCTCTTATTTGGTTTTCAAAGTCCTTTTTCAGTTGATGTATAGCTTCTAGGCATTCTTCAATTGTCTTGGAAGCATTTGGTGTGGGAATTCTGAGTTCTGGGCTCTCTTCCTCCAATTCCATGCTTTGGCCCTCTTTATCCACAAAAAAGGATTCTAGAGTTTTATGGGTATTTTTATTTTGCCTCCTTTCCCCCATGTTGGCCAGTCAATTAATTGGTTGGGTTTTTTTTACGTCTGTGAAACTCTGCTTCTAGGGGGGGAGGCTCTGTCCCAAATCGCTGGGGTTTTCCCAACTGCCAGAGCTATTAGGGGGGTGTTGTAAGTCCCCCCAGCTTTGGCTTGCTGAAAGTGCACCCCAGGACCTCCACCCAACACCACGATCCGGATCCATGCTGTTCAACGCAAGAGCACTTGGCCCTGATCAATTGATTCAGCCCCCCTGTGGAGTCTGCAGGCCAGGGACTCTGAAGCAGCCTGGTGGGGGCCACCGCCATTTCTAGCAGTTCCCTTCCCCCACTGCTTCCTTGCCCCGGGGGCCGAATGGCCAAATTGCTATACCACCCCCAAATTAATTTTCAAAGTTTCACTTTCACTAACCGACTCTGCTGATTTTAAGCTCCCCTTAGGCAAGTGATTTACATTTTCTTTGAAGTAGACTCATGCTGTGGTTTGGGAGGCTCCTCCTGGCCGCTCTGTTGTTTTGGGCTTTCGGGGTCCCTGCTATCTCCCAAGGTTGTTCTGAAGAAAATGTTTTGCAAACCGTAAAATGGTATATAGGCATCAATTATTTTAGCAACAACAATAATAATTAAAATTTATATAACTACAAAGTGTTTTATATCTATTAACTCAAATCACAAATACTATCATGATTATTATTTTACAGATTGGTAATCGATGTCCTAGAAGGGTTAGATGACTTGTCTCTAGTCATCCTACAGGTAAGGATGCTCTCTCAACAGCCTCCAAGAAAGGAAAAATAGCTCTTCTTTGTGTGATAACCAATGTAGTTATTTGATTTGACTTTTTCTGCAACTTGCAGGAAAAAATGAATGACGATATTTGGGATATTTTGTGTAAACTGCTGAGCAATCAGAGTGTGATCTTGGCAATAAATTCCAGGTATGTGATGACTTTTCACTTAATACCAGGCATAAAAACAACTTTTCAACCCTGGACTCCCACACATGCTGATGGCTTATTAGCTATGACTAGTTCTAGTGACTGAAGGAGAGGAAAGATAGAAGAACACAGATCAGGGGTGTGCTGATAAATCTTTGACAACCAACTCTTCAAAAAATGTACATACAATTTACTTTTAAGTTTGATCTGTATCTCTAACATCTTCATAGTTTTCTTACATGTAGGCAATCAACAAAACAATAAATCAAGCCCTAATTTTGTAGTTTGCACATTTCCAAGGTGTAAATGTCCACACTGGAAATTTAACAATTTCCTGGTTCGAGTTGGTTCCAGCATACCATTGATACTGAATATCAAATTTAATAGGAATAAACATAATGTCCAACACTTGAGTTAAAGAAAAGTTAATCATACACATACAAATGCATGTTTCTTTATGTGTGTAGGGGGTGAGGAGAGGATCATGATTGGATATATTAAAAAAAAACCTTTAGGTTTGAGTTAATCAATATGAGGCAGCAACCAAAATAAATGATGTGAAATTAGTTTGCCTTATTGAAAATATAGGGGTATGACATAATTGCATTGTACTTTTCCATGATCCTACCACATTTGGAATATTGTGTTTAGCTCTTGGCACTGTGAGGGAAATTGAAAAGAGTAATTCCAAAGAAGGGGAACTATTGTGGTAAGAAGATTCAGAACTATCTGGAAAAATTAGCTTGAAGACCTGGAAATATTTAGTCTGGGGAAGAAAAAGGATTTAGAGGAGATATAATCTGTCTTCAAATGTTTAAAGAGCTGTGTCAGGTAGAAGAGAAGTTACATTTATGTAGTTTGTTTCTAGAGATACTAACTAGAACCAATGAATGGAAGCTATTGGGATGCAGATTTTAATTCAATAGAGGGAAGAACTCATAAAAAATTAGAGCTTTGCAAAAAAATTAAATGGGCTACCTCAAGGAGTCATGAGTTCCATAACACTAGATGTTTTCAAGCAAAGGCTAGAGTATGCTTTCTCAGGAATATGTGGGGCCAGATTTGAAACTGAAATGAGAAAGTTTGGACTGTGTGACTTTTGAGGTCCCTGTTGGATCCAGGGTCTATGATCAAACATAACTGCAATTTAAAAATAAATTGTATTAGTTTTATGTCATTTTATTTTGTTTTTTGCTTTTTGGAGGGGGGAAGGCAGGGTAATTAGAGTTAAGTGATTTGCCCAAGGTCACACAACTAGTTAAGTGTCTGAATCCAAATTTGAACTCAGGTCCTCCTGACTCCGGGGCTGATGATTTATTCACTGCACCACCTACCTGCCCTGAAAAAAAAAAACATGAATTGTATTAGTTTTAATCAAAAAAATCATTTCCACATTACTATGATCTGAATTCTTTTAGGTGTAGTCTAGTTTTTGTTGTTGTTGTTGTTGTTGTTTTGTTTTCTTGGTCTTGAGCTTATGGACCTGTACTGCTTTGTTCAAAGCTCTTAGTGCATGAATGCTCAAAGAGCAACATTAGAACCAAATGAGATTTTTTGAGATATATGTGAAGCTCTTGAAGTACAAAGGGGGAAATAGCATCACAAGTTATACTAAGGTAATGATTGAAAAGAAAAATATTCTATTTTTGTCTCTTTTGGGGGGCAGGCAATCAGGGTTAACTTATTTGCCCAGTGTCACACAGCTAAGAAGCATCTGAGGTTGGATTTGAACTCAGGTCCTCCTGACTCCAGGACTGGTGCTCTACTTACTGCACTACCTAGCTTCAACAACCCCCCATTCTTTTTTTTATAAGAAAGTAAGATTTCAAGTGTAAAAGAATCAATACGATCATGATCAGTTACATTCAATAAAATCTCTGTGTTAGGCAGACCCGTTTCAAAAACAAAACAAAAGAGCATTTATGTTATTCACTTGTTGGATACGGATGAATTTTGTCTCTTCTTCTTGGTCTGCTTGCTTCCATCGGTTTTATAGTATTTCAGTTAGAAAAAATTCTATTCTGAGCTTCAAACTCTGTCCAAGGTACTGTGTATAGATAGCAGGTTGTCCTCGACTGAGGGCAAAGACCCTGATCCTACCCCCTGATACCAAGGGCTTTCTGGTATGATGGCAGCAAATGGGAACACCTGGGAAAAACTCCAAGTTTCACAGAATGTGTGGTTCAAAAGTGGAAGAAACAAAAAAACTGTGCAAAACTGAAGGGGCTTAAAAGAACTGAGCCCAGGGGCAGACAGACATCCAGGCATGAGGCGGCCTCCTGGGCAAAACTCTCTTCCTCCCTAACCCAGTTTTCCCCCTGCTTCCTTCCATTATCTCTGAAAGTCTCCTACTGAAGATTCATTTGTGGGAAGAAGAACTTGCTTGATATGATATGATACATGCCATATATGATATAATATGATATATGATATGGCATGGTATGATATGATGCAACATGATATATATGCTCAAATATGATGTGACATAATATAATAATGTAATAATAAAAAACCATCTGGGAAACTGAGGTAATATCAATCATTCACATATTGATGTAAAATATTTTCATCAAATTATTCTACTTCTATTCCTTAACAGAACCCATTGCATTGCTCAACTATGTTTAAAGCAACTTAGTTTGGGTTGTTGTCGAGATTGTTTTGGTTTTGGTTTTTTAAGACTAGGTCTTGCTAGCTTGCCCAAACTAGAAGAGAAGCAATCACTTGTAGGCCAGCTCAAAATTCTAATCAGCGTGAGTACCTTAGCCTGTTCTGAACTGACATGGGCTGGTTGGCCCCTCCTTAGGCAGCCTGGTGGCCCTCTGCTCCCTGGGGTTCACCATAATAGCACAAGATTTAGTGTAGATGCCCAATAGGCTTTAGTCCTACTATAGCTCATAACACCTGAAATCCACCAGCTTCATCTTGCCCTCCATCAGGTACTACAGAGCCCAGATTTTATAGACTATTTCTAAGAAGGATGCCCTATATTAAATCAATAGTTTTTCATTATATATGGTAGGCACTTTTAAAAAGTTGAATGAATATTGGCAAATTATCTTATTGAACAGGAGTAGATTGCTTGTTTTCCTTGTCATTCAAAGGAGTTTCTACTTCAGGTCACAACCCTACCCCATAAATGAGTTTGTCTTGATCCCCAGCTGATCATATTAATGGATGAAAAGTGACTAAATGCTCTGTTTCTCTTCCCAGCTATGAGGATCCCTTAGAGCAATTTGACACCCAGCTGAAGATAACAGAAAAATGTTTTAAAATTGTGTTCTCCATGCCTGATATAGAAATACTCAAAGAAAGGCAAATGAGTCCAGAAGACCTAGAGGACACCGAGGTAGCATTCTATGCTATTCATTCATTGCGGGTGGAAAGAGACATGAACTGAGGATAAAGAGAAATGGGTTCTACTGCCCTCTCGGCCACAAACTAAGTGTGTAGGCAACTCACTTAATCCTCTGGGCCTCATATTACTGAATTGTGGAAGGTGGGGTCTGGGGGAGAGGGAGGATGCACCCAGACAATCCCTTCTAATGCCAATGTCCTAGAAACCACAGAAAGCCTCCATTCCTTTCACCAGATGTAGTTTCACTTCCCTTGCCCCAAAATCATTGTCTTGGTGGCCGCCTTGCTCCTGGGCCTGAGAGGACATCTGGCTTGTATTCTCAGATGTGACTTAAGAAAGGATTGGTCGCCACCAAGTACATTGCCTTGAGGTCTCCGTGGTAAGAGAGGGAGATGGGTCCATTGGAGATTTCTATATGCCAAGGATACGAGGCAAAGGATGCTGGATTTCAAGAATGATGTGGGCTCATTATATTGTTGTTTAGTCTTTTTCTATTGTGTCCTCCTCTTTGTGACCCCTTTTGGCATCTTGGCAAAGACGCTGGAGTGGTTTACCGTTTCCTTCTCTGGCTCACTTTACAGATGAGGAAACTGAGGCAAGCAAGGTTAAGTGACTTGCCCAGGGCCACACAGTAAGACAAATCTTCCTGACTCCAGGCCCAGCAGTCTACCCACTATGCCATCTAACTATTCTATCCACTGCGCCACCTAGCTACCTCAAATTATATATGATATCTCAAATAATACTCATGTCAAGAGAGCTAGGTGGTGCAGCAGATAGAGGACAGCACCTGGCATCAGGAAGAACTGAGTTCAAATTTGACCTCAGACATTTACTAGCCAGGTGACCCTGGATAAGTCACTTAATCTCTGTCTCAGTCTCCTTATGTGTAAAATGGAGATGATATCACTCAATATGCAGGGGAGCTGTGAGTATCAAACACAATAATGTTTGCAAAAGCACTTAGCACACAGCACTAAGTTCTGGCACACAACAAACACTATATAAATGCATATTTCCATTCCAAAATCCTGGTTCTTATTATTTCACCTCTCTTGGCCTCAGTTTCCTCACCTATAAAATGGGAGAGCCTGAAGGCCCTCCCATCTCTAAATGTATCATCCAATGAGTTTACAATCCCCACCAAGTGGAGAGGAGAGGGACAATGAGAAAGGAGACCCAGTGGCTAGAAGAGAGCCTGTGGTAAAGTGAATGAGCAAGGACAAGCTAATTAATGAAAATGCTTAAAACGATTAGGGCAGAAGCAGAAAGAGGCGGCGTGTGTGAGAAAAGAGAACTCTCTAGTCCTTCTGTTTCTTCAATAACTGTACCCAGCGTCCGGCTTCTGCCTTAGGCTCCCCTGTTACAGGAAGGGTGGTATTGGCACTAGCATCCCCTCTATCTGAAGAAAATGTCATTCCTGGAATCCAACTCCTGGCCAAATTGTGAAGAATATAAACTCATTCATGGTGTGATTTTGCCTAAGGACAGCTCATAATTCTGGTTTCCTTTTCTCTCTCAGAAACTGTACCAAAGCATTTTAACCACCTTTGAGGACACACTTCTGATCTTGGTATCAAAAGATCTCTACAAGCTACAGCTCTTAAGGGTAAAGTAGGCAACCCTAAGAAGGGTGATTTATTTCTATTTAGCTCCTGAACAAAAACTGGAAGTTTTTATTCCTGTCATATGTCCAGGAACCCAGACATGTTTCTGTTGTTGTCCCCTGTCTCCCTTTTTCCTTTAACTTTCTGGTGATGACTCTCAGCATCTCTGGAACTGGGTAGAAAAAAAAGAAAAAAAGTTTAGTCTTTCTATGGAAATAGAAAACAAGTTGGGGTTTCATGTCTCATCTCTGACAAATCCTAGGTGACCCTAGGCTGGTTTCTAAGCCTCTCAGGGCCTTTGGTGACTCTCTCAGACTCATTTGTAGAGAGGGTGGTAACCTGTATTGGGAAAGGTATTTCCTCACTTGAAAATTCCCTATACAGTACCAATAAAATCATAGATCCAGTACCTATCCCTATTGAAAGATGAAAAGAAATAATGAAAACCAAAAATTAATGTCACTGATCCTTCCAGTAAAATAATAGTCCTGTTTCTGGTTATTGATATTGGAACTAATATATACTTTTTAAATATGTGTATATAAGGTTGTTTTGAGGAGTTAGAAATAAGAATATTCTGTGATATAATTTGCAGTGTCTTCAAAGTCTTATAATAAATAACTCCCTTATAATAGCACCCTGTTATATTATCATTTAAATATGACTCTTGAGGGTAGAGGACTGCTATTTTTCATCCCCGTCTACACTATGCCTAGAACAGTGCCTTATACACAATGTGTTTAATAAATGTTGGTTGAATTCAATAGACTAATAACTCATTTCTTTTCAAGTATTTTGCATTTTACAAAGGACTGTCATCATTTTAGGACAGACTTATGAGGGAGGCAGGCTAAATATTATTACCTCCATTTCATAGATGAAGAAATTGAAATTTGGAAAGAGGCTAAGGGGTTTGCTCAAAATTCAAAATTCAGGTGTTTAAATTTCAGGTGACAAGTTCCTTCTATTATACTATACTTTTTCATGCTATATGGTGTTCGTGTACACATACATGCATACATATATACATCCATATATATTATATAGGCAGCTAGATGGCACAGTGGATAGAGTGCCAGGTGTGAAGTCAGGAAGACTCCTTTTAAAGTTCAAATCCAACCTCACACACTTACTGTGTGACCCTGGGTAAGTCACTTAACTCTGTCTCAATTCCTCATCTATAAAAAATGAACTAGAGAAGAAAATGCCAAACCATTGTAGTATTTTTGCCAAGAAAACCCCAAATGGGGTCACAAAGAGTTGTACATGACTGAAAAATGACTGAACAACAAAACATATTACATTGCACATAGTAGGCACTTACTATACACATGCACACACCCTCTCACATAGATATAGGTGTATTTGATTGCTCTCGCTCTCTGGCACATGCAGAGCTAGTGAAGCCAAAGAGTAGCCCCATATCACAGCTCAGTCCACACATCTACTAATATTTGACCATGTCACTTTTGGTAAATACCCCAGAGTGCCCTTTATCCATGTCATATCCAGATGTAGGATCTTGGGTTGGAAGACCTCTGGTTCTCATCCAGTGTGGTAATTCTAATGGCAGTGACAATTAGGGTGTTGCCTTGTGTGGTAGTGCTTTTGTGCCCTCCAAGAAGATCTATGAAAGTTGAGGAACTCTACCCTTGTTGTAGGGACAAAAATCACAGATGTTTTCTGAGCATGCAATCAAGGTAGAGAGACATTCCTTCGAGGACCAGGATAAAGTAAAGCAAGATAAGGGGTGATTTCTAAGAAGACTCTTGGGACTCAGGTAGAACTGAAGCCATGGTAATGACAAGGGATAGTTTAGTTGTCCACAGCATAAAGACTCACCCAAACCTATATTCCAAGAGTCTCTTATTGAACTTGTGACCTGGAGTAAGGAAGACCCAAGTTCAAATCTATCTTCAGACACTTACTAGCTGTGTGACCTTGAGCAAGTCACTTAACCTCTGCTTCAGTTTTCTCATCTATATAACAGGGATAATAATGGCACCTAACTCTTAATTTTATTGTGAGGATGAAATGAGATATTTGTAAATAACTTCATAAGTCTTTGTTTTGGTTTTGTTTTTAATGTGATTTTGTTTATTAGCTTCATGAATTTTAAAGTGCCATGCACACATTGCACACACGTGCACACACACACACACACATGCTAGCTGTCATTATTACTGAAGTGAGCAAGTTCATATGGTTAATCCTTATTATAAATGGGATAAACTTGAATAAATATTTGAGGGATCCTCAAGGGTACTTTCTTGTTTCAGAGTATTGCTTAAACTACCACAAAGAGGTAAGGAGTAGAAGTTGATGTGGATTGAACTAAATGAATGGTTGGAGGAAAATGGCTTATCTAAAAAAAGGGGGGTGGGAACAGCTTTTAAGTAAGTACAAGTAAAATCAGATTTAAATAATTGGAGAAATACTAGTAGTTCATGGATAGGTCAGGCCAATATAATAAAAACGACCATTTAACCTAAACTATGTATTCAATGTCATCCCAATTAAATCACCAAAAAGTCATCTTGTTGAGTTAGAAAAAAACATAACAAAATTCATTTGGAGGAGCAAAATGTTAAGAATATCAAAGGAATTAATGAAAAATGTAAAGGAAGGAGGTTTAGCAGTACCTGATTTTACATTATATAATCAGGTAGTAACTATCAAAATTATCTGGTACTGGTTAAGAAATAGGTCAGTGGAATGGAGTAGACATACAATACATGGCAGCAAATGATTTATAGTAATCTTGTGTTTGGCAAGTGTAAAGCCTTAAATATTTGGTAAAAAAAAAATGGTTGGGAAAGCTAGAAAGTAGTGTTGCAGAAATTGCGTATAGACCTATATCCAACAGTATTTACCAAGATAAAGTCAAAAGGGATAGGTGACCTATATATAAAGGGAGATATCACAAGAAAATTAGAACATGGAGCATATTACCTATCAGACTTATGGATAAACAAACATTCATGAATAAACAAGAAATAGAGGGCATTATGAGATGCGAAATGGATCATTTTGATTATGTGAAATCAAAATTGTTTGTAATAATGAAGACAATGTAGCTGAAACAAGAAAGAAAGGAAAAAGGGGGACTTTTTATAGATATTTACTCAGATAAAGGTCTCATATCTCAAATAAAATATAAACAACTGTGTCAAATATATAAGAATACAATTCATTTCCCAATTGATAAATGGTCAAAGGATATGATCAGGCAGTTTTCTGATGAAGAAATCCAAACAATTTATAGTCATAAAAAAAGATTTTATATAAACTTTGAGATACCATCTCACATTTCTCAGATTGACTAAAAGGATAGAAGGGGAAAAGAACAAATGGTGGTGGGAATGTGGAAAAATTAGAACACTAAATTATCGTTGGTGGAACCTTGAACTATTCAACCACTTTGGTTAGCAATCTCGAATTATGCCCAAAGTTATTAAACTGTCTATGCCCTTTGACCAGCAATACTATTATTAGGTGTGTTTCCCAAGATAATTAGGAAAAAAGGAACAGGACCTATATAATTCTAAAATATTTATGGCAGTTCTCTTTGTGGTGGCAAAAAACTGGAAATTGTGGAGATGCCCATCAATTGGGGAATGACTAAAGTTGTGGCATATGATCATGATGGAACACTACTGTGCTATAAGAAATGATGAACTCAATGATTTTAGAAAAAAACATGAAAAGACTTGCATGAAATAATGAAGAAGCAGAGGAGCAGAACCAGGAAACCAGTGTATCCTTTAACAGCACTGTTGTGAAGAACAACTTTGAGTGATTAAGTCATTTTGAATCTTATGAATAAAGCAACTATAAAGAACCTATGAAGGGAGATACTATCTGCCATCTGCCTCTAGAGAAAGAACTAATAAATAAAATTATGCACAGTATGGTTTTACATATACACTTATACGTATGTACACATATATACATATGTATGTATCTATATATACACACACATATTCTTTTGTTACTTATCTCTAGGTCAGGGGAATGAGGGAGGGGAAAATATGAAAAATGCACAGCAGAGAATAAAAGAAAATTTAGAAGGAGGCATAGAAAGCAGAGTTACTTTGAAAATTATGTGTAGTATTTCTATACTTTTTCAAAGAAGTAAACTGAAATATAAATCCATGGTTTTATAGTGAATCATCTTTTTATATTATGCTGTGCACATGAAAATGTTTTCTTTTAGATCTTTATGTATTTAAGTTTGAAAAGGATTTTGTAAAAGAAAAAAGTAAAACAGAGTAAAAGCAATGCTATAATGCTATTAACATTATTTATTATTCATAATGTAATATCAATAATATTGATTAATAATATGTTATTATGCCTCAATTTCCCTGGACCTTAGTTTCTTTATCTGTAAAATCACAGGAGATGGGATTGAGGGTTTGAACTAGATAACATTTGAAGTCTAGAACTGTGATTGATCCCTATAACCCTAAATTAACCTGTCTCATTTTGCTGAGGTGAAGGGATTTGCCCGTTACCCAGTGGGTAGAACAGAGAGTCCATCCTAGGTCTAACCCTTGGTCTAGTGCTCATTGTTTTATTTCCCTTGCATTCCCAATAGGAAATGATCATATGGATGAACAGAGAGACCCATTACTTGCAGGAACGAGTCATGAAAATCATAAGCAAAGTCTTAAAGTATTCATCCAGAAAAATTAAGGGTTATGTAAGTCATGAGATTTTCTGCATCCTAATTCTTTTTTTTTCTTTTTGGAGGAGGGAAGGCAGGGCAATTGGGGTTAAGTGACTTGCCCATGGTCACACAGCTAGTAAGTGTTAAGTGTCTGAGGCTGGATTTGAACTCAGGTCCTCCTGACTCCAGGCTCAGTGTTCTATTCACTCTGGCACCTAGCCAGCCCTTTGCTACATAATTCTGCAGGCTGTATTTCTGAAGTGCTCATACTCTCCTCCATCCCAATTCTTCCACCTGTACAATAGAAAATGAGTGAAAGGGAATGAGGCCCTGAATTTTCTAGTAGGGATTATTCATCATATACAGGAGTCAGATTATTCCAAGAGGTTATAGAGAGACTTGTCTAAGGACCTCTGGTGTAACCTACGCCTTGCTGTACATGAAGATGAGAGCATTGAAACTACTTCTGTAAACTCTTCCTAATGGTATGGAACTCAAAGCTATAACTAGGCAAGGTGACTGGGCCTTAGTGTCATGGCAGAAAGTTTTGATGTCACTAACAGCACCTTCCTAAGGACACTTCCTTCCCTGGACCCCTCCAACCACTAATATTGTCAAAAGTTTCTCCTATATATGCTCCCTCCTCTGATTGGCACCAATGTCCTGGCTAAAGCAATCTCATTCTGGAGTGCCTCTTCCCCTTTCAGCAGATTTAAAGCCTCAATGTGTCCCAGGGCACTTCCTTCCTCCCAGTAGTAATAATTCAGATGATCCCCATCATCCACTGCTGCTGCTATCTACCCCAAATACAGAAATAGCTTGCCATATCTCTAATAGTATGCTAGTAATTCATTAAACATAATTAAATGAATAATTCATAGTTAAATTAGTAATTTGTTGTGGAGATCATCTGATGTTGGTGTCTATGCCCTCTGAGATGCCCCATGCTATAGAGAACATATGAAAATGACTAAGTTCTCTCTCTCTGTCTCTCAGACAAGTGTCGATGCTCCATGTATGGGTCAGCTGGCTGCAGAACTGGCCGTTTTATGCAATCATGAAGATTTCCCAATTGTTATCCAGTCTTCTTTGGCAATATATTATCTCCTCTGCATTGCAAAAGACCAGAATGGTAAGAGGGCTCCTGGTCTGGGCTCTTCTACTCACACCTGCTACTGTAACTTCAATGTCTAAGTTTCTCTGATAGCCTGCATTGGACTAAGATCAATACTTTTAATTTTTTTTACATATTCACAAGACCTGGACATCTGCCTTTGTTTCTCTTCTTTTTTTTCTAAAATCTCCCAGAAGAACCACTTATCTTTTGGAGTTTTGAAGATGATCCTATTCCATTTGCATCTCCAGTCTATGACATCATATACTTAGGAGAGCTTTGGAGGAATTATGGGACTAGATAGGGAGTCTTATTACCTTTCCCCATCTAGGTACTAATGGGCATCTTTCAGTGACCCAGACTTCATGTCATGTCCCTCCAGGCAATTGTAAATGTGTTTACTTTCTGCCAGCCCCTATCCCACTTTCATACCCTTATACCTATGAAAAGTGATAATGGAAAGAAGAGAAAGATGGGATGTATTTGAGCATGAAGGTTAAAAGAGTCATAGATGGATGCATGCACACACACACACACACATATACACAAGAACAAATATGTATGTAGGTATGTATTAAGAGAAAGGTACAGAGAAGGAAGCCCCCTTCAGTATTGCCACTCTTTTCCTACAATTAATACTTGAATTCTCCACCATAGTCACTGGAATTTGCCTTTGCCTAAAATACTAAAGCTTAGAAGTAGCTTACTAGAAGTTGACAGGATGAAAGGCCCCACAGACAACAGCCAGAGTTTCCCCACATTTTTCAGTCTTACACCAAGAAAAAAGCACTCCGCTATTTCAAGGGAGAAGGATATTTTAACATTTGTAGTTCAGTCACTTTTCAGTGACCCAATTTGGGGCTTTCTTGGCAAAGATACTGAGCTGGCTTACTATTTCCTTCTCTAGCTCATTTTACAGATGAGGAAACAGAGGCAAACAGGGTTAAGTGACTTGCCCAGGATCACACAGCTAGTAAGTGTCTGAGGCCAGATTTGAATTGAAGAAGATGAACCTTTGTCACTGACAGCTGGTTGGGGGAGGTGGTTCTATGCACTACGGCATCACCTAGCTGCCCTATTTTAACATTAGCTGATTTTATAATCTACTACTTCAATGTATGGCAGTATTGTTTGGTGGAAAGAGCTCTAGATTTTGAGTCAAAGGACACTGGTTAAAATCTCAGCTCTGTCAACACTTTGGGCAAGCCACCGAACTTCTGTGGACCTCAGGTTCCTCATTTGTAAAATTATGGAGTTAGACAAGTTGACATCTAACATCCCCCCTCCCCCAGTTCTACAGCCATGACTCGAGCCAACTCCAACTGAAACTCATTAGATGAATCTGTTCCACATTTTATTGACTTGCTATTTCTCTGTTTCCCAAACTGCTAACCTACCACTCTCTCAGTTGGTGGTGTTGCTTTAAACATTCCTTCATGCATATCAGAGTCACAGAAGCAGTCCTTCTGAGAGCCTGTGGCATGTGGGATCAAACACATAATCTCCTGATTTTCCTATACCACAGCCTGATTTTTTTGAGACCTAAGCTACTCTCTTCCGAAGTGCTGGTTCTATCAATCTATGCCATTTTGCACAACTAATCTAGCAGTGGAGTCAGCATCACTGATAAAAGCAGTGCAAGCTGCTGGAGGCTTAAACGTTACAGTATTTCCCCCAAGAATGCAAACAAAAACATTGACATGAACCCTTTCTCTATACAGACGATCTGTATGGACCCATGGTGATGGAGTTGCAAACACCAGAAAACTGCAGCTCCGTCAGCCCTTTTGAAAATAACTTTGTGCCTACTGCGTTTCAGAGAAACAATGCTGCCATCGCCATGGTAACTCAACCTTTGATTATTTATATCCTATAGATGAAGCATTGAGTCATGCTTCTTTAATGGCACAACACTGTTCAAATCATTCTTTTATTTGAATGTTTCTAACACATTTCTTTGAGGAGGTATGAAGGAAGGACCTGTGATCTCATTGGTATAGGCAATTCCTTGTGTGGTAATGTCCTTCAGCAAAGCCAGTAGGCAATTCATCACTAAATTAAAGAATTTCTTGGAGACAAGGAGAGGTTACACAAATTTTCCAGGGTTAAACACCTCATATATTCCAGAGGCAGAATTTGAGCCCAAATCTTCCTAACTCGATGGACAGTCCCTCTCTCTACCATACTGTGAGGCATCTCTAACATGCTCTATTACCTCAGTTTTTTTTTTTAAAAAGTGTAGAAACTGAGGGAGAGAGAAATTGAGTAGAACTAAAAATTTTCTAAAGTTTGAGATTATATAGTAAAGAAAGTGCTATATTTGGAGTAACAAAACCTAACAGTTTCCCAGCTCCAACACTTGCTACCTTTGTGACCACTGGGAAATCATATTACTTCTCCAAGCAGTTTCCTCAACTATAAAATTCAAAAAGCTGGGTGACAGGGACTCCAAAAGTGAAATGCAGCCCACTCTGAAAAAAAGGGCTTGGTAAACTCTCCCAGCAGAGGGGTTAATACTCCCTGAACATCCCATGTCTACCCCCACCATGTTAAGACTTCCCCTGACCAAACAGGAAGATGAGAACAATCTGTTTCAAAGGCCATCAAGGCAGCTGAAGCAGTTGCTGTGGAGCACTTAGAGCTTGGTCAGATATAGAAGACACCTAGGTCTGCATTCCAGGCCATGACCAGTCGTCCTAATTTTTGTCCTGATGTTGAACTTTGAGTAACTGCTTCACTTAAATTGAATTCACCTGCAAATCAAGACATCCCCTCATAATGTCACTGGTCTTCTTCTAAAAGGAAGGACAACAACAACAGACTTGTCTTCTGGTTTGTCATAATTGAATCAACAATTGAATTCAAAACAAGAAACCTATGTGGAACAAGGACTATAATCAGGGTAGTATGCTAGAAACTGAGGAAACAAATGTAGTCCACAGAGTCCCTGTAGGGCCCAGTTTTATGTTTCCTCCTCATTCCTGAAAGGGACAAAGTCAACAAACCTCGTGGATTGCCCTGTCTTCATATTCTGGGCTCTTAGGTCTTTCTCTTCTCTCTAGTTTCCTCCCTTCACTCTCCTTTTCTTTGTCTGTGATTTTGTCAGGTTGCCTTTCTCTCTAAAAGAGGAAATGCTTAGCCTCAAGCCCCACTTCTGTCACCCCAGTTCCAGACTCTGGATCATTTCAGCCAATAGAAATTACAGACTCAGTGTATGAGAGACAGATAGAAAATCTCAAGGGTTTTCTTTTTGTTTTCCAAGTTTAACTATGAAGCCTATAGAATAAATGTCTTATAAAATACATTTCGGAGGACAAGCAAGCCAGAAGTGGGGGCCTAGACCATGTACTTGTGGAATTAGTGGGTGATGGGGTTGTGGGTTTTTGTTCAGTGCTTAAATCAACAAAGCCTGGATGACTCCTTTGGGGGTTATTTATCAATGGGGATTCTTTTTCTAATATAAATTACCCTGGCTGGTTGGTGAGGTCTCTTCCAAATCTGAAGCTTTGTGATCCATTTTTGTATTCTTTACTTGTGGAGCCCATTAGGAAGTTACATAAATCAGTGTCTCTTGCAGCTTTCATCCATTACCCTTTATGTTTAAGTAGAGGAAATCAAATTCCTCTACTGCAGGGTAGTCCTTCAATAGTTGAAGAGAACTGTCACACCCTTTCTAATTCTTCTTTTGCCCAAGCTGAATAACCCAGGTTCCATTAGCCAATCCTCACATCACCTCGAGTCTTTTCTCCACTCTAGTCATCTTTCTCTTGATCCTCTCCATAACATTTTTTATTGTTAATGGGAAATATTCGCTACTTTTACATTGATACACTCGATACTTTTGTCATGATATTGCTGCTTATCTTTCCTTCTTGAAGAGTACCAGTGACATCAGAAGGATGATGTCTTAACTTGAAAGTGAATTGGATTTAAGTGGTAGTCAAAAAGTGGAGCTGAATGAGCACCATTGTCAGCTGAGTGGGGAGGACTGCAGATGGCCTACGATGCAGTGGGAGACCTTGGCCCTTTTATTAATGGTTAAAAAAATCAAATTGGGAGGGGAAGATGCTCAGGGTTGCTGGTCGAAAGAGAAACAGTTAACTATTTACATTCACTCTGAGCCAGGAGGACCCAAAAAATAACAGTCAAGTAGTGTTTGGGCAGGGACTTATTGTGCAGTCCACAAGATACAGAGTAAACTGGGTTTAAGGCTTAGTCTTTGAGAAAGAAATCTAGCCAGTAAACCCCAAGTTAACTAGTTAGCTTTTGGCCATCAAAAATTACCTTCCTTTGGGAAGAACACAGGTAAGGTAAGAGAAGAGGGGAGGGGAAGAGAGGAGAAGCTGAGCAGCCTAGCTGCAACTGGCCAGCTGGGTCCCTATTCAGGCAGCTTGGACTCCTCACAGGTTATGGTTTGTCCTTCATTCTTGAAATGGACCATGACATCAGGGAAGTGATGACATGACTTGCAATTGACTTTGATTTGAGGGAGGGAGGCTGTGTAAGCCACTAGCCTCACTTTCTCCTCCAGAGCCATCTGGGTCCAGTGGCCAGGTATTTATCGGGATGACTGATTTTTTTTTATTAAAGGGATCATCCTTTGACTAACTTCTTAAAGAGCCTATTTGCTGAGTGAGCATTACTTCACTCAAAGTGAGAATCTAAAAAGACATTACCTAAAAAGGGCCAAGGTCTCCCAGTGCATCCTGGGCTATTTCCAGTCATCCTGACCAATATCTGCCCACTGGATCCAAATGGCTCTGTATAGTAGCAACCATACTGGAATACCCAGGATGGCTCTTAGCACAAGTTCTTAGATCTGCTTTACTACGAAAGATAGCTGTTTAAGGGGTCAACAATCTTTTTAAATTACATTCACTAATTTAGGGGAAAAGTCAGTACCCTGAGTTTCAGAGAAAACGCAAGCAGAGAAATAAAGACCAATAGATAGGACTCTGACTGCCTAAATCAACTATACACTTTATGTACATCCCTGGATTGAGAGAGCCTTTACATTCCAGCATTTGGGGAGCTCTGAACATATGACTATTCAGAATCTCAACTAGGGAACCATAAGGACCTTCTCATAAGTGAGCCCCCAAAGCAAAATACCAACTTAGAGTATACATACACTTCTCAGAGCCAGAATGCATCACAACCCTCAGTTGTGATGTTGTGAATTGTAAGTTGTGAGTTGACTCAGTGCCTAATCAAAAATTACCAAAAGGTGTGAAAGCCTTTCTACAAGCAATCCTCCTCTAAGCAAGTGTAATGGTAATGCAATTGAAAGATCCCCTTGTATTGGCTTGGTTTTCAGGTTAAGACCTAGAGCTTATGAATCACACAAGTGGGATGGACTTGTTGACATGATGAGAGGGGGCTGAACTGGGAGGAGCTGGTGCCACATATAGGG
>CM053593.1:51845535-51895839 GCA_028646575.1 Pseudocheirus occidentalis
AGAGAGAGAGAGAGAGAGAGAGAGAGAGAGAGAGAGAGAGAGAGAGAGAGAGAGAGAAAGAGAGAGAGAACTGCTAGCCAAAGCTGCCCAGACTGCTGAGGGTCAGTTGCAGTTGCCCAGGACTTCTGAGAACTGCCACCCAGAGCTGCCAAGAACTGAGGAGGCATGGCTGTGGTGCCAGTATTTTGTCTGTCTGTTTTGATGTTACTTTGTCAGAGTCCTTTGTTTATAGAGGCCTCAGACCTTGTTGGGCCTAGGTTGACTTCATAGGCAGAAGGTGAATTGAAGAGGATTCCAGCAATTTGTGTGAATGTTATGGTGTCTTTTTTAAGCTTTGTCCTCCCAGGAACGGAAACTGCTGAGAACTTTCCTTTGGTCAGGATGAAGAAAAGACCTCTCCTTGGGTATTGAATGCTGTGATGCTATTGTAACATAGTTCTTGTAGGGGTGGATGGACTTTGTGCTTTCCACTGAACAAATGAATGTACTTTGTTTATTATTGGAAACTAATCTCCAGTTGAGTAGAGAGAAGACTTTGTGATTAACTATATGAATGTACTACCCAGGGGTGGAGTACTTGAACCTTTGTACTTTGTGTTTGAATTGAGGACTCACTAAATTATTGAGTTACACATGGTGAGTGCTGTATTTTGATTTTCTGTGAATGTTTTGCCTTAATTTGTTACTGAATAGAGTTTGCTATGCTTGTAACCTAAACCTTGGAAGCTGCTCTTGCTTGTCATTACAGCAAGCTTCCCTTAATGGGATTCACATGAAGAAGATCTTAAATCCCATTAACACTATACTCTGGAGGTGAAAGTGAGGCTTGTGGCTTTGCACAGTCCATCCTTCATTCAAATCAAAATCAATCGCAAGTTTGGTCATCATCTCACTGATGCCATAGTCCTCTCTAAGAATGAAGGACAAACCACATCAGCTGAGTGGCATCTCTCCCCTTTAGGAAGGCTAGTAAAAGAGGTTGCTAGGGGAGGAAAAATGGATGCACTACTTTAACAATGCGAGAACATAGGATCATATATTTAGAATGGAAATGACCTCAGAAACCATTGCACTCAACCATCTCTTCTTAGAGATGAGGAAACTGAGGCACAGAGGGTTTCAAGTGATTTGCTCAGGAACAGACAAGTGTTAACTAAGTCAGGATTTGAACCCAAATCCTTCTGATTTCAAGGCAAGTGCTCTATTTACCACACATAGTATTGCCTCTGTAAAAGGGGAAACTTCATAACTTATGATGAAAACAGATATATAGGGGGTTCCTCAGTTATATAGGGGGGTTCTTTTAACCACCTTTGCTATATAGCTCCATTCTTATGGTTTTTATCTTCCATATTTCAGACACTGACATATGTGTGATTTATCCATGTCTGCATGGTATCATTATGACAGGATGGAGAAGAGTCCTTCCATCTCCATCCCAAGGCCATTTCATTGCACCCCTGTTTCTACTCTGCCTCTTGCATCTCCAGACTCCTGTCAGTTTTAGTTTCCACCCATCAGCACCATGTTCAGTCTGGGTTTGTACAACCATGGTGCAGAGAAGTAATTATGTTTTGTTCCCTCTTACCTTCATTGTATTCTGTCTCCCTTCTCAATACATCACCCTAAAGACCTTTCTGTCTTTATTTTGCTGTAGAGAAAGAATCTTCTTTATGCTAAGGAATCAGGCTTTCCTCTGACTGATTGGCTATTTCCTTTTTGGTTTCAGTATGTAGGCAAATACTTGCCAGCACAACTGATGAATGACTTTGTCAATAGTCTTCTGAAGAAACTTTGCCATCCTCCACAGACAACTGCAAAAAAAGCAGCAGCTTTGTTGAGCCTCGTTCTAGAGGACTATGGCTCTAAAGTGACCAGGGTAAGAGCCTTGGTTAATGATAGCAATGTACAGATTCACTTGTGTTGTTTTTGTTTTGTTTTGGGGGAGAGGAGGGAAGTCTACCACAACACACATCATCCTTTTTTTCTGTCCTTGCTCCTTGTTACAACTCATAGGATGATGGATTTAAAGTTGGAAGGGACCCTTAGAGGTCATCTACTCCAACCCCTTCATGTTATATATGGGAAAACCAAGACCCAAAGAGGTCATGTGCTTTACTGTGGTCAGATGCAAACTCAGATCTTCTTGACTGACTTCTCTGCCTGTCATTAATCTGTACTCAGAAAATAAGGTTTTCAAGGGTCCCCATTTGTAAGAGTCTTTACTGAGCATTTTATGAGAAAGGCAGTGTGGTATAATAGAAAGAACATGGAGTCAGAGGACCTGGTTTGAATCCTGGGTCTCTCTCTATACTCCTTGTGGAATCTCTTCACCACTATGACCATCAGATTCCTCACCTATATATTAAGGACACTGATATCTTTCATCTCTTAAGACTCTTTTTTGTTCTAAATCTATGATTCTCCAAACATCTGCATAAACATAAGAAACTTATATTGCTATTGAGAGAGTATTGATTTATAAGCTTTCCATTTTATAAAGAAATTTACCATACCCCACCACACATGGTCAAGGTGTTATAACTAAATCTGTTACAACTATATACTCATTAGCACATATTTCTTTATCACTTTACAGTTTATAGACCACTTTTATCACAACAGGCCTGTGAGGTAAGGACTTCAAGTATCAGACCTATACCTAGCTGAAACCAAAACTAGGTCAAATTCTTTTGAGTGAAAGAGGAACCCATGTAACCAGTTGAGAGTACAATTGTCCAACTGGATATCTAGAGTATTGCATTAGAGAAGCATGGTGTTGATTCAGAAGAGAGTCTGTGAGGAAGAAAGATTTATTGCACAAAGAACAAGTCCTATATAGGGTGCAGTCATGCTAGTGTAATGATTAAAAAGGTTCAAGAGACATAGTTTCTGGGTAATTTAATAATTTTATTAATAAGGCCAGCCTATTTTTAACAAAAGAATAGTCATTTAGCCATCTCTCTTAGACCAAAGACGATCATGGTGGCAGGTTGACAGTTCATACACTCTTCAAAGAGTAGGTGCTCTTGAGGGGTAGCAATCAACTCTGTTTGGATTACACAATGGAAGGCAAGCTATATTAAAATGAAGGACTGAGAGTGATATCATGTCACACCTGGACCAAGAAACTATCTCCATACTCAGACTACCGCCAATCTTGGACTATCTAGACAAAAGAATCTGGCTCCACCTAAGCTTGAGTAGAACTCAGTGGGGTTCCTCACCTTAGATGAAATTCTTTGTAAATGGGGTCTGGCCAAGATTAAGGAGAGTTAATTCAATCTCATTATCAGTAATGTCCTTCAAGAGACTGAACTTTTAAAATCAGGACTTTGGAAGAAAAGAACTCTGAAGCTCCCCCAGATTATTGGTTATTAATAATTATTTCTCTCACTGGTAAGGTACAGCTGGTATCCCAGAGAATCTCATGAGTATGATTGTTTTCATAGACCCCATAAAACCTTGAGGGGAAACACAGGGATACTGGTTGATTTGCAGAAGAATCATTGAAAGATACTTTCCCAGGGAAGAAAGTGTAGGACGCAGAGGCAAAAATTCAGCTTTCCCCAGGTTAGTTAGACTCTACCTAGTATTGTTATCTCCATTTAATAGATGTGGAAACCAAGCCCCAGAGACAAGTTAAAGGACTTGATTAAAGTCACATGACTCATATGTGAAGGAAAGCAAGTGAAAATGTACAGAGTTTGGAGGAATGTCCAATGCAAGGAACAGAAGTACGATATCACTGGATCACAGAGTACATGGAGGGGTAATAAGGTATAAGAAGCCTAGACAAATAGAAAGGGGTTAGAAATTAAGGGTTTTAAGAGTCAAAGAAAGGCTTATATATTTGACCCTGGAGGTGCTAGGGAGCCACTGGAGTTTGACCGGGGAGGGAAGGTGGAAGACCAGTGATGTGGTCAGAACTATGCTTTAGGAAGATCACTGTGATAGCTGAATGGAGATAAATAGTATGAGAACCCAGGACAGAGCCTTGGGGGAAACACACTGTTAGTGGGTGACTCCTGGATAAAGATCCAGCAAAGGTGACTAGGGAGCAATCAGGTAGAAAAAGAAGGAGACTGTAGTGTCACAAAAAAAAGAGAAGAGAAAATGCATGAGAAAAGGGTAATGGTAATCCATAGTGTCAGAATGTGCAGAGAAGTTATGAAGGACGAAAATAGAGAAAAAGCCATTACATGTGGCCACTGATAACCTTGGAAAGAATGGTTTCAGTTGAATGAAGAGCCATACTGCAGATACTTAGGGAGGGAGGGAGAGAAAAGGGTTAAAATGCCTTGCATTACCAATCTGATGAGGATTTTTGTGAGGATCAAATAAGAAAATAAATGTTATAAATGCAAATAAATAACATCAACATTGGAAGCATCTGGATAACATACTGGGTAACACACGGATGGAGTTGTTCATCAAGCTATTTTAACCGGTTTCATGAAGCTGACATACTTCATTGATGATGACAGAATTCATCATAAAAACATCAGGCATTTATTAAGTGTTTACAGTATGCAAGGCACTGTTCTGAGTTCTATGGCTAGAAAGGCAAAATGAAAGAATTTGATTCTACTAGAGGAAAACAACATTTACATGTAATTTGAGTTCTCAAGTCAACTTAGCAAACACTTCTTGTCTCCTGTGTCCCAAACACTATACTAAGCACTGGAGAGAGCATTAAAAATCAGGTCATTGGGAAAACCCTCCTATAGGAGCTAGAACCCAAACTGACATATTTTCAAGGAATTTTACAATAGGTGGATCTGATTTTATCATTCAAGGACTTGCAGGTTTACATCTTCCCTAAATATAATATTTTTAGCATAAAATGTTTTGGTTTTACCCTTTTTCCCAGTTACTGCTCTTCCTGTTGATGAATGAAGAGGTTTAAATTCTTACCTCCAGTTCTTGATTTCCATCCTCCAAAGAGAGGTGACTTCTGTGATGTTTTACCAGAACCTCAAGAAGCTTAGTGCCATATCATTCATATCAAAACAATAGGGAGAAAATCAGAGGAAACAGTTTCTGATTTACTATTTCTCTTCTAGGCAGCTCATCTTGTGGATTATATCCATAAGCAATTGAGTACTGAGTCACCTAACATTCTAAGGCATGAATTGCTGCAAATGGTCACCTTGTTGACTCGCTCCTACCCTCAGAAAGTCGTCTTTCAACTTTTGGATTATGTGTTTCCAGTGGACAGGTGTGAAAATTTCTTTTGTTAAGGCCATGTTCACCTAGAGCTTGTAAATCTTGCTTTATTGATGCCTGTATTTTAGGAATAGACCATCATCCTCCCTTAAAACAGCAGTGGATTTTTCTGACAAATGGTCATTATCTAATTCTCCTTGAGGGAAATCTTGGAACATTTACTGGAATGGTTCAAAGTGTTCTTTTTCTTAACCAAGAGGAAGGTTCTCATTTCCATGCACTAGTAAGACAGACTGAAATTTTTGTTCCTCGATCATAAATGGAAGTTTCTAGTTATCTGTGCTCTTAATTCATAGTATGATCCAGTACTATATGTCTGGGAGTTTTGAGAATGGAAAAGGCTGGACATAGGAATGTGCAAGAGAAAATTTAACAGGGAGCCTGGTAGGGGAAGAATCAAAGGATAGAAAGGGGTTTTTTGTTGGTTTTTTTTGGTGGAAAGAACAACACTTAAGATTCCTGATTCCCCTTAAGGCAAGTGCCTGTTCTCTCTTGTTTATCTTTCATTTTTATACAGAGTTGATTACATGTTATCTCCTACATTAGCCTGAGAGCAGGAACTGCCTTTTGCCTCTTGTTGTATCCCCATAGCACTGTGCTTGGCACATAGAAGTTCCTTTATAAATGCTAGTTGACCCACTTATTGACAGTAGACCATAAACATAGTACATCAGTGTGAAGGTAATAAAAAGAGATGGGATAATTAGAACCAAGTGAATATAATTAGACCCTGTTTCCAGGCAAAAATAGATAAATCTCAACACTAAGATTTAAATGGCAAAAAAGAGGGTAGGACTAGGACTTTCCAATTGGGGAGGTCATGTGGAATAATAGGAATCAGTATCTCTGGCTCTGCTGACATACTAGCTGTAGCCTCATCTATATTACTACCCTTCTCCAGGCCTGAGTAGCTTCATATGAAAATAAGGGGGTTAGCCTAAATGATGTCTAAGTTCCCTTCCTACTCTAAGTGTCCTTTGCTTCTGATTCTTGGCCAGAGAGAGCCTGAAAATTAACTGTCCTCTAGAGAGGACAGTTTAACAGTTAAGAGATTAGGTGGAGAAGAAAAATTCAGTCAGACTATCAGCCTTGATGCAAGGAAGTAATGAGAGGAGAGTGGGATTCCAAATTAGGCAATGGAGTTCTAAGTAACGGGTTAGACCAAAGTCTACATAATATGAACAGGATAAAAGGAGGCAGAACTGAGAGTAGTGGTGGTCCAAGGTGGGATAGATGGTCAAAATCTGGAGGATTAAACAGAAAACACTAGTATAGCAAACATAAGGGTAGAGGAAAGCAAGGGACTAATAAGACATGAAAGGAGTCAGGAAATTTACACATGGATGAACTGGGCATTGAGTCAAACACTCTGGCACAAAGGGATTAGCTAATAAGGCTTAGCATTCCAGAAAGAGAACAGTAAGAACCAGGACAAGCAGCAATAATGACCTCGCTGTTCAGTCAGTATCTTTCTTCTATGTATCTTGTTTGATGCCTTGCATTGGAAAGGGGTGGTAGTGGACCCAAATGTGTAGGTACATCTGCCTAGAGGAGCAGAATACATGGGTGATAAGTAAGAAGTCCCTGACTATGAGGTGGGCAATATTTAGAGGCAAGAGAGGAAAATGGACCTGCCAACTTCACTTTCCTTTAGAATCTTGTTACAACCTTTTCCAAGAAGTTCCAAAAAATTGACAAGTCACAAAACCAATTGGAAAAAGAAATTATTCTCTCTGGGAATTCCAACATGATTTTTTTGTGTTGTATAAAAAAGTAAAACCAAAGCTTCTGATTCCTGTTCCTCCACTTGAATGAGTGAAAAAAACTATATTTTGAGTATTTACTATGTACAAGGTAAGGAGAATTTTTAAAAAGACAGTTAATCCCTATCCTTAAGGAACTTGCATTCTAATAGGGAGGAGACAAGGCATGTAGAGGAGCAGGGAAGGGAGTTTAGGTCTAAGGAGTAATGGAGATAGTGAGTTGATTCATTGTGCCAAAAGCAAAAGGTAGAAAGTAGTAGAGATTGATATCTGCTCTGGAGGGACCCAAAACAAATAGATCATAAGATGTCCTTGGGGGATGTCCATGGTGGACAGCAGGCTAGATGAGATATAAAAGTAAAGCATGATCTGGCTAGGGCAAGCCAGTAGCTATAGAAGGCTAATTAAGCTAGTCTGTACTCAGTGGGAAGAAACAAGGCAGTGAGATGACCTCAGTGTATGACCTGGGTACATTTCCATGTTGCATGCTAAATGCAAGATTAATGTGCATGATGGATTTTTATTTATTTTTTGTGGGGGAACTACTTTTCAGTTCAGTGCTGGAGATGTGGCAAGCAGTCAGTTCAGAAAGAGATTCCTCACCTCTTGTGCTGAACACAATCCTGACCGTGCTAAAGGGGAAGCCTGGAGAAGTAGAAGAAGGCACTACAACTCGAAAGCGCTTTTCCCTTGATTATGCCAATATGATGCCTGTGTCAGTAAGTCTTATGTCCATCATTTCTAAGGTTCTTGGAGTTACCAGCAACAATGCTCTGCTCCTGACCATTACCAAGGAATCAGTGCCCTGGGCCAAAGTAGTATTTCCCTACAGCAAATTTAGCTGTCCTGTATACTTTTATAGAATCATGGACCCCAAACATTATCAAGGCCAAATGCTTTTTGAACTCACATCCATAACTCTGAGAATTTGTATGTGGTACAAATGCTGCAGATCAGACTTCCTTTAATGTTAATGGAATCTGAAGATCTTCCATGCCCCTTTCTATTGGCACTTAGTAAACAGGCACTTAGCACCTTACTTCAAGTTAACACCTTGGGAGTAGTTAACACCATAATAGGAAGGGGCAGAACAGGGAGGAGATATACTGTATATAAGGAAGCGAACCAATGGGACAGTCAGATTTTCTCTCAGTGACCAACTGGAGACTGCACCTTTTTGCTGAGATCCTCCTTCTGCAACTTTTACTGAGAACTTCCAAGAACCAGGCTGAGGAGCTATCGTGAGTGAGAGGGATCCCTGCTTGAGGGAGCCTGTTCTATTGGGAAGGCTTGGGAATGTGAGTGTTCACTGCATTAGCCATGTGTATCAACTTTATGACTACTGTAATGACTTTGGCTTTCTGGTTCTGGGACTCAGTTTTCTGGTATTTGAATAAAGACTTTGGTTCTGCCCTCCATGTGGAGAGTTTGCTACATTTTGTGATTCAGAACTATACCAGCATATTCACAACCACCGTAGGTGTTGTAAATATTGCATTACTGATACATGGCCCTAAAAGTGAGCAAAGCTTCAAGGGAAGGGAGCAAGGGAATTCACTTCTGTGTGCCAGGCAGTGTGATAAGTACTTTACAGCTATTACCACAGATGTTACTTCATTTGATCGTTACCACACACACTTACCATCACAACACGCTTACCTCTTAGGTAAGTGCCATTATTAGAAAACTAAGGCTAACTGAATAAGTGACTTACCAAAGGTCCTACAGCTAGCAAATGTCTGGGGCCAAACTTGAATTCGAGCCTTCCCAGCTTTAGGGAAGGTGTGTACCTACCTGTATATATCATCCCTGGGGCAGACAGAGATACCCCAGGCCTTACCACCATTTGATAACTTGTTATTTAAATGAATTGTGTGAATTACTCTTGATAACTAGGTGCTAAGGTCAGTTCTTTGAAGCCTGATTTCTGAGGGGAGGAGAGAGTAACAATCCTTACCACAAACAGGTGCTTTGTGCATGGAGGGTGCTAAGAAAAGGACTCCTCAAACTACATTTTTCAGTTGTGGCTGATTCTTTGTAACCCCTTTTGGGGTTTTCCTGACAAAGACGTTGGAGTGGTTTGCCATTTCTTCCTCCAGCTCATTTTACAGATGAGGAAACTGAGGCAAACAGGGTTAAGTGACTTGCCCAGGGTCACACAACTAGTAAGTGTCTAAGGCTGGATTGAACGCAGGTCATCCTGACTCCAGGCTTGGTGCTCTATCCAATGAGCCACCTAACTTTTAGGAACAGTCAGTCTTTAAGCATTTATCAATCCCTAACTATGTGTCAGACACTGTGCTTCATAGGAAAACAATCCCTGCCCTCAAGGAGCTTATACTTTAGTGGGAAAGACATTACACAAAAGGGGAAGGAGGGAAAAAGTACCTGGCATGAAGCCTGATGAAGCAGTTCAGAATTGTGTAATCTGGTAGAAAAGGAAAAGATGACTGATCTGCGTGGAAATACTTTCACTCCTGACCTCAGGGCCATTTTAAGGAAAAAGCTTTGCAAAATTAAAAAAAAAAGTCAGGTAAATATGAGTTGCTGGTACAGTCCTGGGAACATTCATTGCAAAGTGAGTTTTTGTAGTTTGAAAATATCAGGTTTGCTTAAAGCCCAGAGTCTGAACTTAGGAGATCAGCTTCCCCTGGGTTAGGTGAGCATGATTTGTCTTCCCAGGAAGACAGGGTGAGGTAGGGGCTGTCCTTCCTTTTATTAACTAAGACCGACTGAGAGCAGAGCAATGTGAAAATGGGGAAACCCAGAATTACGGCTGATTGGTTCTCACTCTTTTTCCTTTCCTTTCCTTTTTTTCCCTAGGCAGCCCAGGCTCTGTGCATCTTACTCTCTGTCTCTGAGTACAAGAAAGCTGCAGCCCAGATTTTCCCTGAGTTGTTGATTGCCCTAATCCTACAACTCTATTATGATAGTGAAGTGAAGCTAAAAGGAAATACAAAACATTGGTAAGATGTCCATACTAAGAATGATTGATGAAGTTCCAGTGTGCCCTCTACCATCCATTGCTCCCTTTGTTGGGCTTATGTAGGAATTTCCCTAGCACAGTATGGGTAATGTATTCTTTTTCTCCTCTCCCAACAAGGAAGAGAATAACATGGACTCTTTCATGTCAGTGGGACCAAAATATTCCTCTTTTGTCTAGGTTTTGTTGTTTTTTTCCATTAAAAAGTTATTTTTGGTAACTATATTTCTATGTAATTGGTTTTCTTTGTAAGCCTACGTACTTTATTTTATTTATATAAAATATATTCTAAGAGGACATCCACAGGATGCATCAGATTGCCACAGGAGAACATGAAAAATGTTAAGAACCCCTGTGTTATGTGAATGCTTCTAGGGGTAGAGAACCTTCTGCCTTGAGGCCACATGTGGCCTTCTAGATCCTTGGGTGAGACCTTTTTGATTGAGTTCAAGTTTTACACAACAAATCCTTTTATTAAGGGGATTTGTTCTGTGAAGTTTGGATTTAGTCAAAGGGAAGCACTTGAGGACATAGAGGGCCACACATGGCCTCCAGGACGCAGGTTCCCCACCCTTACGTCTAATACTATAAGATTTATCTATTAAGGAGAGAATGGCCTGGTTATTCTTTGTAGTTCGGGGAGGCACCTTTACTGGGCAGTACATACTCCGTATGTGTGAGCAAGTGAGTGTGTGTGCGTGCCAGTGTGTTTGTACATATGTGTGTTTTGAAAGGGGATAAAGACTCTCAAACATGAGAACTAAAATACTGCTGCAAAGCATTTCCAGATCCAATCAATCTCGGTTCAATTCTGCAAACACATATTAAGCACCGACTGTTTGCAGAATACTCTGCTAAATCTAAAGAAAAATGCACAATTTAGATAAGAAACAGTTCTCATATTCCTGGAGCTTACAAATTAGTAGCGAATAATGATAACACACATATAAATAATACATGATAAAGTGCTGTACCAATTAAACGGGACCAAGTAAAGTGATTCAACTTATTGACATACCCTAAATCAGTAGCTGCCAAACTCAAATAATTCCTGCTTCTGCATATTTACTTAGAAAACCATAAATTACCATTATCTCTGTTTTATTGTATTTTTATTTTTTTGTTAAGTATTTTCCAATTATATTTAATTATGGTTACGGTTGGTAGTGTCATAGCCTATGTGTTTGATACCTTGGCTCTAGATGCATCTTAGCTGGCTGAGGCTGGAGTCAGAAAGACCTGAGTTCAAATTTAGCCTCAGTCACTTATTAGGTGTGTGACCCTAGGCAAATCATTTGACCTCTGTCTGACCCAGTTTTCTTATCTGTAAAATAGGAATGAAAAGAGTACCTACCTCCCAGGGTTGCTGTGAGCATCAAATGAAATAATATAATTGTTAAAAAGCACTTACTTAGTACCGTGCCTGGCACATAGTGAGCCCTATACAAATGTTAGCTATTATCATTAATTGTTATTATATTTTTGCAACATTTCACATCTAAAAAGCATCTAATAGGCAGTATATCTTCCTTTTGTTGTTTTCACTTATTTTACCCAATTTCAATTGAGTTCACAAGATTTTAACAGTCTTTAATTCTTCGTTATGAAGCCATACCTTGATTACATTGGATACTTAGCATACTTCTAATAAACAGTTCTCTTACTACTACCCCAAATCAAGTCTTGATTATAGTATATTGGTTTTTAAAGGGAACTAAATCAGTTGAATTTATAGAAGATTTAAGCATATTCACCTCTAGCTCTTGAGAGAATAATCTTTCAGGATGTATGGCACGGTGAACGTCATTTTGCTATGTTCTATCACCATTTTAGAATTTTATTTACTGTACATTCAACTTCTCAGTATAATGCCATATCTATCCAAGTTTATGATTCCTTCAGTGCACAGAAAACTTTCTGACACAGTAGAAATCTTTTTAAAAATCCTCAAAATATTTAGGATAAGGAGGGATAGATGTTTTACAATTTGACAAAGATGCCTAAATCTTACAGCCTCACCTACTGACAACAGTTCTAGTACAACCTTGAATGAAAAAGTGAATTTTAACAGTAAAAATTATCTCTTTCCAATCTTCAGTACTGCATTGTCTCACCTCTGCCAAGCATTTTTCCTTCATTGTTATGGTTTGGAATGTTATGTTTATAAATTGATCTTCTTAATGTACTTTAAACTTTAGAGGAATCCTTAACAACCCCTACAGCTGAAGATCTTTGTTTTCTGAGAATTCTTTGGGCTGTTTTCAACAATCTTCTTGGTGTTGTTTTAAATTTAATTTAAAATTTAAAAAATAACAAAAGGGATCAATGAAACACATGCACATAGAATGAAATTTAGCATTCAGCTGGCAAATTACTACCTAAAAGTAGGGAAACCACAATCAATCAATAAATTAACATTTATTAAGTGCCTACTATGTGCCACAAAAAGAGGTAAAAGATGGTCCCTGTCCTCAAGGAAATACAGTCTAATAGGATATACATACATACATACATACACACACACACACACATACACATACACAAAGCAAACTATATACAGGATAAGTACAAAATAATTAACAGATGGAAGACATTGGAATTAAGAGGGGTTGTGGAAGTCTTCCTGTAGAAGATGGAACTTTCATTTGGGACTCAAAGAAAGCTGGAGAAGTCAGTAGTCAGAGGAGAGGAAGGAGAACACTCCAGGGACAGCACCAGCCAGAGAGATGACCAGAACCAAGAAATGGAGTGTTTTATTCCTGAATAGCCTGGAGGCCAGTATTATTGGATCAAAGAGTCATATTGGGAGTAAACTTCATTCTGTTTTCCTCTGGTCTAGGTTGTTTCTTCTTTGGTAACCTAGTGTCAGTAAGAATACACGTAGATGATTAGTGCTTTCATCAGAAGCAATATAAAAATTACCAGTTATCCCAAATAATTTATACTGTAAATTCATAACAGAGGTGAAAATAAAATGTTTTGTTGGGTCCAAGTGTATTTTTCCCACTGAGTAGTCAGAGAAGGCCAACATTTGATGCAGATATATGTATGCATATCTTTCCATGTTTTCCTAAAATCAGCTTATTCAGCTATTCCTCATTTGCTAGGCATCCTCTCAAGAGTTATAAAACTATGTATACCCTTTGACCCAGTCAATGCTAATACCGCTATTTGGTCTGTTTCTCAAGATCAGAGAAAAAGGAAAAGAACCTATATGTTCTGAAATATTTATGGCAACTCTCCTTGTGGTGACAAGGAATTGGGAACTGAGAGCATGTCCAACAATTGAGGACTAGCTGAATGAGTTGTGGTATATGATTATGATGGAGTACTATTGGGCTTTAAAAAATGATGAGCAGGTTGATTTCAGGAAAACAGGGAAAGACATGCATGAAATATGAAGAGTAAAACAAGCCGAATCACAAAAACACTGTATACAGTAACAGCAGTATTGTTTGATGAGTAAATGCGAATGACTAAGCTATTCTGAATTACATGCATATTCAAACCAACTACAAAGGACCCATGATGACAGATGCTAGCCATCTCCAGAGGAAACAAAACTGGCATATGAAACTATATATTATATAATTTCATATATATGTGTGTGTCAAATATTGGCCTTCTATAGTATGGAATTGGGAAGAAGGACAGAAACTAGCTTGGAACTCAAATGAAATCCAAAAAGTCTTATAAAAATTTTTAAAATAGCTATTGTTGGGACCAAATGAGATAATATTTGTAAAGTGGGCTTAGCACAGTACCTAGAATATTGTAGACATTATATAAATGTTGATATGGCAAGGTTGATGGGATCTTGCAGAATGATGAGGTTTTCCCCATAATCTTTCTTGACCCTGATGGAGAAGCCCCAAGGTAATATAAACATGAGAAATTACTATTATTATTTTCTTAAAATGGTCCTTCCATGTAGGTAGACTTAGTAGTATGACCTTATTTTATGGTTGAAGATATCTAGGCTTAAAGAAATGGTGACCTCCATATGAAGTCAAGACAGCCATAATAATGAAATATTATATTTGGGAAACTATTTGACTTAAACCAAGGTCTCCTGATTCCAAGTCCAGGGTTACACTACTTTGACTTTGCTTAGGTGAAAACCCATCCTCTTTTTAAAAGACATCCTCAGAAAGGAATTTCACAATTTCTTTCATTCTGTTTTACTATTTATCATCTCTCACTATGAGAAAGATTTTTCATATAGTTTATTAAAAACCCTTGTGGGACAAGGAATCTTAAATTTATTTCTTCATATTCTGTCCCCCATAAAAGCTGGAGACCACCTAATCCCCTTTCTCTGAAATAGTTCTTGCATAGCAAAACCAGCATCATGCATGAGATTGATCAGCAGTAGTCACACTGTTCTTGTTTTGGCAATCTAGTTTTGCACAGGAGGCTTTGAGGCTTCTACTGAGATCTTCAGGATTGCAAGAAGTGGATGATACCCTTGAGGAAAAGCATTGCTGGGAACATTTTTCTAATGTTTTATTTCACCACTATGGAGTCTACATCATTGCCAAGTAAGAGAAAACTAAGTATATTGATACTAGGCCCTTCCCTCCCTCCCCCATTTCCACTAATTCAAGAAATAAAAAGGTATCATTACTTAGTCCTCCTTATGCCAGTGAAATTATGGTTGACATATGCCTCAATGTTTGCAAACCTTTAAAATGAACTTTATTTTATCTTGGTTTATAGAATCATAGGAGGCTTTCTTGGGCATCATCAAGTTTAATCTCCCTTATTTATGCTTGAGACAGCTGAGGATGGAGAAGAGGAATGACTCCTACCTCTCTGATGTGGTGATTAGGAAGGAAAGGGAAAAATGAGAATGCAAATTGTATTATGTCATTTTTATACCTAACTAACTGGGGATGGTACATAGGTCTTCCATGACCTGTGTCATGAAAAGAACACTAGAATTTGAATCAGGATGTGTGAATTCTGGTCTCAGCTCCAATACTGTATGAACAGAGGCAAATGCTTATCTATTATGGGGAATAGTTGTTTAATCTGAAAAAAAATAAGGGAATATATTTGCATCAGCTATCTCAAGTTGTGATGAGTATAATGTATACAAACCCTCAAACAGTATGCAAAAGTGGGTATAACACCTGGGGTCCTAAAATCCCTCTGCAGACTTTTGTTCTGAAAGCCCTTGATGCTTTTCCTCAGTTCATCTTGATTATTTGAGGTAGTCAATCAAAAAAAATCACAGACCAAGTTGCCTTTGCCTTTATAACCCTACTCTTTATTCTCAAACCCTACAAAAGTCTCAAATTCAATAGCAAAAGCATTTAATTAAGGCATAAAAGAAGCAGTTAAAAAATCAAGATAATCAAATAGTAGAAATATTCTCCGTCCTCATACATGAGTAGATACTTTCACCACTAATTTTTGAAGTCTAGGATAGAGAAGAAATTTCCTATGGAGGGAGGCAGGAGATGGCAGAGGAACACAAAGGCACAGGAAAATTACTTTTCAGTACATGGGGAGTTTAATAATGATAATCATAATAACTAACACATTTGTAAAGCTTACTATGTATTTAACACTGTACTAAATGCATTATTTGTATTTCCTTTGATCTTTCATAAGAACCCTAGCAAGCAGGTGCTATTATTATTCCCATTTTATTGATGAGGATACCAAGGAAAACAAGGATTAAATGACTTGCCCGTGTCCACAGAGCTAATGTATCTAAGATTATATTTCAACTCAGGTCTTTCTGATGCCAGGCCCAGCACTCTACCCACTGAATCCTTAGCTACCTTAAGATAAAACATGACAATGATCAGATCACCCCCACCTCATTCAAGCATGCTCAGTATCCAGCTTAACTAATTGCAGAGGGGTTCATAACACAAAAGTCGGTGTTTTCTGTTTTTGATTTCTTGCCACAAGAATTCACCTACTTAGGGGTGTACTCATTAGGTTATGTGGCAGAAAAGAACACACAATGATGCCAACAACCCTCAAAATATCCAAGAATGCTCTCTGGCAATCATTTAGAAACAACAGTTTGATTTGGGATAAATAACAGCTCCCTTCCTTTGATTAGCCCCCCTTACCTTCCAACTTTATTTATATTCCTACAAGACATACACGTGCCCAGAGACTTCTGGGTATCGGTTCTCAACCTCTGGGTTATATTCAATTTGTAACAATGAAAATACATCCTGTACATCAGATATTTACATTATAATTCATAACAGTAGCAAAATTACAGTTATGAAGTAGCAACAAAATTAATTGTATGGTTGGAGGTCACCACAACATAAGGAACTGTATTCAAGGGTCACAGCATTAGGAAGGTTGAGAACCACTGGTTTAGAGTATATCTCCAGAAGCAAGTCTAGTTACTAGGTTGGGTAATTCTTAACTCATTAGTGTTTCAATTTCAGGAAATTTAGTATCAACCTGAACTTGGGAACCAGATAAATTTGGTAGCGGAGAGGAGAGAGGGGGAATAAATAGGAAAAATTATTTTTACCCTTTCTTTTCTATTTCTTACGCTTTACTCATCAGCTCCCATGGGCTTAATTATTATGTCTATGCAGGTGACACCTGTATCTACATATCCAAACCTCACTTTTCTCCTCAACTTTAGTCCTATATTTCCAATTTACTGCTAGACATCTCCACCTAGATATCCCATAGAAATCTGAAATTCAGCATGTCCAAAATGGAATGCATTCTTTTCCCCCATAGACTCATCCCTCTTCTAATTCACTATTTCTATCAAGGTGAGTGAAGAGTGAATAATCAAGGATGATTAAGAGATTACAAACCTGGGAGTATTGCTGACGTTTATAATGAATAATTTGGATAATTGTGATTATTTTAAACTAAAATTTTCTTGTATAAATAAAACCTATGTATCCAAGAATAGAAGGAATGCAGAAAATTGTGCAAAAAAACTGATAGACAATCTCTCAGATAGGACGTGATTGGGTTAGAGTATTGCTGTGGTGTAGGAAATGGAGAGTCATTTGATTTAGAAAAACATGGAAAGAATCAGATTTATGAAGGAAAATGTTATCTACCTTCAGAGAAACAGATAAGTGGAAAAAAGAATAGTACCATTTTAAATACATATATGTATGAGAATATATGTGTATATTTATAGATAACTATCTCTATCATCCATCTATCTATCTATCTATCTATCTATCTATCTATCTATCTATCTATCTACCTATCTATCATCTATCAACTATCAGCTATCATCTATCTATCTCCAAGCTTGATTGTAGCCTTCCTTGGAAGGAGGGAGAAGAAGTGGGAAAAATAAAAAATGCACACAGAGAACAAAAGAAAACCAACAAGGAAGCAAAGAAGAGCTGGGTAGATTTGAAAACAATGGATAGTATTTATTATATAGATTCTCTTGAAATAGAAATTTATTGTTTTATATCAAATCCTCTCCTATGTTCTGCTGTGTACATGACAATGGTTTTATTTTTCTTTTCTTATTTTGTATTTAAGAATAAAACAAACTTTAAAAAAGAATGTAAGTTCTTGAAGGTAGGAATATTTTTTTATTTTTTTCATAGTATCTCCAGTGCTCATCTATCACCATAATAGGGGCTTAATGCATGTGGAATGGAATTAAATAACTTATTTGTGTAATCCTTTATCCTTAGAAAGTGTTTTATATAAGTTATTTAATTAATTTATGGAATCATGACTTTTTGGTGCAAACATTTCAGGACATATTGAAAGCCATCTACGTAGGGGGAAAGAAGAGAATTGGGTATGATAGCAAAGTATAAGAGATCCAGGCTTTATATAATTGCTAGGAATCCCAGTACAGAGAACTTTCTAGGACATAGGTTGAGCTTCAAATCTTTCTTGAATTGGTAATGATTCCTTTTTGTATCTAGGTGGGCCAGAAGGGGGAAGGATTATTCTATTGTCACTGGTCCTTGTGTAGAACCTATTGAATTCCCCCCTTCCTAATAAAAAAATCTATGTTCTCCTTCACAGAACACTCAGTAAGTATAATTTCTCACAGTTTCCTGAGACCTTAAAGTACCTCTACAAGCTCTCTTTGGAAGGCCCCAGGAGGACAGAGGACAGTGTCACTACAGTCATCTTCCTCATTGAGGTAAGCTTTCCTTAGGGCCTGTGGGCATCTGGGGTTTTCAGATTTCTTGTCTACATCTAAATCATAGCTCTAGACCCAGAAAAATCCTCCAAAGCACCTAGTTCATCTCCCCTCATTCTACAGATGAAGAAACAGAAATCTAAAGAGATTAAGCAACTCAACCAAGGTCACAGAGGTAATTAGTCTCAGAGGCGGGACCTGAACCCAGGTCTTCTAATTCCAAAGCTGGTGTTCTCTCCATTATTCCATTCCTTTATGTCCACCAATCTTCTGTGGCAACATTGTATGTTAGACAGACTACTGGACTAGGAGTCAAAATAAATCCTGCTTCAGATACCTATAAGCTGTGTAAGTATGAGCAAGTCATGTGATCTCTTTTAGCTTTAGTTTCTTTAGCTATAAAAGTGTGTTTGTGTTGGGGGACTGAGGTGGGATTGACCTGGCTGCCTGTAAAGTCTCTTCTAGCTCTAAATCTATGACCTTATGGTTCAATATAGATTATTATCTGCTTAACACAAGAGGTTATTGCTGTGGAGGAGAGAGCTGGTTGGTCAGTACTCAGTCCTTTCTCTTCCCTCCTTCCTTCTGGTCAAGAACAGAGTTACAACTTTCTCAGGCCTTTCCTGCATCTCCCCGATGTATGGTTTAGGGTATGATCTCTTCCTCAATCATTATCCCTCCTCCCCAGCGACATTTTTGAGGTCAATGGCTATCTAATTCTTTTGTTCACATGTGATCATCCATGGAGCCTAGGCAGAAGATGGAGGTAAGTGGTGACACAAAGTATTGGCTCTTCACAATCAGAAGTAGATCCTGAGAACATATAGTATATATTTACATATACAAATTACAATGACCGCAAGTCAAAAATCTTTGACATTCTGCATTTCAACAAAAGAACAGGGCTTTCAAAAGACATACTCTTTTATTTTGTTTATTTGGTTTTTGCTTTTTGGAGGAGGGAGGACAGGGCAATTGGGGTTAAGTGACTTGCCCAAGGTCACATGGCTAGTTCTTGTGTTAAGTGTCTAAGGCCAAATTTGAACTCAGGTGCTCCTGACTCCAGGGCCAGTGCTCTATTCACTGTGCCACCTAGCTGCCCAGAGATATTCTTTATTAGACCCATGCTTCTCATTTGGGATTTGGAAAACATGGTGCCCATAGATTTAACAGTTAGGTAGTACAGTAGATAGAGTGCTGGGACTGGAGTCAGGAAGACTCATCTTCCTGAGTTTGAATCTGGCCTCAAACATTCACTAGCTGTGTGACCCTGGGCAAGTCACGTAACCTTGCTAACCTTGCTTGCCTTAATTCCTCATATATAATTTGTGCTGTAGAAGGAAATAGCAAATCATTCCAGTATCTTTGCCAAGAAAACACCAAATGGGGTCATCGAGCATCAGACATGACTGAACAACAACAGTCATAACCTTTGCTCTAGTTATAAATTTTTTTCTTTTTTTCTTCTTTTCTTTTATATTAGCTTCTGAATAACTTTTTTGAGGATCCATTCCCAGAAGAATTTTTAACACTTTTAAGAACCTGGGTAAATGACCCACACCCTACAGTTTCCAAGTTAAGTCTCCAGAAGATTTCCAGCATGTCAAAAGTTATTAATAAGGTTGGTCTGTAGGTACATGTGCATGTAATTATTATCTATCAATATCAGGCCTAAATCCATTCTTGCTTTCCTTAGAGTTGATTGGTAAAGAAATATTTATTAAAAACCTAGTATGCAACATCCACAGGCTGTATTGAATTGATTGTCCTTCCAGTGGGGGTGGGTGACAAGGGAGGAATCGAAAGAATCTATAATTTAAAGTTCTGCAATACCTGCAACTAGGAAATAAGATATACAGGGCCTGGGATAGGGAGAGCCTCCCTGCCCTACCAGAAAGTAAGAGAGCAGAGCAGGGGAGGGGCTTTACAGTGGGATTGCTATTTTAGGGTGGGGGCAGGGGCAAGATGGAGAGAAAATTTGTAATTCAAAAATGTAATGAAAATGAATGATGTAAACAAGAAAACAAATTTAAAAATATTAAAAAACAAAAAACAAAAAAACTTAGTATGTGCTAAGCCAGAGCTTCCCAAACTTATTTGGCCTACCATCCCCTTTTTAAAAAATTCCTCAGTGCTCCCCTGGAAATCTACTTTCTTTAACCCTTTAATTTTTAAAACAAATTGCATCATTTCAAAAAATATAATTTTTTAAATGATTCATCTTAAATTTAATAATTTATTATACATTTATGGGGACTTTTTCACACATTAAAATTTTGATGATGCAATAGTATATCATGTAAACAAATAGCATTGTATTATAAACAAGTCATTACAAGCACATATTCCTGCCATTGCATGTTGGGCTTCCTGATTTCACCTACCGGTACTTGCTTGTTAAGATCTATTAGCAGATTTGACCTCTGATCAGTTTTAAGTTGCATTTTGTGTGTTTATTTGTAAAATAATGTAATCACTAAGACTTTAACTCTGTTACACAACAAGTGAAACATGTATAGTTTTTTGAAATTCTCTGCCTTCTTTCCTTCTGCTTTTACCACCCTCTTATATTTGTTTTAACACCTCCTAATTGCTCCCATGGCTATGACCTCCCCCTCAGTCATTCCGGCATCTGCCAGGGGGTGATATTGCCCAGTTTGGGAACCTATGAAGAAAACTATTCACTAAATACTATTTACTATGCTAAGTACTGGGCATACAGAGAAAGACAAAGGTCAAGTCAGCAAGGATTTATTAAGGGCTGCATTTTATCAAACTCCTTCCTAAAGTATGGTGCCTAGAACTGAACACAGTATTTCAGTGGGTGATCTACCCAGGTAATCTATTATTGCTCCACAGTAATGGCTCATAAAAGCTCTCCTAGAACAAAAAAAATTCTTTTTAGAAGCCTTTTCAAAAAAAAATTGTTTTTTTGCAAAATTCGAATCTGCCTCACTCAAACTTCTTTTATCGTTCTCACTAACACCGCGTGCAATCTGTTCCATTGTTTAATGCTGGAAAGGAATCAGACTAGATTCTCTCTCTCTCTTTTTATCTACATACCTCTGTCATCTATGTATACATCTTTCATCTATCTATTTGATCATTTTATTATCTGTCTACACATGCCTATCATCAAGCTATACATATCTATCCTCTATCTGCACATATCTTTATCTATCTGTCATCCATATATCCATCTCACACATACCTATCTAGTTATTTACTTGAAATTGAGCCTCACAATCAAACCCAAGCTGGAAGTATGGCCACCACTCAGGGCCTCCTTGCTAATGGGCTTTGACACTTTGAGGAGCTCTGCTTTTGACTTGGGCCAGTTCCCTCTTCCTTAGATAGCAACAATAAAAAAGAGAAGAGAATAAGTGTCCTTTTCTTGCTTTTCTTATGTTGAGATAGGGTGGTGTGGCAGTGGAAAGGTCATTAGGTTTGTAGACAGAGGATTCTAGTTTGAATCCTTGGGAAAGTCGCTAAACGTCCTTGATTTCTTCACCTGAAAATAAAGGAGTTGGATCTCTTGTTTTTCTCTTATCCTTTTTTCTCTCTCTTTCTTTTATTCTCTAATTTGTTTTCTTTTTAATGTCTCTTCCCCCCCCCCCATCTCCTTAAACACAGGCAGATATAGGTTCATGGGCAGAAATGCTGTGAGGTCCAAACGAGATCATGAGTGCTCCACTACGGCAAACCTTGAAGGCCATCTAAACGCTCCTTATTGTTCTTGTTTCTAGCCTGCAATGACCATCTTGAAATGACTTCATTACTTGAGTCTTCTACAGCATGTCTACTGACTTCACGCAATAAGGCAGTGGGCAGTAAGCTAGGTGGCCTGATGGGCGGAGAATTAGAACTGGAACCAGGAAGATCTGAGTTCGTATGACGGGATGAGTCACTTAAATCCTCCTTTCTCCAGTTTCCTTAACTATGAAATGAGTGTGCTAATAGCACCGACCTCAGAGTGCTGTTGTGAGGGTGAATGACAAGATATTTGTAAAGTGTTTAGCGCAGTCCCTGACAGTGACTAAGCAGGTGCTTAATAAGTGCTAATTCTCTTCCCAATACAGGAATGATGAGGACAATATAAAAACAATGGCCTCTTGTTTGGGGGGGGGGGGGTCAGGGGATGTAGGCATATGCACTTTTGAGTCTAAGTTGCACTATTAACATGTTCTTGTGGCTGAACAACCAATAAAATAAATAAATAGATAAAGAAAATTCTGATTTAGAGAGATGACCGATTTCAACACTTTGCTGCTTTGAGGGCCTTTCAGTGTGACCCATATATGCATAGCATACCATCCCAGTGACCCTGAGGATGATTCAGCAAAGGGGACACTGACCCCAGGTTTGAATGCTGCTTTGCTTAGAACCAGGGGAATGAATGGGTATGCCCTCTGAAGTCCTTGCTGCCTAAAGACTGCTGGAGGAACAGTAGATAGTGTGATAGACCTGGAGTTCAGAAAGTCTGAGTTCAATTCTGCCTCTGAAAGTTACTGGTTCTGTGACCTTGGGCAGCTCACTTAACCTCTATTTGCCCTAGTTTCCTCTGTAAAATGGATATAATAATACGATCTGCCTCCCAAGATTGTTATTATCATGAGATATTTGTTAAAAGCACTTAGTGCAATGACTGGCACATAGTAGATGTTACATAAAATGCTTACTCCCTTTATACCTCTTTCTACTGAAATGACTGTCATTTCCTCCTGGTTACTAATGCTTAGGATTAACAAGCAATTTTCTCTCTGTCTGCCAGTGGGATAAAGAAATGTCTTATCTGCTGGTTCTCTTATGCAGGTATCAAATGCTAAAGAGTTAATATTATGTATATTGGACTCCTTCTCCTCCAAAGACAAAACTATAGTAATAAAAGCCCTGAATACCCTCCGAAGACTTCTCTCTGGGATGGAGAAAGTAACATATTCCTTCCTGTGCATCCGAATTGCTTCCAGCTACTGCCAGCTCATGAACCATGTGAGTGAGGCACCTACATGCACAGGATGAATTAGTTGGTAGGTGAGGGAGGAGGGTTTCAGCCCAGGGACTGTCCCATACAACCCTATAGCACTGCATTCCAGAATTCTCCTTGCACAGTGCTCTACCCCAGAAACTTCAGAGCATTATTCAGTGTGTGTGTGTGTGTGTGTGTGTGTGTGTGTGTGTGTGTATGCATGTATGTATACAATGTGTGTATATATATATATCCATATATGTATATATGTATACAACTCAAACATAAGAAAGGGAATTGAAGATAATAGGAAGATGGAGAATGATGCCTTCTCTCCCTCTAAGAAATAAAATCAACAAGTTAAGCACACTACATCTTTATTTTAGGGAAAAGGTAATGCTGACATCTAGAATTACAGAAATGGAAGAGACCTTAAGCATCATTTGGCCCTTTCCACCCATTTTATAGATAGGGAAACTGGGACCCATAGTGAGTCACCGAAAATCCCATAGCTACTTCGTGCTGGAACCCAAAACATCTAACTCTGGACCCAGGGTTCTTTTCATTATACAGAGCTGTCTCCCTTTGATAGGGTTTTGGCACCTGCATTTTGACTGCATGGTCAATAATGCCTTTGATGAAGGATTGACAAGGCACAGAAGTTTTAATAAATGATATCCTTACCTCAAAGCCCTGGATGTCCTTGCTGATTGGAAGAATCATCTAGAGAATTATTCAGTAAAACAGAGAATTCTTTTCCATTTAAAAAAAAACATTTCCTAATTGAACTATTTTGCAAGTTTAAATTTGCGTGTCACACTTAAGGAAGATTATAACACAACCTGGTGACACAATTTTCAGAAATGAGAAATGTGATAGGCATTTCTGAGGGATGCCTCTTTGTGTAAAACGCTCAAATGAGATCATCGGTGTTTGGAAAACACTAAGTACTCTATGAATATAGTCACTCCCCTCAGAGACATTGACATGTATCTGTAGAATACTGATTAGAGCATTAGACCTGGAGTCAGGAAGAGCTAAGTCCAAATCTAGCCTCATACACTTACTGGCTATGTGACCCTGGGAAAGTAACTTAACTTTTGACTCCCTCAGTTTCCTTAACTGCAAAATGGACATCATAATAGCTTGCAGAGTTGTCGTAAAACCATTCCATCTTGATTTTTCTGCCTATATGACCATTCTTTATCTCCTTTTTTTGGATTCTCCTTGGGATCATAATCTCTAATCAGAGGTGTCCCTCAGGGCTATATCCTAGATACACTTCTGTTTTCCCTATACGCTACTTCACTTGGTGATCTCATCAACTCCCCTGGATGTAATTACCATCTCTGCACTGATGATTCTCACATCTACCTGTCCTCCTCCCGTCTCCTGACCTCTAATCTCACATCTCTACCTGCCTTTCGGACATCACAAACTGGATGTCCAGTAGACCTCTTTAACTCAGTATGTTCAAAACAGAATTCACCTTTGTCTCTAAACCTTTTCCCCACCCATACCTTCCCTATATCTATAAACGGAACAACTGTCCCTATAGTCCCTTAGGTTTACAATCTAGGAATCATCCTGGACTCCTCATTATCTCATTGCCCCCATTCAGGGTGTTGGCAAGACCTATTGATTTCACCTTTGGAACATCTCAGGCAATGGCCACATATAAGTGAGCCAAGCTAAGTGATGAAGCAAAGCTTCCTGAGGGACAAACAGCAGCAGACAACCTGTGGTAGGCAAGGCAAACCACCACCACCACTGCCACCTAAACCACCATCTTTCATCTGACTTGGATGGATACAGTCCAACACCTTGAACCAAAGAGCCCTGGGAAAAGATATTAAATAATGACATGAAAGAAATGTCATTAACATCTGCTTTGCCACAGCACCCCAACTACCATAGAATTTTTCCATCTGATTTGCAGCTGAAACCTTCCATATGTGCTGTCTCTCCCCCCCATTAGAATGTGAACATCTTGAGAGGAGGGCCTGTCTTACTTTTCGGCTTGTATTCCCAGTTTCTGGCACCTTGATTTGTACACAGTAAGAGCTTAATAAATTATTCAGTCATTCATCTTATGTGATCTTCACAATTCCATTTCATTCTCATCCCAGGTAAATGTTATCAACATTCTATAGATGAGAAAAAAAGAGAGTCCAAGAGTTTAAGCAACTTGACCCAGGCCATGTAGCTAGAGTAAACATTAGGATTGGAGCACAGGTCTTCTGAGTCCATGGCCAGGGATCATTCAATTATATCAAATTAATGTGTGAGGTAGAAGGTAAGACTAGGAAAAACTAAAATATGCCTGATAATTTTACTTTCACTTTTCCAGAATCCCTACTCCCCATTATTACTTTGTCAAGGACCAATTTTCCTTAGAATAGTGTATCCCATATTATAATGCATGATAACACATATTAGCACTTGTTGTCAATGCCAAAATGGGGTGTTCCTGATATGAGTGAGGAATCCCAGAATTTGGTTACAATTCCATAATTCAGACTTTCAGGGATAATCCTTTTATATAATAAGCTACTTCATCAATAGAAATCAACTTAGCCATAGTTTATCCAGGTGAACATTTTCCTGGGTTACTAGGGTTTTCTAGAAATGCCTCCTACCTTTTGATTGAAAAGCTGTGCCCATATTTTATACATTGGTTATGTTCCAGAAAAAAATGTTATATGCAGATTGAATTTTTGTGAACTATAATCACTTCTTTTTGTATCCAGATTGCTTGGCACATAGTAGGTACTTAATAAATATTGACTGATTGATTGAAAATTTGAAAAACAAAGGAATATAACTCACTTTTCATAGCCAAGAAAAGTGAAGGGATTGGGGAAATAGGTAGGAGTTGAGCAAGGCAGAATGAAGGGCAGCACAATATGATGGAAAGATTCCTAGCTTTGGAGGAAGAAGTTCTTGGCTAAGTTCCTGATACAGTTCCTTAAAGCCTATGGGATTTGGGGCAAATCTTTAACTCTTCTGGTGCTTCAGTGTCCACACTCGTAAAATGAGGACTTTAGAACAAGTTGAACATCCTTTCTGATTATAAATCTATGAAATTATAGATGTTGTCTATATTTTCCAAGATAGTCTCTGCATAATTGTATTTTGGGGCTCAAATCCTTCTTCAGACACTTATTAACCTTGGACAAATTACTTACTCTCTTAGAGTCACATTTTTCTTTTCTACAAATTGGAGATAATAATATTTATACTACCTGTCTCACTGGATTGTTATCAGAAAGTGCTCAGCAAACCTTAAAGTAGCACATAAGTGTGAATAACCATTCTTTTCAATGCAAATGGAGAGTTCTAAATATAAGTGTGGTTAAGGTTCTATAACTTGGGATCCTATAAACTTTGTAAAAAAGTATTTTCATACCTACAGTTCCATATATCTGGCTTTCTTTTCAATCTTACATATTTTACTTTATGCATTTTAAAACATTATTCTGAGTAGGAGTTTCATAGGCTTAAACAGACATTGCAAAATAAAGCCAAGCCACACTAAAAAGTTAAGAACCCTTTCTCAAGGATTTGAATTTGTCCTAAGCTGAACTGCTGTAACAGCAATCAGTTTAGCAGACACTTAGCACTTAGTAACTTAGGGCTAAGTATGGAAGGTGTGAGCCCTGCCCCATGTTGAGAGGGCAGGAACTCCCCTGATGACATGGCAGAAGGGGATTGGCTGAGACAGGAGGCCAGTGTATATATCAAGAAGAATTCCAGAGACAGAGAGACAGAATTGGAATTTTCCTGTTGGAGGTACTGTTTGGTGGATTCAGGAGGGAGTTGGGACCATGAAAGTGGATCCAGGGAATCAGACAGACCACCCAGACTCAAGATGAAGAAAAGGCCTCCCGTTGGAGGAAACTGAGGTTTGCTGGACACCAAGGGGTGGAGGGTTTGTGTGGTTTTCTAATGACTGCATTTGTGATTAATGATATTTAGTCATTGTGAATCGAGATTAGTGACTGATTAAGTTAATGGTTGCCCCATGAGTGGAAGTTCAATTATTGTATTGAGACTGATTAAGTTAATGTTTGCCCCATGAGTGGAAGATTGATATATTGTGAATTGATTGAATGATTAAGTGAGAAGGGTTTCACCCTTAGGGAAACCAGATGATTATTCTTTTGTTCTTTGTTCTGTATATTGTGGCCACTGTAGTGAAAACTGTGTGGCCATTCTAATGTTAAGCTTTATGAACACTATATTGTGATTTTCTGTGATAAGATGTAATGTTGTGAATATTATATTGTGATACTATATTGTGAATCTTTGCCTTGATTTGTAATGAAATAAACAAAGTGTTCACTATGCTGTGTAACCCGAATCTGAAAAGCTGTTCACAGTAGCATTCTTTCGGGAATCTGCTTGTGCATGGCATTACAACTGCTGGGATGGTTACTGTTACTAATGGAATATAACTTACACTCTTAGAAAAAAATATCTAACAACTAAAAAGGTTTAAAAGATTAAGGGGATATAAAGAAAATCCTTTTATAAAGCAAGTAATTGGCACCCTGATCTTTCTGCTTTGTAAATCTTGATTTTTCAAGTCAACCTTACAAGTTCTTAAAAGGATTTTTCAATTAAAATCTTCTTTGTACTTCACAGGACATGCCAAGCATTCGAGCAATGGCCATTAGACATTTTGGAGAATTACTCAAGGAAATGCACCAATATACTAGGATGCTAAAGCCTGCTGTTATCAAAGCTTCAGTGCCTTTGATCCTGTTCTTAGAAGACAGAGAGATCAACGTAGTTAAAGTAAGCCCATTTATCCATGATGTTTCCCTGGCACTGGAAATCTAGAGTCTTTGTGGGAACTACCTTGCTTGTGAAAACTCTCTGGCTCTCTCTAGCTAGAAGGAGCAAAATACAGAGAAGCCTTAAGAATCCTGTCCCTGTTTCCCCAGCTAGGCTTTAATTGCTAGACAAGTGACTAACAGCTCATAAAAGCTAACACAATGAAGAAATAATTATAATAATTCTTTTATTTGTTTATTTTTTGAGACTAGGTCTCCCAATCTCACCCAGACTACACATACAGTAACCATTCACAGACTTGATCACACTAGTAATTGACACAGGAGCTTTGATCTACTGTTCTTCTAATCTGGGCAATTTAGTCCTCCTTAGGCAAACTCATACCTACGGACACTCATAACCCTCTCTGCTCTTGGTGTTCTCTATTTTGCTGCTGAAGTTAGTTGTGAAAAACCAACTGGCTTAGCACGCTGTAGCTGAGCATTCCTGAGCCCAAGAGATCCACCAACCTTAATCTCCCCCGCAGCTGAAATTACAGTGTGCAGCACAATGCCCAGACTGCATTAAGAATTCTAAAAAGGCTAGAGGATCCTAAAAGTACCTTTTATTGGTTCTTTTAGGAGAGGGAGCTCTCTCCAGAATTAGAAACTGATCATTTTATTCAATGAAGGGAGCAGCAAGATAGTGGGGGTGGGAATGCAGTTATAATAAAAACAATGCACAGCAAATGGAATGTCTTGCTGACTTTTTCCCCTCTGCCCTACAGGCATGTAAATATACATTAAAGATCTGTGCTCCATATTTTGAATGGAAAACTTTAACTGTGCTCCATGATGAATTTTACCATTTTGAGATAGTGGTGCTCAGCATTTGCAACTGCCTTGTAAGTTACTCTTTGGATTTTTTTTTTCCTTACCAGCACAGAAACATTAGATTAAATGTGAAGGCTTGTCTGGGAGATGGAATATATGGAAATGGAAGGGAAGGCAGATCTTTGGGAAGGAAAATATAGGATACTGGGAGGCAACCAGAGCCAAGATTATGAAAGGAAACTCTAGTGGATCTCTCCTTACCTTTTTTCCACCAGCATGCAATCTTTGTACTACACCTATAAAGTCTCTGTTTGGGTTTTGGCTGGAGAATAGAAGGACGAGGTAAGATCTTATACTAGCTCTAATGTGCAGAAGTACAGCTGTCACCAGTAAAAGAAAGGCCCAAAGTCCCTTGAGGGGAGAATAGGAGAAAGGGATATTGAGGGTACAAGAAGGAAAGGTTTTGAGGGAAGCAGGATGAATGACACAGTTTTAAAACCCCAACAAAGAAGATGACCTAGGGCATCAAGTGGAAAGACTGATAATGTCTAAGAGGAGCAGAATAAAGTTTATGCTTGGAAAAAAAATCCTTGTTTTCAGACTGTTTTCTAGTTTCTATATTTTATGCTTAGCATAATGGATACTGACCTTAAAATTGATAAATCTCAGATTCAAATCTAATTTCAGATACTTATTAACCCTGAAATCCCAGACAAGTCTCTAAACCTCAGTCAACCTGTGTTTTCAAATGAAAAAGGAGATTATAATATTAGTACCTACATTACAGGATGGTGATGAGGATCAAAGGAAAATAACCCAAAACAGATGTTAACTTCTATTATTACTTCTACTATTATTTTGTTATAATAATAATCATTCATAATAAACACTGCTTTGTAGTTTCAAAATACTTTTCATACATTATTTCATTTGCTCCTTGCAACAGTCCTTTGAATTAGGTAGAATAAATGTTATTATTCCACTTTATTTCCACTTAAGAAAACAGTGGTCAAGAGAAGTTATGAATGTTAAGGATCAGATAGCCCATAACTGAAAGAGTGGGACTTGAACATTAATTTCAATTCCAGTATTCTTAGATATGAAGATTTAATCTAAAATCTACTTGATGGGAGCAAAGGGAGGAGAATGTTTTCTCTTTATTTGAGGTTGCTTTTTTTTCTTTTTCTTTCTAGTTCAGCAAATATGGACACTACATTTCAGAGGTTGTTTCTGAAGCCTTAGGATTTTTAAAGAGCTCTAGGCCTTATCTAAGGAAAGCAGCAATCATTTTAACAGGTAAAAAACAAAAGCAACCCAAGGTGTCAACCTTCATTTCCCATCATCTTGTTCTCTTTAAAACAGGCCAAAAAAAAGGTACAAAAGACTATTTGGGAGTGGCATCTGTTGGGCTTTCTCATGTACCATCTCCCCTATTCAGAAGCTCTTGGCTTTTGAAATGCCACAGTACCCTAGCTCTCCTTCCTCTCTAATAGTAAAGTCCTAAGGTAAGTAATCAGGTTCTGTGTTATGGTAAGAGTGCAGGATTTGGAGTCAGAGGACCTGGGTGGAAATTCCAGCTCTGACACTTCAAGTCCTGTGTCACCTTGGAAAAGTAACAGCCTCTGCAATATCAAGTTTCCTTGTCTGTAAACAATAAAGGCTTTGGACAAGAATTCCCCTAGTGTGTCTTCTGACTCTAAATCTTCCACCTTATGATCTTCTTTCTGGCCTCTCTCTTTTGACAATCTCATTTCCTCCCATGGTTTCAGTGGTTATTTCTACATAAAAGAAAGGAAGGAAGCATCCTAGAGAAATCTTAGTTTGGCCTATGTTGAGTTCAGGATGCCCATGGGATGCCAAAGTGTCAATGTCACAGCAGTTTTCCTGCAATAGACAATGAGAGATAAAAGTTTGGAACTCAGAAGACAGGTAATGGTTTCAGATATCTGTCTGCTGAGCTCTCAACTTTCATCTCTCATTGCCTATTGGAGGCTGCAACATTGACACTTTGGCATCCTATGGGTATCCCGAACACTAACATAGCCCAAACCAAGATTTCTCTTCCTTCCTTCCTTCCTTCCTTCCTTCCTTCCTTCCTTCCTTCCTTCCTTCCTTCCTTCCTTCCTTCCTTCCTTCCTTCCTTCCCTCCCTCCCTCTTTCCTTCCTTCCTTCCTTCCTTCCTTCCTTCTTACACTCTAGATGTCACCCTTACTCTCTCTCACCCTTCACATATCCTGTCAGCCTATTGATTTTACCTTTGTACCATCTCTCAAATACATCCCCTCTTATCCTCTGATACTTCTCACACTTGGACTACTACAATAGCCTCTTCTTGGTCTGCCTCTTCTAATTCTCTCTCCACTCTAGTTCAGTCTCCAGTCAATCACCAAAGCGATTTTCCTAAAGTTCAGGTCTAGCCATACCACTCTTCCCCTCATTCACTAAACTCTTATCTCCTCACCTCCATAACCTCCAGGATCAAGACAAAATCTTCTGCTGGATATTCGAAGTCAATAAATGAGTCCCTCCTCCCATCTACCTTTCTATTCTTCCTGCTCCTTATATTCCACCTTCGCCCACATGTGTTTTGCTCCAGTGACACTGTCCTCTTTGTTTTTCCTCTAACAAGACACTATCTCTCAAATCTGGGCATTTTCAATGGTTATCCCTTACACATGCTATGCTCTTCCTCTTAACCTCTGCCTCCTAACTTCCCTAACTTACTTCATTGCCAGTTAAATTGCAACTCCTATAGGAACCTTTTCCCAATCCCAATTCTAGTGCCTTCTCTTTGTCAATTACTTTGTATTTATCGTGTATGTGTGTGTGTGTGTGTGTGTGTGTGTGTGTAAGATAAATAGACAGATAGATATCTTGTATTATATAGTTCTTTGCATGTTACATCTCCTTTTAGATTGTGGGCTCCTCAAAGACAGGGACTGTCTTTTCCTTTGTATCCCCAATGTCTAGTTTTGTGTCTGACATATAGTAGGCTTTTAATAAATAACTAATTAGAGTACTTGTTCTTGCTGAAAGCTCATCACTAGGAAATCAGTATCAGAGAAACTTCTTTGTTTTGAGTGATAACTTTATTTTGACTTTTTGTTTAGGATACTTGGCAAAACTGGGAAGTAACTTACTTTTCAGGGATGAAATTGAAGTCATGCTTAAGGGTAAGATATGGTTTTAAATGAATTTGGTGTATTCTGTATGTATTTAAACTTACTAATTTTCTATATTTCTTTTTAAAAATGTTTTTTCAATCAGAAAAAAACAAAATCTCTAATACACCAACCCTCACCCCAAATTAAGAAGGAAAGAAAATTAAAACCTATTACAAAACTCATTACAAATGTGTACAGTCAAGCAAAATAAATCTCCACACTGGTCATCTCCATTATCTATATGTATATGCATGCATGCATGTATGTTATGTATGTATGCATGTGTGTATGCATATATACATACACATGCATATATAATTCTATGCTGAATGAATACTTTCTACCAGGAGGTGGGTGGCATATTTCAGCATTAGTCGTCTGAAATCATTATTGGTCATTATAGTCTTCAGAATTCCTAATTCTTTCAAAGTTGTTTTTCTTTATTTTTTGTTGTCAGTGTATGAATTATTCTCCTGGATCTATTCATTTCACTCTGCATCAGTTTATAGAAAGTCTTTCCAGGTTTGTCTGAAATTTCACCATTTCTTACAGCACGATAGTATTCCATCACATTTATGTACCATAACTTGTATAGTTATTCCCTAATTTATGGCTCGCCCTCAGATGCACACTCTTTTCCACCTCAAAAAGAGTTATAGATATTTTTGTATATCCTAGTTAGAGTCTGTTTTGCTTAAGACTAATCCCTCTTGATTATGTGAAATAGCTTTCCCAAAACTTCCTTTCCCTCCCTCCCCCTTTTAGTGAATTCTTTCTTTCTCTTTCCATTCTTCTCTTCTGGGGACTGTAAGCCTATGTGCTTTGTCTGCTGGCTCATAAATGCAAACATCTCTACCATCCCCCACCCCTACCCCACCCCAGCCCTGGTGGGGAGGGAAGTGAGTGAGTGATGTCAGGATTCACAGGCATGTATTAAGTCTGGAATTACTACAGTAGTACTTGTAGAATTATTCAAGTAGAAGGGTGCCTGGAACCAAAGGTACCATAACCTTCACTTGCAGTTGTAAAGCAATAGTTATGTACATTTAGGCATCCTTGATTAATCTTTGAGACAAGCATATGCTAACGAAACAATCAACTGTGTAATGTTATATTCTAATCTCTCCATTCCTTTACAATGGTGGTTGTTAAATGATGTGTGATCTTGACCTTGGCTCTTCTGTTTTTAAGTTCTTTCTTTGTGGCTGCTCATAGATTTTTTTCCTTTAATCTGGAAGTGTTGGATTTTAGCTATAATGTTCCTTGAAGTTTTCTTTTGGGGATTTCTTTCAAAAAGCAACTGGTGGCTTTTTTTTCCATTTGGAAAATCTTTTTCTCTGGTCGAGAAATCTGGGCAGTTTACTTTCAAGATTCCTTGAGATATGACATCTTGATTTTTCTATTTTGAACATTTTGTCCAATGAGTCTTAATTTTTTTTTATCCTTGATCTGTTTTCCAATGTCCTGATTTGGGCTGGGATCTCAGAATGCTGCTGCACTCAGCTCCCATGCCAGCTAAGAAGCTCTCCTTGTTCAAAGTGATCAAACTGTAGGGCACTGCTCAGTCTTTTACTCTGAATGAGACCACTTTGGGAGAACTGAAAGATTACAGGTCCCCAGCAAGAGAAGTCCCTGAGATCCCAATTGCTTGATATCCCATTTAGATTTCTACATTGTTGCTCCTTGTGCTAACTCCTAAAGTTTCAAAATTTCTAAGGCAGAAATGGAGAAGCATCGAGCACCTTGAATAAAATGGTCACAAATCTCACCATAATTTAGGGCAATAATAAATTCTAGCCATGACATCAATTGTTCTTAAAGTATGGCATCTGACAGTCAAACAACTGACTAAAAGTGAAATCAAGAGGATGAATAAGTCCAATCCATTTGTAGAAGCAATGAGACCAATGGAATCTCAAACAATACAAAAGTTAGAGAAGTAATAGAATTCTATGACTAGAATTTGATTTGAGAGACATGATACCTCTGACTCTTAACTTCTCTAATCCTGCTCATTCAAATTCAGGTCAGAGTGGTATTCAACTTAACTGGGAAAAAAGCAAATTCAATTTACTGGTTTATAGTTTTAGTTTTGCAATATTTGGGGAGCACTACTCTCTTGGTTTTCCTTCTACTCTTCTGACCTCTCCTTCTCTGTCACTGTTGCCAGATCCTCCTACAGATCATTCCATCTAACATTAAACATACCCAAGGGTTCTGTCCTGGCTTCTCTTCTCCTTCTATACTTTTTTTCTTGGTGATCTCATTAGCTCGTATGGATTTAATTATCAATTCTATGCTGATTACTCTCAAATCTCTCTGCTGACCTCCTGTCTCCATCTCCAACTGCCTTTCAGATATCCGAGACTCAATGGTTGGTAGTCATCTTAAAACCAATATATCCAAAACAGAACTTATTGTATTTCACCCTAAACCCTCCCTCCCTCCTACATCCTCTGTTACTGTAGCAGTCAACACCAGCCTCCTGATCCCTCAGGCTTACAATCTAGACATCACCCTGGATTCCTCACTGGCTCCCCACCCAACCATATCCATGCTGTTGCAAAGGTCTATTGGCTTCCCCTTTGCAACATCTCTCAAATATGCCCCCCTTTCTCCTCTGACACAGCCCCCACTCTAGTACAGTTAGGTTCTCATCATCTCACACTTGGACTATTTTGATAGCCTGCTGGTGGATCTATCAGCTTCAAGTTTCTCTCTACTTTAACCCATTCTTCAGTCACCAGAGTGATTTTCCTGAAGCCCAAGTCTGATCAAATCACACCCGTGCCTGCCAACCTCCCATTCAATAAATTTTAGTAACTCCCTGTTGCCTCCAGGAACAAATACAAAATGCTCTGTTTGGCATTTGGAGCCCTTCATAACCTAGCCTATCTTTCCAGTTTTCTTGCACCTTGGTCCTCAACATATACTCTTCAGTTCAGTGACACTGGCCACCTGGCAGTTCCAGGAGCAAGATATTCTATCTCTTGACTCTGAGCATTATTTCTGACTGTCCCCCATGCCTGGAGTGCTCTCCCTCCATCGGTCCAATTAAATTCCAAGTAACATTCTGTCTTCTATAGAAAAATCTTTCCTAATGCCTTTTAATTCTTGTGTTTTCCTCTTTTAATAATTCCTATTGTTAATTCTTATTTATCTGTCTATTGATATTAATGAATCTATTAATATAGCTTGCTTTGCATCATTTGTCTGCATATTGTCTCCTCATTTAAATTATAAGTCCTTTGAGGGTAGGGACTATCTTTTGACCCTTTTTATATTCCCAGTGCTTAGTACTGTTTCTGGCCTACAGTTGACATTTAATGAATGCTCATTGATTTGATTCTAAAAGGAACTAATACACAATGTCCTCCTTTTGCTGAAATCACTTGTTTTGCACAATTTGGAATTGAGTTTGCAAAATGTTGACATCTATTTTAAAATTCTTCCTCATTAAGTCTAACTTTATCTTATTGAATATGAAGCACGACAACAAATATTTGCCAAACCTTGTCTTGATTATTGCACTTAGGTTTTCAAGTGGTTTTAAATTAGAGTATTGTGCTACGTCACTGCTGCATGCTTATCTCCATATGTTGAATAGATTTCTTCACCTTTTATGACAAGGTTCTACTTCAGTATTCCACCTAGTTTCTTTTACTCTGTCATGTCTGCTTCTCTGTATATCAATATATCAGAGTTCATCATTCCCTCAATGAGAACAAGACTTCCAGGCTCAGTGGAAGTTAAAAATCCTAAAACATTTTTGGTGAATGTTTTATAGTCTGGTGAAAATACTTACAGATTTATCCATAATTATTCACTTTTTGTAGTAATATTGAATGAAATAAATGAATTTCCCCTTAAAATTTTTCTTTTTACCAATCTTCAGTACTTTAGTCTTGCTCATATTAAGCAATAACCTTGATACACTATTGTTCTAACTTCAAGAAGCCTATGCCACACTGTAGAGGAATCACCAGTTTCTAGTTTCCCTTTGAAGCTTGGTTCCTTTGAAGGTCTTTGCTTGTTTTGTGATGATTAATTAGGCTATTTAGCAACAATAGTTTTGGGTTTTTCTTTTTTATTCCTCAGCATCGGGTTTTTATTTTTTGTTTGTACTTTTTTCTTTGTACTTCAAAGCAACTGCTCCAGTTTCATTGTGGACTTGAATGACCCCTGAAACGCTTTACTGCCCCAGTCCTAATATGGCTTTATTACGTCTACTTGTCATTGAACTGTGCTTAATAAAAACTGTACCTTTTGCTTTGACTTTGCAAAAATATCCATTCTTAAATACTTATCTACCTCAAAGTCTTACTATGAATTTCAAGTAAGATAATACATGTAAAGCACTTTACAAAACTTTAAAGTGCTATATAAATTCTAGTAGCTCTTAATATTAATATCAATAAAATGACATATTAAAAACACAACAAAAGAGAACAATGAATCACATGTATATGGCAGAAATCCCACACTCAACTGAAAAAGAACCAAATAAAGGGGAAGAAATCAATCAGACTTTTCCTAGTCAAGTTCAGACTTCTGAGTGAACCTAGTATCAATTGCACCACACACCATATGACTATTGACGTCATAAAATGAAACAATTTTTGAAAAACTTTATTGCTTGTCCAAAGTAATTTGCATAACACTATAGGTTCTTTCTAATAGGATAAGGGAGATAGATAGAAAAGAGGGAATAATTCAATCTACTGAAGTCTGTTTATGTTTTTCACAAGGGGAGGATAGAAAGATGAAAAAAAGCAGAGATAATGGAGGAAAACCAGCTTTCTTCCTGGACCATCAATACGAGTTTCTGATTTTTAAAAAATGTGGGTTGGCACCCTAATCTTACTTGACTTCTGAGTAACACCTTGATTAATTAGAATCTTTTCAAATTGGCTTTCCTTCCAAATTTCAGTAGTTCACAATTCATCAACACATATTTATATAAGTTCTTCCTGAGCAGCCTGCTCAGTAACAGATGGTATAAGGCAAACAGAGAAGTGTAAATCAGAGCCCTTACCTACTTCCAAGGTGTCAGTGTTCTGAAGGTAGAGTTAAGATTCCTGTCCTGGAAACAGTGAAGGATTACTACAAATTAGCCTGCAATTTCAATGATAGAAAAAGAACCCATCCCAGGCAGAGGAGCCCTCCTTTGCAGTTTATAGTCTTTTTAAAAGATGCCTAAAGCAATGGCATCAAACTCTAACAGAAGGAAGGGTGGCCCACCATAAGGATTCCTGCAAACCACTTATTGACTAACTTAAAATATAACATTATTTATGTTTCTCTTAAGTTTTATTAAATATCTCTCAATTACATTTTAATCTGGTCACTTATAACCTAAAACATTGTAATGCCATGCACCAGCAGATTCCCAAAAGAATTCTACTGTGAACAGCTTTATCTCCATGGTGTAACTTGGCATGATACTCGTAGAAAGTCTCAGGAGTCATATCAAGTCATCAAGAATTTATTAAGTGATTACAATCAGCCAAGCACTGTGCTAAGAGCTGAAGATACAAAGAGAGGCAAAAACAGCCTCTGCACTTAAGGAGTTTACATTCTAATGGGGGAAGCAGCATGAAAAGACTATGTACATGGAGGATAAGTTGGAGAAACTTTTAAAGGAGTGAAGCAAATAGGAAAGGCCTCTTGAAAAAGGTAGGGATTGAAGTCAACAAAGGAGAGGATCCCAATCATTGGGGACAGCCAGTAAAAAGTCGTGAAGTTGAGAGATTTAATATCATGGGGAAAGAACAACAAAAAGTCCAATATTTCTGGGTCAGAGTAAGTAGCAGGAAGAAAGTGTAGAAGCAATGGAAAAGTAGAAATGCATCAAGATGTAGAGATCTTTAAAAGCCAAATAGGATTTATTAGCTCTTAGAATAAACATTATAGGTAGAACAAATACTAGCGGTAAAAGGGTGAACCATTATAGCTTATTGAGTAGAGTGTTATGGTCAGACTGCTACTTTAGGAAGATCATTTTAGTAGCTGAGGAAAGGATAGATTGAATTGATGAGATATTTGAGGCAGGGAACTAACCAAAAGGCTACTACAATAATCCAGGTGTTACAGGATGAGGGCTTTCAGAGTGATGGCTATATCTGAGAGAAGAAGGCATATAGAAGAGATGTTTCAAATGTAAAAATTATAGAACTTTGAAACAGATTGAGCATGGTGGAGAAGAGAATTAGGAGTCAAGGATGATGCTTAGATTGCAAGTCTGGATACTGTAGAAGGTGGTCATATCTGCCATAGTCTCAGGGAAGTTGAAAAGAGAAGTTGTAGGAGGAAAGATGGTAAGTTCAGTTTTGAACATAATGAATATATGATATCTAAAGGACATGCAATTCAAGAAGTCCATTAGACACCTGGAGATGCTTATCTGAAGGTCAGGAGAGGGGTCAATTTCAGCGAATAACTCCTGGAGGCAGTTTAGTACAGTAGATAGAGCACTGGGCCTAGAGTCAGGACAAGCTGAGTTCAAATCCAGCTTCAGACACTTAATCTGATCTTTGGCAAGTCATTTAATCTGCTTGCTTCAGTTTCCTCATCTATATAATAATGGTCTCCCAAGGTTGTTGAGGATCAAATGAGATAGTATTTGTAAAGGACTTAGCATAGTGGCTGGCACACAATAAGCATCATATAAATTAATTGATAATAATAAATCTGAGAATCATAGGCATAGATATGATAATCCAGAGAGAAGAGAAGAAGGTCTGGGATATATCGTGGTTGGTACAAGATAGATCCACAGCCAACCAAGACCAAGAAGGAGTAGCCAGAAAGGCAGGAGTAGAACCAAGGGAGATCAGGGTTATGAAAACCTAGAAAAAAGAAAATAACAGGGAGTAAGGAGTGATCAAGAATGTCAAAGGTTGTACAGAGGTCAAGAAGAATGAAGAGTTGAAAGGAATCATCAGATTTGGCAATTAGATTAATGAAATACAGAAGAAAGATATAGAAGCTATATCAATCAAACCACCAAATGATTACTTCATAAAACCAAGAAAAACATTATACCAAAATTCATCTGGAAGAATAAAACATTAAGAATATCAAGGAAATTAATGAAAATTTTTGAGGGAAAGACGCATAATAGCACTAGATCTCAATCTAGACTACAAAGCCATAATCATTAAAACCATTTGCACTGGGTAAGAAATAGAGGGGTTGAGCAGTGTAACAGACTAGGTTCACAGTAAAGAAAAAAAGCAAATGTGTATAGTAGCCTTGTGTTTAATAAACCCTAAGATCCCAACTCTGGGGGGGGAGTAGATTTCATTATTTGACAAATAATGTTATTGGGAAAACCGGAAAACATATTTTCTACCACGATAAGCACTAAATGGGTATCTTATTTAAACATAAAGGTGGCATAGTAAATAAATTAGAGAAAGATCAAAGCTATCAGCTCTATGGACAGGGGAAACATTCATTGCCAAATAAGAGACAGAGAGATTCACAAGAAGTAAAATGGACAATTCTGGTGACATACACTTGAAAAGTTTGTGTACAAGCAGAACCAGCTCAGCTAAAATTATAAGAGAAATAAGAAAACAGGAAAAATCTTTGCAGCAAGTTTTTCTGATAAAGGTGCCATTTCTAATACGTTTGTATATACATATATATACATATATAATGAAATCTATATTTGTATGTGTTCATAAATGAAATACACACACATATACATACATACATATATATGTGTATATATATATATATGAAATCCAAGTTATCAATAGCTATAAAAGTTCTAAGTCACTAAAAGAGAAAATTCAAATTAAAGCAACACTAAGCTGCCACCTTATTCTCATCAGACTGGCATAGTAGCAAAACAAACAAGAGAAAAAGTAAATGACAAATTCTAGAGGAGCTGTGGGGAAACAAAAAGGCAGATTAATGCATTGTTGATAGAACTGTGAACCAGTCCAGTCATTCTAGAAAGCACGTGGAACTACACCCAAGAAGCTTTTAAATTACGCATGAATTTGGCCCAGGAATACTGCTACTAGGTCTATACTCCAAAGAGACCAAAGAAAGAAGAAAATAACCATATGTGCAAAAAATGTTTACAGCATCTCTTGGTAGATAAGAATTAGAAACAGGAATAGCTGAATAAATTATGGCTTATGAATGTAACAGAATACTCCTATGCTGTTAAAGTGATGAAAGAGATCATTTCAGAGAAACCTGTGGAGACTTGCAGGAATTGATATGAATCTAAATGATCAAAAGCAGGAGGAAAAAATGTATATAATAACAATGAAAGTGTAGAGACAAACCTTTCAAAGGTTTAGGCGCTCTGGTTAACACAAAGGCCAATCACAATACCAGATAACTAATGATGAAGCATGCCACCCTCCTGTAGATAGAGAAGTGATAGACAGAATGAAAAATGAGGTATATGTATGTGTTTATACTTATGTTTATATATATATGCACACAGCCAGTTCAATAATTTATTTTGCTTGACTTTTTCTTGCTTTATTTATGTGGGAGTAGGGTAAGTGAGGAGAAAAAGAAGCTATATGCAAAGTAAAATAAAATTGACATTTTAAAAACTTTTCAATAAGTTTTAAAATGAGATCATTGGTAACTTTGGAAAGCGTAGTTTCAATTGAATGATAAAATGAGAAGCCAGACTCAACATAATGAAAGGAAAAGGCAGAGAAGCTCTTGTAGATGGCTTTCTCAAGGAGATGAACTACAAAAGGGAGGGGAAATATAGGATAATAGCTACCAGATGCTGAGATTGAGAGGTAGTGTTATTTCGACTATGGAGACATAAGCATGTTTGTAGGCAGTAGCAAGCATCCTGTAGACAGAAAGAAATGGAAGATTAGAAAGAGAATGGTTGGGGATAGAGGAAGAAATCTGCTGGAGAAGACAGAATAGAACAGGATCAGGGGTATATGTTGCCTTTATATGAAAAAGGACTCCTTCATGTGAGACAAGGTGAAGGAGGAAATAGTGGGAACTGGCAATTGTGGCACGAGAACAGATAAAAGAAGAGCAAGCTTTCTGCAAATAGCCTCATTTTTCCCCTGATATATGAGGCAAGATTCTTATCTAAGCAGACAGAAGGAGGGGAACAATGAGAGTCTTAATGAGGGATAAAAAAAAGTTTGGGAAAGCCACTGAGGTGAGGGAAACAGTTAATTGATAGCAGAGGTTAAACAGGTTGCTTTTAGGACTCAGTTGAGACTACGTACCAAATCTGTAGTGGACCCAGGCAAGCACAATTTCATCATTCTCCCCAGCTCTATTAAGCAATGAGTGAATATATGTGAAGGCATCAGATGGTGGGAGTAATCCAAGGTTGGAACTTGGCAAGGCATAATCAATGATAGATAAGATATGAAAGATCTGAATGTTGAGGAAAAAGTTAAGTTAAATTGGTTCACCAAGAGGTAAAAATGAGGAAGTAGAAGAATGTAGCAGTGCAGATGTGATATGCTGGGAAAGGAATTCAGTGATGGTCAGGTAGACGTCACAATAAGGATGAAGAACCAAGTTTAGGGTTGTACAGCAGAGGGAAGAATCAAATGATAAAATAATTATGATCAGATGAAGGAATTTTGAAGTATATGTACATGAAAGGAATTTATGAAGTTGACAGCAAAATCAATGGTATGATCATTTCTGTATTTAGCTGAAGTGGATTGGAGGAGTAAGTCACAGAAAATAAGAAAATTAAAAAACTGGGACATTTGAGAGATTTTTGAGGGAGTGTCACTATATAAACTGAAATCTCCTAGTATGAGGGCAGGAGTTGGGATGGAGAAAAAGACGTTGCTTGAGTCAAGCACTGAACTCATTGAGGAAGGAAAGAAAATGTTCTTGGATCAATAGATAACAGGTACCAGAACCTTTTTTTTCTTTTCTGGAGGGGGGAAGACAGGGCAATTAGGGTTAAGTAACTTGCCCAAGGTCACACAGCTAGAAAGTGTTAAGGGTCTGAGGTCAAATTTGAACTCAGGTCCTCCTGACTCCAGGGCTGGTGCTCTATTCACTGAGCCACTGAGCCACCTAGCCACCCCTAGTTACCAGAATCTTGACTGAGTATAAATGTAAATCAAATGATTCTCAATGGAGGACAGCTTCCTGAGTGATAAATGAGTCTGGAAGTGACAATGGGAATTGAGGAATATTCAACCTTACTACCAGAACCAATGGATATAAGTGAAAGTGCAAACTGTATTAAAAATGGCAGCCAGGGATTCCTTGTCATTAGGAGGGAGTCAGGTTTCAGTGAGTGCCAAAAGATGGAAAGAGAAAAGAAAAGGTTTAAGATGAAAGGAAACTAGAGTGGAACTTTGAAGTCATGCGGTTAGAGGGATGGGAGTAAGAGAGTAGGCAGTTGCAGAGGGGAAAGAAGATTTGTAGGGGGACATAGAGGTAGTCAGTATCTCTGTGATGGGTAGAGTATTACAGGGTAGGAGTACAGAAACTATGGAGCAATGAGTTCAAACAGATTAACAATGACTGCAGAGGAGCCCACTGAAGAAGGTCCGTAATTAGACGATTCAGGGCCCTCCCAGGATATCCAGCCTTGTGGCAGGGATTGATGATGAGTTCTGTGAGACCTAAGAAACCCAACTCCTACTAGGTAGGAACAGGCAAAGTCACAACCTTGGAAAATCCAGAGGAGAAAGCAGGAACTAGCAACTCAAAGTGGATCTAATTCAAGAACCATTTCTGAAACACTAGAGAATGTCCTAGGGTCAAAGACAGTGATCAAAGCTTGGAGGGTAGCTTTGACAGGGGTTCCCTGGGAGAACGCAGGAGTGAGGAAGCCTCAGGAGACAGTGGCTGTATAACATAAGGGTCAATTGTGGGAGGAGTCCAGCTTTATCATAACAAGGTGAATTAATTTTCTTGTTTCAGCTATGGAAAAAGTGCTCTGTGATCAAGATGCTTCCATCAAGCAGATGGCTGAATTTACCTACATGTTATTTTGGGAAATAGCCAATGAAATGAAAGACAATAGCTTTAAACATAATTTAAGAAGGATATTAACTTTCTACCAGTTCAAAGACTTAGAGCTTCTTTATGGTTATCAGGGTAGAGAACCTTTTGAATGTTTTGATGAGGCTTATGAATATTCGAGAGGATTTACGGAAACAGAGATTATATTCCATAGGGAGAGCATAACAGATGTTCCCCAGACCAATATTTCTTAGGGGCTTCCTGTCCGTAACACAAAGTCAGGTTGAAGGCTTATTTGCCTGTATTATTGTTGAAAGGCCCTGCCACTCTTCCATTTGTTTGTATCCAGGTATACAATATAGGGGAAACGCATTGTGTATCAGTTTTTAACACAAAGGTTAGAAACTCTGTTTTATGAGATGTACCAATAAAAAGAAAACAGAGGATTGTCATAATTATTTTGGATGAGGTCCTAACTTTAATAAATGACATAGGTTTCACTGCTGTAGTATGCATGTATATCACCAAGCACCCTAGCATACCCAGGATAGCTGCTAACACAGGTCATTAGATCTGCTTTTCTAAAGGAAGGCAACTCAAAAATGGATTAACAATCTTACTTCAATCAATCAAACACATATCATTTACCTAGTACAGGGGAAAAAGTCAACATCCTGAACTTAAGAGAATGCAAACAGAAGTTTCAAGCAGACAAAGAAACAGATCAGAATAAGGGTTTCCAGCCATCTGACCATTACATCCATACTTAGTCAGTTACCAGAGAGGGAAGCACATCTGGGTTTTCAAAGCTGGGTGACTCAATGGCTTTCCAGAGTCTCATCCGGCCAAATCAAACAACTCTTTCCAACGTGAGCCTCAAAGCAAAACCTCACATCAGGGTATATATAGCCTTCTCCTGGATCAGAGAATGTCACAGCCCTCTTGACCCACCGCCCAATCACAAAGTAATAAGGCGTGGGCATTCTTCAAGAACAAGCTTCCAGCCACAGAATCCATGTGACCATATTCAGCCTATTAGGGGGCAGAGTATACTTTCAAATCAGGGAAGGTTCTCAGAGCCACTTAAGCCTATCAAAGGGCCTAGAGGCAGGGAAGATCTTCAGATTCTCACAACAGCATGCCTACCAATGAAATCCCAGATGCATGAAATAAGAGATGTATTAAAATGTCCAATATATTCACTACCATTTTCAAGATCCCCAAATGCATTATTTTCATTCCCACCTCAATTGCCACTTTGTCTCCTATACAAAGCCTATATAGTCTATAAGACCCTAACCCAGGTCTTCATTTCCTTCAGCTCACACTGATACTTCTGATCTCTGAGCTTCTATTGCTCTATAGCTAACAACACACATAAGTCAGCATTTAACCTCTAACAGTGCTTTCAAGCCTCAAGGTTATAAACTCTCTAAGGGCATGTCCCATTCCTTAAGTGTCTTCTATGTAAAAGTCTTAGCACAATTCTAAGTTTCAAATATAAAGTTTGTTGGTCAACCTTCTTTTGATGAGCTTTTCTGGAGTTAAGGAGGCTTATCCTCACATGAAAAGTGATATGCCCAAAAGTGATGCACCCAGACAAGACCAGGTCTTTATGTCAAGCATTTCCTGCATAGCACTCACTCAGGAGCAGGTCTTCCAACACCCACTAGCAGTAGCAGGTTGGGTCCCCAGAGTTCAGGTGGCTAATTGTCCACTGAGAGTTTTTTGAGTAGACCTGAAGGGTGCGGTTTTGTGTTGTTTTTCCCTGATGCTCTAGCTCAAAAGCCCCTAGAAGTGTGATTCCCCCCATGATTGTCAGTTGATGTCAGTCAGATAATTCACTTTTTAAAAGCAGGCATTCACTATGGCGTTATAATTGGCACAAAATAATGCTTCATCCAAACCCCCACCCCCACCCCCAATAAAAACCGGTGATGCTTTTCCATAAGTACATCCAGAGTTTAGGGGACAGTGAGTTCAAGCTCAGAGCAGATGTGGCCAAGGGATCACACAGACCCTAGGTGTTCAAAGACCTTTTCTTCTCTTGGGGGTGGGTATTCATGAAGTTTGTCTTTATGTTTAACATTTTTTGCTGGGTTCCTTTAGGAGTGTTTAATCTATCTTTATTTATTGCATCCACTCTGTCTTGAAATCCCAATGAAGACATTGCCGTCATGGTAACGCTGCAAGGATATGGTTTTTAGAAACTCCAAATCATATGGCAATTCAAGATTCACAAGGTCTCTGGTCAAGGAAAGAGGAAGGAGGGAGTTGGATAAAGAAAAACCATGAGAAAGACCAAAGACTTTCTCCTGACACCCAAGAAATTCCTTCTCAGGGACTTGGCTAGAGGCTTCCATCACTAATCTAATGGGTTTTCAATTTTTTTTTAATTCCAAACCAGTTTCTTTGTTTTATATGTGCTTCACAGAATGTGACCAAATCCTTCAGCCAATGAAGAGAAATGTGATTTTAAACCAAGCTGAAATGCCTAGCTTGAGATGTCCTGGCCTTTTTCACACCTAGGTCATGCCTCTAATTGAATCGATTGAGATCTGGTCTGACCTCTGAGAGAGCTAGGTGACCCACTGGATTGAATGCTGGGCCTGGAGTCAGGATGACATGAGTGTAAATAGTCTTAGACATTTAATTTTGTGACCCTGGACAAGTCACTTAACCTCTGTTTGCCTCGGATTCTTAAACTACAAAATGGAGAGCATAATAGCATCTACCTCCTAGCGTTATTATCAGGATCAAATGAGATAATATTTGTAAAAAAAACGTCCTTAGTATATGGCATACATAGTAGGTACCATATAAATACTTATTCAAATACTTATTTCCTTCTCTTCCCACTTCAGATCTGACAGAGGCATCAAGGCTAGAGTGTTCCATCAGTTACTATATATGACTTAGGATAATTTGATTGATCAACTCAATAAGCCCCAACATTTACACTCACTTAGGAAAATGTGCTATAACTTATATCTTTCTGATGCCCATTGAAGGCTCACCTCTGCAGCACAGTAAAGCAGGGAAGGAGGGTTTTAGAGAGGGAAAGGGTTAGATTATGAAGGGTTTTGCTTGACAAACAGAGGAATATGAACTTGATGCAGCAGAGGAAAGTAAGCTAAGTCATTGGGAATTCCTTCCACCTCTTCCCTCAAGAGAAGAGAGGAAAGGAATAAGGAATAGTCATGGTCCCCAGTTACCCTGCCTTGACACATAATAGAGGGAATGAGTAATGTGATTGAAGAGAAATTCCCATCCATCTTACTCTACCCAAAATATCACCATTAAACTGATTGAAAATCTACCAATTAAACAATTCATTGTAGTCAATAAGCAAGCACCCCAAAGAAGGTTAGAAAGATGAGGTGGAACAGCTTTTAGAAATTTCCATTTTAAAATGGATTAATTCAATCTGATTACTTACATCTTTATACCATACTGAAATCCTGAACATAAAATCAATGGGAATTTTGATAGAGGTGAGAGTATAAGAAGTAGTTTTCAGCCAGGGGAACTTGTAGGAAAGTCGGTCTGGGTCTGTACTATTGTAACAAGAATGAGAGCAATTGAGATCATTATTCATTTTTAAGTGGAATTTAATAAGCTGGCAACTACAAGGGGTGAGCACCATCCAAATCAAGCAGCCCCAAGATGTATTTTCTTGGGGTTTATATAGACCAAAATCATAACATAACTGCAACCAGGGGAAACCACAACTTAGTCAGTTGCTACACAAGAGGAGAAAATACAGAAACCAAAAGACAGCATTGATTATTGACCTGTCAGTTACCCAAACAGTAGAGATGCCTTGATTGGTTCCTAGGTAAGGGTGAGGAGCTGTGGTTGTCTGCTTGGTGCTTTTGTGGCAGGCTTGGATAGGCCTGACTTGGAGGGCCGTTCTGGAGGGCTAGGTCTGTTTTGTTGGTGAGTCTCCTAGGGGACCAGGGGTACATGTGTTAGACTGGATTCTTAGATGAGCTTGATAGGGAAAGGGGTTGGGAAGTGTTCCTAAAATGGAGGTTACCACATTTCCCACTTTTTTTCACTAGTCAAACATTTGACTTGGAACTGAGACCTGGGGGTGGCTTAAGGGAGATGTTATCAACTGAAAACAAACAGGGGCCTTTAGTGAGGGCCAGGCCAATAGAATATTGGGGCTGGAGGCAGCTTTACTAGGATCCCATCATTCCTCCCTCAAAGAAATGGGGCCCAAATTCATTTGGGAGAAAGGGTGAAGGTCTCAGCTTCCATAGCTTCTTCAGGCTGAAAGTGAGAGTAGAACTGTCCTTTTCTCAGTGGGTACCAAGGAGGAAGTTGACTGGAACCAAGCATCCATCACATCCAGGGGATGATAGGTGAGAATACTGTTTGCTGCCAACTGTAGATGAATTGGCCTGTAATCTGAGAGACAGAAATCTGACAGGAACATTAAATATACAGGGTCTGAGATATAAAGGGAAAAACAGATATATCTAGTAACTTTTTTTTTTACTAAACTATTTAGGCTGTAGAAAGAAATAGCATTTTTGGCAGAATAGCTCAGATCTAATACACACTTCATTAGCTCAGATGCATCACAGCCTTAATACGTGGGAAAATGATTAATCTGTGTTTTTACTTTTGTTTCACAAGCTTCTTTTCCTTTTGTCTAATTGTTCCCATGTTATTCAGAAAAAAATGTTTTATTCCATGAATTTAACCTTTCACTTGACTATTCAGGCAGGCAGATGACAAGCCTGTTTATTAGTTTACCCAGTTGTTTGGGATATGGAATAACTACACATTGAGATTGAAAACAGCAAGATTTCACATATCTGCATTGTACTTTTACTATCTTTTACTGACCACTTGCTCTAATTAGAGAAATCTGTCATAAAAGGAAAAAGCAGGAACATGCCAGATATGACAGGATAAAGAATCCTTAGCTCTGTTTGAATACAGATAAGAATCATTTTAATTCCATCTCACAGCAAGACTCAGGAATAGCCAGGTAAAAACATTCCTTTTCAAAGGGAGACAATGGGGAAACTGAGCCAGGAGGGTCCCATTTTAGATTGAGGCTAAAATTGCCTTCTTGGCTTTTCCCAAAAGCAAACCTTCAGCTGTAGCAGGATTCCTTCTGAATAGATTGTGTCATTTCACTCAGATCCTTATTTAATGAAGACAACTATATCTAAATTCAAACTCAAAATAAAATTATTTGCAGTCCCAATGTCTTTTACCAAAAAAGGCCAAGTTTCACCAATCACAGCTTAGGGCTTGATACAATTGCTTTTATTTGTATGGAGTTGCAAGAAGTAATAAAAGCTTACCACAACTTATATGCATAAAAGATTTCATATCTCAGTAAGCTAAGTTCACTGTTTAGGAGCTCCATCACACAAACAAGCTTATATTTTTCCTGGGGCTGATGAACTTGCTCACCAGATGGTTTCTGGAGATCTGGCAAGTTTACAAATAAGGAGAAATCAATGGGGACTCCAAAGAAGGAGCTGATAACAATCCCCACTTCTTCTTGTCAAGAGTCAAACCCTTGACTCAGAACTGGGACCTGATTTTCCCTATGATATTCTTCCTCTGGACTGATGAAAACCATCTACTTTATGTGTGACAAGTCCCCTATTTTCAATACTGATTTTTCTTTTTCCTTGCCAGGATGTATTTCAGGCTTCCCGTATTTTATTTTCAGGATCCAAGTGTATGGTAGCTGGTACATGTTGCTACCCTGAGAACTGCTGTGGGATCAGTTGTAAGTTTTAACATTGAAACAGTAGCCCAAATAACTTAGTTAACAATCTTACAAGTTTAAACACTCTTAACTGAAACTTCCTTTTAAACAAAGATAGACTTGGAAGTATATGATTTTTTCAAAGTACAGTACTACAAAATATTATAAGAGAAAACTATTTTATCTCCTTTTAATATAATAAATTTTATTTGTTTTCTTGTTTACATCGTTCATTTTCATGAGATTTTTGAATTATGAATTTTCTCCCTGTCTTTCCCCTACCCCAACCCCAAAACAGCAATCCCACTGTAGAGCCCCTCCCCTGGTCTGCGCTCTAACAATCTGGTAGGGCAGGGAGGGTCTCTCTATCCCAGCCCCTGTTTATCTTGATTCCCAGTTGCAGGTATTGCAGAGCTTTGAATTCTAGATTCTTTCAGTTCCTCCCTTGTCACCCACACCCGCTGGAAGGACAACCAATTCAATACAGGCTGTATAGGTGTCATTATACAGGACATCTTCATAGTGGACATATTGTGACAGTGATCATATGTCCCTCCTTCCTATCCTTCCACCCCTTGTTCTGTTCTCTGCACTGTCCCTGTCCCTTTTTTGAAGTGTGAGCATCCAGCACCCTCCCCCAGACCTGCCCTCCCCTCCATCATCCTGCCTTTCATCACCACCCCCGCTACTCTCTTGTGTGGCATGATGCCTATTTTAGAGTTTATGCCATTTTTTCCCTAAGCCAGATTCGATGAGATTAAATGAAAATAAAGTTGTAACAGTTATCCCTTGACTCTTCCACACGGGATGATGAGCCCCATTTTGTCTCTCCATCTCTCTCATTCTAGTCCTCTCCCACCTCAGAATTTGCCTTTTAAAGCATCATCCCTTCATATTCAATTCATCCTATGCCCTCTATAAACCCATATATATGCATGCTCAGATATGTATTCATATGCATATATAGCATCCTATATAGACATATGTGTGAGTATACATATATATCTATTTGTATTCCCTTCACCTATCCTCATACTAAGAAAAGTTTCATAAGTTATTATTATCATTTTTCCATATTGGCATGTAAATAATTCAAATTTTATAAGTTCCTTATGACTTCTTTCCCATGTTTACCTTCTCATGCTTTTTGTGTTTGATTGCCAAATTTTCTATTCAGTTCTGTTTTTTTTTTTCAGCAAAAATGCTTGAAAGTCCTCCACCTCATTGATTGTCCATATTTTCCCCTGGAAAAAATGTGCTCAATTTTGCTGAGTAGCTGATTCTTGGTTTTAATCCCAGATCCCTCAATTTTCAAAATATCATACTTCAGGCCGTGGGATCCCTCAGTGTAGAAGCTGCCAGATCTTGGGTTATCCTGAGAGTGCTTCCGCAGTATTCAAATGGTTTTCTCTTGACAGCCTGTAATATTTTCTCTTTAGCTGGGTATTCTGGAACCTGGCAATCACATTTCTAGGAGTTTTCTTTTGGGGATCTTTTTGAAGAGGTGATTGGTGAATTCTTTCAAGTTCTATTTTGCCCTCTGACTCTAAAACATTGGGGCAATTTTCGTTGAGGATTTCTTGAAGGATGCTTTCCAAGTTCTTTTTTTTGTCATGGGTTTCAGGTAGACCAATGATTTTCACATTGTCTCTCCTGGATCTATTTTCCAGGTCAGTGGTTTTTTTCAAGGAGATATTTCACATTGCTTTCTATTTTTTTCATTTCTTTGTAACTGTTTAATAGAATCTTGGTTTCTCATA
>CM053593.1:51896339-51922969 GCA_028646575.1 Pseudocheirus occidentalis
AGAATTTAAAGTTCAGCAATACCTGCAACTAGGAATTAAGATATGCAGGGGCTGGGATATGGGAAACCCTCCCTGCCCTACCAGAAAGTAAGAGAGCAGAGCGGGGGGGGGGGGGGGGCTTTACAGTGGGATTGCTGTTTTAGGGTTGGGGCAGGGGTAAGACGGGAAGAAAATTTGTAATTCAAAAATGTAATGAAAATGAATGATATAAACAAGAAAACAAATAAAAAAACATTTAAAAAAAACATAAGAATGCCTAGAAGCTATACATCAACTGAAAAAGGACTTTGAAAACCAAATAAGAGAAGTGGAGGAAAAATTGGGAAGAGAAATGAGTTTTATTGCTGTTCTTATTTTGCTTCCTTTTCCTCATGTTGGCCAGTAAATTAATTGGTTGGGTTTTTTTTTTAGCTTTGTGAAACTCTACTTCCGGGGGGGAAGCTCTGTTCCAAATCGCTGGGATTTTCCCAGCTACCGGAGCTATTAGGGGGGTGTTGCAGCCTCCCCTAGCTTTGGTTTGCTGAAACTGCTCCCCAGGACCACCACCCAAGACCACAATCTGGATCCAGGCTGCTCAATGCAAGAGTACTTGGCCCTGATCAATCTACTCAGCCCCTCTGCGAGATCCACAGGCCAGGGGCTATGAGGCAGCCCAGTGGGGGAATCTGCAGGTTATAGCAGTTTCTGCTATTCCTCCATTGCTTCTTTGCCCTGGGGTAGATTGGCTGAACTGCTTTTCCTCCCCCAAATTTAGCTTGAAAGCTTCACTCATTTTCACTGACCTTTAATCCTGGCTTCTGCAGATTGCTCCCGGTGCTCTAGTTCTTCTCTGAAGTAGACTCAGTCTGTGGCTTGGGAAGCTCGGCTCCTCCAGGCCACCCTGGAGCCTGGCCACATGACTGTTTTAGGCTGGGCTGGTCTTGGCACCAGCCTGCAGGCCCGTGGGATGAGCCCCTCCTGCCTAGCTGCCTTTCTTTAATCCCTATTTTTCACACCTTTCTTTAATCCCTATTTTTTACACCTTGGTAGATGTGGAGATGCTGGAGGCTGTAGATCTTCTCTCTTGTAGATTGGCTGCAGCTGGGTTTGGCTCTTTCCCACCACCCCAGGGCCTGGCCACAGTTCAATTTCAGGCTGGGCCAGCCTCGGTTTGGGTCCTGCCGCAATGATCCCCTGCTGCCAAGTTGCCTTCCGTGAGAGATGTGTTTTCTGCATTTTTTGAGTTTGAGAGTCCTAGAATTTGTCCAGCATCATATTTTTATGGGTGTTTAGGGTGGCTGCATGGGAGCTATGGGACCTTGCTGTTTCTCTGCCACCAGCTTGGCTCCTCCCCTGGAAGTCCCCCCGCCAAAACTACTTATCTTACAACATAGATAATACAACTGTTTACCATTAACAGTATCATGAGCAATTACCATGTTCTTAAATTTAAACTTTGAAATCAAAACCAATTAATTACCATTCTGGTGACCTTAAAAATTCCACATAAAGTTACACAGAACTAAAGTTTTCTTGATGTCACACAGCCAATCAACTTATCACTAGAAATCAATTACATTCAGGAATCTCACATAGATGGTGACTGTGGTGATCCATAAGCCCTTAAATTAACATGAATACATACTTAGATGAAGCAAGCTTGAAAACCACATGCCTGTTTTTTTTTCTTTCAAGGTTTCTCATTTGCTCAATAAGAATTCTACAAAATGCGTTTCCAATTCACCTTGCACAGAGAATCATTCATTTCATCATTACTAATGTGGAAACTATGACTTTAAATCACTGTATATTTCCGGAATAGCCAAAAGTGTATAAGACAGGGTTAGTAGAACTGATAAAGTAACATAACTGATTTTAAACAATTTATTCCATCTTTCAGTTTCAACAAAATTCTGATTGAAAACTGCTTTATCTAACACCATTTCTAGCTCACAATGGTCACTCAATTTTTATAATATGAGAGAAATTTACTACAGTGTAGAAATATAATAATAACACAAATAGTAAGATGGCATTAATTGCGTTTCCAAATCACATATAAAAATTATTGCCTACCAAGTGCAGAGGCTGGTTGATTTCTGACATCATTTTTCCTCTTCTCCTTTTTTCATCTCCCCACAGTTTCAGAACCTGCTAGTGGGGGTGGTCAATTTGGGAAGGAACCTAGTGCAGGAAGGACTATGAGCTGGGGAGTGCCAGGAGGTTGTAGAGTCCACTGGCTACATTAAGGGAACTTGGAGCAGAACTCCAGCTTCTGGTGGTGTGGAAGCAAGGACTTGGGGTTTTGAGAGGAGAGGTTCATCTGCTCATCTAGAGGAGTAGGCTTCAGGTCTCTGCCCAGAGACCTAGGTCTATTGTTAGTGGGGCCCCAATACAGCTGCTGTGCCTCCCCACTTTGTTCCTTTCACCAGGTGGGGGAGGTTAACTCAAATTCTCAACTATTCATCTAACTTTTCACTGTAGCATTAGCTGGGTCAGAGCCAGGATGACAGGGAGAAGGCACTATGATCCTAGTCTGGGAAGAGCTGGGTGTTCTCTCTTTTAAAAACTTGAGAATGAGGGTGTTGAACCTTCCAGTCAAGCGAATGGAGCTCTGGAAAAGATCCAGTGGTGCCTAGGTCCCTTTTCTCCATGCTGGATACCTCAAAGTTTCATTTATGAGGTGTCACTTTTTCAGATCTATGCATTTTCCCAATTTATCTTAGCACTAAATAGTAAACAGAATGAATTTAATTACCTAGATCTATATTCCCAATGATATTGCACAGTTCTCTTCCTGTGACCCAGAAAACGGATAAGTGCTAGTCCTATTCCAAAGTGTATCTTTGAAACCTTCTTCTCTTTGATCATTGAAGTGACCCTTTTTCTCTTAGATAAGTCTTAGGGGAGAAGTTTCCCCTTCCTCTTTTTCTACCTCCTGAACTTGGCAGAGTCCAAGGGAGTGGAAAGAGAGAGATTTTTGTTTTTCTGCCAGCAACCTTTCTTGAAGAGGCCATAAATCTTTCTAGCCCGGGTTCAGTTTTTCTTCTTTCCTGACTGGCTGCATTTTGACTCTTACAAGGTGGCAGATTCAAAGATTTTTTTACATAGACACAGAGCAGAGCAGACAGATGCTGAAAGACAGGTGGACACAGATAGACAATCACAAAACAGATACAGACGTGAAATGAAACCAAATGGCAAGCCATATAGGTCGACACAGATTCAAACAAAATGACTTGCCCTAAAACTTAGGAGGGGGTGGTAAGTTGTGTCCAGCCACCCCTCTGTCCCTACCAAATACAGAACAGGGAAAAGCTTACCTCTAGAAGGGAGGATCAGAGCTCCACAAAAGTCAGTGGAGGAATGAATCAGAGTTGAGGAGGGACTTGGCTAACTCTACCCTTAAGCCTGGGAGCCCTTAGATGTTCTCAGGGGCTAGCTCCCCTTAGGGTCAGGACAGGGCCAGTCTTTTCCCTTCCCCAAGTCTTAGGTTCCAAGGTCTCTGTAGTGACACAATACACTGTTATCTCACTGGGATCTTGAAGTGTTGTAACAAGAATGAGAGTGAGTGAGAACATTATTCATTTTTTTAAGTGGAGTTTAATGAGCCAGTGACTGCAAGGAGCACCACCCAAATCAAGCAGCCCTGAGATGCATTTTTCTCAGGGTTTATGTAGACTGAAATCACAACATAACTGTAACCAGGGGAAAACCACAGCTTAGTCAGCTGCTATGCAAGAAGGGAAAATACAGAAGCCAAAAGGTAGCATTGATTAACTACCTTCCAGTTACCCAAATAGTAAAAATCCCTTGATTGGTCCCTAGGTAAGGGTGGGGGGCTGTGGTGTTCTGCTTGGTGGGCTTTTGTGGCAGGCTTGAACAGGCCTGACTTGGAGGGCCTTTCTGGCAGTGTAGGTCTGTTTTGTTGGTGAGTCTCCTAGGGGTCTGGAAGTACAGGTGTTAGACTGGATTCTTAGGTGAGCTTGATAGGGAAGGGGTTTGAGAAGTGTTCCTAAAGTGGAGATTACCACAGTACCTTAAATGAAAACCTGAGGACCCAGAAGACAGCCTAGAAGGTATTGGTCTCCTAGAGAACGTGAGCTATTATTATTATCACTTAGCTGCCAAAATGATTTCCCTAAAGTGCATATTTGACCATGTTACCTCCATTACTCAATAATCTCCACTGATTCGCCATTGTGTCCAAATCAAAAATAAAATCCAGTTTGGCTTTTAATACAGCTTTTATCACCTCATCCCTTCCTAAATATCCAGATCAAATGACATAACATGCATCATGCTTAGAAAAATTAAAGTACTATATAAATTCTAGCTGCTAGTATTAATAATTATCACCATAACTATTATCTGTTCGCACTTTACTCCCTTCCATATATGTACTCTACAATCCAGCAATGTTGGCTTTCTGGATGTTCCTCACGCAGGATGCTCCATTCCGTATCTATCTCCTGCATACAGGATGGTTACCATGACTTTTCTGAGACGGATCAAATCCCACTTCCCACAAGAAATCTTTATTAGACTCCTGCATTTACCACCTTCATCATTTGTATTTTCTATCTTTATTTACTTTTCATTTACTCTCTATACAGCTTGTTAGGTACAACTTTTTTGCATCTGTCCAATTAAAATGTAAGTTCCTTGAGGGAAGGGAATATGGGCAGTATTTTTGCCTTTCTCTGTAACCCCAGTGCTGAGCACAGGTCTGGACACATAGGAAGTACTTAATTTTAAAAAAAATATTTTTTGACTGGTAGTAAAAAAATGTTGCTGGTTTAGGAACCCGAGAGCCTGAGCTCATATACCAATTCTGTGGCTTCCTATATATGTTTGCAAACAGGCAAGTCACTCAATCTGTCTAGCTCTAGTTCCTCATCTATAATTCTAAAGACAGAATATAATGTGAAATTTCATTTTATGCAGGCAGGGAAGTTTTATTTTTTATTGAATTGTTTATTTACTTTTAGTTTACAAGATCCAGTTCCATAATCACTTGAGTTTGCAATTTTCTCACCCCATCCCCCCCTCCCCCATGGTGGTATGCAATCATGTATAGGATCTGCAAATACTTTCACATTGTACAATAGTCTGGTTGTAAAGAAGGGTTGTAACCAATGGAGTGAACAATGGGAAAAAAGTAACAAGACCAAACATGGAAAAGAATGATAGCATATATTGCTTCAGTCTCCATTTAAACTCTGGTCTTTATAGATCTTTCTCTGAATGTATATATCTCCTTCCATTCTGAGACTTGTAGAGTTGTCTTTTAACTGAGTTGCTGAGAAGAGTCCAGTTTGTCAAGGTTGGTTGCCACATATATGATGTGTCTGTTACTGTACAAATTTTTTCTGATCTTGCTCTTCTTACTTAGCATCAATTTGTATAAGCCTCTCCAGGTAATTATGAAGTCCATCTCCTTCCCATTTCTTATAGCATAATAGTATTCTGTCACATTCATATACCACAACTTTTTCAGCCATTCCCCAATTGATGGGCATCCCCTAAATTTCCAGTTTTTTTGCCACCACAAACAGAGCTGCAATAAATATTTTTGTACATATGGGTCCTTTTCCCACTTCTATGTTCTCTTTGGGATACAGCCCCCAAAGTGGCATTACTGCGTCAAAGGATATGCAAATATTTGTAGCCGGTTGGGCATATTAGGGAGAGAAGTTTTAAGGAAATCCATTTGAAGCACTAAAATTTGATTCTTTACTTTTGGAGACAATCCCCTCTCTTCAGATGTTTACCTTTTGGGTGATTTGTGGTTAGCCCAATCCAGAGGAATAGGGAAGATGAAGAGGAAGAGGGATACAGAACTCCAGCAACAGACCCATGTATTTCTGCCCACACTGGGACTTCAATAAGGGAAGTATTTAAGCAGAGAAATTACTAGAGGTAAATGCTAATATTGTTTATAAGGAGCCAGTGAACAGTGCCTTCCAGAGAGAGCTGTATGAGAATAAATCAGAAAAGATGAGAACAGTACATCAATGTGATCAGTCTTCTGGGACTCCTGAGTATTGTCCCCCTTTTGGATATGCATCTACCATACACTAGTAACCTGGGAGACCACAGGAACATCAGGGGTCTGCAACTGTTCAGCTATCTACCTGGTTAACTATTGGGAAACATGTTGGACTGTTCCAGATTGCCCACATTGGTCAGACCACTGGGGAGCAGAGAAATGATGGACTGTGTGTCAGCTTATAGCTGAGTTATCTAACCACAGGCTAAACTTATCTATCATAATATATAATAAATGAGCAAATATCTGGTGTGTCTTCTAGACAGCTAGGTGGTACTTTGCATAGAGTTCTGGATCTGGAGTCAGACTCATCTTCATGAATTCAAATCCAGCATCAGATTACACTAGCTGTGTGATCGTGAGTCAGTCACTTAACCCTGTTTTCCTCAGTTTCCTTGAGTGTAAAATGAGCTAGAGAAGGAAACAGAAAACTACTCCAGTAATTCTGCCAAGAAAACCCCAAATGTTCGATTCTGCCCAGAATTATACAGAAACTAAGGAGTACATTACTGACAAGTCTAAGTCAATGCTTTCAATTAGCATGAGCTCTCTGTATACCTAATATAATTCAATTCAACAAGCATGTATTAATATCAAGGAAAAAACGGGGAGTATTAACTGGAGCAGGATACCACTGAAATATAGTGGGCATTGGCAGCAATTGTATTCCACAGGTAGAAATCATTGTGCTTAGCATCTATTTGCTGAAAATAATTCATTAAAGTAGGAAGCTATCGGGACAGATTTCCTCCTTCAAGTAGCCACACCTTATGTAACCTCCACCCTAGCGTGATTTCACCATGTTCTATCCTAACCTCTCACTGATACCTTCTAACACTCCCTCCTTTCTTCTTTGAAGGTTTTATTTGCTATGAATGCTCTTTCCCAGAGTCTTTCCCTGGGGGGCTCATTATGTGCTTCTTGCCCTGGGGGTTAGATTCCCTAGTTAGAGCTTTGAAAGAAGACCCAACACATAAGGATTTTTAAAAATGTTTTATTGTTAAATCATTTTTCAATTCAAAAACATTTACTTTTGTATATCCTTTCTATTATGAATATGAATATCAATAAGCATAAAGATGTTAATATGCAAAGAAGAATTTAAAAGGTTATTGCATATGAAACCAACTTCTGTTATATTTTTCCTACTAAATACATCTTTAAAAAACTTTTTTTTGGTGGAACTGAAATTGAACATGCTGGTTCCAATCCAGACCTGCTTTTCTATGACTCCTGCTCTGTTCTTTCAAATAATTCGCATAATTCACTGATATCCTTTTCTTTCCATAGTATCACTTTTATTATACTTCCCACTTATATTCTCCCCCCCCCAAAAAAAACCTAACTAGTACCATAAAACACATCTATGTCTCATTTTTCACTTTGAGTTTACCAATTTTTTTTCATTAAGAGGTAGGAAGCACATTTCATCATCAGACTTCCAGTGTCAACGGTCACTACACTTATGAGTGTCTTTAACTAAGAATCTGAAGAAACCTGGTATACATATACACATACAAATTGTGTGAGGTATAAAATTGCATTACATGTCACTATTAAAACAAGTTTTAGGCAAGTTTATAAAACTGAGATGTAATGAAATCTTACTACTGGAGCCTGGTCATAGAAGACTGAATAATGTGCTGTGTCACCCACCATGAAGATGGAAACAAGCACTAGACACCAAAACCACTTTAAGTCCACTTTAGTATAAGAACCATCTCCCTGAATGTCTGTCATGTGCAAGGCATCGTGCTTAACCTTAATATAAAAATGAATGATGGAAGACAATATGGTACAAAGGAGCAAGTACTGTCAAGCAGACAGAGCAAAAACCAATTTTGTTCACTTCCAGGTTTTTCCCAAGACTGGCATGACTGTCACTAAGTAGGGATCATGCAGAGTCCTTTAATAAGAGTTAAAGGGAGTTCAGAGACTGTACCAAACCCTTGGTCCTCCTTATTCCTTAATTCAAGTAACATTTAAAAATCAAAGAGGAGATTGAATAAAGCATTGAAAAAAATCCCAGTCATCTAAGGAAGCAACTAAATCAATTGAAATTTTATGTTAAAAATGCATCTCCTAGGTAATTTCAGGCTAATCATTTTTTTAAATTTTTTCCCGAAGGGAGGGATTGCCTTTTGGAATCAGCAAACATGCTTTGTATTATCAGTGAAGCTTTTGTTAGCAGCATCTACAACGAGAAGTTATGACTTTAGATACCAGGGCCAGACCTCCACAGCTGGAATTCTTGAGATAATTAGGGAAGGGAGGAGAATTTATTTGATTTGAATTACTCTAAGACATGACTCTGATAAATCTAGGTACATAATAAATGTTATTGAGTATCTTGCGAACAATCTCAGATAAATGAGAGCAAAGTGAAAAGAGCTTGGCTAAATCATTCAGACATTGCTATACAGTCTAAATGCATCAGATAATTGCTCATTTCTAAATACACTATAATTTTTAAATCTCCTGTATGATTAGGATTTTTTTTTGAAAGACAACTATTTATAGGAATTGAACTGTTTCTTCTTGAATGATAAAATGCTGCTGACAATGATTTTATCTTGGTTTCCTTGGTACCCTTTCTATACTTCAATGGAGGCAACCTTGTAGGAGGTCATATGGTACCATACAAAAAATACTGAATTTTATGAGAGAAGACATGGGTTTGAAGCCTGTTTTTACTGATGACTTACCTGTACAACTTTGGATGAGTCAATCTAGAACTTAATCACTTCATCTACAAAGAGTGCATTTAGAACTAGGTGACCCCTTAAGATACTTTCCAGTACTGAATCATCCACAATCCTATGAATTGTGGAAGTTCTCAAGTCCACTTTAGTATAAGAACCATCTCCCTGAATGTCTGTTATGTGCAAGGCATCGTGCTTAACCTTAATATAAAAATGAATGATGGAAGACAATATGGTACAAAAGAGCAAGTACTGAACTTGGAGTCGTGGGGCCAGAGTTCAGATCCTGATTCTGTTACTTGCCTGTGTGACCTTGTGCAAACTGCTTATCCTCTCTGGGCCTCAGTTACCACATCTGTAAAATGAAACATCAGATTACCTCAAAGGCTCTATCCAGATCAAGAAATATATGATCTTATGCCTTTTCAGAGTTGTTTATGAAAAGAACTGAGATTGTTGACAAGATACCTCTAGTTCTAACAGGGTAACTGTTGTCTCTACATAATTGATTCCTAATTCTCTTCTGTAACTAGTCAGGTAAATTGAGAACCTGACAATAGCACAATTGGATACCTCCCAACTATCTTCCTTCTCCATAAGTCACTCTCACTTACCTATCCTTAGCCAGAGGGGGAAAATGAGAGGGTAAGAAAGACTCAGAGACAGAGAGACATGCACACAGAGGAGATAAATGAGGAAAGAGAGGGAGAGAGAGAGAAAGACACACACACACAGATAGACAGAGAGGCAGAGAGAGACAGAGAGACAGAGACAGAGAGAAGAAGAAGAAGAAGAAGAAGAAGAAGAAGAAGAAGAAGAAGAAGAAGAAGAAGAAGAAAAAGAAGAAGAAGAAGAAGAAGAAGAAGAAGAAGAAGAAAAAGAAGAAGAAGAAGAAGAAAAAGAAGAAGAAGAAGAAGAAGGAGAAGGAGAAGGAGAAGGAGAAGAAGAAGGAGAAGGAGAAGAAGAAGAAGAAGAACAAGAAGAAGAACAATAAGAAGGAGGAGGAGGAGGAGAAGTAGAAGAAGAAGAAGAAGAAGAAGAGATGAGAGATATAAAGAAAGAGGAGAGAGATGGAGAGGAAGAGAAAGGAAGAAAAGGGAAGGAAGGAAGGAAGAAAGGAAGAAAGGAAGGAAGGAAGGAAGGAAGGAAGGAAGGAAGGAAGGAAGGAAGGAAGGAAGGAAGGAAGGAAAGAAAGTAGTTAATTCCAAGTATACAAAAATATGCAAGATAGTCCTTGCCCTTAAGGAGTTTGGATTCAAATATGGGCACCATGCTAAGATACGAATTCACCCAGGTTAGGAATACACCTTCCACTCACAGTCAGAGGGGTTAAAAATGAGAGAGTGAGAAAAACTCACATACAAAATATCCCTATATCTAATACTCAGTATTAAAAAAAACAGTCCTAGCATTGAGACTGTGCCTCAGACTTAGTTATGCTCCCTAAAAATGGACACACTCAAGTAGAAGCTACGTGAATATTTAGCAGGACTCTGTGGAAAGATTTCCTCTTCTAATAAAAGATATCTCCTGTAATTCTGACCTTCTGTGATTGCATCAGTCAATGCTTCTACCATTAGGTGATATCTAGGCATCCTTCCTTCCAGCTACAACATTTAGTGTGATTCTGGTTCTATTTGTGGGAAGCTGGGAAGACCATCTTGACTAGATAGAGTGTTTTATACAGTGGAAAAAACACAGGCTTTGGCATCAGAGAACCAGGTTTCAAATCCTGCTGCCAATACTTACTGGTTGAGGGATTTGGGGAAAGTCATCTCACCTCCACAACTGTAAAATGGGAGGTGAGGGGAGAGATTCAATGGCTTTTAAGGTCTATTTAAGCTTTAAACCTGCTAGCCCATGAGTAATGGGGGTGGGGGCATGTGGGGTGGTAGAAGGTAGGTGGTAGAGTAGACAGAACTCTAGACTTGGAATCAGGAAAACCTGAGTTCAAATCTAGTCTCAGACACTTGCTAACAGTGTTACGCTGGGCAAGTCACTTAACCTCTGCCTGTTTCCTTTCACTAATCAGAAAAGTGGGGATAATAATAGTACATACGTCTCAGGGTTGTTGGGAGGATCAGATGAGATAATATTTGTAAAGTGTTTTGGAAATCTTAAAGCATTATACAAAGGCTAGCTATCATTATCATTTATTTGTTTGTTTTACATGATAAGGCCATTTTCGAACAAGATTTCATGTTTAGCCAGAAGTCACATTTTAGTCCCTTTTTCCCCTTTCTAGCACAAGACCAGCCAAATGACAGTTTTCAGCATCTTAGACACTGAAGCTCAATGATGACAATATTAGAAAGTCATTTTGTCCCCATCCACCGAAACACAGCAAACTCTCCCTTAAGGCCAACAGCTAACTGATTATGAACCAATATGAATGTGTTTCCTGGATACCATAAGTACTAGTAGCTCATATTCAGGAGTCTATTATGGAAGGTCTTAAAGGCCAAGAGGAGGCATTGGACATATTAAGAAGTTTTATATTTTATTTGCTGTACTGATATTTTGCTAAGAGATAGTGAGCTATGGAAGTTTAAACAGAAAATGGCACAATGACAGTGTGGTTTAAGGAGGATCAGCTTGAAAGTGGCCTTCAAGATAGTTTGGAAGTAGAGGAAGAGAACAGAATGCAGAAACAAGGTGATCAGCAATTTCAACTAAGATGATGGTGAGAACAGACTGTGTGACCTTCCACTTATCTAGAGCTTTTAACTTTTCAAACTTTTCACTTTTTATAACAACCATTTTCCCATTTTTAGCCTTCTAACATCCCTGTGAGGTAGGCAGAATGAGCGTTATACAGATTAGAAAACTGAAGGCCAAAGAAATTAGGTAATTTTCCTAAACTGAGGTTCTACACTTGAACCCATACCTCACTTCCAGTCCTAAGTTCTATCTACCTCAACCTTCAAAAACGGTTTCTTTTTTTGAAGACTCAAATCAGTCGAAAGGTGTTTGTGTCCTGAAGCAGTCTCAGTATGTCACACTAGGGGAAAAAAATACTGCATGCAGTACAGCTATCCATTTGTATTATTGTGAGGAAGTTGATAGGAAGAGATAATAATTGAATTCAGTCAAAGAATTTGAAAACTTTAGCTCAAGGAAGTTTTGGTTTGGCTTGGTTTTTTGATCTAGACTTATGATTTCAGCAGTGTAGCAAACTCCACCATTGTAGATGAGTCACTAATTTGGAAGGTATAGTCTTCGAGAGTTGGCTGGGACACGAGAGGGCTAAGGGCTATCCCCCAAGTTTATTCACCCAGCAGATTTCAGAGACAGAACTTGAAACACAGGTCCTCCTGAACCCAAGGCTGGTCCCCACAGAGCTTCACTGTTGAAACATAGACTGGAAATCTATTTGCATATATGTTTATTTTAGTGAGACCAGAAGTGATAAATATTACAAATAATAAACTCACTGTTTAGAGATGTTAATGTTTTAAGTGGGGGTAGGAAGAGGCAAGAGGACAGGAGGAAAGGAAGAAGTATGGCTTCATACTTCCATTCTTGGTATGAGGAAATGAGCAGACATAAGGCATTAGAGCTATCAGCAGGACAGTTAATATGTATATGGTGCGTTAAGGTTTGCAAAGTACTTTACAAATACCTTGGTTTATCCTCATAACAACCTCATGAGGTAGGTGCTTTTGTTATCTTTATTTTGTACAAGAGAAAACTAAGGAAGACAGAAGTTAAGTGACATTTCCACTGGAGTAAGTATCTGGTATCAGATTTGAACTCAGTCCTTTCTGACTCCAGGTCCACGACTCTATCCACTGTGTCACCAGCTGCCTGAGCTTGAATCATGGTTTTATTACTTAATTCCTACGTGACCATAAGCAAGACTCAACTTTCTGAACTTCCATTTCCTCCGTTGTGAAAAGGGGAAACAATATATAGTGCTTACCTCAGAGAGTTGTTAGGATCAAATGAGATCCTTTTAAAAGTCTCTAGCACTTTCTAACCCTAATGGACAATAGGTGTACATGACCATGATAATCATTGAGGGGTAAGGGAGAGCCCCCCAATGGTCACAAAACTTAGTGCCATTGAGAAGATTTGAATTTTCTGTGAAAGAGCCAATGAAGCAAAGCATTTAGCAATGGGAAGCAGACCATCTCTGCCAAGATTTGTTGAAATGAGCAAATATTTAATTGCAATAAAATAAAGAATAGCAGGTACTTGAAGGGGAATTTGGGAGTCTGGGAGAGCCAGAGCAATTAAATCGGTAGGGTAGTTTGATTTATCCACAAGTGTTGCTATCCTCCCAGAATGTGAGATATTTCAGTTACTCCTTGATTATAAATAAGTCAATTAAATCCATCATCTAATACTAGTGTTCATTAGAAAGTCATGAAATTATGGCTTCCATTAAATCTTATTTAATTAATCTAAGCAATTTATTATAAACAGTAAGTTTATATAACCAGAAGAATATGATTAGGATGTTCCAGATGTTTACTCTTTCTAAACTCTTTTCACCAAAAGTACAAATGTTTGTTCCAAGCAACCATAATCTTGCTCATATCATTTTCTTCAAGTTCAACAATTATTTCTTAGCTGCCTACTCCATGTAAAGCACTGTGCCAGCCATTGGGAGAAATGCAGAGTTTAGATGGTTCCTGATTTGTCCAGTCTATAATCTAATAAGGAGTGTTGTTGGTAGAAATAAAACATACTTTCAGCTAAATGTAAAATGTAATATTATATGATAAATGTACTGGAGAACTGAGTTTTGTGGATGTCTCATGAGAAAGACTACTACTGTAAGCAAGGATTTGGAAAAGTTTCATAGCAAAAGTGACATTTGAGCTGGATGTTAGGGATTGGTAGGAATCAAATGGGGACAGAGGGAGAGAGAGATTGTTCTAGGTATAGGGAATAATATTTTAAAAGCAAGAAAGTGTGATACCTGCTTATGGGATAGAATGGTCCAATGTGACTGCAGCATGGATTGGAATTAACATGAGAAAAGGAATTAATACAGGGGTTCTTGGTCTTTTTTGTGTCATGAACCCCTTTAAGTAAAACCTAAAGACCCCCTTTGTAAACATTTTTAAATGCATTAGAAAAAATTCCTGGAATTATAAAGGAAACCAATTATGTTGAAATATAATTATCAAAATATTTCTAAGTAGATTTATAGGAGACAAGGCTAGAACAGCAGGATGATTGTCAAGAGCAATTGTCAAGAATGCCAGGCAAAGGAATTTTATTTTAATTCTATAAGTAATAGGAAATTTTCCTCAATACACTGGAGAATCCATGATCTCCTCAGCGTGAATATCCTGTTCATTGGTGTATGTAACTACTCCACACTGGCCATCAGTGTGATGCTTGCCTGAGTTTTTCTATAACTTATAGTATCATAGATTTAGAGCTAGAAGGGGGCTTAGAAGTGATTGAATTCAATTCCCTTATTTTACAGATAGGGAAACTGAGTCCCAGAGAGGCCCAAGGTCATATAGGTATTAAGTGGCAGAAACAAGTTTTCAAGCTGTAATGGTAATGTAATTTGAAGATCCCTTTCTGTTGCCAAAGGTAGCAGGTACTTAGCACTTAGTAATTGATCAAGCTTCTGTTGGGGAAACAGAAGGTATGAACTCCTGTCTCCTGTTGCTGACATAACAGGAAGTGCTTGGCTGAAACAGGAAGCCAATGGCTGTGGGTATATAAGAAAAGCCCCAGAGAGGGAGAGGGAGATTTTCTTGGAGGAGGCTCAGTGGAGGATGAAGAGGAGCCATGGAGGCTGAAGAGGAAAGCCCCTCTCAGGTTTGAGAGAATGATTTTGATTTTGAAAATCTGGATGGAGCAGTTTTGATTTGGGGAACCAGCTGAAACTTCTGATGAGTCTGAGTGCCAGCCAGAGTTACTGAGGATTTCTGAGAGCCAGCAAGAGTTGTCAAAAATTGAGGAAGCACTACTGCGATGCTAGTACTTTGGTGAACTTGTTTGTGGCTTTGTTAAGCCTTGACTTCTTGGGAATTGAGACTGGGAAGGATTTGAGAGGGACTGGACACTGTGAGCTCCAAAGTGGAGTAGGAACTGCACAAAGAGCTGGACAAGGACCTGGAAGCTGTTTGCCTTTGGACCCAAGTGTGTTTTTTTTGTGAATCCAGGTAGGATCTGGGACCATAGAAAGGGATCCAGGGAATCCAAGGAACCACCCCGAGTTAAGCTGAAAGAAGACTTTACTTGAATACTGTGTACTGACTGAGAAATTATAAATTTACTAGTGACCTAGGGGTAGAGAGTCTGTGTAGTTTCTAATGATTGAATAGTGAACAATGAGGGATGATTGATTGACTAAATGATTGTACTTAATGATTGATGACTGAATAAGTAATTGATTTGTAACCTAGTATACCCCAGGAGTGGAAAACTTTGACTATTGTACTTTGTGATTGAATTAAGGATTTTGTGAATGCTTGAGCTACTAAATGATTGTTATTTGTTTTTGTGACCACTGTAGTGAAAACTATATGGCCATTTTCTGTGGCAAGCTGTTGTGAATGCTTTATTTTTATTATCTATGATGTTATAATATTGTGAATGCTGTACCTTGATTTCTGTGAATGTTTTGCTTTGATTTGTTATGGAGTAGAGTGTTTATTATACTGTGTATTCAGAACCTTAAAAGCTGTTCACTGTAGCATTCTTCTGAAAAGCTGCTTGTGTATGACATTGCATACACAAGTCCTCTGGCTACAAATCCAGGGTTCTGTATCATATGGCTTCAAATATTTCACAGAGTATCTGTCCAGTGCTGGAAGTCTTTCTCTTTTTTTCTTGCCTTCATATGTTTCAGAAACATTTAAACACTTCATGAGCACAGCACTTGGAACTTCCCTAGGTCTAACTTCATTAAACTAGTTAAGTTCTGTTTTTGTTTTTAATGTGAGGAGGGACGTGATCAGATAAACAACAATGGTTAGTCTACCAGTTTTGTGAACAAAGGGATAGAAAAGAGACAAAAATGACCTGTTGGGAGGAGCCATATGAGTTCAGTCTCAATAGAAACCAGGGATTCTAAGAAAAGTAGGTGAGAAGGGCATTCCAAGAATTGGGAGTGTCCTACTGAAAGGCACAGAAATGGGAAATGAGAGGCCAAGTTCAGGAAAAAGTAAGTCAGTTTGTCTAGAAATGTAGAATAAGCCAAGGGGGAGTACTGTAAGATAAGACTGGAAAGTTAAGTGGGGTCAAATTGTCAAGGATTTTAAATGACAGGTTGATCATACATAATTCATATTTAGGACTAAATAGGAAGCCACTAAAATTTTCCAAACAAGGAGATAATTTGTTAAGACCTGTGGTTTGGAAATGTCAATTTGGCAAATGTGGAGAAGGCACAATTTGGAGGGGAGATCAATTAGGAAACTATTGATCTTTTTACCATTTTTCCATATAAGTCACCACTAAGAATTCACTATAGCCTACTTAGAGTTCATACCCCTTTCTATTTCCTTTTGAGGGACCATAGTTTCAATTCTTTTAGGATCACATTGTTTCATGTTTTATTTTGTTACTGCTATTGTGTTGTTACTGTTTTGTTTTGTTATTCTAAGGGATAGAACCATGGAAGATGGTTGGGGATGGGAGGAAGTGGTGTTTAATTTACCATTAACTATGGTACATAAAGCTAAATGTTTGAATTGGTTTTTAAAAAACTACTTATTTAATAAAAGAAAAAAATTATCTCAGCTGTACAATGCACTTTTACAAAAACTGACCATGTTTTAGGGCATAAAAAGCTCACAACTAAATGTGAAAGAGCAGAAATGTTAAATGCACCCTTTTCAGATAATGGTGGATTAAAAATTACACTTAACAAAGGGCTGTGGAAATAGACTAAAAGCTAACCAGAGATTGAATAATCTAATCCTAAAGAATGTGTGGGGGAAAAGTGAATTTGAATGGATTTAAGAGTGACAGAACCCATTGGGAAATGGAGCGTGGCAGATTTCCAGCCCAGGAAAGTGCCTACTCAAGTCTGGGCAAAGAGAACACAGAGCACACAAGAGCTGCAACAGCAAGGATCTGAGAGCAGAGTAAGGCAGACTGAGAAGAAGCCCCAGCCAGCCAGCAGACTCACCCAGCCAGAGGTGTTTGCAGCCATCTGTAATGGGTAATGGAATTTGGAGGTGCCCCTGTATTGGCTTGGTTTTGGGGTTGAGTGTTAAAACCCAGAGCTTGTGAATCCCACTTGTGGGATGGACTTCTTGATGTGAAGAGAGAGGGCTGAACTGGGAGGAGCTGTGAATTGAGAGAGAGAGACCCAAGCCCAGAGGAGGCCAGAAGGACTTTGGGAGAGCAGTATCCAGTATTGTGGAGGCTGAGTTGCTGAGAGAAAGACTGCTGAGAGACCATTGGAGCTGCCCAGGACTTTTGAGAGCTGCCACCTGGAGCTGCCAAGAACTGAGGAGGCGTGGTTGTGATTCTGGTATTTTGTCTGTCTGTTTTGATGTTGTTTCACCAGATTCACCTGATGGTGAAGGACAGTGCTGCTGTTGTAGAAGTCCTGGAACCTGGCTATTGGTTCAGAAGCCCTGAAGGAGGATTTTCTTGTGGTACCTTCAGAGAAATCCTGGAAGAGGGACTTGCAGATGTTTTCAGGGGTTCTGGGACTGTTCTACAGACAGAGAGAGACTTGATGAGGACACTGGCTATGACTTTGTTGAGCCCTGTCATCCCAGGAACTGAGATTGTGGAGGGCTTGCCTCGAGTCAAGGTGAAAAAAGGGCCTTTCCTTGTTTTTTTCAATGCTGAGATGATATATTGACCTTGTTATAGCTTAAAGGTAGATGGCATTTTGTGCTCTCATTCCCCTTTTGAGAAAATTCTTTGCATTAATGGATGGTATTGTAATTACTTTGTGTCCAGGGGTGGGAAACCTTTGGCTTTTTTGCGCTCTGTGATTGACCAAATGAATGTATTTTATTTATGATTAGAAACTGATCTCTATTTGAGAAGAGACTTTGACTGACTAAATTAATATACTGACTAGGGGTGGAGTAATACCTGGATTGAATTGTGAACTTACTTGCTAAATGAATTAATTATACTGTATTTTGACTTTCTCTGTTCTGTAAATGTTTTCTGAATAAATGGGGTTTGCTATGCTGGTAATCCAAACTTTGGATGTTGCCTTTGCTTGGCATTACACCGTCTCACCACAGAGGATCATCAGAACCAGGTAGGTAAAACTCAGGGCCCACAGCAGGATCAGCAGCTTTTCCTGGGGCTAACAGCCTGCAGCCTGGATGTTTAAAATTACATACCCAAACTTCGAGAAGTCAAGATAGAGGAAAAAAATTTAGTTGCTCTGATACTCCCTCCCTGACCCAGAAAAATCCATAGTTCAATGCCCCATGCAGAGTAAAATCTTGAATTAATGGAAATAGCCTCAGTCTTGGGAGTCACAGAGGAAAGGGGAAGGGAGACAGTATCAAGTTTAAGCAAGGAGGGTGGAGCCAGCAAGCCCTAACAACAAAAGCCCAGGTGTGCTTTACTACTATCTGGCCAATCAGCAAACTGCAGCCCTGCCCTGCCCTTCTGCTGGCCTTCTGATACTAAGCCTGAGCTGTAGCCCAGAGAACAGAGGTGGAAACTTGAAGGATCCAGACCACCCCACCCCCATAGGTTACTCTGTGAGCCTCAGGGCAAACATTGAGAGTCCTGGCCTCGCCCTCAATCTACACACTTGGAGGCTACAGCTCATGAAGTTAACAACCAAACCCCTACCTCCCAGCCTGAGAAGCTCAATACTTCTGCACCCCAGAAGCAGATACCCACTCTAAAAATCTAGGACATAGGCAATCACACTGGGGAAGAAGGAAACTGCAAAGGGTAGGACCATCAAATCTTTTTATAGTGAGCAAGAACAACCAAATTCAGAAGGCAACATGAACTCTATACTCACTCTGGAGACCGCAGAAGGAAATGTGAATTGGTCTCAAGACCAAAAAGCATTCTTGGAGGATCTTGAGAGGAATTTCTAAAATGAAATTAGAGAGGTAGGAGATAAATTTAAATCTACAGTGACCAAACTGGAAAAAAATCTCACTGAAGAAAACAAATCTTTAAAAATTAAAATTGCAGAATTAGGAAAGGAGGTCCAAAATCTAACCAGAGAAAATGCCTCCCTAAAAATGAAAACTTAACATATGGAAAAGGAGCTCCAAAAACTAATTGAGTAAAATAATTCACTAAAAATTTGCATCAGTCAAGTTCTAGCTAAGGACTCTATGATGCAACAAGAGTCAATTAAACAAAATATAAAGATTGAAAAATTAGAACAAATTGCAAAATATCTCACTGGAAAAAACAACTGACCTGGAAAACAGATCCAGGAGAGATAACTTAAAAATTATCAGCCTGCCAGAAACCCATGATGAAAAAATCAGCCTGGACAGCATCCTTCAAGAGACTGTCAAAGAAAACTGTCCTGAGGTCCTAGAATCAGAAGGGAAAATGGTTATTGAAAGAATTTGCTGATCTCCTCCTGAAAGAGATCCTAAATTGAAAACTCCAAGAAATATAGTAGCCAAATTCCAGAGCTACAAGGTCAAGAAGAAAATACTGAATGCAGCTAAAGAGAAATAATTGAAATATCATGGAACTACAGTCAGGATTACACAGGATTTAGCAGCTGTTACATTAAAGGATCAGAGGGATTGGAATGTGATATTTCATGAAGCAAAAGAGCTAGGACTGCAACCAAGGATCAACTACCCAGCAAGATTGAGCATATTTTTTTCAGGCAAGGAGATGGTCATTTATTGAAATAAAGGACTTCCAGACTTTCCTTATGAAAAAGCCTGAACTCAATGGAAAATTCCATCTCCACTTACAAAACCCAAGAAAGACATAAAAAGATAAACAAGGAAAACATACACTCACATATACACATACACACACCGAAATCTGTATAAGTACTGTGACACTTAAAAGGGATGTACATAGAAAGAGGGTGTGGGTATAAGTGAACTGATCTGAATATTTAAAAAATAAAACTCTATTAAGGGGAAGAAAAGGATTGTAATGGGAGAAAAGGAAAAGTAGAGGCAAAAGATGGTAAATTATGCTGCAAGAAGAGGCATAAAACATACTAAAGTGGAGAGGTGGGAAGGAAGGAGATTAACATCATATGATTGTTACTCTCATTAGTTCTGATTTAAAGAGGGATCAATACAAGTGGCTAAGCTTAGATTCTAACATGAAAAGACACAAAAACTCATAACAATAGAGGGAAAAGAGGGAGGGAGAGGAGCAGTGCATGAAATTTGCTAGCATTGGTTTGGGCTCAAGGAAGGAATAACATGCTTTGTTAAGAATAAAAATGTATTGTGTCCTACAGGCAATAGGAGGGATAAGGGGGCAGGGGTGTAAGAAGGGGAGGGTGATCAGTAGGGAGGGTAAGAGTAGCAAGAGGAAAGGGTAGGTAAAGGGAGGGGACACAGGGAGGGAATGTTGAGGGAGGTGGTGGTCAAAAGGAAAATTCTTATGGAGGGGAAGGGAAAAGGAAGACACCAAGATATAAGCAGGGGAGGGAATAAGATGGAGGGAAAGTCACAGATAGTAATCATAAATGTGAATGTGAATGGGATGAACTCTCCATTATAACAGGGGTGGATAGCAGAATGGATTAAAAACCACAATTCTACAATATGATGTCTACAAGAAACACATTTGAAACAAGGTGATATGCACGGGGTAAAGATAAAAGGATGGAGCAGAATACATTATGCCTCACCTAAAGTAAAAAAGCAGGGGTAACAACCCTTAATCTCAGATAAAGCAAAAGCTAAAATAGATCTAATTAAATGAGATAAAAAAGGAAACTACAACCTGCTAAAAGGCACCATCAAGAAAGAAGCAACATCATTAATATATATGCACCAAGTAGTATAGTATCCAAATTCCTAGAGGAAAAGTCAAGGGAATTAGAGGAAGAAATAGATAGCAAAACAAAAAAAATAGATAGGGAACCTCAGTCTCCCCCTCACTGAACTTGACACATCTAACCTCGAAATGAACAATAAAGAAGTTAAGGAGGCAAACAGAATTTTAGAGAGGCTAGACATGATAGATATCTGAAGAAAACTGAATGGGGATGAAAAGGAATATGTCTCCATCTCAGCAGTATGTTGGAAATACACAAAAACTGACTGTGTAGTAGGGCATAAAAACCTCACAAGTCAGTGCAGAAAGGCAGAAATATTAAATGCATCATTCTCAGATCATGATGCAATGAAAATTATATGCAATAAAGGGCCATGGAAAGATAGGCAAAAAGCTAATTGGAAACTAAATAATTTAATCCTAAAGAATGAGTGGGTTGACATAAATATGGTACAGATACCTAAATCAGGGAGAGACAAAAAGGAGAAAGAAAATTATAGACCAATGTCCCTCATGAATATAGATACAAAAATCTTAAATAAACTATTAGCAAAAAGACTACAGCAACTTATAACTAGAATAATACATTTTGACCACGTTGGATTTATTCCAGGAAAGCAAGCATAGTTCAATATTAGGAAAACCATCACCATATGGCTATCTGAATAGACACAGAAAAAAACCTTTGACAAAATACAACATCCATTCCTATTAAAAACACTAGAAAGTATAGGAATAAATGGAGTTTTCCTTAGAATAATAGGCAGCATCTACTTAAACCCATCAGCAAGTATCATAATGCAATGGGGATAAACTAGAAGCATTTCCAAAAAGAACAGAGGTGTAACAAGGATGTCCACTATCACCCCTCTTATTCAGTCTCATGCTAGAAATGTTAGCAGTAGCACTTAGAGAAGAAAAAGAAATCAAAGGTCTCAAATTAGGCAAAGAAGAGACTAAGCTATCACTATTTGAAGATGACATGATGATATATTTTGAGAATCCTAGAAAATCAAGTAAAAAACTTCTGGAGACAATAAATAAATTTGGCAAAGTTGCAGGATATAAAATAAACCCATATAAATCCTCAGCATTCCTATATATTTCCAACAAAGTCCAACAGCAAGAGATAGTAAGATAAACTCCATTTAAAGTTACTGTAGACATTATAAAATATTTAGGAATTTACCTGCCAAAACAAACCCAGTACCTTTATGAACACAACTACAAAACACTTTTCACACAAATAAAATCAGGTCTCACTAATTGGAAAAACATCAATTGCTCATGGCTGGGTTGAGCTAATATGGTAAAAATGACAATTTTACCTAAATTCAATTACATATTTAGTGCCATACCCATCAAACTACCAAAAAAATTACTTTATAGAACTAGAAAAAATAGTGACAAAATTCAATTGGAAGAACAAAAAGTCCAGAATATCAAGGCAATTAATGAAAAGAAATGCTAGGGAAGGTGGCCTAGCCATGCCAGATTTTAATCTGTATTATAAAGCAGTAGTCATCAAAACTGCTTGGTACTGGCTAAGTAATAGAATAATGGATCAATGATATAGTTTGAGTACAAAAGACTCATTAGTCAATGATTATAGAAATATACTGTTTGATAAGCCCAAAGACACCAGTTTATGGGACAAGAACTCACTATTTGACAAAAACGCTGGGAAAATTGGAATATAGTATGGCAAATATTGGGCATAGACCATCATTTAACGCTGTACACCAAAGTCAAGTCTAAATTGGTGCACAATCTAGGTATAAAGACCGATACTGTAAATAATCTGGGGAAGCAGGGAATAGTTTACCTGCCAGATTTATGAAGTAGGGAAGACTTTATGACCAAAGAAGAATTGGAGGGCATTATAAAATACAAAATGGATAACCCTGATTACATTCAATTGAAAAGTTTCTGTAGAAGATGGTGGCATAGAAGCAGCAAGATTTCACAGATTTCACAGCTCCCACATAGCCACCTCAAATACCAATAAAATATAACTCAAAACAAATTTTAGGGCTCCAAAACTCACACAAAAATATAGAAAATCACATCTCCAGCTGAAGGCAGCTGGACACAAAGGGCTCATTGAAGCGCTGGGAGCTGAAACCAGCCCAGCTTGAAACCATCGGTTCACCCTAGGGACAGCCAGGATGAGCTGCTGCTGGAGTCTTCAGGAGAGTGGATCACCAACAGCTGTGGCAGTTTCCAGAATTATCAAGCTGTAAGAAACAAGGACTAAGTGAAAGGTCTGTGGAATTCAGCTAAATTGGGGGGAGAAAAGCAATCAGGTTTAACTGCCTCCAGGGCAAGGAAGTGGCAGAAGCAGCAGCCCTGCAGCAGCTTCCACATGACTTCTTCAGAAGCTCCCAACCTACAGATTGCAGGGGGCCAAGTGATCATTCAGAGGTGAAGTACTCTTGTGTTGAGAGGCCTGGATCCGGATTGTGGTCTTGGGTGGTGGTCCTGGGGTGCATTTTCAGTGAGCCAAACCTGGTAGAGGCTGCAGCAGCCTCCTAATAGCTCTGACAGCTGTGAAAATCCCAGCAATTTGGGACAGAGCTTTCCCCCCAGAAACAGAGTTCCACAGAGCTAAAAAAAATCAAGTAATTCACTGGCAACATGAGCAGGCAAAGAAAGCAAAGTAAGAACAGCAATCCAACTTTAGATTCCTTCTTTGGGGACAAAAAGGATCAAAGCATGGAATGGGAGGAAGACAACACAGTCAGAACTCCTACACCAAAAGCTTCCAAGAAACATGAAGAATTCCTACAAGCCATAGATCAGCTTAAGAAAGATTTTGAAAACCAAATAAAAGAAGTGGAGTTAAAATTGGAAATATAAATGAGAATGATGCAAGAAAATCATGAAAAGAGAGTCAACAACCTGACTGAAGAAAGTAACACCTATAAAAACTCAAATGGCAAAAGAGGCCCAAAAAGCCAATGAGGAGAAGAATGCCTTAAAAAGTCAAATTTGCCAGATGGAAAAAGAATCTCAAAAGCTCTCTGAGGAGAATAATTCCTTCAGAATTAGAGTGGAGCAAATGGAAGCAAATGACTTTATGAGAAATTAAGATACTGTTAAACAGATCCAAACAAATGAAAAAAATAGAAGGCAATGTGAAATATCTCCTTGAAAAAACCACTGACCCAGAAAATAGATCCAGGAGAGACAATTTAAAAACTATTGAACAACCTGAAAGCCATGATGAAAAAAGAACTTAGAAAGCATCCTCCAAGAAATTCTCAAGGAAAATTGCCCTGATATTCTAGAACCAGAGGGCAAAATAGAACTTGAAAGAATTCGCCAATCACTTCTTGAAAAAGATCCCGAAAAGAAAACTCATAGGAATGTTACAGCCAGGTTCTGGAGTCCCCAGATCAAGGAGAAAATATTACAGGCAGCCAAGAGGAAGCAATTTGAATACTGTGGAAACACAATCAGGATAACCCAGGATCTCGCAGCTTCTACACTGAGGGATTGAAAGGCCTGGAATATGATATTCCAGAGATCAAGGGAGCTAGGATTAAAACCAAGAATCACCTACCCAGCAAAATTGAGTATAATGTTACAGGGGAAAATATGTTCATTCAGTGAGGTGGAGGTCTTTCAAACATTCTTGCTGAAAAAAAAAACTGAAAAGAAAACTTGACGCTCAAACACAAAAAGTATGAAAAGATAAACATAGAAAAGAAATCATAAGGAACTTATCAAAGCTGAACAATTTACATGCCAACATGGAAAAGCGAGAATTCTAACTTATGAAACTTTTCTCAGTATGAGGATAGGTGAAGGGAATATAAATGTATTTCTACAAATACATACACATATGTCTATGTAGGAGGGTTTATATATCCATATGAACACATATCTGAGTATGTGTATATATGTGTACATAGAGGGCACAGGATCAATTGAATAGGAAGAAATGATACTTTAAAAGGTGAAATTCTGAAGTGGGAGAGGATTAGAATGAGAGGAGACAAGGAGAGACAGAATGGGGTTAATCATCTCATATAGAAGAGGCTAGGGATAATTGTTACAATGGAGGGAAAGAACAGGAAGGCAAAAGGGAAAGGGTCAACCTTTCTCCCATTGAATTTGGCTTAGGGAAGGAATGACATAAACTGTAAACTGGGTATCTTACCACAGAGGAGAGTAGGGGGGATGGAGATGAGAGGTGGGATAATGGAAGGGAGGGCAGGATGGGGGAGAAGGTTGCTAGAAGTACACACTTCAGTAAATGGACAGGGACAGGGTAGAGAATAGAACAAAGAGGGGGGCGGATAGGAAGGAGGGACATATAATCAGTCTCTTACAATATGCCCATTGTGGTGAAGTTCTGCATAACTACACATGTATAGCCTGTATTTAATTTCTTGTCTTTCCAGTGGGGGTGGGTGATGAGGGAGGAAGGGAAAAAATCTAGAATTTAAAGTTCTATAACCAAATGTTTTATAGATAGATAGATAGATAGATAGATAGATAGATAGATAGATAGATAGATATAAAAATACTATTATTAACTACATGCAACTGGGAATTAAGATATACAGGCACTGGGGTAGGGAGATCCATCTTGCCTTACTGGAAAGTCAGAGAGGCAATGGGGGAGGACATAGGAGAGAGCAGATTGTGGGAAAGGTTATACAGTCAGATGGCTGTTTTGAGGTGGTGGCTGGGGGAAAGATGGGGAGAAAGTTTGTAACTCAAAATCTCGTGGAAATGAATGATGTAAACAAGAAAATAAATCAATGAATATTAAAAAAACAAAAAGAAAATAAAAAGAAAAATATCTGTAAAACTGATTAATACATTGAAAAAATATGGAGTGTTCAGGTAAATATTTAACAACTGGTTGGGAGGGGGCAGAGAGCAATGTGCCCACAACATACTTCTAAGTTAAATTTGCATTATTAACATTTTCATCACTTCCTTAAGTCTAGACAATCAACAGAACTATAAATTAACATTTAATTTGTAGCATTAACTGATTTTTGAGGCATAAGTGCTGTAAAGCCAAGCACCAGCAGATTCCCAAAAGAATGCTATTGTGAACAGCTTTTAAGATTCAGATTACACAGTAATAGCGAACACTCTCTTTACTCCATTACAGATCAAGGTTCAGTCCAGTATTCACAATATAATATTCTCTATATTACACCTTATCACAGAAAGTCACAATATAGTGTTCATAACAGATTAACACTGGAACGGCCACACAGTTTTCACTACAGTGGCCACAATATTTAGAACAAGGAACAAAAGAAGAATCACCCGGTTTTCCTAAGAGGGAAACCCTTCTCAGTTAAAGATTCAGTGAATCAATTCATAATATACCAATCTTCCATTCATGGGGCAACCATTAACTTAATCAGTCACTCATCTGGCAGTCAGTCACTAAACTAGATTCCCAATTACTAAATATCATTAGTCACTAATTCAATTCTTAGAAAACCACAAAAACTTTCAACCACTTGGTTTCGAGCAAACCTCACTTTAGTCCAAGGGGAGGCTTTTTCTTCATCTTGATTCTGGGAGGTCTCTCTTATTCCCTGGATCCCCTTCCATGGTTCTAGCTCCCTCCTGAATCTGCCAATCACCTGGATTCAGAAGCAGACAGCTGCCAGGTTCTCATCCAGTCCTCAGAAGTAAACAGCTCCCAGGTCTTTGTCCAGACATCGGGCAATCCCCGGCATACACTGAAGTTCACAGGGTTCAGCACATCTCAACCCCTTCACCACTTCTCTTGCCTGGAACTCAAGGATCAGCCAGGCCATGAATAAACAGTCTTATCATGGTCATGCTTCCTCAGTCTTCCAGCAGTTCAGCTGGCTCTAGGACCCAGAAGGAATACTGGCCTTCTGGATGGCCTTCACCAGATTCTGGTCTCAGGAAAATTCTAATTCAGTTCTCAGTTAGCTTCCAGATACTGGGAGAGAAACTCTCTCTCTCTCTCTCTC